>CM042196.1:14953908-14986025 GCA_023539305.1 Ilex asprella
CAAGGTTTTTTGACCTTACGGACTCAATGGGCACCTTATTTTGACCTAAAAATATTTAAAGACTTATCTAATAATCCTTCTCAAGTTTAAACGTCTTTCGAGTATTTATTCTTACGGTTCTAATATACATGATTTATTCTTACGTCATTACATATATAATACTCACTAAACAAATACATTCGTATAAGTTAATACAAACATGTTGGGGTTTACAATATCTCTTGTGGATGTTTGGATGACCATGGGTGGCCGTTGACTAAGTATCGTATAGTGGGTAGATGCATTTCTTACTCTGTGCGGGTTTGAATTTTTCCTACAAATCCTAGTGAGGTTGGTGCCTTATGAGGACCAAACCACTATTCTCTCAC
The DNA here is from genome assembly GCA_023539305.1 of Ilex asprella. NCBI lineage: Eukaryota > Viridiplantae > Streptophyta > Magnoliopsida > Aquifoliales > Aquifoliaceae > Ilex > Ilex asprella. The sequence goes on from CM042196.1 coordinate 14,954,277, forward strand.
GTGGTACTGAGGTTGAGGGTTAGTATACTAGTCCTGGGTTGGATTTTTCACTATCGATACGTCGGTATACGCCATTTCTAAAGTTGTATTTCCTTCCGAGAATTTGAGTGTGTGTGGGGGCCAGAATATTCTCGATGTGTTTATTCCTGTGATGTCATACATAATACCTGAGATACAAGTTGTGGTTTGAGATACATTGTGGGCTATTATTTATTGTGAAAATGGTTGGTTATGGTTTATTATGGAAATGAGTTTATGGTGGAATTGGTTCATTGTGAAAATGGTTATTGTGGAAATGGCAACTTGTTGGAATTGTTATTTTTGGGAATTGGTTTTACTTTTTCATTTAATTATTGCTATTGTGTAAACTTGAGATCTATTGAAATGTCCTTATTGTTCCTTCAAAAACTATATATGATATTTGTAAAATGAGACCGACTGTTTTATATGCTTTTAAAACCTTGTTCGATTTTGGGAGGATTTTACTACAGAGCTTAGTGCTCACTTCATGCAACCAATAGTTTGTTTCAAATTATAGTCTAGAGGAGAAGCTCGGAGTTGATGAGCCGGTACATTAGGAAGCTCCAATAGATGGAAACGTGGATCCCGGGGTGGACGTTTAGAGCTATATTTTCTTATGTTCTAAACTAAAAAATTTATTTTGAGGAAATGTGAAGTCTAATATTTTTGTTATTCTGCTACAAGATGATGGTTGATTTTTGGGATCTAATTGTCATAGTTGGACATATTCTTTTGGATGATGTGTTACATATTGTGGATGATGAATGAAATTCTCTTTAGTTATAAAGTTCATTTAGTTGCTTTCATGATGTGAATGACTTTCGATAGTAATGCCGTCCAAGAGGGATTTTGGGGCGTTCCATCTTGTGTCTTCAAAGTAGTATGAATTTTTGTTGATGTATTTTTTGTTATGTGATTTCAAAAGGAGATGTTAAAGATTTAATTCAAACATTATACATGTTGCTCGAATACGTAAGTATTCATGAAGTATCCAAATATTTTATTATGATCAAATACGTAGGAGGTGTATTCGACACTATCCTTGAGTATCCATGTTTCATAGAATAGAGATCTAATTGATTGTAGAGAAAAAACAAAGTTGTTGCCAAAGATGGAAAACAGAGGGAAATAAAGGGTTTTTTTTTAGGAAAAACAGAGGCATCGTGGGACTTGGCAAATGGGGATGCAACTCCATTGGCTTTGAAGGATGATTTTCTGTTGAGATAAATTATTCTTTGCACTTAGTATTTGGCATACTAAATTTCTTATCCATAAAAAATAATTTGGGCATTGATATGTGACTTATGAAAGCAGATTTTTCAGCTATTATTTTATGCTTCATTTTGGTACTACTTTGTGTTTTTGGTGAGGTTATTGCTCATTTATAGCCAAAAGATAGCTTGGGAAAATAATTGATCCTATAGTCAATATGTGATTTATACAACTTAATTGACAAAAATTCCAATATGCATGTTGTATAGTTCTTGATTATTGATGGTGTGCTCGTGCATGATCATGTTTTGAAACACATCATTTGAGTTTTATTTTTCTTTCTTCTTTCTTCTTTTTTTTTTGTATACCCAATTTAGTTGTTGAGAATATCAAACTAAAAGTAACTATATGAAATATTGGTCCTTATGCCCTGTGATGGAGAGAAGTGGCAACGCTCTATAAAACTTGGCAGGATGCTTTTGCATGGAAATCTTTAGGTCAATCTAGTGATTCCTCCTTCATTGTCTGAACTTTAGCTCAAATGGATCCCTGCAATGCTGATTTTTTACTGCACCGGGGATGTGATTTGCTTTGTTGGTCCGATCCTTGGCCTTCCTTTTCCATCTGAGGAGCCCATTCAAATGCAGGGATTTCTTTCATGTAATTATTATGTATTGTATAATTTGGTTTTATTACATAGGATTTGATTTGTTGGTTTTTTGTGTCTCATGGGAGCTAAGTTTTATTTTAATAGAAGAAAGTACATCTTGTTAGTTTTTAGTGTTTGGATGGTAAGATTGAATTCTTTGAATGTCAGGTAATTGTAGAATTAAACTTGGATGGGCTTTCATTCTCAGGTGGACATTTACTCTCTCTCTCTCTCTCTCTCTCCATCTATATAATAAAATAGAACAATTTTGAATTTTGGAGACAAAGAGCGGCCCAAATCGTTTTGTAACAAAAAAAGGTATCATCCAACGACGGCGTTATTCCAAACTATCTCAAGCTATTGCTATCTCAGATTGTTTCGATCCAACGTGTCACATTAGTTCTTAAAATGTTTTTGCCACTCAAAAAATAATTTTCATAATTAACGTTCCAAAAATTTAATTCTCCTAATTCCTTCCCAACTCACGCTTCGCATACACAAAGAGATCTCCGTGATCTCCTTTCCATAAGAAGGTGTGGCTGGGTTCTCTTTTCCATACCAAAAACTATCCCCAAAATATTGCCCTTGTGTCCCACCCATTTCATGCCTAATGACTTCCCCAATTATTCTCTTTCTCAATCCAAACTTTGTAAATCTGATGCTCTCTCTCGCCCTCCATATTATCTCCATGTGCATCCCACTACTTCTCACCGAGCATTCAAGTATGTACTCCCCCACTCAATTCCTCCATCTCTTTCTACTCACGCTCACGGACACGTACAGTTACACAAAGTGAAAGAGCCACACACTTTAAAAATTTATTCTTTGAGGTCTTGTCGTTTTGTATGTTTCAGATTTAAGGGTTTAAAATGACCATGTAATTGGATTTGAATCCAAGATCTTAATTTGTAATGTAGCATACCTTTTTTTGTTTTCAATTAATATCCCATGCTGCAAATGCGATGATGATGATTTATTTTCATAGTGTTTCTTATTTTCATATTGTGATTTTTCTAAACTTTGTTGCTTTCATTGGGTGCTATTTGTTTCTTTATATTGTTGTCACTTTTCAATTTCTATCAACAATGTTTGGGTTTAGGAAATAATACTAAGTTTTATTGTTCTTCACTGTTACAAAAGCAAGACAAGTTGAAATTTTCGGGTGCAAGATTACTCTGAGAACAGAAAAGCAGGTTAGCAATGCAATATTTGCTGTGGTTTGAATCAGTTATGCAGATTGCCCACATTTTCTTTGTGAAATTCCACTTTAAAGTCCATTTAGTGTGGAATTGTGGATTTATTTTTTAACGTAGCTAGACACTCTACAAGGATCTCCAATTTTCATTGAATGGTTTTTGATTTATTGTAGGCTTTAAACTCAGCCACTTGGTGAAAATATGGTCAATGTGGTGGACCAAAGTGAATTAAGTTCAGATGTTCAATCATCATCTATAATGGAAAGATTAAGTTGAGCTCTTGGGACACATTAAAAATTGCATACTATACATGTGGCAAACATTTTTTGGACGATAAATGATCATCCTCTCCATTGACCTTAAATGTCCAAGACTTTAATATTAACAGAGACATCTCTGTTGGATACCAGTTCCCTATCGAGGAGATCCCAAGGAAAGCATGAGATTACCTGGCCGAGTTTTCATGGGTAAGGTTCCTTAGTGGACTCTTGATGTTCGACTCATTGGAAGGCAAAAGTACCCATTAGGTGGTCATGCTCAACAATATGATGTCTGCGGCACATTTGCTATTCCATACCAAGAGTTGATTTTATGCTCAGTAATATGAGGGTGCTGATACACACCTAGAATTGATTTTATGCTTATCAGTGATTTTCTTTTATATTGCAGAAAGTTTAGTGAACTTTTCAATTATGATTTTATTCGTATGGAGTGGGTTTCACTTTTTTACACTATTCTTTCTGATCTAATGAATTTATGAATGTTTAAATTTTTTGTTTGATTAATTATGATTTATTCGTATAAATGCTAATCTGTGTAGGTCAATTGATGACCATTTGAATTTGGTGATAGTAGGTTTAAGGTTGGTTCTCAATGATGGAATGTGTATATAAAACTTTGGCTTTGGTGATTGTAGACAAATGCATCTAAAGCACATCCAAAAACCAGTTCATTCCTGAAGACTTCTCTTTGGTTCAATTTTCTTTTGATCACTTTCATTTTTTGTTTGCAAGCTCATGTTAAGCATTTTATTACTAAAATTTTGCCAGTATGTGTTTTATGAAGTAAGTATAAAAATATTATTTATGGCATATTATTTCGTCCATTTTTGTGGAGTGATTGACAATTTAATTTACCCTTTTGATTAGGGAAGACCCAGGTGGTAAAACATCATCGAGAAGAGAAAACAAGGGGTTTCGGGATGCCCAGTTGGATTTGAAGTGATTTTTCTATGACAAGTGGAATGGGGAAATAGGGAAAACAATGGAGCTCTAAGGCATTATGTACTATCCAAGATGCCACAATTGAGATGGACACCTGATCTTTGTCAATGTTTTGTTCATGTCATCGACAAGTTTGTTGCAAGAAAAAATATTTGTGCTTTGGAACAGTTCCAGTAGATTTGAGAAATTAAATAAAAATGTTTTGGAGACTGTTATAATGAATTTTGTGACTTAGAAAAAGATGTCTGATTATAGTGATTGGAATGCTAGAACGAATTAGGGACGAGAATTTAATAGTTTAAATGGTGGTGTATAGGGGTTAAAGTTTTGGAAATATTATCTTCAGAGGAAATTTTGGTCTTTTTTTGATTTATTAGACAGATAAACTTATTTGATCACCTTATTATGTGTGCCACTTTTGTACTTACTAATGCTCATTTTTTATAATTATTGAGATTTTTTTTGTTACATAGTGCCTTTAGACATGGGTATTTACTAGTACATTTATATTGGATATGGTAAATTTTCTTAGCTATGTCATTGATAATTTTTCAATGGCAAAATAGTTATTTTTTTTATTTTCTTAATCTTTCCTTTTATTTTGGGTATAGCATATTTTATGACAATTTAAATAATTGCATTTCAATCATTCTCTTCTCTATCAACTAGTCTTATAGAAAAAAATGCTTGCAGTCTTTATCAAGTTTAACACTTTAATTTGAAAATGGTCCACGAGCAATGCACGTGTGCACCAACTAGTATATCAAAAAATACATACACACTATTACACCAAAAAATACACACATATTCATTAATACACAAAAAATATACACACACTAGTACACCAAAAACACACACAGACGCACTAATACACCACCCATGGCCCACGGACCATCCCATAGCCTACAATAGACCTCGACCTATTATCTGTGTATTTTTTTTAATTAAATGTGTTTTAGTTTTTGTGTTAGGATATGTGTGTGTATATTTGGTGTATTAGTGTGTATTTTAGTGTATTAGTGTGCATATTTTTAGTGTATTAATTTGTGTGTGTTTTGGTGTATTAGTGTGTGTGTGTGTTTTGGTGTACTAATGTGTCTATTAAGAATTTTAATTATTTTATGGGTTAATTGGTTTAACCCAACCCGTTATAAACTCAACCCATTATAACCCATTTACTACGTGAGTGAAAAATAAATTGAATTTATTTAGCCCAATTCAATTTAACTCAACCCACAACCAACCCAACCCACCCATTTACCACCTCTAGTTATTATATTAGTTTTTTGGACTGCAAATCATGAGTTGTAATTGTTATTGACCTGATATGAGAACTTGAATTCACTATGTTGATGGTGGTGGGTTTTTAGACATTGTGGTACTTGTGAGGATGCATAGAATTATTACAATCATTAGGAAGCTTGGTTATAGGTATCAAATTTCATGGCTTCTTGTACGGTGTCACAAATTCTAGGTACTAGTGTCCTAGAAAAGTAAGAAAAACAACATGCTCCCTACGGTGCGAAACCCCAAAGATTCTTTGGGAAGGATCCATGCATGGACATGTCATTTATTTATTTTCATTGTTGATATACGTTGCATTTCAAGGTTTTCTGAATTATAATTATTGTACTTGTGCATTCTTACTAATTTGAAAGTTCTTCAAAGCTCATGATTTCTGTTGCATAATTTGGCCTTTTGATAGATATTAGTTGTTGCACACGTGCGTTGCACATGAACTCTTTATAAAGAGTTTTGTTATGATTAATCCTTAATAAGCCCTAGCATAAACAAATAATCGTTTCTATAGTTATGTCTATAAAGAATGGTCATTGTTATCTTTGGTAAATAACCATCTCTTGAAACTTGGGAAATAGAGATAACTAATAAAACCAAGCAAGGCAATCCATGACCTTTGTTCTCTTTTAAGAAATGGGTTACCTTCTACACATAAAACACTCACATAAAAATGAATGATTAAGCCTTTCAAAAAAAAAAAAAAATGTAAACAACCTTAAATTGCAAGATTTAAAAAACCCCACACAGAAAATGGAAAAGGAATAAAAACACAAAATAAATTGATTCTAAGGGCTAATACAATATAAGACTAAAATATCACAAAAAGCTAAGACATTGAGAAGAAGAATATGAAAAAAGGTTTGCCATAAAATGTTCCAAAAGTACATGCGAAGGTTGTTGCTGACTAACGATTCCAATCCTTTCCTATCGTTCGGACAAACAATTCCAATCCTTGATTGGAATAATAATACAATATTCCAATGGTAAAAATCATGAAAAATTAGATTAAATTTAAAGTAAAAAAAACTACCAAAAAATCACAAGGAATACAGAGTAGTAAGGCACATAATTGAAAATCATTCCCAAGACAGCTTGTAATCGCTTGAGTTTTGTTCAGAAGGTAATTGTACATTTCGATCTTTACCAATAATAGAAAAATTAAAGCAGTCCTCTTTCACTGTAAGCATTGTGATTAGAGTTTGGGATCTATAATTAGTTCTTTGTGATGCAAGAGTAGGAGTTGTCTTTCTTCCTCTTCGTCCTTGAAGACACCCACAACTTAAACTGTATCACATAAGGCATATAATATATATTAGCATATAAAAATCATCCAAATATGTTGTTATATTAAAAATATTGAATTTGACTTTTGGCACTAATGAAAAACAGGAGAAATGGGTACTTACCTTCTTGAATCAAATAATGTTCAAATGTTGAAATGATCCAAGGTTTATGATTTCTCGCAACACAATCTCAATGATTTGTGAGTAAATTGTACCATCATATGAACAAAAAATTTATAGTTAAATAAGAATGGATTGTTATTCAATCAAAGTTACCATAACTAAGTTAATAAGTTATTGATCAATGTGCTAATGTTGTTAAAAAAATATAATGTAAGGAAAATTATGAAAAACAGAATATAAAGGCTCCTTAAGTTAAAAAATGGGTACCATATTGAAGCGATGTCGTTATCTTTCCAGTCCACAAACAATCGATGTGTATGGAATAGACCACAAGGTTTTCTTAAGAGGAACCATCCTACCAATTACTACTCATCGAAACCAATCCAAAACTTGATTGGAACTATTGAACAATAGTGGAATATAACTAACAAAAATTTGAGGGAAGATTGAACAATAGAATCCTCTACTTTAACTCTAGATTTGTAGATGCTGTATCAACCATTAAAATGAAAATTAATCACTTGTTCTATGTGATCTCGCTGAAAATAAAATATACTCTCTAAAAAAAAAAAATATGCTAGGTAAAAAAAAACATCAAAATTTTTAAAGTTGAAATGAAGCTCGATTCTCATATTTGATTCGTCTCGCTCTAAACTCCATTTTTGTCTATATCTTTGTCTCCTTTGTACGAAAAAAAGAAAGAGCAGGATGGTCGATATGAATACATACACACACATTTATTTTTTGTTTTTCCTTTTTAAATAAAGGAGCAAGAGTTTGAAGAAATAATCAGGATACTAAATGACATCCACTGTGTGGAAAGTACCATTAAATACCAAAGAACCGATAAAAATGACATATGGAAAAAGGATAAAAATAAAATAAAATAACAAAATAGCAAATGGTTAATCAAGCTTTTCATTCCATTCTTACTCATATCCATTCCGTAGTTAATAAACCAAACCTACAAGATGCAATACCTGAGTATCAGCTCAATAGTTAGCATCTATTTCAAATGCAATCAATGAAATGAACTACTTGTAACTGGGGATGTCAGTGGATAGAAGCGTGGGCAGGAGGTATAGTCTTCATCCCTGTACCTGCTTAAAAAAACTTTGTCCATCCCTGGTCCACCCCTATTAACGGAGATAATTTTCATTTAAATCCCCATCCGTGAGTAAATTTCTAATTCTCGTCCTCATCTCTGCTTCCCCCGTACCCGCCCAAGCCCAAACCTAAGGCCAAGCCCAAGTTCAAGCCAAAATGCTTAATGTATGTTGGAGATGTTCAAGTTTGAAGGAATGCTCAGACTGTCTAACAATCCAAAATGCCCTATAAGACTTGTACCTTTTCTTTAGCAACCACAAAGAGGAGTTTTTTTTTCCAATCTAGAAGTTTTTTTACCAATTCATTAGAATTTAGTAAAGTATTAAGGTAAAAAAGTTGTAAAATCTCGGTAGAAAGGCAATTGATTCCCAAAAGGAGAGAGCGGAAGAGTAGTAAAACCCCAACTAATATGTTCTGGATAACTTGAAAGTAAAGGGAAAAAACAACCATAAGAAAGCTCATGTAATCACGTGAAGGCATACTATTAATAAATTACCCACAAAGGAGTATATTGACAAATCATTTTAGCTAAGTTCACTCATTAAAACCAACTAAACCAAATATATAGACATTCTTGGATGAAATGTTGTGATCTTAACATGCTTATTAATATTTTCAAAAAAATGCACTATGCATGCGACAGTTTATCCAACACATAAAAGACAACCAAATCTCCAACCCTTCTAAAACTAGGCCTAAATATGCACCTGTTCTTGGGCTGCAGCAACTGCGCAGGGGCTTTCGGTTTTAGTACTCAAAAAGCATAGCAGACATAACTAAGATGTGTTTTTCCATGTATGCGAGGCATGGTCCTATTTAACACCCAACTCCAAATATTTTAAAACCCAACTCCAGAAAGGCAATTGATTACCAAAAGTTGTAAAATCTTGTACCTTTTCATTATGAACTATTATTAGAAATTAGTTTTTGTTTTACCAATCTAGGAGTTTTTTTACCAATAACTAAGCATTGATGTTATTGTAGTAAAACCAAAGCACTCCACCGCCATTGATAATAAAATATCAGTGGGTGGATTTGTGCTCTTCCATGGACCATCGAGACGAGCTAAGTTTGTTAAACTAATTCTAAGTGGGTTGTTGGTCTCAAAACTACATGCCAAATCTTTAAGATTATTTTACATGAGCAACTAGAAACAGAAGGGTCCGGTTCCTCTACGATAAAGAGGTACCCGCTTGACAAGTGGTTAAGTGGAACGACATCGTTTCACTGGTTTATGCAATTTTTTTTATTTTCCCTTACCAAAATGATGTTGTTTTGGTCCGGCAAAAACCACATCTAAAATCCTTCTCCTACCTCTGGCTTTGTCAGACTCAAACGCCTCCCATATTCAGACTCAGACGCTCTTATCTCTCTTTATTTCTTCTCCTACCTCCGGCGACAAAAAAGCTCTTGCCTTCTTTTCCTCTCTCGCTGATCGCTGAGGAGTACCCAAGTTTGTGCTACAACTTTGATGAGCACTAGTTAGGAATTCTATCCAATATCGAAAACTTGAGCGATATTCCCCTATCCTTTAAGAATAGGGCTACATAACACATTGTTCAAATGCACGAATCAAGCACACATGAGCTTCACCATGGCTTTAAATGCTATTATAGAGTAAGCACCTACACATTCATTTTCAAAATTGTGTGTGTGTGAAATGGACATGTAATTTCAACATTTACCTAACGGAATTCACATTCACTTGACTATCCAACTTCAGCTACGATGAAACTCTCACCATGGGTGTCTCTCAACAATGAATCACACTAGGGTTATCCTGAAATTCTCTCCATGTGTATATGCGAGATATAATGTTGTGCACAAAATGAAGTATGCTTAGATATAATCAAAAAATGAAGTACATGCATAAAAATGAAACAACCTTGGCATAATCTCATGAAAGGAATGCTAGGGCATTAGATAACAGAATCAACCTTTTTTTTAATTTAAAAGTATGCTTTCCCCATGCTTTCTCTAGATCAATTAGGACTTCTAGGTTGAAATGAGGCCTTGGGGTAATAATGAGGTAAGCAAAACAAAGGACAGAGGACAACAGAGAGGGTTGTTCCGAGTGAAAGACATTTATTTCACAAATCTCCTTTTTTATGGGATTTTCAATCTAACACCATTACTTCAGTCTTTATTGTTTTTCTTCTTTTCTTTACATTTTCCTTTTTCTTTGATAATTCTTTCTTTGTTCACCCCTTTTTTCTCCATTTTCTTGGATTCTTCTTTCTTTTTCATTCAACATTTGAATTCCATATTATTCATCCCTCTGTTGGGTTTTCACATCAACATTCCTTCTCTTTCTTGTTCAATCGTAGTCAACTCTCAGAACATCAAAGGTGTGGTAAATTTTTATCATTTTGCACTGGCTCAGTCAATTTTGTTGCACGGAAATGAATTTTCAACAAGGCTTAATCACGACACTAGGGATAATATTTTCACAAGAACAAGGGTTAAGGCTCAAAGTAAATCAAAGATGGCCTAAGATCATTTGTTTTGTTTTGCATTTCAAAACAAAGTCAATCAACTAGCCAACACACTCTAACCAAAACAAGCATAATGTATGGCTTTAAGTCTTAAGTCTTCCTCTACCTTTAGGCTCTCAAAACCCTTGAAGAATGGATTAAGTTTTTTTTTCATTGACCTTGAATGTTTTACCATCCTCAAGGTTTATGATTTCCACGGCTCCATTGGGGTAGGCCACCTTGACAAGATAGGGGTCATCCCAACGAGATTGGATTTTTCCTTGAAAGATGGAGAGTCGAGAATTATACATGATCACTTTTTGTCTGGGCTCAAATTTTTTCCTTAAAATGGATTTATCATGAAAAATCTTCACCTTTCTTTTGAAATTCTTGAGCTCTCATATGCATCTCTACAAATCTCCTCCAACTCATTCAGATCATTGCACCAGGCATAAACCTTTCTATATCGATCATAATCCAAGCCCAAAGAGGCTGAAGGGTTGGCAAAGCGAAGATAATTGAGAGAAGAAAGGGAGGCATAAATCAACTTGAATAGAAGAATAAGATGTATGGAGCCAGTTCATCATGAAGGAGCTAAACAATAGACTTAAACATGTCGAGCATTAATCTGCTTGGGATCTTGCAAGAAGGGCAATAGGAGATTACTCCAGAGTAATGGAGAAACCCCCCCTTACGAAGTGGATCGACAAAATTCAGATCCCGAGCAATGTCATGGTGCTAGGCATCAAGCTCTATGATGGAAGAACATACCCGACTGCTCTGATTTAGTATTACCGACAATTAATAGTGGTAACAAAAAATAACGAGGCCATTATGTGTACCATATTCCCCAGAAGTTTGGGGGAATCTATAATGAAATGGTATGACAGTCTACCTAGGAATTTCATTGATAGCTTTGGGTACAGTTGGCTGGGCAATATACTGCCTAGATCATAACTAGTAGTCAGGACCCAAAAGACATTGGGGCACTATTGTTCATGAAGAAAAAACAAAACAAGACTCTGCGTGAATACACCCATCATTACTAAGAAACAATGAATGGGATAGAAAGTTGTAATCCTGAAATTGTCGTGGCATCATTTAAGGTCAGCTTGCCAAAGGATAACCAATTGTACCAATCACTAACTTGAAGGCCGGCACAAGATCTTGAAGAGCTTATGCTCAGGGTAGAAAATTACACCAAGGTTAACGATGAGCTCGTAAGAGAAATCATTCATGAGCAACCTAGTAAAAAGCAAACTAGAAGAGAAGCTCTGATCGTCAGATGAGGTCAAGGATAAAAGGGAAGAAAAGGAAGGTTTCCAGCCATGATCACCCTTCCTTGGGGTAAACACCATATTCAAGGTGTCAATTTATAGATTAATGTCCCAAATTAAAGGAAAATTCTATTTCAAATGGCCTAACAAGTTCGGTGGTGACCCCCAAAAAATGGAACCCTAATGTTTGTTATTCCAACCATCGCGACATTGGGAATATGATCGAGAATTATTGACAACTGAAGCAACACCGAGAGGAATTAGTCTAAGCTGGACACCTCGTGCAGTTCATCAACGAGGAGAAGAAGAAGGTGGAGATAAGAACCAAGAAGGATGTAAACCATGACAAAGGACAAAACTTTGTAGGAGTTATTGATGTCATTCATACTACCACAAACCTGAACATGAAGACACACAAAACAGCCAGGGCTTATATCTAGAAAGCCACACAAATTAAGGAAATTTACCAAGTCTGAAGCAACCTCAAGCACATCATAAAAAAACCCAGGATGGGATGCTCAGATGGACTTATTAACTTCTCTAACAACGACTTGGTTAGGGATCCATGACCCGCATAGTGATGCTTTGAAGACATGAAGCTTGTTAACACTCCCTTAGTGGGGTTCAATGGAAAGATGGTTCTGCCCAAAGGAAGTATATTCCTTTCCTTCTGAATCGGACCAGTTGGAACAATGAATGAATTTTTAGTCGTGGACGTCGACTTGGTTTACAACACATTTATGGGGCATACATGGTTGCACGAAATTAAGGAGGTTCCTTCAACTTACAACCAAGTCCTAATTTTTTCAATAGAGGGAGGAGTTGTCATTTGGGAAGACTAGGTAAGGGCGAGAAGCTGTCTATTTGCTTCCATAAGAGGAAAGGGTATGAGAGAAGATCAGGAGGAACCCGTTACAAATCCAGACAAACATTTGGTAGAAGATCTAAAGATAGCTCACTTAGAATGAATACTTTTTAATTGTGTTGTCACTTACAGAGGATGAGAAGAGAACTCTAAAAGGTTTGTTAATTAGAAACATAGATGTCTTCGCCTGGCATCCTTAGGAAATGTTGGGCATTGATCTCCAGGTTATTTTCCATCATCTAAAGTTGATCCAAGCTTTATACCGCTCAAACCAAACCAAAGGAGATCAACACCACAGCACAGGGAGGCTGTTAATGAAGAATTAAAGAAATTGCACAAGGCACATTCAATCAAGGAAGTTCTATATATGTCTTGGTTGTCCAACACTGTGGTGTTTAAGAAAAAGAAAAAAAAGTGGAGAGTTTATGTTGATTTCATAGACCTAAACAAGGCATGCCCTAAGGATAGCTTCTCTCTATCAAAGATTGATCAATTGGTCGATGCTACACTAGGCATGAACGAATTAGTTTTCTTAATGCATACATAGGCTACTACCAAATTCGTTCAAAACTCCACAAGGGGTCTACTCTTATAAGGTAATGTCGCTTGGAATTAAGAATGTAGGAACCACATACCAGCGATTGGTAAAATGAATGTTCAAAGGAATGCTAGGAAACACCATTGAAGTGTACATTGACGATATGATGGTCAAAAGCCAAGAAGCAACCAACCACTTACTTGACTTGCAGAGGACTTTTGACGTGCTACGAGAGTACCAAATGAAGCTTAATACTTCAGAATGTGTGTTCCCATTTGGCTTGAGAAAATTCCTCGATTTTCATATCACCAAATAAGGAATAAGACCAATCCTGACCAGGTTAAAGCCCTTATGGAGCTCCAATCACTGAAGAATGTGAAGGAGATACAAAGGCTTACTAGAATGGCAGCCATACTTAGTAGTTTCATGTCCAAATCTTTTGACAAGTGGAGGTCATCCTTCCAAGCACTAAGGATAAAAAAGGGGAGGAGTATGGACCCAGGAGTATGAGAACACTTTTAAAGACCTAAAGATGTATCTAGAAACACCTCCCTTATTGACTACTCTCGTGCAAGGGGAGTAACTATACCTCTATGTAGCCATTTTCATGCACGCCATAAGTGGAGCACCGATGACAAAATCTCAGAAGGAGACAAAACTAGTTTACTACATAAGCAAGTACCCTCCTCGATGTTGAAACCATGTATTTGACATTAGAAAAGCTAGACATAGCCCTCATTAACATGGATAGAAAGTTAAGACGTTACTTCCAGGCTTATACGATCATGGTGCTCAAATATCAATCTCCCAAGGCTTGTTCAAAAAATCTGACCTATCTGGAAGGATATCAAAATTGGTGATAGAGCTAGGAGAATATGATGTTAACTTTGAACCTCCACTTTCCATAAAAGGACAAGTGGTTTTTGACTATCTGATAGAGTTGGCCATTGAGATTTGTGGAATCCTTGATCAATTTTAGAAGGATCCTGGAGCCGAGGAGTCTGAAGAGGAGGGGAAAGATATAGTTGAGAATCATTAGAAGGAGACAATAGAAGTTGGGAAACAATAGAAGTTGGGGAATAGTCTTAGAATCACCAGAAGGAGACATGCTGCAGAAAGTAATGATATTAGGTTTTAGCACATCCAATAATGAAGCAGAATATGAGGCCTTCCTTGCAAGTGTAAAACTCGCAGCACATTTAGGTTTTTAACAACTAGAAATCTATTTCAATTCTTAAATCATTGTAAAACAATTAAAAGGGGAGCACATGGCACAAGATGAGTGGATGATATCATACAACAAATTGACGACTTAAGAGTTGGGAAAGATCCCTAAGATAGCGGTATGAGAACCAGGACCAATCGAGCATCGAATAAGGAGTGCTGGTAGAAGTTTTGTCCACTGAGCTACGCGCTAGTTGCATAGGCCTAATCATGCAATTCCTTAAAGAACTACAACTCCCCAATGATAGGAAAGAACCTCATAAGCTGATATTAAAAGCAACTAGATTTTGGATATCACCCAATGGAGAACTCTTTAGGCGATCCTCCACAGGTCCATACTTGCTTTGGGTACATCCAGACAAAGTTCAGAACTTCTTTTTTGAGATTCGTGAAGGAAGTTACAAGGCATATTCTGGGGGAAGATCATTGGCACACCGAGCAATTTCCCAAGGGAATTGATGGACCTATTTGCAGAAGGACACCCAAAAATATGAAATACATTACGAGAAGTGCCAAAGATTCCCCCATACCAAAACTACTATCAGAGGACCTAAATCCACTAGCGATCTCGTGGCCTTTTTCCTAGTGGGGGTTGGACGTCTTAGAACGGTAATCCCAAGATTTATTGATGGCACACGTATAAGCGAATATAAAAACAAATTTATTCAACTATTCCAAATTTAGGGTTTAACACTTTTCTTGATGTTTTTTGTTGTATTCCTAATCTCCAAACATGAACCCTCAATGTGTATATGACTTATATGTATAAGTGAGTGTCACTCTTACTCGGGTTCAATGCAAGAAATGGAAAAACAGATGTGTGGAATGAAATGCGTGTGTGTATGAAAAAAGTACTCCCCAAGCGCAGAGAGACTTTCGAATGCTGTGTTTTACTTGGAATTGAGTATTCCAAGGTTGTCTCCTCAGGGAAGGAGGTGAATCGTGTTGAAGGTGATTTTGGTGAACAAAAAGAAAAGTGTAAAAATCTTTTGATGTTTGAGTTTGGTTTGGTTTGTGATTTTGTCTTGATGAAATGGAAATGAGAACAATTGTTGGCTAATTCGAAGAGGTCATCCCAATGGGAATGCCAAATCAACTCACGGCCTTCCTCCAATGGTGTCTAAAAGTTCGATTGATTCGTGGAAAGCGAGGGACTAAAATGGAGGTGAGGATCAAAGCATACCCTGTGACAAGTCTATTAGATACGAAAAACTCCTAACCACGTCCACACTAAAACCAGTCAAACCAAATCAACCTACACAACTAGGAGGAAAGAAAATGAGTTGAAATAGCATACCCAAGAGGAATTCTCCCTTGGATTAGCCAACTATAAGCTTAGCTACTCATTTTTAAATCAAGAACATAAATGTAATGAAGAGTCATTATAAAGATTGGTGCTTAATTTAATGCAAGAAAACATGAACTATGAAGAAATTATGCAATACCAATTTTAAAGCTTAAAAATGGGGAAAGCTTGACACAACAATGGAGAAATCCAAAATGTAGCATTATACTTGCAAAGTACTTGTAATAAATGACATTAAAGAGATTAAATGAAGTTTACACAAGTCTTACCATAAACTACAAGTGAAAGGATGTAAAAAAATGCAAAAAAACCAACTTCTCTCTCTAACTATTCATCTTTTTCCCTAGAGCTCTTCTTTCTACAATGCAATGTCTCCTGAATAATGGTGTATCCCTTTCCAAAAATGTCCATGGAGCTCCCTAGGGTTTGTGTGATTGGCCTCCAATCAATACCGTGCTAATGGATGGATTGGGCAGGGTTGCACAGGCCTACCCAGCACTCCTAGGCATCACCTCTTCTCTCGTTCTCGTCATTAATGTCCAAGCCTCCAAAGTCCATTTTGGGGTTGAGTAGGGGATGTCTATGGGTAAGGAGTTTTAGGGACAAGTGGGAGACCTAATGGTGGGACCCCCAAAGTCATAGAGCTTGAGATACAAAATCTGACGTGATTTAGTAAAACCTACCTATAGATCGCGGGAAACCTATGAGTAGGTTTTACTCTAGTGACCAAAAAATACCAATAGGTTTTCGGTAGGTGAAGGTCTTGTAGCCAAAACCTACCGGTATGGCCTACTAGTAGGTTTTCCCTTGTTTTGCTAAATTTTTGGTTCCTTTGCCTTTTAAGCTATCGTCAAGCCTCTTCCTCTTCTCCATTTACCTTAAGCACCGTGAGAGGGCTTAACAAACATCATTTATGCCCTTTTACCTGCAAACATACCAAAACTCCGTTAATAGCTTGAACGTTGCAATCCCACTCATTTTAACCGCAAAACCAAGCATGAAAGGGATCTAAATGTACATATAATATGCAATATTTTATGCTAATAACACCTCCCAAGTTGAGCTTTGCTAGTCCCTAGTAAAGTTTACTTTCAATCAAAAGGTACGAGACCATAATAATCCATTTGCACAAGTAATTTTTCACCAAGCTTTCAAATTACAAAAATCACAATGCAATTAACAAAATGAACTTGGGAAAGATGGAACAAAAACTGTGCTATTCCATTAATCACTTTCAAAATTGGAGTACATGGAGTTAGACTTCGAAAAGAGACAAAATGGCCTAAAATTCCTGAGGACTCTTCTACTAGGCCAATGAGTCCACTCCTTGCTATGTATAACTCGAAATTAAAAAAGGACAAAAAGAGAACAAATGAACCCTAAACATCATCTCCATCTTACCCATCACCGTCATCATCATCATTATCAACATCCTCCTCTGCATAGCCCTCCTCAGAGCCTTCCTCCTCGTCATCATCATCATCATACTCCTCTGAGTCCCCCACCTCAACTATAGTGGAATTTCAGGGGGCAGAGACAGAAGTTCTAGCAGTTAGAGGTGGTGGTCCACTTGGGATCTGCTCTCTAGGGAACGTTTGTTGAAAAAGTTTGGTCATCATAGCAGAGATCCCATAGACTGTCTACTCTAATGCATCGAGGTGATGAGAAACTGAGCCCTTCGGAGAAGAAGTAGATGGCCAAGGGAGAGATGACCCCTTAGTGGAAATTCCGGCATCAGACCACCCCAGTCCCAAAGCTCTAGTACGCTCGCCCCGAGTCATAGCAGACCTGTTGCTACTGCTGGCCTTGCCTATGGCTCTAGGCTCGGGAGGAGTCAACTTATCAAAGGAATAACCCTTCATCTTGAAGTGATCGTATATCCGGGTGACCAAGTCCCCAAATGGAAGGTTCGCCTTTGGCTTTCTAGCCTGGGCAAAGTTCCTCATTACCTCCCAAATAAGAGTGCAATATCCAAGGCCTTCCCTGTCATCACTGCATCCAAGAGGGCAAGTTTTTCAATGTTAGGAGTCTTCTCGGTGCCCTTTGGAAACAGGTTAAAGTGCAAAATCTTGTTTATTATCTCGTTTGCATGTTTGAGGTCCCGACTTGGACTGTTCCCCTAAACTGAGTCTAGTCCTTGTGCATTGAAGCTACGTATTCTACGATGGTCTTGACCCTTAGTGATGTTATATGGGTACACCGGGGTGGAGGAAGGTGGCCTATCATACTCCATGAGGCTCGCAATCACCGTAGGGGTCACATCAAAAGTCTTGCCCCTCACGTTCGTCCTCAAAATCTCCCCATCCTCCTCCACCACCTTGAGTTTTTGGTAAAACTCTCAGCATAAAGATTAATTGAATCCACTCATGGGCTTGAACCAAATCTCAATCCCGTGGGCCTCGATGATCCTCATAACCTCGTTGGCCGGGCCAAGGGATCTCATATCCATAAACCTTTTACAAGTCACATTCTTTTCTTTGATGCTTTGGCTTCTAGCATCATTCCTCGCCTTCTTCCATTTCTGCCCACAGTCTCCACTAGAGCCTTCACCACCCCTCTTGCAGGCACTCGCATCCTCAGGCTGTGGAGAGCTAGGCCCGGTTCGCTCGGTGCGGGCCATGCATAATAACAATGCCTTGAACACCAAAAGAGAAATGAAGGCCATCATAAAATCCTTAACTGGGTTCTGAACATCAGAGATGATCCTTCCTTGATAAGCCATTGCAAGGTTGTTATAGATTTTGAAAAGGTTAAAGGAGATTAGGGCTTTGGAAATTTTTAGCAAAAACTAGGGTTTAAAGGGTTAAAATCCAGTAAGGCAATAGGTTGAGGAATAATGCAATAGGTTGAGGGATTTTGCAGGTTAGAGAAGCTTCAAGGGATAGAAAATTGCCTTAGGGTTTGTAATTTAGGGAGATAATGAATAGTTCTCCCGAAAAAATTCGATTAAAAGCCCTAATTTTAGCATTATGGTCAAAACCTACTGGTAGATCGTGGGAAGCCTACCGGTAGGTTTTACTCCAGTGACAAAAAAATACCAGTAGGTTTTTGGTAGGTGCAGAACCAGTGGTCAAAACCTACCGATAGGTTTTAACTTATTTGCAAAATAAACCTTTGTTATCCAAATCACTCTCTCTCCAATTCATTTCCATTCCTACACATTCTATCACTTTATTATTGACCTCTACTCTACCAACACGTGTTACTATTGTAAACCAATTTTTTAACCATCATGCCCCAAGTCATTACTAAAATTGCAATATGATTTAAAATTTTGATGCTCTTAAAACCTAAGGCATAGATTTCTACATTTAACTACCAAAATGAACACCCGAAATGTAAGTCACTTATTCAAATGATCAAGGGCATTCCTAGCTCCTACAAAATATCGAGAGTTGAGCAATATTCCCCTATCCTTCAAGCATAGGACTACCTAACATCGATTAAATACCCGAATTAAGCACACATGAACATAACTATAGTCTTAAATACTAGTCTAGAGTATGCACCTACACATTCATTTTTGAATTGGTGTGTATGTGTTCAATGGACATGTAATTTAAACATTTACACAATGGAATTCCCATTCACTTTGGCTATCCAAATTAAGCTTTGATGCAACCTCACCATGGGTGTCTCTCAACAATGAATCACACTCTAGTTATCTAGCATGCTCTCCATGTGTATATGTGAGATAGAATCTTGTGCACAAAATGACGTATGCTCACATATAATCCAAAAATGAAGTTGATGCATGAAAATAAAACAACCTTGCAATAATCTCATGAAAGGAAGGGTAAGGCACTATATAGTAAACCAACTCCTCTTTTTCTTTAAAAGTATGCATCTCCCATGCTTTTGTAGATCATTTAGGACTTCAAGGGCTATAATGGGGCCTTAGGGGTGATATTGAGGCAAAAGAAACAAAAGATATAGGATAAAAAAGAGGGTTGTTCCAAGTGAAAGACTTTTATTTCAAAAACATATTCTTTTTCATGGGATTTTCAGTCCAAACCCATCACCACACTCTTTATTTCTTTTTCTTCTTTTCCTTAACATTTTCCTTTTCTTTTGATCATTTTTTCACCTCTTTTTCTCCTTTTCTTGGATTTTTCTTTCTTTACCATTCAATTCTTTGAGTTTTAACATCATTCATCCCTTTTGTTTGAGTTTTCACACCATACTTCCTTTTCTTTTACGATCACTCATATTCAACTTTAGGAACAACCAATGTGAAATAGATTTTTATCATTTTTGTACAGGCTTGGTCAAACGTTTGGCATAGAAATGAATTTCAATTGAGGCTCAATCACGACACTAGGTATAATATTTTCACAAGAAAAAGGGCAAGGCTCAAAATATTCTAAAATGGCCTAAGATCACCTCTAGATAAGCATAGGGGAACATTATGCATTTCAAGAGAAGTCAATCAAATAAACAAATGCACCTAACCGAAACAAACTTAATGAGAATATTAAACAAATTTGAAATTTGAAGAATTGTTCCTTGAGTAAATGTAAGTCCCCTGCAATAGGGATTGGCATTAAATCTCTAATAGGTTATTACTCATCTTTACTATTCATGTCAAACGTTAAAATGTGAATTCAATCCATAAATTGACGAAATTACACATTCAAGGTGTACATATTGGTGAGTTCAAAAGCAAATGCATATGTGATACTCACGCATAGGATGAACTTCTATAATGTGCTCATGTATTCAAACTTCAAAGTAAAGATCAATGTATCAACAAACCTAAAGCACTCTAAATAAGGGAATATAGATCAACATTCATTTATTTTCACAAAAAATTTCAAAATTTTCATATAATTTGCAACTATTGTGAACAAAAATCTGTATGAAATATGAAAGGTGAATTTTCACCATAAAATTGGTAGTATCCACAAAAATTTCCACAAAACATTGGTGTATCACACAAGTGGTGCATCTCACCTCTAACTTGATTCATGCATTGTCCTCAGTGCAACAAACAAGATATGATATGCAATGATGGACTATAAAAAGCTGAGTAGGGTTAGAGAACACCTCGCTTTTGAGCTTTGACACAACACCAACATCTACAACTAAGGAAAACAACACTATACGAAAAGACAAAGTATGTAACATAAACAGATAAAGTAAGTAAAAAATATTGTACACTAAAGATCATATGAATAGTTACTCCTCCAACAAGTCCGGGTAAACTGGATCAATCAAATCTTCCTCCACTACGGTCCTTCAAAACCCTCGAAAACTAGCTTAAGTCTTTGGTCATTGACCTTGAATGCCTTGCCATCTTCAGGGTTTGTGACTTCCACAGCTCTATTGGGGTAGGCCACCTTGACAAGCTAGGGGCCATCCCAACGAGATTGGAGTATTCCTTGAAAGATCAAAAGACGAGAATTGTATAAGAGTACTTTTTGACTGGGCTCAAATGACTTTCTCACAATGGATTTGCCATGAAAGATTTAAGCCAGCTCTTTTGAAAATTTTGAGCTCTCATACGCATCTCTTCAAATCTCTTCCAATTTATTCATTTCTAGCTTCCTATTCTCTCCGGCCATTTTCAAATTGAAGTTCAAAGTCTTTAGGGACCAATAGGCCTTGTGTTCAATCTCAACTAGCAAATAACAAACCTTTCTATTGATGAGCTGATAGGGAGATATGCCGAGAATTGTCTTATAAGCTATGTGATGAGCACAAAATATTGCATTTCAAGGGTGTGGCTACCTAAGCTTAGAAAGTTCCTAGGAAGAAGATGATGAATAGTGCTAAAATTTATGTTTTTGCATTCTCTTCTTCCATTTTCATTACAATAAGTTGTAGTTCTCTGGTAAGCTTTATTTCTTGCATTGCAATCTCTTTTAATTCTAGTGTAACCAAGTTTAATTCAATGCTCTTGCATTTCTATAATCTTTGCTGAGTTTCAATTGTCTTCTCTGCAATTTTTCCATTTTAGTGTTACATGAACTTCTCTTTGTAGTTTACCATTTCCTAGCATTAATACAAGTTCCAAGCTTCATATCATAACCACGTATCTTTACATTATGCATTTATTCCTTGCTTTCATAAGTAGCTAGATTTTTAGTTGGCTAATCCAAGAGAGACTTCCTCTTGGGCTTTTCATTTCAACTCATTTTCTTTCCTTTTCTCGGTGTACGATGGTTCGGTTTGACTAGATTGAGAGTGGATGTGGTTGTGAGTCTTTGATATTTCGTAGGCCTAGTCACAGGTTCTGCTTGAATCCTCACCAACTCATCCCTAGCTTCCCACGAATCAATCGTTCATCTATGTACCAAGGAGGCAGGCTTCGAGTTGAGTTCGGATTCTCATTGGAATGACCTCTTTGAATTAGCCAACACTTGTTTTCCTTTCATTTTTAGCAAAAACACAAAACACCAAAACTTCAAACCAAAAGATTTTTACACTTTCTCTTTTTGAAAAAAACACCTTCACCACACTTGAACTTTCCTTCCCCGAGGAGACGACCTTAGAATACTCTTCAAAGTAAAACACAACAAACAAAAGACTCCTTGCGCTTGGGGAGCACTTTTGTTCACTCACACATTTCATACATTTCATTTTCACCATTCTGTTGCCCCATTTTCCACATCATTCCGAGGGAGAGTGACACTCCCATAGTCCTATAAGCCATACACACATTTGAGGGCGATGTGCGAAGATAGGGAATAGACTACAATGGTTTTTATCAAGCACTAATCGATAAGCCCAAAGGGGATCATTCAACCTAAATGACTAATCTTTTATATTGGGATTAACCTTTTTCAGTAGGATATTTTTAATCTCCCTATTGACCAACTCAACTAGGCCATTGGTTTACGGGATGTACGCAGTGGACACCATATTTATGCATCAACGAAGCAAATGGTCTATTGAAGAAATGTGACCCACCATCGTTTATCATTGCACAAGACATCCTGAAACTCAAAAAGATGTTATCTTTTAAGAACTTGACTACGACTAGGTGGTCATTAGTCTTGGTCGGGATGACCTCCACCCATTTGGACACATAGTTCACTGCCACCAGAATGTCTAGGTAGCCAAATGATCCAGGGAAGGGACCCAGGAAGTCGATGTTCTAGCAATCAAAGATCTCGATAACAAGTACAAGGGAGAGGGGCTTCATGTTCCTCGGGCTCACACTACCCAACCGTTGACACCTATCACATTCTTTATAGAAAGAGATACAATTTTTTATCAAAGAGGGCCAATAATAACCTAACTGTAGAATTTTTGCCGAAGTCTTCTTTGCAAAGAAATGGCCACTGCATGCTTCTGAAAGCCAAAATACAACTTCCCATTGTTCATTTTCTGGTACGCATCTCCACTGGACTTGGTCAAGGCAGTACTTGAACAGGTACGAGTTGTCAAAGTAAAAGTACTTCACATCTGCTATCAAACTCCTACTATCTTCCTGGCTCCAATGTGGTGGTATTTGTTTTGTTGCAAGATAGTTACATTTGTCAGCATACTAGGGACAAACATAATGAATAGAAAGTAAATACTCGTCAGCGAAAGAGTTAAGGATATGAATGTGCTCATCAGCATCATGCACCATAAGTCGGGATAACTGGTTTGCCACTATTTTCTCTACTCTTTTTTTTATCCTTGATTGTCAAGTTGAATTCTTGTAGGAGTATCCACCTAATGAGTCTTGGTTTTCCATCCTGCTTAGACAACAAATACTTCAAAGTAGAGTGACCGGCGTAGACTATTATAGGTGAACCAATGATGTAGGATCGAAATTTATCTAATGTAAATACTACAACTAGTAACTCTTTTTCAGTAGTGGTGTAATTCATTTGTGCTTTATTAAGAGTCTTACTAGCATAGTATATTACATAGGGTTTCTTGTCCTCTATTTGACCGAGCATAGCGCCGACCGCGTAATCACTCGCGTCGCACATAAGCTCAAAAGGTGAGTCCCACTTGGGTGGTTGCATGATCGGAGGTGAGATGAGCATGTTCTTTAACTTTTTAAAGGATACCTCACAATCATCCGACCAAGAAAATGGGACATCTTTTGCAAGCAAATTGGTTAAGGGTCGGGCCAATGCACTAAATTCTTTAATAAAACGATGATAAAAGTCGGCATGGCCAAGAAACAACCTGATATATTTGATGACCTTTGGCACAGGGAGGTTGGAAATGACATCCACCTTTGATTTGTCAACTTTGATTCCCTTTAATGAGACAATGTGCCCAAGCACAAATCCTTGTGTCACCCATGAAGTGACATTTTTCCCAATTTAAAACCTAGTTCTTCTCTTCACATCTCTGAAGAACTTTCTCCCATTTCTCCAAACATCCATCAAATGAATTCCCAAATACTGAGAAATCGTCCATAAACACCTCCACAATCTTCTCCACTATGTCACTAAAAATTTGCAACATTGAAAAGTTCAGGGGCATTGCACCACCCGAAAGGCATGCGATGGTAGGCAAACATACCGTAAGGTTAAGTGAAAGTGGTCTTCTCTTGATCTTGCAATGCAATCTCATTTTGATTTTAGCCAGAGTATCCATCTAAGAAGCAATAGAATAGATGCACCGTTACTCTTTTCAACACTTGGTCAAGGAGTGACAATGAAAAGTGGTATTTTCTTGTGCATAAGTTGAGCTTTTGATAATCAATACACACTCTCTATCTGATGATCACCCTTGTTGGAATAAGTTAATTCTCCTCATTTGAAACTACCGTGACTCCCGACTTCTTGGGTACTACTTGCGTGGGGCTAACCCACTTACTATTGGAAATCGAAAAAATGATGCCCACGTTAGGTAGCTTTAGTACCTCGTCTCTCACCACATCCTTTATGATTGGATTCAACCTTCTTTGTGGTCGTCGAGATGGCTTGGAGTCCTCCTCAAGGTATAAGCGGTGTGTGAAAATGAGGGGGCTTATTCCCTTAATGTCGGCAATTGTCCGACCAATTGTTCCTTTATGCCTTTTTAATACTCTTAAAAGATCTTCTTCTTGCTTCCCCTCCAACGTTGAGCTAATCACCACTGGAAAAGTCTTGTCATCCCCAAGGTATGCATACTTAAGATGGGATGATAATGGCTTCAACTTCAATATGGGATTTTGTACATCTGATGGAAAGATCTTTCTGTCTTGATGTGGAAGCTCACAAATGTAGGGGTCTATTTTTCTACCCTTTCAAGCTTTCCAACTTCTCCTGCTCATCAACAATCTCTTCATCTACTCTCAACATGGCCAACAGCTCTAAGTGTTTCTCCACCAAGGTGTCAATCCTATTGACTTTGTGCACCTCTTCATCATCCCTTGGTTGCTTGGACAAGTTGAAAATATTGAGATCCATGGTCATGTTCCCAAATGCAAGCTTCATGAGACCGTTCCAACAATTAATCACAACATTAAATGTGGTATGAAAAGGTCTACCAAGTATTACAAAGATTTAGGGGCTAAGTGCTTGATGGTTTTCGTTGTTGTTTCTAATCTCCTAGCATAATATCTCCATGTATGTAAGGTGTATGTGTGAAGGGGAGTGTCAATCTCCCTTGGAATGAAATATGTGTGTAAAATGCGTATGTTGAACAAAAATGCTTCCCAAGCGCAAGAAGACTTTTGTGTGTCGTATTTTACCAGGAATTGTATTCCAATGTAGTCTCCTCAGGGAAGGAGGTGAATTATGTTGAAGGTGATTTTGGTAAAAAGGGAAATGAGTAAACATATTTTGTTGTTGTAAGTTTCATTTGTGAGTGTATCTTGATGGAAAATGAAATGGAAAAAGTTTTGGCTAATCCGAAGGGTTCACCCCAATGGGAATGCCAAGTCAACTCAAAACCTTCCTCCGATGATGCCTAGATGCTTGATTGATTCATGGGAAGCTAGGGATGACAGGGAAGTGAGGATCCAAGCATAACCTTGACAAGTCTACGGGGTATCAAAGACTCATAACCATGTCCACACCCAACCTAGTCAAACGAAACCATCGTACACCGAGAGGAGAAAGGAAAAAGAGTTGAATTTTCATACCCAAGAGGAGGTCTCCCTTGGATTAGCCAATGTAAATGCTTAGCTACTCATGCTCAAAGGGAAGATAACAATGTAATGGAACGAAATTATAAACTAAATGAAGATTCAAAATAAATTGATGCAAGAAAACTTAACTACGAAGAGAGAAATGCAATACCCATTTTAAAGCCAAGAAATGAAGAAAGCTTGAATAGAATTAATGGTGAAAGCTAGAATGAAATACTAAACTTGAGAACAAATTGCAATAAATGACATTAAAGACTAAGAACAAAGCTTACAAGATGCTTACAAGACAATGCATGGAAGGATAATGCAAAAACATTAGCTTCTATCTCTAGCGCTATTCATCTTCTTCCTTAGACTCCCTCTCTCTATATTATAATGTGTATATAATACATAAAATGGTCAAGGAGCTTCCAAAAAATGTCCATGGAGTGTCCCCAAGCCTGTGTGATGTCATTCCAATCATATGTTGTTGAAAGGGATGGGATGGTGCAGGCTAGGACAAGCCTAGTCTTTCTCTCTTGCCATGCCTCCTCTCTCTCCTACTCATTATTGCAATGCCTTTCTAAGTCCAAATAAAGGTGAAGGGATACTCCTAGACATGTAGGGGATGTCAGCGGACCTATTGGAGAAGTATAAGTGGGACCCTCAAATGGCAGAACTTGAGTTATAGGCTTCTGGGCAGTCTTGGCAAAACTTTCTAGAAGGTCGACGGAAACCTTCCGGAAGGTTTGTGTAAGAACAGTTAAATGAAGAATTCAACAGGCAAAACCTTTTGGAAGGTCTATTCTAGTAGTCAAAACCTTTCGGAAGGTTTTGGCAGTGAAAAAGAAATTCAAGGCAAAACCTTCTGGAAGGTTTTTAACCAATTTGCATTTTCTTGATTTCTTCACCCCACAAACCTTCCTTTATGCTACCTCCTCCTCTTCATTGACTTCAAACACTTCAATGGGGGTTTTAATCATATCATTTACATCATTTTACCTGAATTCACACAAAACTTCATCAAAACGAAGATTAAACACATTTCTCCCCAATTTCATGACAAAAGCACATATAAAAGGCATATTAGCATACAATATATGTCATGTTTTTGTGCTAATCACACCCCCCCAACTTGAGTTTTGCTAGTCCCTAGCAATCATTATTTCCAACCAAAGCTTTGAACTACATTAAATAGCCATTCATACAAGTAATATCAAAACAATCAAGATCTAAAAATCATATTGCTATTATAGAAATAGTTTGGGCACTAATATAAATGTAACAACTGTGGTATTTTCATTAATCACTTTCAAGAAGTTCTTTACAAAAATTTCAAGTTCTTTAGCAAAACGGCCAAAACCTAAGGATTCTTCTATTGGCTGACACAAGGAAACCTAACTATGTACAATCTTCAACCCAAAAAAAACCAAAAAAACCCCAATCCTCCTCAGTCATCCTCCTCCTCATCGAAGGCATCCTCATCCTCAATCTCAGACTCAGACTCTGGATCTAATTCCTCCTCCTCATCATCATCATCATCTCCCACCTCTATAGTAGTAGAAGGCATACGAATAGAGGCTGAGGGTCCAACTGAAGGCTGTGGGGGTGGTGGGGGTTTCGGGGGACAAGCTCACCTAGGAAAGTATGCTGAAAGAGCCTCATAAGCATGATCGCCGGGCCGTGCATGGTGGACTCTAAAGCATTTAAGCGCTGAGGAATGGTATGGGTTGGAGCTGGTGTAGGTGCTGAAGAAGAACAAGGCCCTACTGCAGACGGCTCCAGCCCCTAGCCCTAGCTCTCTCCCCTCCAGTCCTGTTAGCCCTCTTCTAACTACAAGATTTCCCTATAGCTTCAATCTCTCGGGGGAGTAGTGCATCATTCGCGTACATATTCACTTTAGCCTGAACACAGAGCTTGGTGACCAAGCTACCAAAAGGAAAGTTTGTAGCCATAGCAAACTTTTGCATCGCCAACCAAATAAAATATGCCACGTCAATGGCAACCCCAGTTATAAACGCATGCAATAAAGCCAAATTTTTTAAGTTTGGGTTCTTCTCTGAACCCCGGGGCATTAAACTATAATGAAGAACTTTGTTCATGATTCCATATAAATGCTTGAGGCCCCCGACCAATGTTGTTCCGCTAAACCAAGTCGGGTCCTCATAGGCAAGAGCCACGTAGTCCCTAAGAGTCCTCCCCCATCCACGTTGTGTTGGTAGAACGGGGTGGTAAGGGGAGGTCTCTCATAGCCCATCACCATGGCTATTGTGTCGGGGGTCACCTCAAATATCTTACCCCTCACATTGGTCCTTAACACCTGCCTGTTATCTCCAAACATTGATAAATTTTGAAAGAATTCGTGACACAAGCCTAAGTTGTACCCTTCAACTTACTCAAACCACAATTTCAAACCTCGTTGTTTGATAATTTTCACGACCTCACATGTAGGTCCCAGAGAATCCTTGTCAACATATCTCTCATATGTCATCCCCTTTTCCTCTATTCTCTATTTTCAGGCAACGTGTCTCATCTTTGTCCTCCACTTTTCCCTGTCTTGGGAGGTAGGACCCTCTTCGGACCTCTTTTGGGAGGTAGAGTCAGTGGGGGGTGGAGACCTGGGTCCAGTGCTATTTGTTCAGGCCATGAAAATCAACAGTGCCCTTAAACCCATGAGAGTCAACAACCACACCAAGAGCCTCTCCATAGGCTTAAACCCCTCCATGGACATTCCATTCATCCTAGCCATTGCAATGGAATCAAGAGATTTTGAAATAGGTCACGAATTGATTTGAGAAAATTTGGCGCAAAATGGGAACCTAGAGCTTGTGTAGAGCACTTAAAAATTTTGACTAAAACCCTCTAAATTCAAGCCTTAATCAAGAGAAAGTAAGAAAATTGAACTTTGAAGGAAGTAATTTGAAGGCTAGAAGAGATTAGGAGGAGAGAAGAGGGTTTGTGATGATTTGAATTGGGGAAAATGTGAAGAGTTTTTCGAAAAAAATCTAACTTAAAACCCTCATTTTTAAGTTTCAAGGCAAAACCTTTCCAAAGGTTGACCGAAACCTTGTGGAAGGTTTTGCTCACTGCCTTAATCAAAAAATTCTGGAAGGTAGACAGAAAACCTTCTGGAAGGTTTTGCTCATTGGACAGAACCTTTTGGAAGGTTTTGCCTTTGCTGCAAAACCAATCCTTTATTCAAAAATTCCCGTCCAATCCAATTCCCCTTAATTCCAAAACATTGTAACATCTTTTCTAAGACATCTAACCTATCAAAAACTTGAACCACACCTATGAACCACAATTGGTTGATCATGCCCAAAGTCATTTCCAAAATTGCAACATGATTTCAGATTTTGATGTTTTCAAATTAATAGACATGGATTTAGAGTTTAAACCACCAAATGAATACCCAAAATGCAAAACTTAACTTCAAGTAGCAATGGTATTCCTAAGACTTAGCAAATATCAAACGTTGAGCAATATTCCCCCATCCTTTAAGCATAGGGCTATCTAACACCTCCCTTTTCATAGGATTTCCATTCTTACACCATCACCACAATCTTTGTTTATTTTATTTCTTTTCTTTAACATTTTACTTTTCTTTTGATCATTCTTTCTTTTTCTCACCTTTTTTTCTCATTTTATGGGATTTATAATTATTTTTTCGTTCAACTCTCCTTGAGTTTTACATCATTCATCGCTTTTGCTGGGTTTGCATAACATACTTCCTTTTCTTCTACAATCACTCATATTCATCTCTAGGAACAACCAAGTTAAGGTAGATATTTATCTTTTTCACGGGCTTGGTCAAATGTGTGGCATAGAAACAAATTTCAATTAAAGCTTAATCACGACACTAGAGATAACATTTTCTCAAGAAAAAGGCTAAGGCTCGAAATATTCAAAAAAGACCTAAGATCATTTCTAGATAAACATGGGGGAGCCTTATGTATTCCATGAATAGTCAATCAACTACACACATGCATGCTTGATAAAAAACCTTGTTGTTTCCTAACCTCTAAACACCATCCCTTTAGCATGTATAGTTTATGGATGAAGGGGAGGGTCACGCTTCCTTGGAATGGTGTTAAAAGGAAGCTCAAGAATATGGGAAAATGGAATGTACAAAATGTGTGAGTGAAAAAAAGTGCTCCCCAAGCGCAAGGAGTCTTTCATGTATCGTGTTTAACTTGGAAAAGTATTCCAAGGTCGTCTCCTCAGGGAAGGAAAGTTCAAGTGTGTGAAAATGATTTTGTAAAAGGTAAAGAAAGTGTAAAATCTTTTGGTTTGTGTTTGGTGACTGAAGTTTGGACTAAAATGAAATAAAACAAGTGTTGGCTAATCCGAAGAGTTCATTCCCATGGAAATACCAACTTAACTTAAAGCCTTCCTCCAATGGTGCATAGATGAACGATTGATTCATGAGAAGCTAGAGACGAGATGGAGGTGAGAATTCAAGCATACACCGGGACAATGCCTACGGTGTATCAACAACTCACAACCAAATGGAGGTGAGGATCCAAGCATAACCCGTGACCAAGCCTATGAGATATCAAAGACTCACACCCATGCCCACTCTTAACTCAGTCAAATCGAACCACCGTACACCGAGAGGAGGAAAGAAATTGAGTTGAAATGGCACACGCAAGAGGAATTCTCCCTTGGATTAGCCAACTTAAAATTTAGCTACTCATAATAAAAGACAAGGCATGCATATTGTAAATAGACATAATAAAGAAACATAGATTAAACCTTAACTTAAAGCAAGAAAACTTGAACTATCAAGAAAAATATGCAATACCCATTTTAAACTTGAAATGAAGAAAAACTTAATACAACAATGGTAGATTTAAGAACATGTAACTAAACTTGCAATAAACTTGAAAGGAATGAGATTAAAGTGCAAGAAATATAAATTACAAGCAGATTAAAGCTTACATGGATGAAAATGGTGAAGAAATTGCAAAAACAAAACTACTATTCATCATCTTCTACATTGAACTAAAACTACTCATAAGCTTAGGTAGTCACTCTTTGCAATGCTGAAAAATGCTAAGTATATGGAGTGTGAGAGCCTTCAATTCTGTGCATGGGGGTCCCTCTAGCTGTATGAAAGGCCTCCCATCAATAGGGGGGCTGAAGAGATGGGTATGGCAGGCTTAGCCTGCACACCTAGGCCTTACCCTTTTCTCTCCCTCCACATTGAATGCCAAGCCTCCAAAGTCTTCGTCAAGGGTATAGGAGGCATGAAGATGGGCAGAAAATGTTGGGAGGCAAGTGGGAGAAGTGTAGGTGGGACCCCCAAGTAAGTGGAGCATGAAAAATAGTCATTCTGAACACTTCAGCTATGGCGTACCGGTATGCATACCAGTACGGTTTATATACTAGAGTTTGCATACCGGTATACATACCGGTACACTTTGTCTACTCTAGACCAGTTTTTGTAGAATCGTCATAACTTTTGATCCAACATCTCATTGAGCTAAAATTTTTACATAATACAAAAGACATCTAGAGCTATAACTTTCTTGTTTTGAACTTTTCCAGATTCAAAGTGAATCATGGTCAAAATGGAGAAAAACCAAGGCTCATCTACCAGATGGTGTGGGTGTTGTTGCCTTTGTTACCCAACACCAATACCTGATTGACATCAATTAGTTGTAAATTAGAAGTATAAAAAGAAGTCAAATTAGTAGAATAATGATTGATAAAATTACCTAACCTCAACTAACCCCTAATCCCTATCCCTCAAGTAATGCAATGTATGGACGGGGGAGAAGGATTTCTTCCCCTAGGGACGGTGTCAAAAGAAAGGGTAATGAGGAAAGGGAAATGGAAAAATGTAAATGTGAGATGGTATGCACAAAAATGCTCCCCAATCGCAAGGAGACTTTCGTGTGTCGTAAAATACTTGGAAGAGTATTCCAAGGTCGTATCCACAGG
>CM042196.1:15011025-15029271 GCA_023539305.1 Ilex asprella
GTAATGTGTTCATGCCTTCACCACACATCCATACATAGTTGCAAGGTTATATAATCCATCATTTAAGCTATAATTATCTACAACATTGAAAATTTAACATTATTCATAATTTCGGCAAACTCTAAGTACTTATATGCAAAAGTTGAGTTAAAAAGCATGAAATGTGGCCATTAAATATGCAATATTTTATGCTCATCAATGCACCTAGCCAAGACAAACATAATGAGATTATTGAACAAATTTGACATCGAAAAATAGTTCTTTGTGTAAATGTAAGTTGCCTCAAAAAAGGATTGACACTAAAGCTCTCATGGGTCCTTACCAATTTCAACTATTTATGTCAAGCCTAAAATATGAATCAAGTCCATAGATTGCTAAAATTACACATTCAAGGAGCACATACGCTTGAGTTAAAAAATAGCTACATACGTGATACTTACGCATAGGATTAATTTCTATAATATGCTCATGTGCTCAAGATTCAAAACAAAGATCAACATATAATCTATCCCAAGCACTCTTAATAAGGGAATACAGATCAACATTTAGATATTTTTCACACAAAAAAATTCAAAATTTTCACATAATTTGCACTACTGTAGCAAGAATCTATAAGATATGTGAAAGATGAATTCTTCACCACAAAATTGGTATTATCCACAAAAGTTTCCACAAACATTAGTGTAACATGCAAATGGTGCACCTCACCCCCCAACTTGATTCATGTGTTGTCCTCAACGCAACCAAAAGATATGTATGCAATTAAGGACAGTAAAAAGATGAGAAGGGTTAGAGAACACCTGACACTGAAGCTTTGACAAAATACCAATATCTGCAACTAAGAAAAGCAATACTATACTACAAAAGAAAGTAAGTAACATGAAATATAGGTAAGGTAAGTAAAAAAAACGACTGTACACTAAAAAGCATAAAAACTAGTTACTCTTCCACCAATTTTGGATAAACCGGATCCTTCAAATCCTCCTCCACTTCTTGTTCTTCAAAACCCTCAAAGAATGGCTTGAGTCTTTGGCCATTAATCTTCAATGTCTTACCATCCTAAGGGGTTTATGACTTCCGTAGCTCCATTGGGTTAGTCCACCTTTATAAGATAGGGGTCTTCCCAACGGGATCGGAGTTCCCCTTAGAAGATCGAAAGGCGAGAGTTGTATAGAAGCACTTTTGGGCAGGGCTCGAATGATTTTCTCGCAATGGAGTTTTCATGAAAGATCTTGGCCCTCTATTTTCAAATTTAAGAGCTCTCATACACATCTCTTCTAATCTATTCCAATTCTTTTACTTCTAGCTTCCTATTTTCTCCAGCCATTCTAAGTAAAAGTTCAAAGTCTATATGGCCCAATAGGCCTTGTGTTCCATCTCAACTGGAAAATGGCAAGTCTTTCCATTGACGAGCTGATAGGGAGACATGCCTAAAATAGTCTTATACATGGTGCAGTAAGCCTATAAGGCATCAATCAGTCTACATGACCAATCTTTCCTATTTGAGTACACATCTACTCTAAGGTATTCTTAATCTTCCTATTGGTCAACACGACTTGGCCATTGGTTTATGGGTGGTATCTGGTGGATACCTTTTGTGTGACACCATATTTATGCATCAAAGATGCAAATGGTCTATTGTAGAAATGTGATCCACCATCAGTTATCATTGCATGAGGGATCCCAAACATCAAAAAAATGTTCTCCTTCAAGAATTTGACCAAGACCTAGTGGTCATTCATCCTGGTTGGGATAGCATCCACCCATTTGGACACATCCACTGCCAGTAGAATGTATAGATAACCAAATGACATAGGAAAGGAACTCATGAAGTCGATGCCCCTGAAATCAAATATTTCTATAACAAGTACAGGGGAAAGGGCATCATGTTCCTTCGGGTCACACTACCTAAACATTGGCATCTATCACACTCCTTACAAAATGAAATACATTCATTTATCAGAGAGGGCTAGTAAAAACCTGACTGTAGGATTTTTTCCAAAGTTTTCTAGACAAAGAAATGGCCACCACATGCCTGTGAATGATAGAATTCAAGGACTTCTCACTGTTCATTTTTTGGTATACATCTTTGTATCACTTGGTCAGGGCAGTACTTGAATAGGTACGGTTTGTCGAAGTAGAAGTACTTCACATCCGCCATAAATCTTCTTTGATCCTCTAGGCTCCACCACAGTGGTATCTGTCCTGTTGCAAGATTGTTACATATGTCAGCATACCAAGGGCACACATAATGAATTGAAAGTAAATGTTCATCAGGGAAGAAGTCATGGATAGGAATGTGCTCATTAGCCTCTTGCACCACCAGTTGGGATAAATGATCTGCCACCACGTTCTCGACTCCTTTCTTGTCTTTGATTATCATATTAAATTCTTGGAATAGGAGGATCCGCCTTATGAGTCTCGGTTTGGCATCCTGCTTAGATAATAAATACTTCAAAGTAGAGTGATCAACATAGACTACTATCGGTGAACCAATGATGTAAGAATGGAATTTATCCAATGTAAATACTACCACTGGCAGCTCTTTTTCTATGGTAGTGTCATTTATTTGGGCTTCATTGAGCATTTTTCTAGCTTAGTATATTACATAAGATCTATTATCCTCCCTTTGACCGAGCAGTGTGCCTACCGCGTAATCACTC
The DNA here is from genome assembly GCA_023539305.1 of Ilex asprella. Classification (NCBI taxonomy): domain Eukaryota; kingdom Viridiplantae; phylum Streptophyta; class Magnoliopsida; order Aquifoliales; family Aquifoliaceae; genus Ilex; species Ilex asprella. The sequence continues at coordinate 15,013,689 of CM042196.1, forward strand.
GCGTCGCACATAAGCTCTACAGAAAAATTCCCCTTGGGTGGTCCCATAATTGGAGGTGTAGTAAGCATGCATTTGAGTTTTGTTAAAGATATCTCACAATTATTCGACCACTTTAATGGGACATCCTTTGACAATAAATTGGTCAAAGGTCAGGCCAATGCACTAAATTTTTTAATGAAACGACGATAACAACCTGTATGGCCCAGAAACGACTTGATATCCTTTATGAATTTCGGTGTGGGGAGGTTGGAAATGGATTCCACCTTTGATTTCTCAACTTCCATTCCCTTTGTTGAGACAATATGCCCAAGCACAATTTCTTGTGTCACCATGAAGTGACACTTCTCCCAATTCAAGACTAAGCTCTTTTCCTCACATCTAGAGAGAACTTTCTCCAAATTTTGCAAGCACTCACTAAAAGAATTTCCAAAGATCGAGAAGTCATCCATAAACACCTCTATAATCTTATCCACCATATCACTAAAGATTCCCATCATGCAACGTTGAAAGGTTCCAAGGGCATTACATAGCCCAAAAGGCATGCGACAATAAGCAAATGTACTATAAGGACAAGTGAAGGTGGTCTTCTCCTGATCTTCTAATGGAATCTCGATTTGATTGTAGCCAGAGTATCCATCTAAGAAGCAATATAATAGATGCCCTGCTACTCGTTGCAACACTTGGTCGAGGAATGGTAATGGGAAATGGTCTTTCCTCGTGCAAGAGTTAAGCTTACGGTAATCGATGCATACTCTTCATCTGGTGATCACCCTTGTTAGAATAAGCTCATTATCTTCATTTGCCTCCATGTTGACTCCTGTCTTCTTTGGTACTACTAGTATGGGGCTAACCCACTTACTATGAGCAATCAAAACAATGATGCCCACATCAAGTAATTTTAGCATCTCGTCCCTCACCACATATTTTATAATTGGATTCAATCTTCTTTTTAGCTGTCAGGACGACTTGGTTTCCTCTTCGAGGTAGATACGGGGTGTACAAATAATGGGGCTTATCCCCTAGATGTCGACAATTTTCCAACCAATCTCCCCTTTATGCCTCCTTAGTATTTCTAAGAAATCTTCTTCTTGCTTTGCATCCAAGGTTGAGCTAATCACCATCGAAAATGTCTCATCTTCCCCAAGATATGCTTACTTCAAATTGGATGGTAGTGGCTTCAATTCTAAATTGGACTTTTGCTCATATGATGGGAAAATCTTCTTGTCTTGGAGTGGGAGCTTCTCAAATGTGGGGATCCACATTTCTACCCCTTTTAAACTCTCCAATCCTTCTTGTTCATCAACTTCCTCCATATCAACATTCTCCTATTCTTTCAAATTTTGCATGCCCAAAAGTTCCAAGTGTTCTTCCACCAAGGTGTTAATCCCATTGACTTCATGCACCTCCTCATCATCCCCCAGTTGCTTGAACAAGTTGAACACATTGAAATCCATGGTCATGTTCCCAAAAGTAAGCTTCATAAGACCATTCTGGAAATTAATAATAGCATTAGAGGTAGCAATGAATGACCTACCTAAAATAACAGGGATTTAGGAATAAGGATTAGCAATAGGGTGAGTCTTAAGCCTAATGAAATCAATATGAAAATAAAAGTTATCCACTTGAACCAAAACATCCTCAACCACTGCCTTTAGTGTTCGAATGCTCCGATCCACCAATTGAAGAGTGATTGAAGTTGGCTTCAACTCTTCAAGTTGGTGTTGCTTGTGTAACGAGTAGGGTAAGAGACTCACATTAGCTCCTAAGTCAAGGTGTGCTTGTTCCACCCAAAAATTCCCGATTTTTATGGCAATGGTAGGGTAGTCAGGGTCTTTAAACTTTGGTGGGGTGTTCATCCTCAATTAACTCACTTGCTCGGTGAGGAATGCGTTCTTATGGACATTGAGTTTTCTCTTCACAGTGCACTCATCTTTCAAGATCTTTGCATATGATGGAATTTGATTTATTATGTCAAGGAGTGGAATATTGATTTTCAACTCCTTGAACATTTCAATTATATCATAATAATTAGCCACCTTGACGGGTGGCTTCAAACGATTAGGAAAGGGAGAAGGCATGGGCAAGCAAAAAAACTTTCGTCAATCAATTTTTCTTTCTTACCTACCTCATCACTCACCTCATCCCCTTTGGTGTCACCTTTGGCCTATTTTTCTATTGGCAATGTGGCCTTGGGTGAGACCTTTGGCACAATGGTCTTATCGATTTTCTTGCCACTTCGAAGGGTGGTGACTGCCTTGAGTTGCTCACAACTCTCTTTGGTGGGCTCGAAAGACTCAATCACATGTTGGCCCTTAGGGTTTTCTTGGGGTTGAGTGGGGAATTTTCCTTTCTCTTGCTGTGGAAGCCCTATGTGATTGGTTATCTTTATGAGTTGATCCAAGATTTTGTTGTTAAAGGCAGTTTGGATTTGGATAAAATTGTAAAGCATATCCTCTAAATTCCTCTTATGGGGAGGTGGTAGGTGGGTTTGGGGAGGTGGACCTTGGGAAAAATTTTGTGGAGGTGGGTTTTGTGAATACCCTTGCGGACTAGACCAGGGGTATTGGGAGCTAGCGTAAAACCAGGATAAATTTAAACTTTTATAAATAAAGGGCAAAACTGTAATTATCACTACGGGACAGGTTATAAACGTGAAATTTTCTAGAGCTTCGTTGACGAAACAGACCTCACTGTTGGATTTGTCTCACGAAATCTAGTTATATGTCAAATTTCGTTGGATTCTGAGATAGTCAAATTTTTTTACATTTTACAAGGCGATCCTCGGGTGACCCAAAAATAATTTTTTTAAATAAAATTTTAAATTTTGGTAAATAAACAAAGATAAGTTAAAATAAAAATATTTTAAACATGAATCAAAGTAAAATTTAATCATTTCGGGACGAAAACAGAACCGGAAAAAGAAGGACGGGTGACGCGTTGTAGACCAATTAATTGAAAAACATAAATATGAACGAAAATCAGATTTTTTCCCCATTTCTTAGCCGATTCTATCGATAAAAAAAGAGAGGGAAAAAGCAAGGGTTCTCCACTTCTCTCTACCATCTACGGCCTTGTGGTGCTCGAATCCACCCGAGCCAAGAACAAAAGTCGACCTCGTCGTTGTGGGCTACTCGTACATATAAAAAATGAAGGCTTTCATCGAAGGTTGAAAACCAAAATTTTGGGGAAGCTTGGGTTTAGAGCTTGGGTTGAATTCTTGGAACTTTTACTGCTCCTTCTACGCTTCAAGAGGTAGGATTCCCTCCTACTATGGTTTATTTATAACCTAGAATGTTATTGTGGAATGGATAGGTTGATAGAAATACATATCACTTGCCTATGGTTGTTATTTGGTGACATGGGCATTGAAAATGGGTAGAATAAATTTTATCTTAAAATAGGCATGTCGAAATTGCCCAATGTAGTTTCTTAACTTTTGTGAAATGGTGGGCATGCGATGTGTTTTCATTATGCCTTGAGAAATTAAGTGTATTTTTACTTGTTATGTGGTGACATGGTTGAATGTTGTTCTAGAGAAAGATGTTGATATGAACATTTCGATATATTGACTTTGAGAAGGACTCTGAGAATTATATACTTTCGATATACTTTGTCATGAGATATGTGGAATATTTTGGAATGACTCATATGACATTCATAGCATATTAAACATTGAATTATTGTAGCAATGAGATATCATATTGCATGTGCACGAGAACATCGCAATTGTGGCTGTGGGTTCATGGTTATCGTTAACACCACACTTGGTGGATGATGCGTGGACTTGTGTAAGTTAGGTCAAAGATTTGGCCGAGTTACACGGTTTACTAAGTAAAGAGAGTTGGGGTTAGCAAGAAGGGCTAGAAGATCCCTCGGGCGCAAGGTCCGGTGATTTGGATAAGCATTCCGTTGGTACAAGTCCATAAAGTGTGTCGGTGTACGCGGAACCGTTGGTGAAAGTTCATAAATTCCATGTCGGTTGGGTGCCATTGGTGTAAGTCCATAATCACCCACCCCACAAAAGACCCTAGATTGGTAAACTTTATTTGATGTGCAACATAAATGAAGGGTTAATACACATTGGCACTAGCATGTCTTGGAGAGTCGAGAAGGGCTCGGGTTGAGTTACATGAGTGAGTCTCACCTCATTTCATGGCATGACATGCTAGGTTTCAATATTGGATGCGTATTCTTACTTGGAATGTATGACTTGTGGAAATTTGCATGTGAACATTTCATATACATTTAGGTTGGGGAGTAGCCTCTGTAGAAGATATCCTATTGAGCGTGGCTCACCCTGTATGGGAAAAATATTTTTGGTGCGAGATTTACACCAGTGGATGGCTCCTAATTCGAGCCTAGTGGATGAAGAAAGCTGGAATGTGGGTTAAGTTTGAATTTTGTAAAATTATTATGAATATTTAATCTTTGGCATGTAATCAAGTGAATTCGTATGTAATGGAACTTGTACGTATCAATTTTTATGTTGGGAATGTTGTTAAACATGTATAGGATGAATTGGGAAGGGTTTGAAATGGATTGAAAATAAAAAATGGTTGAAATAGGCAAAACTGGACAAAGTGTACTGGTACACTATTGTCCACAAGGCTGACAGTACCGGTACACTTTACAAACTTTTCAAAAATAGACAGTACTGTTACAGTGTACCGGTACGGTCTGGTCCAGTGGGCAAACCGTACCAGTACTCTCTACAAACTTTTTAAAATTTAAAACTGCTTGTCATGTTTTTTGGCTATGTGTTCTTGCCCTTCAATGATGTAAATGAGCCATAATGGAATATAAATCATGTTATATTATACCTTGGTTGGATCCAATGAATAATCAAACCCTAATTACATTAATGGGTTATGATCCCGGTTAAGGGGGTGTTATCGACGTAGTGTCGGGTTAAGCGATGTCCACGAGTACTTCCGCGGGTTGATGGGTGATCAACGGTTAATAAAAGGACCCCGGTTTTTGGGATGTCACAGCTAGACGCTTGACCTTAGGATTGAAATTGGTTTTGCCCTAGAGGCACGGAAGGTGTGTACGCATTTGAACCATGAGGAGTGGGGTAATCATTTCTCCAACTAAAGTTCGGGTGAATACTCCATCCTGAATTGTTCGTGTTAGAATAAGGGGAGAATGATTTCCTCATTTGACTGAATGCTTGGACTTGCTCATGATACACTTCCTTAAGTGCCATATTATTGGGGCACTCCGATATAGAATGCTCCACACTCTCACAAATCGAACAAAACTCATCGATCTTTGAAACATTGGACACCTTGTGTCTCTTATTGACTTTAAGGTTTTCAACTTTTCTTAACAACTTAGTACTTTTGGAAAGCAAGTCTTCTCGTTCTCTTAAGTCATAAATCCCTCCCCCATGAGTTTGACTACTTCCTTGAGGAGAAGACCTTGGTACATCGGTGGGATCCGTAATGTCCTAAGATTATGCATTCTATGCCAATGTATCAAAGTAATCTAAGGCCTCATCAGGGTCTTTGTTCAAAAACTCCCTATTGCACATCATGTCAATGAACTGTCAATGGCCCAGTGTGATTCATTCGTAGAAGAAACTCACCAATTGCCATGTTGTGGAATGGATTGTAGCAATTCCTTGTACCGATCCCAACATTGGTAAAATTGCTCGTTGGGCTTCTCTAAAAAATTTTGAATTTATTATTTTAGTGTGGTGGTTTTATGAACCGGAAAAAAATTGGTTAAAAACTCGAAGAGCATTTGGTTCCAAGATGTTATGGATCAAGGTCTCAAGGAATTAAGTCACGTTTTTGCCTTATCTCTGAGGAAAAGTGGAAAATTTTCAGCTTGGCTATGTCTTCCATACCAGATTGGTGAGGAAGGCCGTAACAATTTCCTCGAAATCCTTTATGTGAAAATAGGGGTTCTCCTTCTCAATCCCGTGGAATATGAAAAGTATTTGCAACATCCCCGACTTAACTAGGAAGCGGTGAGCTTGGATCGGAAGGAGGATGCTTGAGGATGCGGTGCTTCGTGTATGTTGAAGGATTGACCTCGTCGGAGGCTCAATGTGGATGTTGTTCCCTTCATTCACGGGAAGGGGGAATTGCATTCGTGATTAGGCATTCTAGGTTTTTGTCTTCCCCCACCTCTTTATACGCTTGGATTAGTGCCTACATTCTCAAAATTATCACCCGTATCCTTGAGTAGGTCTTGGTCAATGTTCATATTAGGGCCCAAGGGTTGTCTAATTAGTCAGTTTTGCTCGTCCTGTCCCCATAAATAACAACCTATCTACAAATAAAAATGTAAGCAAACCAAAATATATACAAGGATCAACATACCTCAGCCCATGATGAACATCACGAGACTTACCTTCGTTGTCTGAAAATTACCAATTCAATTCAACGCTTGCCTTCCCTGACAACATTGCAAAAAATGCTTGATATATGTGTAAAATGTGTATGTTGAACAAAAAAGCTTCCCAAGCGCAAGAAGACTTTTGTGTGTCGTGTTTTACATGGAATTGTATTCCACGGTCGTTTCCTAAGGGTAGGAGGTGAATCGTGTTGAAGGTGATTTTGGTAAAAAGGGGAAAGAGTAAAAATTTTTGTTGTTGAAAGTTTTGTTTGTGAGTGTATCTTGATGGAAAATAAAATGGGAAAAATGTTGGATAATCTAAAGAGTCACTCCAATGGAAATGCCAAGTCAACTAGAAACCTTCCTCCAATGATGCCTAGATGCTCGATTGATTTATGGGAAGCTAGAGACGAGATGGAAGTGAGGATCCAAGCATAACCCGTGACAATTCTACGGGATATCAAAGACTCACAACCATGTCCACACCCAACCCAGTCAAATTGAACCATCGTACACCGAGAGGAGAAAGGAAAAAGAGTTGAAATGTCATACCCAAAAGGGGGTCTCCCTTGGATTAGCCAACGTAAAGGCTTAGCTACTCAAGCTTAAAAGGAAGATAATAATGTAATGGAAAGACATTACAAAATAAATGAAGATTTGAACTAAGTTGATGCAAGAAAAATTAACTACGAAGAGAGAAATGCAATACCCGTTTTAAAGCTAAGAAATGAAGAAAGCTGGAATAACATTAATGGTGACAACTTGAATGAAAGACTAAACTTGAGAAAAACTTGCAATAAATGACATTTAAGACTAAAAACAAAGCTCAGGAAATGCTTACAAGGGATTACAAGACAATATATGGAAGGAAAATGCAAAAAAAATTAACTTCTCTCTCTAGCACTATTCATCTTCTTACTTAGACTCTCTCTCGGTATTACAATGTTTATCAAGCTAATACTCAAAATGGTCAAGGAGCTTCCAAAAATCGTCATGTGATTTCATTCCAATCATAAGGAGCTGAAAGGGATGGGATGGAAGGACAAGCCTATTCTCTCTCCTTATTAATGTCAGTGAATCTGTTGGAGAAGTGAAAGTGGGACCCCTAAATGGCAGAGCTTGAGTTACAGGTTGTTTGGGCAATCTGGGCAAAACCTTCTGAAAGGTCGACAAAAGCATTATGGAAGGTTTGTGTTGGAATAATTAAATGAAGAAGTCAACAGACAAAACCTTCTAGAAGGTTCATTCCAATAGACAAAACCTTCTGGAAGGTTTTGCCAATGAAAAGAAAATCCAAGGCAAAACTTTTAGGAAGGTTTTCAACCAATTTGCATTTTCTTGATTTCTTCAAGCTCCAAGTCTTCCTATAAGCTACCCCCTCCTCTTCATTGAATTCAAACACTTCAGTGGGGGTTTAACTCATATCATTTACATCATTTTACCTGCATTCAAATAAAACTCCATCAAAACAAAAATTAAACTCATTTAACCCAAATTTCATGACAAAAACAAGTATAAAAGGCATATTAGCATACAATACATGTCATGTTTTTGTGCTAATCACTAAGATTTGTAACCGAATGAGTGTCAAGCACAATAAGATCAACAAGAAAATATAATTTATCAACTTGTACTAAAACATTCTCAACTACTCCCCAGGATGATCGGACGCTACGATCCATCAGTTGAAGAGTGATTGGAGTTGGCTTCAAATCTTAGAGCTGGAGTTGTTGGTACACTAAGTAAGGTTGGAGGTTGACACCTTCTTCCAAATCAAGAAGAACTTGTTCCACCCGACAATTCCCGATTGTGATAGGACATTCGAGATCCTTGAACTTTGGTGGGGTGTTAGTCCTCAAGATTGAGCTCACTTGCTCAGTGAGGAATGCCTTTTTGTGCACATTCAGTCTCCGATTCATTGTACACAAGTCCTTCAAGATCTTAGCATAAGATGGGATTTGCTTAATGGCATCGATGAGTGGAATGTTAATCTTTAACTGCTTAAACATCTCAATTATATCAATATAATTAGCCACCTTGACGAATGGCTACAAATGATTAGGAAAAGGGACAGGAATGGGGGATACATGTACACTTTCATCAACCATTTTCTTTTTTTCACCCACCTTACCCCCTCGGAATCATTTTAGTCTCTTTCTCTATTGGAAATGTGGCCTTGGATGACAATTTTGGGACAACGGTCATACCAATTTGTTTGCCACTTCAACTTTGAGTTGTTCACAACTCTTATTAGCGGGTTCAGAGGACTCAATGAAATGTTGGCCCCTAGGATTTTCTTGGGGCTGAATGGGGAATTTCCTCTATTCTTGTTATGATGCCCCCATTGAATTTGTCATCTTTGTGAGTTGGGCCCAGAAGTCATTAAAAGTTGTGGCATTTTGGTTGTTAATGGTAGCCTGGTTTTGAATGAATGTAGTCTAGCTTTGAATGAATAAATGAATCACATCCTCCAAACTCCTTTTGTGAGGAAGTTGGTATGTGGATGAGTTGGATGGTCCTTGTTGATTAAAATTTTATGGAGGTGGACCTTGGGCGAAATTTTGTTGAGGTAGGTTTTGTGAATACCCTTGTGGATTAGATCGGGAGTATTGAGGGCTAGATGCTTGCCCTTGACATTAGAAATGATCTTGCTCAGGACACACGGGAGGTGAATATGAATTAGAACCATGAGGGGTGGGGTTCTCATTTCTCCAACTATAGTTTAGGTGATTGCTTCAACCTAGATTGTAAGTGTTTGAGTGTAGAGAGAATGATTGCCTAGTTTGGTTAAAGGCATTGAATTGCTCATGGTACACTTTCTTGAGTGCCGGAATGTTAGGGCACTCGGATATGGAATGCTCTTCACTTTCACAAATTGAGCAGCCATCCTCAATCTTTGAAATATTAGACACCTCATGTCTCTTATTAACCTCAAGATTCCCCACTTTCCTAGACAACTTGGGTATTTTGGAAAAAAAAGTCTTCTCGGTCTCTCAAATCATATATCCCTCCCCCTTGTGGTTGACTACTACCCAGAGATGACCTAGGTACATCGATGGGATCCGTAATATCCCATGATTGTGCATTTTGGGCCAATGTACTAAAGTAGTCTAGGGCCTCATCAGGGTCTTTGTTAAAAAACTTGTCATTACACATCATGTCAATGAGTTGTCTATGACGCGGTGTGATTCTTTCATAGAAGAAACTTACCAATTTCCATGATTCAAAGCCATGATTTGGTATGGTTTGGAGCAATTCCTTGTAGTGGTCCCAACAGTTATAAAATTGCTCATTGGAACGTAGGAAATAAGCATCCTCCTTTTCAAATCCATGGGATGTAGGAAGTATTTTCAACATTCCCGGCTTAACCAGGAAGGCATGAGCTTGGACCGGTAAGAGAATGCATGAAAGAGTGGTGCTACAAGTTAGTTGAAGAAAATCCCTCATTGACCTCGCTGGAGGATCAATTTGGATGTTATTCCTTTCATTCCTAGGAGAGAAATGCATTCTAGGGTTTGGATTTCTAGGTTTTGGCACTCCTCCTCCCTTGGGAAATTAACATTGGAAAACAAATCCTTAAAGTTGTCATCGGCATCCTCGGGTAGGTCTTGGTCAATATTCATGTTGGGGACTAAGGGTTCTCTAACCAATCTATTATGGTCGTCTCGTCCCCACAAACAAAATAATAACAACAATAAAAACAAGTAAACAAAAGTATATATGAGGAGAGACATACCTCAACATGTGATGAGAATGCACGTCACATACCTCCGTCATCTGAAAATCACCTTCTTGATTTAGCACTTTGTCTTCCCCGACCACAACACTAAAAATGCTTGATGTTTTTATTCCTAATCTCCAAACATGAACCCTCAATGTGTATATGGCTTATGTATGTGGGTGAGTGTCACTCTCACTCGGGTTCAATGCAAGAAATGGGAAATGAAATTTGTGGGATGAAATGTGTCTCTGTGTGTGTGTGAACCAAAGTGCTCCCCAAGCGCAGAGGGACTTTAGAGTGTCTTGTTTTACTTGAAATTGAGTATTCCAAGGTCGTCTCCTCAAGGAAGGAGGTGAATCGTGTTTAAGGTGATTTTGGTGAACAAAAAGAAAAGTGTAAATATCTTTTGATGTTTGAGTTTGGTTTGTATTGTGCCTTGACGAAATTGAAATGAGAACAAGTGTTGGTCAATTCGAAGAGGTCATCACAATGGGAATGCCAACTCTACTCAAGACCTTCCTCCAATGGTGTCTAGATGTTCGATTGATTCGTGGAAAGTGAGGGACTAAAATGGAGGTGAGGATCTAAGCATACCCCATGACAACTCTATGGGATGTCTAAGACTCACAACCACATCCACACTCAACCCAGTCAAACCGAATCAAGGTACATTACGAGGAGGAAAGAAAATGATATGAAATAGCATTCCCTAGAGGAATTCTCCCTTGGATTAGCAACTATAAGCTTAGCTACTCATATTTAAAGCAAGAACATAAATGTAATGAAGTGTCATTATAAAGAAATGAAGATTGGTGCTTAGTTTAATGCAAGAAAACATGAACTATGAAGGAAATACGCAATACCCATTTTAAAGCTTAAGAATTGGGAAAGCTTGACACAACAATGGTGAAATCCAAAATGTAGCATTAAACTTGCAATGTACATGTAATAAATGACATTAAAGGCATGAAATCAAGTTTACACAAGTCTTACCATAAACTACAAGAGAAAGGATGGAAGAAAATGCAAAAATATCAACTTCTCTCACTAATTATTCATCTTCTTCCCTAGAGCTCTTCTCTCTATAATGCAAAGTCTCCTGAATAATGGTGTATCCCTTGCCAAAAACGTCCATGGAGCTTTCTAGGGTCTTGTGTGATTAGCCTCCTATCAATAGGGGCTGAATGGATGGATTGGGCAGGCAGCACAGGCCTAGCCTACACTTCCAAGCCTCCAAAGTCCAAGCTAAGGTTGAGAAGGCAATGTTTGTGTTTAAGCAGTGTCACGGACAAGTGGGAGACCCAATGTTGGGACCCCCAAAATTGAAGAGCTTGAGATGTAGAAACTGGTGTGTTTCAGTAAAACCTACCGGTAGATTGCGGGAAACCTACTGGTAGATTTTACCCCAGTGACCAAAATGTACCGGTAGGTTTGCGGTAGGTGCAGGTTCAGTAGCCAAAACCTACCAATAGGTTTTCCCTTGTTTTGTTAAATTCTTGGTCCTTTACCTTTTAAGCTATCGCCAAGCTTCCTCCTCATCTCCATTTACCTTAAGCACCATGAGAGGGCTTAACAAGCATCATTTAAGCCCTTTTACCTGCAAACATACTGAAACTCCATTAATAGCAAGAAGATTGCAATTCCACTCATTTTAACCGAAAAACCAAGCATGAAAGGGAAGCAAATGTACATATCATATGCAATATTTTGTATAATTAACACTTGAAGAATGAACAGAGCAAACAAAGACTAATGTAGATCAAGCAGCCGACTCAACGGACCTCACGAAGCATTATTATATGCTTAATAATCTCCCTACGTTTATGATTATAGATGTCCGTCAATTAATTAAATTACTGAAATTTATATTTAATTGACTTCTTTTTATCCTTGAGATCGTACCACTCAACTTATTTGTCATGTCAGATAATTAAATCCACTTACTGGGTTTGATATGGACAAAACTTATATGCTTCCTCAAGAGTACACCATTAACCCATTTAAATACTAGAACATGCTTTCCTTTAATAATAACTGTCACACCCCATCCCGAGAGATCTATTTGGTATCCCAAAGATGGAATTATAACTCAACACGTGGTAATACATGCACATGTAATACAATGAATCATTTAAAACAAATAATACCAACCAATAATCTCATAAAAGAGATAAACCACACAACTCTATGATAGAGTACACAACTCTGTAACTTAATACAACACAAAGAATTGGGGAATTCATCTCTTACATCAACAAAGAAACTTACATTCTTTACAATGTGCACACAACCAGTTTCTTAATCTCCAATCTCAACTCTGCTAGTGTTGTAGTGGACCCAACTCAAAACTTCAGCTCCCTGAAAACAAATATAGATCAAATATTGTTTCACCAAAATATGTACACAATCTAAGGAGAACATCAAAATCAAAGTGTTTTCAACTCACTTTGAAATCGCATAATCACTGCCAATATACCAACATAATAAATAGTCCACGTGTGCTATGAGTCAATAACAACATTTAAGCAATGTCAAGCAATCAACAACATTTAAACAATGTCAAGCTATCTAAAACGTTTAAGTAATGTCAATCTGTCCCACTATAACTGCGCATTATCCAAATCAACAACATGTAAGCCATGTCAGACTATCAACAAATCTAGCACAGTGGATACCACTCAAATCACAAGTTTTTCAACAAAATAAATTTGATCCATTATTTGCTCAACTCAACATAAATCAATTTTTCAAAACATCGTTTCACATAGTGAAATAGCTCATATTAGCCATAGACTTCTTTTTCCAATTTTTACTTCACTTGTCACTGCTAACCAACACACCACTTTGCGTTATGCTTGATCCCTAGGTGGAACCGATGTAATAGCCTCTGACCCTAAAAATTTGCATATGCACAAATGAAAATAAGTATCGACTCAAAAATAACTTAATTTATGCACATAAATGCATATGAATATGTTTCTTGACGTTTTGTATTCACAACAACTTTACTTCAGTACCCCAGTCCAAAGACCAACTAGCCACTCAAGCATTTACGGACTCAATGAGTACCCTTTACAACCTCAAAAAAGAATATAAACCCTTTTTCACTTAATCTATGTGCACTTACAATTAGTTTAAAAGGATTCCGCAATCTCATTTTATACCGTCAAAACCATTGCTTCGGACCAACGTGTGCTACAACACTCAAAACTGTAATCTGGATCTGTGATTTCAAGCCCAAATTCAAAAACCCAGTCATAAGTTTTAGAATATGATAAAAATTCATAAAAAATTTAAGACATGATTTCAAAAAGAATTTTAAAAGCTTTGACTAATGTAGAATTGAGAAACCCTACCCTACCTACGTTGTTTTTTGATCTGAGATAGCCAAAAATAAAATGGCATTATTTTCAATGAAATTTCATACAAATACTCAATTTACCTACCTAAGAAATAATATAAAAATAATTTTTAAAAAATCACCCAAAATTTGGGTCGAATTGATCTCGAAGGACAAAATAGTCATTCACTCACCATTTTGATATGGCCATTGCATCGACTTAAAATTTTACCAGGATCTCCGCACAGACGTTACACAACTTTTGGAATTGACCAGAGGTCGATCAAACACTGAACGCCCCCTCACTCGCTGTCGGGGTGTCCAATGTCTCTTATCCAACTTCATCTTCTTCCTCTAGTTTTTGACCAAGTCTGATTTTTCATGTTTTTGGTTAACTTTGAGCACATTTTTCTTTCTCATTTCTTCACATTTTTACATGATTTAGAAGCTTAAATTATACTTCTCAACACCTATTTTGACATACAAGTGTTGGTTTGCATCAAAACTCATTTCACTTTTCCAAAAAGTGAGTCAAAGTAGGCTCAAGAGTCATAAAAACAGGCTGACTCTAACTTGATTTTTCAGCCCATGAACCACCTTTGGATGCTCATAACTCCTTCATTTCTCAAGATTTTTCAGTGACTCAAGAGCCTAAATTTCTCTCTTACAAACCTAGTTTTAAACCATATAAACCAACCCCTCAAATTTCCTTCAAACTCCACGAATCTGGCATTAAAAATAGCTCAAAAGTTGATTTTTGAAACAAGGCCGAACTTGAGACTGACCATTTGACCCCCCCCCAAACAACCTCTAAATCCAATAACGATGCCGGAAATGGATTCCTTGGTTCCAAATTAGCTAGACCCAAGTAACCTTTCAAAGCTTAATCAAGTTTATCAAAAATAAAAATTTTAAAATACAAACCCATGAGGGTTTCTTCATCCCACCACCACACACCACGAAAACCCACAAAACCACCTTCAATTGTCATAAAAAACACCCATAAATCATTTACAAACCATAATTCAAGCTAAAACCAAACCAAAACTCAAACTCATTTCTATATCAACTAAAATCCAAAAATTTTAAAATGAAAATTGATGCTAAAACATTGATCAGAACAGGTTTTAAGCATCACTAATGGACTCCTAGTGCCTTAATTAGGCTAGAAACTTACCACATGATGCTCGAGTAAGCCTCTCCCAAAATTTGCACTTCACACTTTCTCTTTCTTTCCCTAACTTCACTCTTTAATTTCTATCTCTTCCTACTGATTCTACCTAATCCACACACTCAGGAGAGGCTTTCAGCAGCCTCTTAAACCTTCTAAGGTGTTGCAGAGTGATGGGGAGCCTCCTGGTGTAGCCAAGCAGCAACTTGGAAGGAAATGTCATGCAATGACATTTTAGTAAATACCTTAAATCTAATTTTTTAAATCTTAATTTAATTTAATTTTATAATTACATACATATTAAAACATGCACTATAAAATATTTTCCTAATTTTTTATATCCATTTACTATGCGTTTATGCTCGGGTTTCACAATTCACCCCTCTTAAATAAAATTTTGTCCCTGAAATTTACTTTCTTGATTAAAACAAATAAGATTATTACTCTTTCATATTATCCTCAATTTCCCAAGTAGCATCCTCAAATGAGTGACTCCTCCACATGACCTTTACTAATGGATTGGTCTTATTACGTATTAACTTCTCTCGACAAGTCAAAATTTGTACTGGCCCCTCAATGTAAGTAAAATCTTCCTTTAACTCTAAAGGTTGGTCAACCAATAAATGAGACAGGTTGAGTATATACTTCTGGAGCATAGAAACATGAAATACGTTATGTAAATGAGACAACACCGAAGTTAAATATAATCGGTAAGCTTTAGCTTCAACCCTTCCTAGAATCTCATAGGGTCCAATGGTTCTTAGACTAAATTTTCCCTTCTTTCCCAATTTCAACTCATATTTTTCATTTCATATTCTCCCAAATGTTTGATCCCTCATTGCAGATCTTCAAATTTCTAATTTGCTTATCAACATAAGTATCAACCATCACAAATTTAAATGTCTCCATTTCTTATCAACATACATTTTCTATCTGCTTGAAATAATCTTTAGTCTTACTTTAATCACTTCATATTTTTCTGTAATTATACATCTCAACTTCAGAT
>CM042196.1:15029671-15055261 GCA_023539305.1 Ilex asprella
CCCCCCCCAAACAACCTCTAAATCCAATAACGATGCCGGAAATGGATTCCTTGGTTCCAAATTAGCTAGACCCAAGTAACCTTTCAAAGCTTAATCAAGTTTATCAAAAATAAAAAATTTAAAATTCAAACCCATGAGGGTTTCTTCATCCCACCACCACACACCACGAAAACCCACAAAACCACCTTCAATTGTCATAAAAAACACCCATAAATCATTTACAAACCATAATTCAAGCTAAAACCAAACCAAAACTCAAACTCATTTCTATATCAACTAAAATCCAAAAATTTTAAAATGAAAATTGATGTTAAAACATTGATCAGAACAGGTTTTAAGCATCACTAATGGACTCCTAGTGCCTTAATTAGGCTAGAAACTTACCACATGATGCTCGAGTAAGCCTCTCCCAAAATTTGCACTTCACACTTTCTCTTTCTTTCCCTAACTTCACTCTTCAATTTCTATCTCTTCCTACTGATTCTACCTAATCCACACACTCAGGAGAGGCTTTTAGCAGCCTCTTAAACCTTCTAAGGTGTTGCAGAGTGATGGGGAGCCTCCTGGTGTAGCCAAGCAGCAACTTGGAAGGAAATGTCATGCAATGACATTTTAGTAAATACCTTAAATCTAATTTTTTAAATCTTAATTTAATTTAATTTTATAATTACATACATATTAAAACATGCACTATAAAATATTTTCCTAATTTTTTATATCCATTTACTATGCGTTTATGCTCGGGTTTCACAATTCACCCCTCTTAAATAAAATTTTGTCCCTGAAATTTACTTTCTTGATTAAAACAAATAAGATTATTACTCTTTCATATTATCCTCAATTTCCCAAGTAGCATCCTCAAATGAGTGACTCCTCCACATGACCTTTACTAATGGATTGGTCTTATTACGTATTAACTTCTCTCGACAAGTCAAAATTTGTACTGGCCCCTCAATGTAAGTCAAATCTTCTTTTAACTCTAAAGGTTGGTCAACCAATAAATGAGACAGGTTGAGTATATACTTCTGGAGCATAGAAACATGAAATACGTTATGTAAATGAGACAACACCAAAGTTAAATATAATCGGTAAGCTTTAGCTTCAATCCTTCCTAGAATCTCATAGGGTCCAATGGTTCTTAGACTAAATTTTCCCTTCTTTCCCAATTTCAACTCATATTTTTCATTTCATATTCTCACAAATGTTTGATCCCTCATTGCAGATCTTCAAATTTCTAATTTGGTTATCAACATAAGTATCAACCATCACAAATTTAAATGTCTCCATTTCTTATCAACATACATTTTCTATCTGCTTGAAATAATCTTTAGTCTTATTTTAATCACTTCATATTTTTCTGTAATTATACATCTCAACTTCAGATCACATATTAATGTTTCCCTAATATTACTCCAACACACCGAAGTCCTTCACTTCTTACCCTAATGTACCTTATATGTTGTCATACCAATACTACTATGACAATTTTGATAAAAAGAAAACTCTATTCAAGACAAATAAGTATCCCATCTACCTTTGAATTTCTAACATGCCTGGGCGAAGCATCTCAAGACCTTCCTAAAATGGGGTGTAGATGTTCTATTGATTTGTAGGAAGCGAGGGACTAAAATGGAGATGAGGATCCAAGCATAAGTTGTGACAAGTCTACAGTGTATCAAAAACTCACAACCGCTTCCACACTCAACCTTGTCAAACCGAATCAACGTACACTATGAGGAGAAAAGAAAATGAGTTGAAACAGCATACCCAAACAAAATTCTCACTCAGATTAGCTAACTAAAAGTTTAGATACTCATGTTTAAAGCAAGAACATAAATGTAATGAAGATACATTGTAATGAAATGAAGATTGGAATTTAGTTTAATTCAAGAAAACTTTAACTAAGAATAGAGACATTCAATACCCATTTTAAAACTTGAAATGAAGAAAACTTCCTTCAACAATGGTGAAATCCAAAATGTAAAACTAAACTTGAAATGTACTTGTAATAAATGACATTAAAGACATTAAATAAAGTTTACCAAAGTCTTACAGGAAGTACAAATGAAAATGGATGGAAATGTAAAAACATAAACTTCTCTCTCCAAACTTCATCTTTTTCCTTGGAGCTTCTCTCTATACAATGCAATGTGTATTCAATAATGGTGTATCTCCTTGCCAAAAACGTCAATGGAGCTCCCTAGGGTCTATGTGATAAGCTTCCCATCCATAGGAGGCTGATTGGATAAAATGGGCAGGCTAGCACAGGCCTAGCCTGCACTCCCAGGCTCTCTCTCTTCTTTCTCTTCGCATTAATGTCCAAGCCTCTAAAGTCCAAGCTAGAGTTGAGGAGGGGATGTCTATGTGTAAGGAGTGTCAGGGAACAAGTGGGAGACCAAATGGTGGGACTCCCAAAGTTGCACAGCTTGAGATGCAGAATCTGATGTAAACCTATCGATAGGTTGATGGAAACCTACCGGTAGGTTTTACTCTAGTGAGCAAAAACTATCAATAGGTTTATGGTAGCTGCAGGTCCAATAGCCAAAACCTATTGGTAGGTTTTCCCTTGTTTTGCTAAATTCTTGGTTCCTTCACCTTTCAAGCTATCGTCAAGCCTCCACCTCACCTCCATTGACCTTAAGCACCATGATAGGTCCTAACATGCACAATTTAAACCCATTTACCTATAAACATATCGAAACTTCGTTAATAGCTCGAACATTACAATTCTACTCTGATTAACTGCGAAAGCAAGCATAAAAGGGATGTAAATGTACATAGGATATGCAATATTTTGTGCTAATCACACCCCCCAACTTGAGCTTTGCTAGTCCCTAGCAAAGTTTATTTTCAAACCAATGAGTATGAATTTACAACAATCCATTTACACAAATAATTCATTAAATATTCAAAATACAAAAATCACAATGCAATTTATGAAAGGAACGTGGGCAAGATGGAACAACAATTGTGGTATTTGATTAATTACATTCAAAATTGGAGTACATGGAGATAAAGTTCTAAAAGATACAAAATGGCCTAAAATTCCAAAATACTCATCTACTAGGCCAATGACTTCACTCCAAGCTAAGTACAAACCCACTCATAAAGGATAAAAACAATACCACCTTACTCATCACTTTCTCCATCACCTCCATCATCACCTTCATCCTCATCACCATCACTCTCACCCTCCTCTTCCTCCTCGTTAGTATCCTCATCAGTATCCCCTACCTCAACCACTGTGGAAGCTGAGGCAGTAGAGGCAGAAGGTGGAGGTCCACCAAGAATCGGCTCTCCTAGAAATTTATGTTAGAAAATTTGACTCATCATCACCAAAATCCCGTGCATAGTCTCCTCCAAAGCGTCAAGATGCTGATATCCTGTGTGTTCCAGCACAAAAATGGATGGCCCCGACACAGATGGCACAACAGAGGAAGGTCCCATGACTGATGACACTGGCCTTGGAACCCTAGCCTGCTCACCTCGACTCATCGTCATCCTATTACTGCTACTTGCCTTTTTGATCGTTCCAGTCTCGAGGGGAGTTATATGGTCAAAGACTTAACCCTTCAACTTAAAGTGGTCGTATATCCAGGTGACTAAGTTACCAAATGGGAGGTTTGCCTTTGCTTTTGATTTGGGTTAGGTAACAAAAAAACAAGTCTTAGACAAGAGAAATGTAGTAATCAATGTTTGGGTAAGGTGTTTTGAAGCTTGGAAGAAGTTGGAGAGAGAGGAGAAAGCTTTGGAAGTCGGAGGTTTGGAAGACCCATGAGAGGAGAATGCTTGCACAATCTTTTTGAGTTTTGGGATGTCTCTTGCAATGATAAGTAATGGTGGATCATATTTCTATAATAGGTCATTCGCAACCTTAATGTTTAAATGTGGCGTTACATATAAGGTGTCCATTGCATACCATCCACAAATCAATGGCCAAGCCGAGTTGGCTAATAGGGAGATTAAGAATATCTTTGGAAAAAATGGTTAACGCTAATAGAAAAGACAGGTCCGTTAGACTGACTGATGCCCTATGGGCTTACCGTACAACCTACAAGACTATTTTAGGCATGTCTCCTTACCGGCTCGTTTACGAAAAGACTTGTCATATGCCGGTTGAAATAGAACACAAGGCCTATTGGGCCATTAAGACTTTCAATTTTAATTTGAGAATGGCAGGTGGTCATAGGAAATTAGAGCTGAATGAGTTGGAAGAGATTCAACGAGATGCGTATGAGAGCTCCAAAATCTCAAAGGAACAGGCTAAAATCTTTCATTATAATTCCATTATACGGATATCATTTGAGCCCGACTTAAAAGTGATCTTATATAATCCCACCTCTCAATTTTTCAGAGAAAACTCTGATCCCATTTAGATGGTCCCTATCTTGTCAAGGTGGCATACCCTATTGGAGCTATTGAGGTGACAAACTCTGAGAATGGCCAGACATTCAAGGTCAATGGCCAAAGACTTAAGCCATTCTTCAAAAGTTCTAAACGACAGATGGTGGAGAAGGATTTAATTGACCCGGTGTATCCGGATTTGGTGGAGAAGTAACTAGTGTTTATACTTTCTATTGTACAGTTGCTTTTATTTACTTATGCTATCTTTATTTCTTGTCACTTACTTTATTTGGTTGTATAGTATTATTTTTCTTAGTTTAAGATATTGGTGCTTTTGTCAAAGCTCAATTGTGAGGTGTTCTTTAACTCTACTCATCTTTTTACTAGGCGTTATTGCATAACATGTCTATTTGTTGCATTGAGGAGAATGCTTGATTCAAGTAGGGGTGAGGTGCACCATTTGCATATGACACCAATGTCTGTGAAATTTTTTTTTTGGTGGATTATACCAATTCTTGTTTACATTAGTGCAAATTATGGAAAATTTTAAAAAAAATTGTGAAAAATATTTGAATGTTGATCTGTATTCCCTTATTAAGAGTGTTCGGATTAGATGATATGTTGATCTTTGTTGTGAACCTTGAGGACAAGAGCATACTGTAGAAGTGAATCCTATGTGTGAGTAGCACACGTGTATCTGTTTTTGAACCCAACTGTATATGCTTTTTGAATTGTAATTTCAGCAATTTACGAATTGGAATATATTTAAGGCTTGTCATAAGTAGTGGAGATGAGTAAGGACCCATGAGAGCTTTAGTGCCAATTCTTTTTGGAAGGGACTTAAATTTACTCAAGGAACGATTCTTAAATTATAAATTTGTTCAATAGTCTTATTATGCTTATTTTGGTAAGGTGCATCGCTGTAGTCGATTAACTTATATGAAATATACAATGCTCTCCCATGCCCTAGTGCCGGGATTAAGCCTGATGAAAATTCATTTCTATGCCACACAATTGACCAAGCCGATGAAAATGAGAAATATCTACCTTACCTTGGTTGTTCCTTGAAGCTAAATATGAGTGATTGCAAAAGTAAAGGAAGGGTGGTTTGGAAACTCAAACAAAGGGATGAATGATGTTGAAACTCAAAGAGTTCAATGAAAAAGGAATGTGAATCCAAGAAAAGGAGAAAAAGGGGTGAGAAAGAGAAAGAATTATCAAAAGAAAAAGAAAATGTCAGGGAAGAGAAGAGAAAAGAAAAGAAGCAAAGAGTGTGGTAATGGTGTAAAGAATGAAAATCCCATCAAAAGGGAGATCTTTTTGAAACAAAAAGTCTTTCACTCGGAACAACTCTCTTTGTTATCCTATATCCTTTGTTTCTTTTTCCCCATTATCACCTCTAGACCCCATTATAACTGTTGAAGCCCTAAGTGATCTAGAGAAACATGGGAGATGCATAATCTTAAATAGAGTGATGAGTTAATTTTGCTACCTAATACCCTAACATTCCTTTCATGAGATTATGCCAAAGTCGTTTCATTCTCATACATAAACTTCATTTGTGGATTACATGTGAGCATATTTTATTTTTGCACTCAAAATCTATCTCACATGTACACATGGAGTGCATGTTAGCATAACTGGAGTGAATTTCATGTTAAGAGTGACCTCTGGTGAGTTTTGCATTGAAACTGAGTTTGACTAGCCATCCGAATGTGAATTCTGTTGCGTAAATGCTGAAATTACTTGTTCAACTCACCCACACATGAGTTCATAAATAAATATGTAGGTGCATACTTTGGACTAGTATTTAAGACTATGGTATGCCTCATGTGTGCTTAGTTCAATCATCTAAGAAATGTGTTAGATAGCGTCATGCTTAAAGAATAAGAGAATATTGCTCAAGTTTTTTATATTTCAAATGAACGAAGAATGCCCATGTTTTTAATTATGTGATGTGCATTTTGGTTGTTCATTTTGATAATTAAAGATAGAAATCCATTCCTTGTACATTGAATGCAGCAAAAGTTTAAATCACTTTGCAATTTTAGAAATAAATTGGGCATGATGGTCCAAATTGTGGTTTTCAAGTGGTGTATGTGTTTAGGGTAATATATAAGTCATAAAGAGAGTGTTAGAAGGTATAGGGGAGGTCCTAAAATGGAAAGGAGTGGTGAAAGGTTGCTCATTAGGAGAAATTTTCAAATGGAGCCAAACTGTACCGGTACACTTTGCTAGGAATGTCAAAAGCTGGGGTTTTTAATTGATTTATTTTGGAACACCTTTCATTTCCCTCCTACAATACAACCCCCCTTCCACTCCTCTCTCACCCGAATCACCCCTTTGGCTTCCAAAACACACTAATCTACCTTCAACCTCTCAAACCCTTTCCTTAGTGTTGTGACTCAATAGAAATCAAAGAAATCAAACTTTTGAAACCCTATGTGCCAAAGTTTCCCCAAAACCTCTTTTCCCTTCATTTCTCAAATTCTCCTAAAAAACTCTTAGACAACCCATCTTATAGTGAGTCTTCAAGAGGCTATGGACTCGATTGAGGGTCTCTTCTTGACTCTTTTCACTTTCCTGACAATGGGGGCACTGTTGCTTAGCATGGCCCGAACTAAGACGATCGGACCTGACCACCGTCAACCCGAGAAGCCAAGTAGTTGCAAGATAGGTGGTGAAGGGTCAAGTGGGGAGCCAAGGTAGCAAAGGAAGAAGGCGAGGAACGAGGCTAGGAATCAACTAATTCGGGAGAAGGGAGTCACTTGTGAACGATACCTAGACCACATTTCCCTCACCCCAAGGAACGAGGCTGTTAAGATCACTGACACACATGGTATGAAGTTTTTGTTTAAACCCGTGGATGGGTATAACTTGTGAATGTGCAGGGAGTTCTATCAAACACTCCAGGTGTCAGAGGTGGACAAAGTAGAAGTCTTGAAAACCAATGTTTGGGGTAAGATATTTGTGGTGACCCCTAATAAACTTCTCCATTAAAGCCTTTTACATAGGGGTGCGGAAAAGAAACCAAATATGGAGAAGTTGGCCCTTTTCGACGTAGTCACATCTGGGAAGGCAGTTGACTTCGCTCTTCTCATCTGGCAGGAAATGAAAGATTTTACCGAAACCCAAAAGCCTATGATCCAATTTCCATATGGGAGCTTGGTGACCTGGACGTGCCAGCATTTCAAAGTTAAGGCATACGTCTTTGACAAACCCACTCCCCTCAAGATTGGGGCCATTGGCAGGACCAGTAGCAAGAAAAAAAAAATAATGAGTCAGGAATTGAGGCTCCCAGACCATTTTCATCCGCACCATAACGTGTGATCCCTTAGTGCCTCGTTGCATTAGAGGCTACTGTGCATGGGATTGAGGCTACTATGTAGGGTATGGCGGCGATGATGAAGGAACTGTTTATGTGCACCTTCCCATATAGGCCTATCCCAAGAATACCCCCACAACCTACTATTGGCCCCTCTGCACCTATTCCCTCCACCTCTAGATTGGTTGAGGTGGATGATAGTAAGGATGACTCTGATGGGGATGACTTTGAAGAGAGTTTGGAGGGTGAGAGCGATTTTGATAAGGATGATGACAGTGAGGGTGATAATGACAGTGATGGTGATAATGACAGTGATGGTGATGATGAGGGAGATGATGAGGATGAATAGATTGATTTTTGGTGTCTGTCTATTTCGTTTGTGTTGGAGTGTGCGTAGTTAGGATAGGGTCATTGGCCTAGTAGAAGAGTCTATAGATTGTAGGCCTCTTTGTTTCTTTTTGATATTTGACTCCATGTACTCCAACTTGAAGCACATTAACGGAAAACGACAATTTTTGTTCAATCTTGTCCAAGTTTACTTTGATAACTGCATTATAATTTTTGTATTTTGATTTTTAGGTGAATTGTTTGCTTCAATAGATTGTTGTATGATATTCTTGGTATTTTGTTTTGAAAATAAATTTTGCTAAGGGACTAGCAAAACTCAAGTTGAGGGGTGTGATTAGCAAAAAACATTGCATATTTCATGTGCTAATTCATTCCTTTTTCACTTGCTTTAGGGGATTGAATATGTGGACTTGTGCTATTTGAGCTATTAATGAAGAATTATGGTGTTTACAGATGAAAAGTGTCATATGATGCTTCTTAAAGCCTTCCCAGATGGTTTGATGCCAATGAAGATGAAAGCATGGTTTGAGGATAGTTCAGGAGAGGAAAAAATCAAAAAATCAGAAAATTAGCCAAACTGTACCGGTACACATTACTGATTCTGCCCAAATTCTGCAGTCATGCTTTGTTTCCTTGAGGGTCCTACCAACATGTCTCCCTCACTCCTCTGACACACCCATAACATTGTATCACACCTCTCTTGGACTTTTGGAGCCATGGTGATCAATGAGGAGAGAGAAGAGAAGAGAAGTTGGGTGTGCAGACAAGGTTTGCACCCCTTGTCCAGCCCATTCCTCCTACAGCCTACAGATGGAGATCATATCTATAGGCTAGGCTATCACTCCAGGCATGTTTTTGGCAAGAGAGAGATAGATTATTCAACATTCCATACACTACGCATGATATAGAGAGAGAGTCTAGGTGGAAGATGATGAATAGTATTTTAGAGAGATAATTTGTGATTTTTACATTTTTTTCAATACATTGTCTTCTAATCTCCTGTAAGAGTTTTAAGAGCTTTATTTAATTTCTTTAAGGGTTAATTGCACTAGAGGTCCCCAAAGTATGGAGTTTGTCTCATTTTGGTCTCCAATGTTTCAATTGCATCATTTTAGTCCCTGAAGTATTAAAAATATTTCTATATGATCCCTCAAGTAGACAGTGTCCAGATTGCTAATGATTTTTTATCATAAAATTGCCACATGATACTTAAATGTGGACAAAAAAATAATTTGCATAACTCTTGACCAAATTTCTACTCAAATTTTGATTAAATACCTACCTAAATTACATTATTTTGATTACAAACTATCCAAATTTTGTTCAACAGCTATTGCACATTTTTTTGTCAGGAACTACCCAAATTTTGTTTAAGAACTATCAAAATTATTTTTGTCTATACATAGCTATTATGTGACAAGTTTATGATAAAAAATCGTTAGCAATCTGGACATTGTCTGCTTGAAGGACCATATAGAAATATATTCAATATTTCAGGGACTAAAATGATGCAATTGAAACATTGGGGATCAAAATGAGACAAACTCCATATTTTGGGGACCTCTATTTCAATTAACCTTTTCTTTAATGCGATTCACTGCAAGTTCACTTCAAGTTTAGCATCTACATTCTTCATTTCTCTTAGCTGTAAAATGAGTATTCAATGCAATTTGTTGTAGTTATATTTCCTTGCACTTATTTATTCAAGAACTTCATTCTCTTATAATGCATTCCCTCTAAAATTTCAATTTCATATTAAGCATGAGTAGCTAAACATTTTAGTTGGTCAATCCAAGGGAGACCTCCACTTGGGTATCTCATTCCAACTCTCTTTCATTCCTCCTCTTGATGCACAATGGCTCAGTTTGACTGGGTTGGGGTGAGGACATAGTTGTGAGTTCTTGATACGTCGTACGCATTGTCACGAGGTATGCTTGATCCTCACTTCCATTTTAGTCCCTAACTTTCCACGAATCAATCGTACATTTAAGCACCATTGGAGGAAGGGGTTGAGTTGGTTTGGCATTCCCATTTGAGTGAACATTTGTGATTTGCCAGCACTTGTTCTCCTTCTATTTCATCAAACTACACTCACAAACCAATCTTCAAATCAACAAAGGTTATTACTCTATCTTTCCACCGAAATCATTTTCAAATGATTCACATCCTTCCACGAGGAAACGACCTTGGAATAACTCCAAGTAAAACAAGACCCACAAAAGTGTCCCTGTGCTTGGGGAGCATTCTTGTACACCCATATTTCAATTGATATATTCCATTTTTTCCATCTCCTTGCCCCTTTCTTTTGACTCCCCTCCCCGTTTGCAAATACATTGTACATACATTGAGGAAAGGTGGTAAGAGGTTAGGAACAACAAGGAAAACAACCAAGCAGTAAGGCCAACCTGTAAGTAACTATACCCACCCTCTCGAGTATCTCGAAGGGCCCGATATATATTGGTGACAACTTTCTCCATTTGCTAAATCTGACCACTCCTTTTTTAGGCATCACCTTCAAGAAGACATAATCTCCCACCTCAAACTCTAGAGGTTGCCATCGTTAGTCGGTGTAGCTCTTCTGTCGGCTCTGAGCCATGAGAAGATGCTTCCGTATTAAGTCCACCATTTTTTAGGAGTCTCTAACCAATTCTAGACCCATATAGGGTCTATCTCCTACCTCTCTCCAACAAACCGGAGAACGACAAGGTCTCTCATATAGTGCCTCACAGGGTGCTATCTGTATGCTCATTTGATAACTGTTGTTATAGGCGAACTCCACTAAGGGCAGGTGTTCTACCTAGCTACCCTTGAGATCTAGGACGCATGCCCGTAGCATGTCCTTTAAAGTATGGATGGTCCTCTCCGACTAACTGTCTATCTGAGGATGAAAAACAGTGCTCATCATCAACTGCGTGCCCTTGGCTCGCTAGAAACTCTCTAAAAAATGAGTCATAAACCTGGGATCCTGATTTGATACTATAGATATTGAAACCCCATGCAACAAGACAATTTCCCGTATATACAACCTGCAGAATGCCTTTAGTGTGAAGGTAATCCGCACTGCCAAAAAGTGTGTCAACTTCATAAGCCGATCCACTATCACTCATACCGCGTAGTGCCCTCACGATGTTCGTGACAAGTGGGTCACAAAGTCTATCGTGACATGTTCCCATTTTCACTCAGCTACCTCTAAAGGCTAGAGTAACCCTTCTGGTCTCTAGCATTCAACCTTCACCTGCTGACACGTGAGACATCGGCTAACAAAATCCCCAACGTGTTTCTTCATTCTGCTATAATAATACTGTCAATGAAGATCGTGGTACATATTCATGTCACATGGAGGCACACCAAAACGGGAGCAATGGAACTCTCTAAGGCTCTCTTTTCTTAGATTCACAGACTGGAGAACCACAATCCTTCCCCAAAATCGAAGACTACCATCTGTATGAATAGTCCAGCCCTCGTCATCGGTACCCAACCATACTCGGTCCTTAATGAAAGTATCTCTAGGTCTTGCCCTTGGGATTTAATCACACTGCCCAATAGGGACGGCATAGCCACCAAACTCTCCAAAGTGCCCTGAGCCTGACCCATGTAGTATAGCTCGAATTGTCCCATAGTCTCGAGCATTTGCCACTCCCGAGAAGCCACACTAGCCAAGACTCCTTGTGACTTCTGACACAGAGCATCAACCACCACATTTGCCGTATCGGGATGGTAATGTAAAGTGAAGTCATAGTCCTCTAGATACTCCATCTACCTGCGTTGCCTCATGTTGAGGTTCCCCTGTGTAAAGATGTACTTCAGACTTTTATGGTCTGAAAACACCTCGAATTGCTCATCATACAGATAGTGGTGCCAAACCTTTAAGGCACAGACTATGGCCGCCAACTCCATGTCGTGTGTGGCAAAATTTTGCTCATGGTTCTTTAACTATCGAGAACCATAAGCCACTACTCTCCTGAACTGCATCAAAACGCATCCAAGTCCGTCCTTAGAGGCATCATAATACACTATGTACCTCTATCCCCTTTCTGGGACTATCAAAATAGGAGCTGAAGTAAGCCTCCTTTTCAACTCTTGGAATGCCTTCTCACACGAGTCATTCCAGTCAAACTTGACCTCCTTCTAGGTCAATCTCATCATAGGTGTAGCTAGTCGGGAGAAGTCCTCAATGAACCTTCTGTAATACCCTGCCTTTCCCAAAAAACTTTGTATCTCGATTACTAACTTCGGCCTTTCCTAATTCATGACTGCCTCAACCTTCTCCGGGTCCACGGATACACCCGAAGCTGGCACCACATGTCCAAAAATTTTCACCTCAGTAAGCCAAAATTCACACTTACTGAATTTGGCGTACAACCGATGGTTTCTCAAGGTCTGGAGAACAACCCTCAAGAGACCCTTATGCTCCTCCTCAGACTTGGAGTAGATGAAGATGTCGTTAACAAATACCATGACAAACTGATCTAGGTAGGGTTGGAACACCCTATACATAAGATCCATTAATGCCGCTTGGGCATTCGTCCACCCGAATGGCATCACTGTGAACTCGAAATGCCCATATCGCGTCTTGAACGCCGTCTTAGGGATATTTGCCTCCCTAACCCTCAACTGTCAGTAACGGGTGTGGTAGGAAGGAACAACATGTGTCTGTGCATGTCCCACTAAAGACTAGGACTGGGATACTCCATAACTTTGAGATCCCTACCGTGGAGGACAATCCCTCTTCTTATGCCTCGGTTAGTGGCAATAGAAACAAGTCTTTTAGCCTATGGGACAAGAAGGTCTCTGACTTCTCTCGCCTTATGAAGATTGACTTTAGCCTTGGCCTTGATAGTCGTGGCCCCTGTGGAGTCAAAGTCATTTGTTTCTTCCTCGAACTTGAAGAAAAAGACTGGCCCTCCTTCTTCTTGTCTTTACCGCCTACTTCCTGGATGTTTCGTGCATCATCTACCTCTCTCTCAATGGTCATTGCTATCTCAACCATCGAGTCCAAATCTTACAGGAGGAGACCCATAATTTTTCCCCAGATGGACAATTACAAGCCATCTTCAAACTTCCTCACCTTGGCCATGTTTGTGGGCACATAATCATCGGCAAAATAGACTAATTCTATGAACTTAACTATGCATTCTAATACTGTTATAGTCCCTTGACTCAAGTCAGGAACTCTCGAGCCTTAGAATGCTGGACAGACGCCGAGAAATTTTTTCCCATGAAGAGTTCTCAAAATTTTCCCCATGTCATTGCCTCCAAATTCTTTGAGGCTTTGGCTCAATCCCACAACACTTGGGATTTTCCCTCTAGCTGGAATGTAGCTTGCACTATTTTAGTGGCATCGGAGGTGATCTCTATAGCCTCTAAAATCTTATCAACTTGTTGGAACTAATGGTCAACACCATCGGATCCACCCTTCCCACAAAAATAAGAGGTTTGTGTGCCTTAAATTTCTGGAGGTTACTTGAGCCTCCTTGGTCCACATTTGCACTAGTCTGTGCAATAGTAGCAGCTGTAGCAGTGACCTATAAAATAGCAGTAGCCACAACACCAATAGCCTCCACGAAGGCTTGGTGGTCAAAGACTGGTGGTGGTTGGTTGTTCCACCCACCGCCTCAGCGTCTTCTCCCTCTATATGCCATCTACACACATGCCAAATAGCAATAGAACACTTACATGGTATTCCAAAATAGGAATCAAGTTTAAACTTTGAGATTTCTCTCCTTGTCTCATTAGTAGTGCTTGTGTCACCTACTAGTAGACATCAAGACATTGAACTATACCATTCATCCCTTTTTACGAACTCCAAGGTTATGTTTTCTAACCCTAGTGTTTCTCTTTCCATACTCACTTCACCATGAATATTGTTCACATAACACATAGGACATAATCAAGTAGCATATTAGAGCAGATAACATAAAATGCACAATGAATGCAATGGTCTAGACTCATGCCCAATCAAGCCCTGGGTAATTCGTATACCTATGCTATGATACTAAGCTATGATGCCCCAAAAACTGGGGGTCTTTTATCAGTTGGTTGATCACTCATCAATCCAAGGAATACCTATGGATGCCTGTTAACCCGACACAACGACACCACATCCCCATTATCGGGATTTAAAACCCACAAGTGTACCTTGTGTTCAATTTTTCATTGGATCCAACCAAGGTCCAATATGCCATGATTTATATTTCATTATGATCTATTTACATCATTGGAGGGAAAGAAAACATAGGACTTAAACATTGCAAAACAATTTTATAATTTGAAAATTTTGGAAAGAGTGCCAGTCTCAGTACTGGTACTGATTTCCTACTGGAAAAAGGGTACTTATATACAATACCGGTACTCTCTGCCCAGATTTTCCTGTTTGGTATGTTTTTCATTTCCAATCCATTCCAAAATCATCCAATACATGTCTACCTCCATTTATCTCATAAAACTAGGTAAGCAGATGTTCTATTACATTTATTTACATAAATTTACATACCAAAAACTAAGTTTTTACAATGATTTTACAAAATCTTCAAGTAAAGCCACATCTCGGCTTTTCTTTACTGTTGATGGCTTGAATGAGTGCCGTCCACCGGTGTATGCCCTATACCTGAAAATTTTTTCCGTATAGGGTGAGCTAAGCTCAATAGAGTATCCCCTACAGAGGCTACTCCCCACCTAGATGCATATGGGCTACATGCAACTAACATCAACATTTATCCATTTGAAACATGAATGTGATTCAAGGTTGAAATTCTACCATATCATGCTATGACATGAGATGACACTCACTCATGTACTTTAACTTGAGCCCTTACCGGCTCCGACAACATAGTGCAATGCACGTGTGTGAAACCTGCATCATTAATGAAGCTCATCCAATGCTTGTTTGAAATAAAAGTCATATGTTCATAAAATCAAGTATTGTTGGATGTTGCACACCCAAGAGTATATTTATAAAACAAAATATTGTATCTTTGTTAGGTAATGGATTTTGGAATTTCACCGCCGGCTCCATATGCCTAATTCATTTTTCTGGACTTGCACCGACCGAACTGAATAAACCAATAATCATGTCTTGCACTTGAGGGATTGTCTAGCCCTTCTTGCTATACTTAACACAAGTTTTTTTCATGCCCATGCAACTGTACGACTTTGTTGAACCTTGGTCCAAAGGTATAGAGCCCACTTATCCACCATCAAGTAGGGTGATTGATCAACCATGCACTCACACTCCCACACTCATGCCTAGTGCCTTTGAATGTAATGCCAATTTTATGCCCAAATTGCAATGCATGCCAACTGAGAAATTTTGACATATCAACATGTACCATGACAATTTATATCATATGCATATAATCACCAAACTTTGTCACATTGTCAATATATTAATAAGCATATATCAAAAATAATTTACCGACATGTTATCACATAACCCATGTCATTTATAAGGTACAATATAAACAAATAGCATGTCACCAAACACCAAATTCCAAGAGATTTTATAAGGAATTTTCACATATCAAAAAATCAAGCTAGAAGTTGGTCTAAACCATTTTTATACTCATTTTCTCATTTCCACAACAATAGGAAAGTGATTTATGACCACGTACACCTAATAATCCCTTATGGGCATTCTACATTAGATATGAACTAGAGTAGGAGGGAACCCTACCTCTTGGAGTGTAAAATGAATGGTAGAACCTTCAAGAACACCTCCTAAACCCCAAAACTCTTGATTTCTCCAAAGTCTCCTCTTGGATCTTCGGTGATATTTCTTCTATTGGGTATGGTCCCTTGTCGATGTGATAGACTTTGATTCTTGGCTCGACGAATTTCGACCGACGAAACTCCGTAAATCGAAGAAGAAAGATTGAATTTTTCCCTTGTTTCTCCCTCTTTCTCTCCAACATTGAAGAACATAAAAAATAAGATATATTTGTGCCAAACCATTTTATTTTTGGCCTTATTTATAATTTTCAAAGCTTGGCCCATGCTGCGCTACACGTCCCCTTCTTGTCAGGGTCCGTTTTGGCCTCGAAATGATTAATTTCATCCCGGTTTAAGTTCAAATAAATTTTATTTGACCTTTAATTCAATTATAAAGAAATTTTATAATTTTTATTTTTGGGGACCTTTGTGAGGTCATTCGACACAAAATCGTCTTGTAAAACGTGAAAAATCTAACTATCTCAGAATTAGACAAAAATTTACTAGGCAACTCGATTTCGCGATACGAATCCAACGGGGAAGTCTGTTGCATCATCCGAGATCTAGAGAAATATGTATTTTAAATCCGCATTCTAGTGGCAAAGTTTTATTTTGTCCATTTTCAAAAAAAGTTCTTATTTTTTCGGGTTTTACAGAATCAATCAAGCTTCTACGCACCATTCGAGGATGGTTTTGAGTTGACTTGGCATTCTCATTGGAGTGAACCCTTCGGATTAGCCCACACTTTTCTAATTTCATTTTATCAAGATATCATCACGAACCAAACTTCAAACAATAAAAGATTTTTACACTTTCCCTTTTTACCAAAATCACCTTCAACAACATTCACCTTTTTCCCTGAGGAGACGACCTTGGAATACTTTCCAAGTAAAACACGATACTCCAAAGAATCCTTGCGCTTGGGGAGCACTTTTGTTCACCCACACATTTTACACTTCATTCATTCACCATTCCGTTGCCTTTTCTTTTGACATATTTCCTAGGAAGAGTGACACTCCACTTCCTATATAAGCCACACACACATTGAGAGATGATGTCTAGAGTTTAGGATACTACAATAGAAAACACCAAGAAAAATGCTCTGAATTTTAATATTAAAGTTGGGACAATATAGCTTTTATCTCAATTTCATAGTCTTGTGTTTGAAAATCCTTATTTGCAAATGAAAGAATTTGAAGAAGCATGTGGTGCGTTAAAAGATAATTCTAAAATGGCTTATTTGAAATTTTTTTCTTTTTCTTTGAAGGATAAAGCTAAATAGTGGCTAAATTCTTTGGAAGCTAATTCCATTCCAAGTTGACAAGTCTTGCAAATTGAATTTTTAAAGAAATTTATCACTGTGCATCGCACTAAAGCATTGAGACGTCAAATTATGAATTTTTGAGTGATAGAAGAAGAAATTTTTTGTCAATGTTGGGAGAGATATAAGGATCTTCTACAAGCTTGCCCACATCATATATTTGACTGTTGAACCCTAGTTTGCCCCTTTTATGATGCCCTTTCCTCTACAATGCGTCAATTTTTAGAAATGATGGCCAATAGAAAATTCATGGGTAAGAATCCTGGCGAGACATTTGAGTTTTTTGATACCATTTTTGAGATTTCCTAAATGTGGAACTAGGCTTCACCAAATATTGTTAAAGCTAAGCCGTCTTCTTCCCATTGAGAGAAATATGTCTTAAAATAAGATGATGACTTGAGGACCATAATGACTACTCTTCCTTGAAAGTTGGATGCCCTAGAAATGAAAAAGTCAAAGACGTTTCTGTTGTGTCTCATACTAATCAGTTGTGTGGATTTGTGCTTTGTCGGCACATCCCATAGGAGAGAGCCCCACTATCCCAACCTTTAAGGAGGTCTTGATTGAACCAACCAACGTCATTTTAAACTATAACAAACCCTATTCCAATCCATCTTTTGAAACTTGCAATCCTTGGTCGTAAAATCACCATGAATTTCAGTTGGAGAAACACACAACCTGTGAGTCAGCAACCAAGTCCACCTCCATCGTAACCTCAAAATCAGCAACCATATCCACCTTATCAACCCCCACATAAGAGAACTTTAGAACACACCATGAATCACTTCATTCAAAGTCCAATGAGTTTCAATGCATAGTTTACTCATGCATTCAATAATTTTAAAGCTCAAACCTCACAAAACTTTGAAGATTTTAAGAGCCATTTAGCCTAGTTGACCTAGCCTTTGAGCAAAATTGAGAAGGGAAAATTGTCATCCCAACCTAAACCTCCATACGGTCAAAACTAGGCTAATATTGTGTCCTCTAAACCTTTTGTAAGTCAGGTAAGATGATTGACAAGACCATTAAAGCCAAAACTCTCTAGCTAGTAGTTCAGTCAATCCCTGTTAATGAACTAATTAAGTCTGAAACAATGCTTGAAAAGGAAATAGGGTTACCTGATGAAAAAGATTAATCAAATATTGTTCCTTTACCTTTTCCTTAGAGACTCAAGAAACCTCAACTCAACAATCTTGTTGAAACCTTTGAGTTATTTAAGCAAATGAAGATTAACATTTCCCTACTGGATGTAATCAAGCAAGTCCCATCATATACCATGTTTTTTATGGATTCCTACAGAATTAAAAGAAATATCAATGTACATAAAAGAGCATTTTTGACTAAACTGGCTAACGTTATCATTCATTACAAAGTCCCTCTAAAGTACAAACATCCTAGGAGTCTTACAGTTTCATGCATAATCAGGTACTTCAGAATTGAGTAAGCTTTGCTAGATCTTGGAGCCAGTGTTAATTTACCCACATGTTCAGTCTATGAGCATTTAGGGTTGGCTGAGTTGAAATCTACAAATGTCACATTACAGTTGACCAATGTTTTTTTAAAATTTAAAGAAGAGTTGTTGATGATGTGCTTGTTCAAGTTGACAAGTTTATTTTTTGGTAGATTTTGTTATTTTGAATTGTGACGCCCCAAAATCGGGGGGTCGGTTAATTACTCATCAACCCGCGGAATACTCGTGGATACCGAGTAACTCGATATCACCTCGTTATGACCCATTTACTAGGGTCCTTAATTTAACAAAAATTACGGCAGAGACTCCTTTGTACTGAAAAACTCTACCCAAAACATAACTTGTACAATTATACAATTTTATGACCCATCTGAGGCCCAATATAAAAAACTGATCCCACCAGGTCCATTTATTCGTACTTTTGACGCCCCTAAAATAGGGGTTCCTATGTCGATGTATAAAGTGTGACATGGCGTGTAAAAATGAAACATGACGTGTAAAAGTGTAACATTGCGTATAAAAGTGTAGCACTGCCATGCATCACTGTGACCTATCAACACATCACACCTATGCATCAAACATAGTTAATATAAGTTCAAATTTCAATCTTTTTGCATACAATACATGCCAAAATTAAATTACAAGACTAGTTTTACTTAAAATTGATTAAAAGCCAGACTTTTCCTCATCCATGGGGCCTCGATTGTGAGCCATCCACCGGCGCATACCCTGCACTTGAAATATTTTCTCATATAAGGTGAGTCATTCTCAATAGAGTATCTTTTGTAGTGACTACTCACCAACCTAAATACATATGAAATATCACATGCAATTTCACATTAACAAACATTCCAGACAAGAATATTCAATTCAATGTTGGAACACTACCATGCCATGCCATGAAATGAGATGAGACTCACTTATGCATTTTAACCCGAGTCCTCACTGACTCCCACAACACAATGCGATGCACTTGTGTAATGAAACCGTCATTTAACGAAAACCTATCTAATGATTGTTTGAAATAAAAGTTATGTTTTTATAAAATCAAATCATTGATGGATGTTACCCATTGAATGGGTGTTTTTATAAATCAAAATCTTGTGTCTTTATGAACAATTTCAACATATCACATGACCAATTATTTAAAAACATATAATTTTCATGATCATTTAAATGCTAACATATCATTAAGCATACATCATCATGACATTTCAAATTGTAAATTATATTATAAGCATATGTTTTCACTTTACCACATTATCCATGCATGTTATTTCATCAAACAACAACTTCAATCTGTCACGTCATTTTATCAAACACCCTCAAGACACCACTCATGTTGAAGGCATTTATCATACACCTTCAAGGTATTGCTTATGTAAACACAAAATCATTTCCAAAATTTCACATTTCTCAAGAAATTACATTAAGTAATTTCGACATACACACTTTAAGATAGAATTTATTCTACCCATTTTACATACCCATTTCACTACTTAAAACCACAATAGGCAATTGATTAAAATATCTAACAACCTACCCATCTCATATAGACATCCTAGGTTGAAAATAAATCTAAGTAGGAGAAAACCCTACCTCTTGAAGCGTAAAATACTAGTAGGAAACTTCAAGAACAAGATTCAAGCTCAAAGCTTTGATTTCTCCAAAATCACCCCTTTGGATCTTCGTTGAAATCCCTTGTTCTTGGTGTGGTTGTGTAGCCCTTGTCGAGGAGAACACTTATTGTTCTTGGTCCAAGTTGATTCGACCGAAGCTTGACCATAGATTGCATGAAGAAAGACTTGAGAACCCTTCTTTTCTTGCTTTTGCTTTCTCTATTTTCAAACGTGCAGACCAGCTGAGAACCCAGTAGAAAATGATCTGAAAAATCAGATTTTAACACCTATTTATAGTCCAAAAACCCTTGGCTGACAATGCGCCACACGACCCCTACTTCTGGGTCCGTTTTCACCCTGAAATAATTAAATTTCGTACCAGTTTAGATTCAAATATTTTAAATGATATTTATCTAAATTATTTTTTAACTTTCAAAATTTACTTAAAAAATTCATTTTTGGGGGTCACCGGAAGGTCGTCGCCTCGAAAAACGTGAAATTTTTTAATTATCTCAGAATTTGATAAAATTTAGCTGGGTAACTAGATTACGCGATGCGGATCCAACAACTTGATCCCATATTCTAGTGAAACATATTTTAAATCCGCATTCTAGTGAAAAATTACCATTTTGCCCTTTTTCAGAAAAAAAATATTATTTTTCCCGTGTTTACATTCTCCCCCCTTGAAAATAATTTCTTCTCCAAAATTCACACACACATACACATACAATCACATGCATATGCAGCACTCATTTAATATTAAATGACTATAAGAAAGTACCTCCATTTTTGAATAAGAAGGGATAATTGGTATGTATAGTGTCTTCGCGTTCCGATGTTGACTCTTCCACTCCTTGGTAATGCCACAATACCTTCACTAGCCTCATGGTCTTGCCTCGTAAAACTTGATCTCGATCAGCCATGATATGCA
This sequence comes from Ilex asprella, assembly GCA_023539305.1. Classification (NCBI taxonomy): domain Eukaryota; kingdom Viridiplantae; phylum Streptophyta; class Magnoliopsida; order Aquifoliales; family Aquifoliaceae; genus Ilex; species Ilex asprella. The sequence continues at coordinate 15,050,738 of CM042196.1, forward strand.
CCGGTCCCTCCTCGAAGGTTCCATCCGCATCAATAACAAGCTCGCTCCAATCCACCACATGAGTCAGATCTAGGTTGTATTTTCGGAGCGTAGAGACATGGAATACCATGTGAACTCTAGATAGATTTGGCAATAACGCCAACTAGTAAGCAACTACACCCACCTTCTCGAGTATCTCGAAGGGCCTGATATTCCTCGGCGATAGCGTTTCCCGCTTGCCGAACCTGACCACTCCTCTTTTAGGCATCTCCTTCAAGAAGACATGATCTCCTACCTCAAACTCTAAAGGTCGCCGCCATTTGTCAGTGTAGCTTTTCTGTTGGCTCAGAGCTGTGAGAAGACCCTTCCTGTGACGCTCCAAAATCCAGGGGTCTGTTGATCACCCATCAACAGTGAAAATACCCTAGAATGCCGCATGCCCCAACACCACTTGATAGTATCCATTTAACCAGGATTATAGCCCATAACCATAGCCTGTGTTCAATTATCCATTAGATCCAAACATGGTCCAATATACCAAGATTTATACCCCATTATGGTCCATTTACATAATTAGAGGGAAGGATCACATAGTCCGAAAACTTGGCAAAATAGTTTTAAAATTTTAAAATTTTGGAAAGCCTACCGGTAGGGTTGCCTACCGGAAGTGCATACAGGTAGGGTCTTACCCTACCAGTAGGGTTCATCTACTAGACAAGACCATGCCAGTAGGCCCTACCGGTAGGGTCTGCCCAGTTTTGTCTACTTCAACTGTTTTTTATTTCCAATCCATTCCAAAACTTATCCATTTCACCCCAAACACGTATGATGATGTTTTCTACATTATACTAGACTCATACAAGTTCTATTACAATTGTTCAGATACAACTTCAATATTTACATGCCAAAAAAATCATTTTAAATCAAAAGTTTTACAAACTTTAAGGTTAAAGACCACATGTTGGTCTCTCTTCACCCTTGAGGCCCCTAGTGAGAGTCATCCTCGAGCGTGTATCATCCAACTGAAATGTGTTCTCATATAGGAAGAGCCAAGCTCAGTAGAATAATTCCTATAGAGGCTACTCCCCACCTAGATGCACATGAAATTCACACATACAACATTCAACAATTTCAATCAAGTATATGCAATCAAATGATGGAATTCCTTATGATATGCCATGCAATGAGGTGAGACTCATTCATGCACTCAATCCGAGCCCTTCCCGGCTCATCAACACATGCAATGCCAACGTGTATGATTCTGTTACCCATGTTACACATCGAAGGACTTTTATAATTCTAGGGTCTTTCTTGGGCTGGATGTTTATGGACTCACACCAATGGTACCCAACTGACACAAAATTCATAGACTTCCACCAACAGTTTCGCGTACACCGACACACTTTATGAGCTCTTATACCAACGGAGTGCGTATCCAATCACTGGGTCTCTCACTCGAGAGATCTTCTAGTCCCTTCATGCTACCCCGACCCAACTTTCATACAATCATGTGACTCAACGGGGTTTTTCATCCCCTTCTTCTGAGTGTATTTATCAAACACCAAGAGTGGCATTCAATTAACCATGCATACTCACACCCTCACTCATGACTTATGCCCATGAATGTGATGTCAACATCCTGCTCAACATGTAAGGAATGCAAAATGAACTATATCAACCCATATCCTCATATTCCATGGAAATGTATATCATGTACATATAACTTCCATAAATCATCATTATGCTCAATATATCAATAAGTATATAATTTTCACAAGTTATCACATAACTCAAATCAAGCATGTTACTTCAATTACATCAAAATAAAAACTTTACTCCATGCAAGACATTTCATCAAACACCTTCTATGCCCCAATCATGTTATCACTTAATTTGTCCACACAACATCAAATATTGTCATTCAAGGCATTTAATCAACACCTTCAAGGCAAACACATATTATGCCACAATTTCACCCATTTACAAGAATGAACACAAGTAACTTTCTTGTACTAATTTCAAGCAAGAATTGGATAGAATTCATTTATTTTATACCCAATTTCCTCTTTCAATAGTCATAGAAAAGTCTACGGCTAAGTTCAATATTAAACCCTTAGTCTACCAACATCTAAGGAAAGAATAAACGAAGGTAGGAAGAACCCTACCTCAATAGAAGTGTAGAAGACTTATATAACACCCAAACAACCCAAAACCTTGAAATTCCCCAAAATCACCTGTTTGGATCTTCCATGAAATTCTTTGTTCTTGGCATGTAGACGTAGCCCTCATCACTGAGAGTGACTTTAATTCTTGGTCCAAGCGATTCCGAGCGACGAAACTTCAAAAATCGACGGAGGAAAGCTTGAAAATCAATTTTTCTCTCTTTTCTCTCTTCTCTCACTATGACCGGCCAAAACAAGGCTGAAAATGGGTGAAGAATATCTGGTTTTGCAGATACTTACCCCAATTTATAATTTTAAATACTCGGGCCATATCTGGTGTCCTTCGCTTATTCGAGTTTGTTTTTTGCCCGAAACGATTTATTTGATCCTGGTTTAAGTTTAAATTGATTTCATTTGAATTTTTATTCAATTATAAAGAAATTTAAAATTTTAATTTTTGGAGACCTTTGTGAGGTTATCCGTCACCCAGTCGCCTCGAACGACGTGTAAAAATCTGACTATCTCAGAATTCGACGAAATTTAACAACATTTCCGATACGAGTCCAACGACGAACTCTATTTTCATATATGAGCTCTAGAACATGAGTATTTTAAATAATCATTATAATGGCAAATTATCATTTTGCCCTTTTTTGAAAAAGTTTAAATTTACTCGTATTTCACACTTCCTTATTAAGTTCACCTTCTCCGAGGTGTCTTTTATCCATTCTGGACCCATAGAGGGTCTCTCCCCTACATCAGTCTAGGAAACTGGAGAACTGCAAAGTCTCACATATAGTGCCTCATAGGGTGTCATCTGTATTCTTTCCTAATAACTTTTGTTGTAGGAGAACTTCACTAAGGGTAGGTGCTCTTTCTAGCTACCCTTGAGATCTAGGACGCATGCTCGTAGCATGTCCTCTAAAGTCTGAATAGTCCTCTCTGATTGACCGTTCGTCTGGGGATGAAATGCAGTGCTCATCATCAACTATGACCCCATGGCTCGCTAGAAACTCTCCCAAAAATGAGCTATAAACCTAGGATCCTGATCCAATAATATAGATACGGGCACCCCATGCAATTGGACAATTTCTCGTATATACAACCTGCCGAATTCCTCCAGTGTGAAGGTCATCCACACCGCTAAAATGTGTGTGGACTTAGTAAGCCAGTCCACTATCACCCACACCGCATCAAGCCCTCACGATGTTGGTGGCAAGTGAGTCACAAAATCCATCGTGACATGCTCCCACTTCCACTCAGCTACCTCCAAAGGCTAGAGTAACCCTTCTGATCTCTGGTGTTCAGCCTTCACTTGCTGACACATAAGACATCGACTAACAAAATCCCCTTCATGTTTCTTTATCCCATTCCAGTAGAACTGGCGACGAGGGTCTTGATACATCTTCTAGCCACCAGGGTATACAGTAAAACGAGAGCAATGGAACTCTTTCCCTACACCAAAGACTACCATTTGTGTGAATGGCCCAACCCTCGTCACTTGTACCCGACTGTACCCAATCCTTAATGGACAATATCTCTAGGTCTTGCCGTTGAGACTCAATCACTCTGCTCAGTAGGGAAGACGTAGCCACAAAACTTTCAAAAGTACCCTGAGCCTACCCCCATAGCATAGCCCAAACTGTCCCACAGTCTCGAGCATCTTGACTTGATCCAAAATGTGTACACCCAAGTGTAGGCGGTCAAGTTGTAGTAATAATCCGGTTTGAGTCTGGAATCGAATCCATAGAGAAGTTGTTGTGTTGGTGTTTCAAAGTAATCAGTAAAGGAGACCAATTGATTGTAACATTGAGATTTTTGGGATGGTGAGATGTGGGTGATTTCCTAAAAGGAATATTGAATCCTCTTCAAGAAAGTTTACAAGGTAAATGGAAATAAAGTCACTCTTTAGTTCAAGGATCGGGACATGTATTTAATTATCCGGTTCATTATAATTATGCTTGATAACTCAACTAACTCCCGTGTCAACGACGAGTTAGTCGGAAGATAAAGATGGCCTATTAAGGTCATGGTTCCGATGTCTTACTAGAAGTTTACAAGAATTATTTGCACCAAGAGTTATCGCGTCTACAAATAAGCAAGTATTTCTTCATGACATCTAACCATGGCTTTAATATTCCATCCTTTTAAATGAAGCTTGACAATGGGGATGATTCAAGGGTAGTCATGAAGATCTAGCCGGGGTACTTGCCTTGAAACGAGGAGTCTTTCCATGTAAGAGTCATTCGTGTCATAGAAAGACTTTCGATTATACAAAGTACCTTAGCTTTGCTAGATGCAATCAATCATCCAATAAACAAGGTGATATGAACATTAAGCATTAGAATAAAACATAATATAACCTCTGGATAATCAATACATG
>CM042196.1:15068930-15121648 GCA_023539305.1 Ilex asprella
ACGTTCTCGACTCAGCAGATTAAGTTATATAAATATATATATATATATATATATATATATACTGCTATAAAGAGATGCTAATATATAGGGAGAACAAAGGATTAATAGTGAATTGAAGGCAAGGATCAAAGGAAACAATACGAAGAAGATCAAAATTTAAGGCTAGAAAGAGGTTGAAGATTGCAACACACTTTTTTTTCTCTCTTACTATTTGTGTTTTTGATTTTCTGTGATATTGATTAATTTGAGGATGATGATATTCAATTACGTTATGAACTAATTTTTTATTAAGATTGCAATGGAACCTGATGTTTAGTTAAATTATTTACTCTCGTTTCTAGTTATTATTGATCATACATAAGTTGTTTATCATATTTTGTGCTTGATATATGATTGTTTGGCCAACAATTAATTTAATTTTCAGGATGAAATTGGAAGATGAATTCTAGGGTTTGAATATGAAAATAATAACATGCGTCTAGTTGTTTATTCTTAGGATTGAATAGCTGGGTTTGTGTATAGGATAGGAATATACCTATATGTTTTGTGTAACTTTTATGAGACTTTGAGTTTAATGAATCTGTTCCAATTTATTTTGCATAAGAATATAGTGATTTAATTGGGAGAGCCATTTTTATCTAACCATCAAAAGAGGTTTAATAAACAATTTTGAATTATCAATTCACAACTTATTTTGATTAATTAACTGAAAGAAGAGTGAAAAGATTTATATGAAGCATTAGAGGAAGTTGTAATCTTAAATTCTTTTGTCTTGTAATATTAGTCCTTGGTTAGTAATTTTAGATTTAGTTTTAAATTAATAATTTCAAAGTTTAATTTAAATTGTTTAAATAAAATCAAATTGATACAAAGTAAGTACTTGGAATTTATTAGTAATAATTCTCTATGGGAATGATACTCTATTTATCACTTTATTACTTATTGATCATGTATACTTGCATGTAAATTGTCAATATCAAATTCGGACAAGTTTTTGGCGTCGTTGTCGGGGAATTATTTCAATATTAATTTCAATTAATTTGATCTTAGTTCAAACTTATTTAATTTTCTATTTTAATTGTTTTTGTAGGCGCTCTTGAATTTTTCATGCTAACACGATCTAAAGGTCAGGAACTACTACCGTTCGAAGACGAAATCGAAAGAAGGTTCCGAAACTTGCAAAAGCATTGTCAAGAAGTAAAAAATCAAGAAACTATGGCTGAAGATGAATAGAAATCGCTCAGGGATTATGCTATGCTGCTTGTTACGGAAATACAATCGAGCATTCAAAGGCCTGCAATTCAGGTAAATAGTTTTGAGATCAAGTCAGGTATCAGTCAAATGATTCAAAATTTAGTGCAGTTTGGGGGTTTGCCTAATAACTACCCAAATGATGATTTGGTGAGTGTTCTGGAGAGTTGTGACATGTTCTAATACAACGGGGTTACCGAAGATGCGATTAGACTCTGACTTTTTCCTTTCACATTTTGTGATCTGGTAAAGAGTTGGTTGCATTCATTGTCGTCGGGTTCTATTACTAAGTGGACAAATTTAGCTCAAAATTCATAGCTAAATTCTTTCCGCCAGCCAAATCTACGAGGATAAGGAACCACATCACTTCATTTGCACAACATGATTCTAAAAATCTTTACGAAGTTTGGGAGTGATTCAAAGATTTACTCCAGAAATGCCCTCACCATGGTATTCCCAAGTGGTTACAAGTTTAAACGTTCTACAACGGGTTCTTTAGTGCTACTCAGACCAGTATTGATGCAGCTACAGATGGAACATTGATGGCTAAACATTTTAATGAAGCCTACGAGTTATTGGAGATGTTGGCTACCAATAATTATTAGTGGTCTTTTGCAAGGATCAATTAGCCAATGGTAGCCAGAATTTATGAAGTTGATGCAGTTACTGCATTGGCTGTATAGGTTGCTATATTGACAAAGAATATTGATACTTTACGGGTGCTGCCTATTCAAAGTGTGGTAGTTATTTATGAATGGTGTGCAGGGAACCATCCTAGTGATCAATGTACATTTAGTACAGAGTCGGTACAATACGTTGATAACTTCAACAAACAACAACATGGCATCAATTCCAACAATTATAACCCTGGTTGGAGGAATCATATGAACTTTTCTTTGAATAATAATTAAGCCTAAACTTATGCTCCAAGACAATCATACCCACCAGCCATTCAGAATCAAGCTCCACCACAATAGGAAAAAAAGTCAAAATTCGGAGGAGCTATTTTCCAAGTACATAGCACAAAATGAGACAAGGATGAATAGTCTGGAAGTATCAATCCGAAACCTGGAAATTGAAATGTGTCAGCTTCCTAATGTCATTAACAACAAACCTCAAGGCACTCTACCTAGCGATATAAAGATCAATCCTAAGAGGGAAGGTAAGAAGCACTGCAAGACAATTACATTACGTAGCATAAAAAAGTTACATGAAGTTGTTGGTGGAACTCAAAAAAAATCATATGGAGATGATAGCGAGGGTGAAACAAAAGATAGCAAGAATGTGGAACATGAAAAGAAGGAAGAAGATCTAGTTGTAAGTTCTAATGGAGGCAAGCAAAGACCTATTGTGCCTCACGTGCCACTTTCACAACATTTTCAGAAACAGAAGTTGAATAAGCAGCTCTCCAAATTCTTCGAAGTGTTTAAGAAGCTCGAAATAAATATCCCTTTCATAGATGCATTGCAATAGATGCCTAGCAATGTGAATTTGAGAAAACTAGTCAAAAAAGAGAAAACTAGGCGATTTTGAGACAATGACACTTATAAAAGAGTGCAGTATTATTATTCAAAAGAAGCTACCACCATAGCTCAAAGATCCGAGTAGCTTTACAATTTCATGCAATAGGCAATCAGTTTTTTGGGAGAACATTATGTGATTTGGGAGCTAGTATTAATTCGATGACGTTCTCAATGTCTCGGCAATTGGGTTTGAAAGAAGCAAAAGCCTACTAAAGTCACATTGCTGCTTGCAGATAGATCACTCACTTATCTAAGGGGTATAGTTGAGGACATTCTACTTAAAGTGGATAAGTTCACCTTTTTAGCTGATTTCATAGTCTTAGATTTTGAGGTTGATAAGGAAATACCTATTATTCTTGGGTGATCATTCTTAGCAATAGGGAGAACAATCATTGATGTACAAAAAGGTGATCTAACTATGTGAGTCCAAGATCAAGAGGTTACATTCAATATATTTTCAGCTATGAAATTTCCATAGGAAGTAGGCATGATGGTAGTTTCTGGGTAATCATTTACCCCATCTCAGAAAGTTCATGGGTAAGTCCAGTTCAATCTGTTTCAAAGAAAGAAGGCATGACTATAGTTCCATCTCAGACAGTGATTGGATGGCATCTCTTGCAATTGAATGAGACAAATGAGTTTTGTCTTCAAGCGTACGAGAATGCCAAGGTATATAAAGAGGAGATAAAAAGGTTGATCAAAAATCTTGTTATTTCCTAACCTCTTAAAACCATCCCTTAAAATGTGTAGTGTATGAATAAGGGGAGTGCCACTCTCCTTTGGGATAGTGTCAAAAGAAAGGGCAAAGTAAAAGAAAAATGAGATGGTGTAAATATGATGTGTGAATGCACAAAAGTGCTCCCCAAGTGCAAGGAGACTTTTGCGGATTGTGTTTTACTTGGTCGTATTCCAAGGTCGTTTCCACGGGAAAGGAAGTAAACCAAAGGGGAAGGTGATTTTGTGTAAAAGAAAATTTAAAATCTTTGCGGTTTGAAAGTTGTTTGGTGAAATGAAATGAGAACAAATGTTGGCAAATCCAAGAGATCATTCCAATGGGAATACCATCTTAACTCGAATCCCTCCTCAAATAGAGCGGGAATGAACGATTGATTCATGGGAAGCAAGGGATAAAATGGGTGAGTGTCTAAGTATAAACCGTGACTAGGTCTACAGTATATCAAAGACTTACCAACTTATCCACCCTCAACCTAGTCAAATTGAACCATTGAACTCTGAGAGAAAAAAGAAGAATGAGTTGGAATAGTATACCTAAGTGAAGGTTCCCCTTGGATTTGGCAACTAAAAGGTTTAGCTACTCATGCTTAAAATGAAACTATCAATGTAATGAGAATGCATTGCAAAGGAATGAAGTTCTTGAATAACTAAATGCATGCAAACATAAGCTATATGCGAAAGCAATGAATACACATTTTAAACTAAGAAAAAGAACAGCTTTGATGCATTGATGGTGAAAGCTTCAACAGAAAATTAACTTGCAAAGAACTAGTAGGAATTAGCATTCATGACATTAAATGAAGTCCTAAAGATTCATACAAGGGATTACAAGACAATGCATTGAAAGAAATGCAAAAGTCTCAATATTCTCTTACTAAACACTATTCATCATCTTCTACCTAGTCCTTCTCTCTATATCTATCTATTGTCTTCAATGTATGGAGTAATGCCCAAAACTTGGAGAGTTTGCTTTCCAAAATTTCCTTGGAGAGGTGGCCTAGCCTCTAGATGTGATCTCCATCCATAGGGGTGCAGGAGAGATGGTCTGGACAGGGGGAGTGTAGACCTTGTCTGCACACCCAGCTTGTCTTTTCTTCTCTCTCCTCATTAATCACCATAGCTCCAAACAACCAAAGAGAAGTGTGAAAGGAATGAATAGTATTATGGGTGTGTCGGGAGAGCATGGGATATCTATTAATGGGACCCTCAAGCCAGCAGAGCTTGAGATGTAGAGATTTGGAGCAGACTCACCAGACACTGCATACCGGTACTGTTTTTGTTGTTTCTTTCTGATTTTCTGATTTTTCAACTCCTGAGCTTTCCTCTAGCCATTCTTTCATCCCCAATCATCTCAATACGTTTGGAAAGGCCTTAAGAAGCCTCATTCAACATTTTTTATCTGCAAACATCAAATATCTTTGATAAGAGCTCAATTCATGCAAGTCCCATCATTTAACTCCCAAAAGTCAATTAAAATAAGATGATTCTCACATAGAAATATACAAATTTTTGTGCTAATCACACCCTCCAACTTTGGTTTTTCTAGTGCCTTGGCAAAAAAGTTATTTCCAACACAAGACAATCAGTATAACACACACTCAACCATTTAAATAACCATTCATCTATTCAATCATAAATGCAATAAAAATCAAAATGCAATTAACAACATAAACTTGAACAAGATTGAACAAACTGTGGTTTCCAATTGATGTGCCATAAAGTTTGGACTACATGGAGTAGGAGATCAAAAAGAAACAAAATAGCCTACGATCACATCCCAACTACATACAATCCAACCCAAAAAAGAGAAACAAAAACACAACAACTAGCACACCCTACTCTTCATCACTCAATCTAGAGGTAGAGGGAGTAAAAGCAGAAGGGACTGTAGCTGGTGGAGTGGGTCCTTCTGGAATGGGCCTCCCAAGTAAGGTATGAGAGAACATATCTCTCAGCATGGTGTCATCCCCTATGTTGATGCCTCAATCCCATGCACTGTTGTTTCGAGTGCATCAAGACGCTGAGGTATTGAGCATCCTGGTACAACTGTGAATGGTCTAGTGGGTTTAGTTGGTACTAGGTCATCATAATCATGTTCCAACTAAGCTCGCTCCCCTCGACTCATTGCTTTTCTCTTCTTACTACTAGTCTTGCTAATAGCCCCAATCTAAGGAGGAGTGAGCTTGTCATACATGCAGCCCTTTACCTTAAAGTGGTTGCACATTCGAGTTACCAGACTCCTGTATGGAAAATTGGTCGTAGGATTCTCTGTCACAGCAAAGTCCTTCATTACCTCCCAAATAAAAAGGGAAAAGTCAATCATTTTGCCTGACACGACAGCGTCCAAAAGGGCTAACTTCTCTAAATTCGACTTCTTTTCTGCAACAGTAGGAAGTAAATTGTAATCAAGATGTTTATTCAAAAGCACATACACAAGTTTTAACCCTCCACTCAGAACAGTTACCTAAATTTAACAAGATCCTCATACATTAAAGCAACAAACTCGGCCTTGGTATTGGGTTTAGTTATATTGCCCATTTGGGTCCTCGCTTGTCCCTTCACCACTTCTCTTGCGGCTATTAGGCTCCTCAGGTGGTGGGGGACTGGATCCGGCTCGCTTGGTTCGGACCATGCAGTGAAACAGTGCCCCCATCAAGATTACTGCCAAGAAAGTCAAGAGAACACCTCTCCACCCCACTCTGACTCAGGACCTCCCTAGACAATTTGCCACACTACTTATGACCTCTACTCCATCCCAAAAATGTACTCCATTTATAAACCACTATTTGAACCATCATGCCCAACTTATTACTGAAATTGCACAGTGATTTAAACCATTGATGCGTGCAGCATGCAAGGAATGAATTCCTATTGTTAATTATCAAAATGAATACCCAAAATATACATCATATAATTCATAATCAAAGCATTCCTAATTCATGTCAAATATAAAAAACTTGAGCAATATTCCCATATTTCGTAAGCATGGGTTATCTAACACATTTTTCAGATGACTGAACTGAACATACATGATCCAAACCATATTCTTAGAAACTAGTCTAAAGTATGCACCTACAAATTCATTTCTGACTCGTGTGTGTGAATTAATGAGTAATTTGAGCATTTATGCAACATAAATCACATTCGAATAGCTAGCCAAATTCAGTTTCAATGCAAAACTAACCAAAGCTCACTCTTAAGCAATTAAATAAACTCAAGTTGTCCTGGTATGCACTCTATGTGTACATGTGAGATAGAATGTTTTGTTCAAAACAAAGTGTGTTCACATATAATCCAAAAAATGAAGTTCATAAATAAAAATGAGGCGACCTTGGCATAGTCTCACGAACAAAATGCTAAGGCATTAGGTAGTAAGATCAACTTCTTTTTTTCTTTAAAAGTAAGCTTTTCCCATGCTTTTCTATATCATTTAGGACTTCCACCAGTTGTAATGAGGCCTTGGGTTGATATTGAGGTAAGGGAAATGAAGAATTTAGGATAACCAAGAAGGATGTTCCAAGTGCATGACATTTACTTCAAAAACATCTCCCTTTTCATGGGATTTTCATTCATACACCATCTTCACACTCTTTGTTTCTTTTCTTTCTTTTCATTAACACTTTCCTTTTCTTTTTCATTCTTTTCTTTTTTTCGTCACTTTTTTTTTCTCCTTTTCTTGAATTTTCATTCTTCTTTTTTTCATTAAACTCCTTGAGTTTCAGTATTATTCATCCCTTTTGTTTGAGTTTTTACACCATACTTCCTTTTCTTTTATGATTACTCATACATAGCACTAGGAAAAACCAAGGTAAGGTAGATATTTATAATTTTCATTGGCTTGGTCAAATGTATGGCATAGAAACGAATTCAACTAAGGCTCAATCACGACACTAGGGATAAAATTTGCACAAGAAAAAGGCAAAGGCTCAACATACTCAAAGATGGCCTAAGATCACTTCCAGGTCCGCATGGGATGACATTATACGTTCAAGATAAATCAATATACTATCCCAATGCACCTAAATGAAAGAAGCATAATTAGACTATTGAAAAAAAATTGACATTGAAAAAATGTTCTTTGAGTAATTGTAAGTACCCTCCAAAAATGTTTAGCTCTCATTGGTCCTTACTCATCTCCATTACTTATGTCAAGCTTAAAACATGGATCTAAAAATTGTTGAAACTACACATTCTCCCAACTTATCCACCCTTAACTCAAATCTTTGTGGTTTGAAAGTTGTTTGGTGGAGTGTGTTTTGGTGAAAATGAAATGAGAACAAATATTGGCAAATCCAAGAGATCATTCCAATGGGAATACCATCTCAACTCGAATCTCTCCTGTAATAGAGCATGAATGAACGATTGATTCGTGGGAAGCTAGGGATAAAATGGGTGAGTGTCTAAGCATAAATCATGACTAGGCGTATAGTATATCAAAGACTCCCCAACTTATCCACCCTCAACTCAGTCCAACTGAACCATTGAACTCCAAGAGAAAGAGGAAGAATGAGTTGGAATGGTATACCCAAGTGGAGGTTCCCCTTAGATTGGCCAACTAAAAGGTTTAGCTACTCATGCTTAAAATGAAACTAATAATGTAATGAGAACGAATTGCAAGTGAATGAAGTTCTTGAATAACTAAATGCAAGCAAACATAATCTATATGTGAAAGCAATGAATACACATTTTAAACTAGGAAAAAGAAAAGCTTTGATGCATTGATGGTAAAAGCTTTAAAAGAAAATTAACTTGCAAAGAACTAGCAGGAATTATCATTCATGACATTAAATAAAGTTCTAAAGATTCATACAAGGGATTACAAGACAATGTATTGAAAGAAATGCAACATCTTCTACCCAGACCTTCTCTCTCTATTTCTATCTATTGTCTTCAATGTATGGAGTAATTCCCAAAACCTAGAGAGTTTGCTTGCCAAAACGTCCTTGGAGAGGTGGCCTAGCTGCCTAAAGTGACCTCCATCCATAGGGGTGTAGGAGAGATGGCCCGGACAAGGGAAGTGCACACCTTGCCTGCACACCCAGCCTGTCTTCTCTTCTTTTTCCTCATTAATCACCTTAGCTCCAAACAACCAAAGAGAAGTGTGAAAGGGATGAATAGTGTTATGGGCGTGTTAGGGGAGCATGGGAGATCTGTTGATGGGACCCTCAAGGTAGTAGAGCTTGAGATGTAGAGATTTGAAGTAGACTCAGCAGACAGTACCAGTACTGTATACTAGAATTTTGAACAGCAGTGGCTTGAGCGTACTGGTATTGCATACCGGTACTCTTTTTGTTGTTTCTTTCTAATTTTTCAACTCCTGAGCTTTCCTCTAGCCTTTCTTTCATCCCCAATCATCTCAATACATTTGGGAAGGCCTTAAGAAGCCTCATTTAGCACTTTTTATCTTCAAACATCAAATATCTTTGTAAAGAGCTCAATTCATGCAACTCCTAACATTTAACTTCCAAAAAGGCAATTAAAATAAAATGATTAGCATATAAAAATATACAAAATTTTGTGCTAATCAGTGGCATATAAGAAGATCATTGAGCGAAAGTTTGAGCTGGGTCAATCTATACTCCTTTTCAATTCGTGTTTAAGCTCTTCCCGTGAAAACTCAAATCATGGTGGTCAGGGCCATTTATTATTGCTAAGGTTTTCCCGCATGGAGTCGTCAAAGCCGAGGAAGCCAACTCGAAGAAAACTTTCAAGGTGAACAGACATAGACTGAAGCACTATTGGGACATCGATATTGGTCGTCAAAAGACCTCAATTACCCATGCTGACCTGGAATGCAATAGGGAGTAGTTAGGCTGAAGACTATAAAACAAGTGTTATTTAGGAGGCAACCAAAATTTTAGCTTTAATTGTTATTTCATTTTATTTCAATTTAGTTTTTTTAATGAGTAATTATGATATTAAATAATTAGTGCATTTTAATTTCTGTGTCAATTGCTTTCAGGTACCAAGATCAGTAACATAGCCAGCGCAGGAGAGTAGCGCCTCAACATTCACATACTAGAAAAATAGAGCAGCAACACTAAGGGACTCAATGCTAAAGTACGACGCATCAGTGCTAACTTACTGCCAACACAACGCAACAGCACTACTAACAGAACAGCAACCCATTGACTTTAGCCTCTTGTTTAGTGCCTCAGTGTTGCTTTTCTGGATAGCAGCCCCTTGTTTGGCACAGCAACTCCATGTTAAGCGCCTCAACGCCTACCCGCTGCCCTTCATCACTACTCTATAGCAATGGTCAGCGCACCAACCTCCTCTTCAGTCCAGCAGCGCTGAAAACTAAAATTCAGCATTTAACACAAGGCTTCAGCGCTATACTCAAGGACAAGGGGCACACACCATTTACTCATACTCTTCCAAAATTTCGAAGCTCTAAAAATATATTCACCCCAACTCCTTATCACTTATAATCCCATTGAATCATCTTTGATTTCCAAATCTCCTATATATATCAATCTCCCTTCTCAAGTTGCATTAGTTAGTATCAAGTAGCAACAATGATTCCTCCATCTCCACAATATTTGAAACTTTGCAAAGTAAGGTAACAAAATTGTTCCTTCGCACTGAATAAAGATTAAGCTTGTTGAAATTCTTGTGGGAGATTGTTGGGTGTTTAATTTGGTGGAGATTATGAGATTTTGGGTTGCTTAGTAATGAAAAGTTGGGCTTTGCACCCAAGGTGTTTGATAAATTGCTTAAGTGGAGTTCAACATTAGTTAGGTAGCTTGTGGACTTGGTTTTTGGTTTTGTAGAGCTACATAAGTGATTATTCATCATGTCTTCAAAATGCCAAAGAGGGGAAAGTTCTAAATCATCCAAGTCATACGAAAAAAAGAGGTTTGTTAGTGAAACGACTTTGGAGCAATTTCATACATTGTTGGCAAAAAAGGCATTGATTCCTGAATGAGGCATTCGCCCATATGAGACATATGATGGGTGTGTACATGACATGATTATGAAGCGTGATTGGTTAGATTTCATAGAATAGCCAGAGGCCGTTGTAGTCATTGTTGTAAAAGAATTTTATGCCAATGCCAAGGAGGCTAAAAACCATGTGGTTCAAGTCTAGGGTAAATCATCGTCGTTTAAGAAGGCATGCATCAACCCTTATTATAACAAAGTGAATATGTTAGACGACGACAAGTTTACGAAGTACAGGACTGAAGAACTCAATTCAACAGAGATGATTAAACGTCTTTGTGCCGAGTGCTAAGTGGACACTAAAGGGAACTAAAATGCTGCACTTTTCACACAACAAGATGAGCCGATTTGGAAAGACATGGTATTACTTTATTAGTGCCAAGCTAATGCCAACCACACACATTAGTGATGTACTCAGGGATAGGGCGATACTGCTCTATTGCCTAGCTAAATGAAAAAGCATTAATGTGGGCCAAGTTATTCAAGACACGATCACATACACTATTAAGGTGAGTTCAACTAGCAGGATGCCTCATTCATCATTAATTTGTGGGCAATGTAAGAAGGAAAAAGTCACATGGAGTAATTATGAGTTTGTTCAACACCCAAAAGTGCTAATTGACCATCAAATCATCAGCCGCTTTAAGGTGTGGAAGGGTAGTTTTTCTGATCATAGGGGCGCTGGTTATGTTATGGTTCATATGCCTCAGGATTCTCGGGAACCATCGGAGCCTCCTCAACCTGCTGTTGCTTTATCTCAATCACCTATGGAGAGTCTATTTGATGAGATGCATGGATTATGTCGACAGAGTTATGCAGGAGACTCAAGGGTTATGTAGGGAATCTCGATGCAAATCTACATGCAATAATCGACTTGCACATCACTTGGACTCGTTCATGGAGTACTCAATAGAATTGAATTTTATGCTACCTCAAATGTTTAATAACTGTGGTTTCAACTCGGGCACACCTCCACTTCAGTTTCCTAGTCCACCTATGTTCCCTTAATATACTCCCGACTCAGCGGACGATGAGGATGTTGACGATGATGCCAACTAGCGTATTCTTAGGGAAGTTCTATCTTATGTCTTCCTATTTTATACATTGAGGACAAACATTTTTAGTACAACTTGAGCAATGGGTTGATTGAATTTGATTTTGGCCAATGATAAATGGGATTAATTGTTAATTCAAGGAAAATTGATGTACTAGTTGGTTTTAAAATGTTTGTGATCCTTTCATTCATGAGCACATATCCATATGTTTGGTTAGTTATTATTTAGATAATTTATTTGGTTAAATGCTTGTGGGAGATATCATTGAAACTCTAGAAAACTTATTTAAACATCATTCAAATCAAAATTGAGGCATTCATATAAGTTTAGGAGAAATCTTAGATATGATGGGTTATTCAAAAAAATAAATAAAAGGAAGTTCTTGAAAATTATTTTGATTTGAACATTCAAGATGGAGCGTGAAACGCACTCATTCAAGAGAAGGCAAGATGGAGCACAAAATGCACTCACTCAATAGGAGGTGAGATTGAGCATAAAATGCACTCACCGAATGAATGAAAAGAGAAAAAAGAAAGAAAGAAAGAAATAGAGAGAGTGAGAGATAAAAAAAAATCTGTGTACCTTTTAGTTATATGTTTGTCTTGATTAGCAGAGGTGATGTGAAACGTAAGTTCATAGAGTTGATATTGACTCTATCATATGGAGCGATTGATTACGTAATTATATCTGGGTGATGACAAGTTTGAATAGTTCGGATATGCACATACATTTAAAGGGTCATGAGCAGAGGTAAAAGTAAGGAGCATATTGAATTTTTAGACTTTGTACTTTTTTGAGGTTTCCAGTGAATTATTATTTGTAGTAACTTTTGAGGCCATTATTCAAATTCAACTATGCCTTTTGGTGTAACGAATGCCCCAATAACATTCATGGATCTTATGCATAGGGTGTTGCAACCCTATTTAGATTAGTTTCTCGTAGCCTTTGTTAATGACATTCTGATCGACTCCATGTCTGAAGGGGAACATGAGGGTCATTTGAGGATCGTTCTTCCAACCTTGAGGGACCATCAATTGTACATCAAGTTCAGCAATTATGAATTTGGTTGACAGAGGTAAAATGTTTGGGACTGGAGTTGTACACTACTGGTGTATCAGCTAACCCGAAGAAGGTTGAGTCAGTTATGAGTTGGGAAAGTCTGAAGTTAGTCTTTAAGATTTGCAATTTCTTCGGATTGGCAAGGTATAGGTGGAGGTTCATTGAGGAATTCTCATGGATAGCTATACCTTTACCAAGAAAAAAGTCAAATTCTAGTGGGATGACTCATGTGAGAGGGCATTCTAGGAGTTAAACAGGAGGCTTACTTCAGCTCCTATCCTTGTAGTTCCAAGTGTAGGGCAAAGGTGTATAGTCTATTATGATATCTCAAAGGACGGGCTTTGATATGTTATATTGTAGTTTGGGATGGTGGTAGCTTATGGTTCACAACTGTTGAAGAGCCACGAGCAGAACTACCCCATTCACATCATGTAGTCGGCGGTTGTTGTCTTTGCCTTTAAGGCATGGCACCAAGCAATTTGAGGTGTCTTTAGACCGTAAGGCTTGAAGTACATTTAAATGTATCGGGACTTCAATATGAGGTAACATATGTGGATAGAGTACTTGTAGGACTATGACTTCACTTCGCATTACCATCTTGGCAAGGCAAATGTGGTAGCTAATGCACTCAGTCGGAAGTCATAGAGAGTCTTCGCTGGTATAACATCTTCAGAGTAGAAAATAATTAAGACTATGGGATAGTTTGGGCTCCATTACAAGGATCAAGCTCAAGGAATTTTTGAAAAATCTAGTGGCTACCCCTTCCTTATTGAGTAAGGTGATCGAGTCCCAAGGGTAGGACACAAAAGATATTGCCTATTAGGGATCGGGTATAATCGGGTACAAGTGACGAGTATTGGACCATTCACGCTGATGATAGTCTTTAATATAGGGGAAATGTTGTGGTTCTCCAGTCTACGGATCTGAGAAAGGAGATTCTCTGGGATTTTCATTGCTCCCGTTTTTCTATGCATCCAGGTGGCACGAAGATGTACCACGATCTTCTCTACTAGCAATATTGGAGTGGGATGAAGAGACACGTCGGAGACTTTGTTAGTAGATGTCTCACGTGTCAGCAAGACAAGGTTGTGCACCAAAGACTGTATGTTTCCTCTAGCCACTGAAGGTAACTGAGTGAAAGTGGGAATATGCTACTATGGATTTTGTGACCCACTTACCACGGACCTTGCATGGGCATCACACAGTGTGGGTGATCGCGGAGTAGTTTATGAAGTTGGCACTTTTTTGACTACGCAGATGACTTTCACACTAGAAGAATTCTATAGGTTGTATATACGAGAGACAGTCTAGTTGCACGGGGTACCCGTATCTATAGTATCAAATTAGGATCCCAAGTTCATGACTCACTTCTAGGAGAGTTTTCAGCAAGTTATGTGGACACAATTGATGAAGAACACAACTCCTTATCCTAGGAGGACTGCCTGTCGGAGAGGACCTTCTAGATTTTATAGGACATGAGTCCTATAACTAAAAGGTAGTTAAGAGGAGCACTTAACCTTAGTGAAGTTTGCCTACAACAATAGTTACCAGGCATATATACATATTGCATGCTATGAAACACTTTATAAGATACCGTGTCATTCTCTGGTGTGTTGGATAGAGGTTGGAGAGGGACCTCCCATAGGTTTGGATTTGATTAAGGACACCTTCGAGGCCCTCCCATAGGTAACATGTCAAAAACTAAGTTTCCATAAATGTTTTACAAAAAACACAAAATAAGGCCCCAAGTCGACCCCTTCACCCTTGATGCTCTACATGGGAGCTATCCACTGGTGTATGTCACGCACATGAAATGTGTTCCCGTATAGGGTGAGCCATGCTCAGTAGAATAATTCATACAGAGGCTATTCCCCACATGGATGCACATGAAATGCACACATGCAACATTCAACAATCCATCATATTCCAAGCAAGAATATGTATTCAATGTTGGAATTCTTCATGTCATGCCTTGAAATGAGATGAGACTCACTCATGCAATTCAACCCGAGCCCTACCCAGCTCCTTAACACAATGCGATGCTCTTTTGCAATTGAAACCGTCATTTGACGAAAACATATCCAATGATCCTTAGAAATATAAATCATATACTTGTGAAACCAAATCATTGTTGGATGTCACCCATTGAATTGGTGTTTTATAAAATATAATCTTGTGTCTTAGTTGGGCAACGGATTTTGGAATCTCACCGCCAGCTCCGTGCGCCTATCTACACTTTTTGGACTTGCACCGTCGGAGTGTATGAACCAAATAACCGGGATTTGCACCCGAGGGAGAATCTAGCCCTACTTGTTATACCCGATACAAGTTTTTCATGCAACCATGCGACTTAGTCGGATCCTCAATCCAACTTTTCCAAGTCCACCCATCAAGCACCAATTATGGTGTGGATTAAACCATGTACCCACACACCCACACTCAAGCTTAAAGCCCATGAATGTGAAACCAACACCATGCCCAATATGCCATAATGTCAAATGAGCAATTCAACCACATGTTCCATGGTAATTTGTAACTCATGCATATAATTACCAAACCTTGTCATAATGTCAATATATCAATACATGTATATATTCACAATTCCCTTAACACAATATCCAAGCATGCTTCACCTAAACTATGCAAAACATACTTAATTTTTCATTGACATTTAGTCAAACACCTTAAGGGCACCCAAGTCATGCAATCACACAACATAGTCCACATAGCATCAAACATCAAGGAATTACTTAAGTAACTCCCACATATCAAATTCAATCAAGAAATTAGTTTAAGTCATCTCTAGAATCATTTCTCAATTTCTTAACAATCGATACATATAAGTCCACATACATATAGATACACACCCAAACCTTATTCTATGGACACCATAGGTTCGGTATAGACCTAAGTAGGAAAAACTCTACCTCTTCTAGCGCGTAGGAAGTGATAGAACTTCCAAAAACACCAACCAAAGCCCAAAGCTCTTGACTTCTCAATTTTTCTCTTTCGATCTTCAGTGAAATCTCTTGTTTTTGGTACGTAGAAGTAGCCCTTGTCAAGGAGATGAAGTTAAACTCTTGGTCCGAGTTAATTCGAGCGACAGAGCTTCGAAAATCAAGCAAAGAAATGTAGAAATCTTGATTTTTTTTCTCTTCTCTCCCTTCACTTCTCTATGGCAGGCCAAGGGGCTAAACAAGTGAGATATTTCTGCTGAAATATCTCATTAAGTCCCTATTTATAATTTTAAATGCTTGGCTTAGATCGTGCCAAGTGTCCTCACTTTTTCAGGTCCGATTTCGCTCCAAAATGATTTATTTGATTCCGATTTAAGTTTAAATTAATTTTATTTGAAATTTTATTCAATTATCAAAAAAATTTAAAATTTTTATTTTTGGGAACCTTTGTGAGGTCGTCCGTCACCCAGTTGCCTCGAACGACGTGCAAAATTCGACTATCTCAGAATTCGACAGGGTGACTAGATTTGGCGATACAAATCCAACGATCAAGTCCGTTGTGTCATCCAAGCTCTAGAACATGAGTATTTTAAATACGCATTATAGTGACAAATTACCATTTTACCCTTTTTAAAAAAGTTTAAATTTACCCGTGTTTTACACTAATACTCATCTAGAAAGGTTTATTTGATTGGAATTAATTATTCATTTATACCACAATTTAGTCTTGAAAAATGATCAATTACCACATTTTCAATTCATTTCTTGTCTCTAATGATAAACTCAAATTCATGAAGCGGCAGTATCCATCTTAGGAAACGTGATTTGACATCCTTCTTAGTGAACTAGTATTTCAAACTTGCATGATCATTATACCCAACAATTGAAGACCCAACCAAATATGAGCAAAATTTATCTAAAACAAATACAACAACAAACAATTCTTTTTATGTGGTGGAGTAATTTATTTGTGCATCATTCAATGTTTTACTTGCATAATAAATCACATAGTATTTTTTTTGTCTTTTCTTTGACCGAAGATAGCTCCTACTACATAATAACCAGTATTACACATTAATTCAAAAGGTAAAGACCAGTCAGGTGGTTGAATAATTGGTGCAGAAATAAGCATGTTTTTCAGTCTATTAAAAGCTAATTAACATGCATCATTCCAATCAAATGGTACATCCTAACATATAAGATTACACATAGGTTTGGATATCAAAACTGAAATCTTTAATCAATCTTCTATAGAATCCTGCATAACCTAGAAAGGATCAAACATCTTTTATAGTCTTAGGTGGAGGGAGATTGACTATTAAATCAATTTTGGCCTTGCTAACTTCAATTCCCTCTACAAAAACTACATGTCCTAAATGACACTTTTTCCAATTCAAAACAAGAATTGTTTCCTCACATCGAATAAGACTTTTTCAAGATTCTCAAAACAAAATTCAAATGAATCACCATATACCGAAAAATCATCCATAAAGACTGCTAAAAACCGCTCCACCATATCACCGAAAATACTCAACATACAACACTGAAAAGTGGTTGGAGCGTTATACAATCCAAAAGGCATTCTTCTATAAGAAAAAGTGTCAAAGGGGCATGTAAAAGTGATTTTCTCTTAATCATCAATTGTTATCTCAATCTAGTTATAGCCGAAATATCCATCCAAGAAACAATAATATGCATGACCGACTATTCTTTCTAAGACTTGATTTAGGAAAGGTAGGGAAAAATGTTTTTTTATGGTAGGTGAACTCAGCTTACGATAGTCAATACACATACGCCAACTAGAGATTGTACGCATAGGGACTAATTTATTTTCTTGGTTTTTCATGTCCATGACACCAGACTATTTAGGCATTACTTGTGTTGGGCTGACCCATTTACTATCAGATATAAGATATATGATAATAGTTCAAGTACTTTAGCTAGGAATATTTCTTTCAAATGTGGATTCAACCTTCTTTGCAGCTATTGGGATGGTTTGGAATCTTCTTCTAAGTATAAACAATGAGTACAAAGAAGAGGACTTATACCCTTTATATCTGTTATCGTCCAACCAATAGCATTTCTATTATGTTTTATGACCTCTTTAAATTTTTTCCTGGACTTTTGTCAACTTTGAAGATATTATCACTGGGTGAGTTTCATCCTCCCCCAAGAAGACATATTTCCAATTACCTAGGAGAGGTTTCAACTTTAGTTTGATAACTCTAACACGAAGCTTTACATACTTAGGTTCATAAGACAATAGTTCCTCAAATCAAGGACTCCATGTTTCTATGATTGACATATCTACAGACTCATCATTTTGTACAGACTCTATTGCATTTGGCTCTTTCTTTGTACAAGCATATTCAAATAGGTTTTGAGTTAACAACTCAACACAATTTATTTCATGCAAATCTTCATCCTCTTTTGGCTATTTTGCAATGTCAAACACTTTCAATCCCAAATGAAAGTTTCATGATTTCATTCCTACAATTAAGCAATGCATTTGATGTAGCTAGGAATGCTCGACATAAAATGACAAGGATTTGTGTAGAGACATGCAAAACTAGCTGTGTATCTAAAACAGTGAAATCCAGGGGAAAATTGAACTTATCAACATCAACAAGTACATACTCCACAACCCCACATGGAATTTTAACAAAACGACCTGCCAATTGCAATATGACATTAGTGAATTTTAATTCACCTAATCCTAATTGTTCATAGACAGAATATGGAAGTAAGTTAACATTGGCTTCCTAGATTAAGCAAGGCTTGCTCAATCCGAAAGTTCTCACTAATACATGAAACTGTAGGACTCCTAGAATCTTTGTACTTGATAAGGGCTTTTTACTGAATAATAGCATTAGCCAGTTCAATCAAATATGTTATTTTATGTATATTGATCCTTCTTTTCACTGTGCAAAGTACTTTAAGAAACATAGCATAGGATGTGACTTGCTTGATTGCCTCCAACTGGGGGATGTTAATCTTTACATGCTTAAAAAACTCAAAGATTTCTGCATGATTATTCAATGATTGAGGCTTCTTGAATCTTTGAGGAAAAGGTAACGAAATAGGACTTGAATGTTCTTTTTCATTTGGCACTTTTGGTTCCTTTTCAATAACAGGTTTAGGCACAATTAATCCATTTACAGGGATTGACTCAGCTATTGGCTCAAGAGTTTTTGCTTTAATGGTCTTGTCAATCATGCTACCAATTCTCAGTGTGCTAATTATTTGCACTTGACTAAAAGAAGGTTCAAAAGACACAATATTAACTTGGTTTTGACCCTAGGGAGGTTTAGGTTGGGATGAGAATTTTCCATTCTCTGTTGTGCTCAAAGACTGGGTTAATTGGCTAAATGGCTCTTGATATCCTCAACATTCTATAAAGTTTGAGCTTTTAAATCATTAAATGCAAGAGTGGTCTGACTATTGAAACTCATTTGACTCCGAATGAACTGGTTCATGGTATCCTCTGAACTCCTCTTATGTGGGGGTTGTTAAGGCAGATATGGCTGCTGCGTTTAGGATTGTGATAAAGGTGGACTTGGTGGCTGACTCACGGTTATGTATTTTTCAAACTAAAATTCGGGTGATTCCGCCACCTAGGGTTATAGGTGTCATAATAGGGGTTGGAATAAGGCTTATTAATATTTGAAATGACATTGGTTTTTTCCATTAAAACCTCTATGGATGCTAGAATGGTGGGACATTCTCCCATGGGATGTCCTGACATTGCACAGATTACACATAATTCCTCAATGAAAGACACAACAGAAACTACATTTTTTTTTTCATTTCTAAGGCTTCTAGCTTCCAAGAAAAGGTATTCATTTTGACCCTTATGTCATCATCTTCTTTTAACACATATTTCCCTCATTGGGATGATGATGACTTGGTTTTAATAATATTTGGTGAGGTTGAGTCCCACATTGGGAACTCTCAGAAATGGTGTCAAAAAACTCGAATGTCTCATTGGAGTTAACCCATGAATTTCTCTTGTGCCATAATTTCAACAAACTGATGCAGTGAAGATGGGAGGACATCACTGAAGTAACCAACTAACATCCAACTTTCAAATGCATAATGTGGGCAAGCTTGGAGAAGGTTCTTAAATCTTTCCCAATATTGAAAAAAAGTTTCTCCTTCTTTTACACAAAAATTAATGATTTGACATCTCAATGCATTAGTGCGGTGCACAGGAATTTTTTTTTTTTTTTTGAAAAATTTGGTTTGCAAAACTTTCTAACTTAGAATAGATTGACCTTTTATAGAATTTAGCCACTATTTAGCCTTATTCTTTAGAGAGAGAAAAAAATCAACTGAGCCATCTCATAATTATCTTGCAAATCACCATGTACTTCCTCAAATTCTTTCATATGCAAATACAGATTTTTCAGAATCCAAACCATGAAACTGTGGTAAAAGTTGTATTGTCATAGACTTAATGTTGAAATTTGGAGCATTAGTGGGAAAAAAAAAGATGATGGTATACTAGTGCATGTGGGGTGCAAGTATTCTCTTAAAGGTGGGACATTTTGAAGTACCTCTTGTTCTCTTTGATTATTATTAGCTGTGCTTAACTCAAAAGAGTCTGATGATACATGTGATGATGAAGATGACCAGGATGAAGGACTGGATTGATTTACAAATCCTATTAATGACTTAATTGACATAAACAATGAAGATTTAAAAAATAGTGTATACCTATATAATATAACCTAGACAACTTTCCTGTTTGTTTTGAAATCACCGTAACTTCCCGGTTAAGTCCGATGTCAAACCCACAGGGAGCTAACTGTCAGGATTCAAAATTGAAATGGTAAAATTGTTGTGGATGTAAGCTATAATGGAATAGCTTGTGGTGTGAGCTTAGAACAATCAAATAAATATTGAACTAAAACTTTGAAAAGACAAAGGTAAAAGGTACTCTTCAGTTTGGGGATCTGACATGTATTATATTGTTTGCCTATGAAAATGCCACCTTAAATTAATTAACTCCCATTTTACTAGAAAGTTAATTGATAAGTTTGAGGTATATTGAACATAAAACAACAACTAATTAGGTTTGTCGGAAGGTCTTTGTTCCATGCAACAATCAAATAACCCTAATAAACCTGAATATGAACCGTTCAAAAGGTTTACTCCTGTTATTTAATTGGAAAGTTGATGATTCAATGATGAAGGAATTCCAAATTATGTATTGAATCAAAAACATTGGCTATGGCGAGATTTGATGCATCAATAACCAATATGTCAACTATTACATAAAGCTCAACTACGTACATCATTATATCATACATGAAGTGCGTAAAAATCATAGATAGTATGGCATATAGCGTTAAGCTCTGCTCGGTGTTCATGACTATGAACATATTATAAATATAACCATCTATCATTTAAGGGAGGTATAAACTTTGGCAGATAAATAAAACATCGACATTTTCATAAAGTAAACAATATTACACATTCATTCAACCTTCACTGAAGAGTATAAACTGACTACTCAAGTCTCATTGCTATAGACAATCAAAATGGGTGATATAATCCTAGACAATTGAAAACAAAATACAATATGTCCTTCCCCGAGGAATAGCTGAATCACTAGCACTCTTATTACGAGATAGGGCACCAAAGTGGGAGAGGTTCAACCCTCTAGGTAGAAAAGATAAACATAAATGTAGAAGTGGAGAAAATTCTAGCTGGGCAGTGATTCTGGCAGGGCCTCTATCTTCCTTTCTTTCTCTCTTTCCCTCTTTCCTTCCGTCTAACACTGAATTGAGCTCTCCTGGATTCCCCTAAAAAATGGCTGGAGCAGGCTATTTATAGGCACCAGAAGGGGGACTTAAGGCGGCAAATACCCTGGCTGCCAATAAGGTGAATGTGTTACTTAATTGGACCAATCGGAGATGAGAGAGAGTTAAGGTGATTAAAGGACTTTTCGGATGCCACCACCACCGTCCGAACGGTGGCATTCTGCTAGATTTTTGCTTTGGCAGCCTCCTTGTTGACTTTTTATTTATTAGATAATTGCACTTGACTCGCCTTCCTTATTCAGCTTGTGCACTTGAATCCTCTTGAATTTCTGTATTTTCACGTGAAACCCTGCAAAATGTTTAATTTACGCATTAAACCTAATACTCTATAACTTATTTGTTTTAACCTAATTTAAGCAGACAATGACCTTTGAAACCTAAGTCATTCACACGTTCTTTAGGGTTAATCAGCTAGTCTACCGTAAGGCTTGTCAGTAGCTGGTGGAAATGGTGCACAAGGCATTTTGATCCATAAAAACCTTGAATTTCAAATTGAGACTAGCTGGGGAACATAGAAATTTGGAGCTAAATGAATTAGAGGAAATTCATAGAGATGCATACGAGAGCTCTAGGATTCAAAGAAAGGGCCAAAATTTTCCATGATAAATCCAATTTGAGAAAAATATTCTAGCCCGGCCAAAATATTCTCTTGTATAATTCTTGCCTCTTAATTTTCAAAGGAAAACTTTGATCAAGATGGGATGTGCCCTACATTGTCAAGGTGGCCTACCCAAATGCAGTTGTGAATGTAGAGAAGATTGTAAAACATTCAAGATTAATGGCCAAAGACTTAAAAAATTCTTTGAGGGTTTTTAAAGTAAGAGAATGGAGGAGGATTTGGTCGATCCGATCTATCTGGATCTTGTTGAGGCATACCTGTTTGATTAGATATAGTGTACAGTTGTTTTCCTTTGTTATTTAATTTACAAGTTAAATTGTCTACTTCTTTCATCTGTACATAATGTTCTTTCCACATATGCGCAAATAGTAGTGTTTTTGTTAAAGCTCATTATGAGGTGTTCTCTTACCCTTGTTGTCTTTTAAATTTCAATATCACATTGCATACCTTTTTGTTGCATTGAAGACAATGCATAGTTCAAGTTGGGGGGGAGGTGCACCATTTGTATGATACACCAATTTTTGTTGATAATACCATTTTGGGGTTATGACACCCCAAAATCTGGGGGTCCTTTATCAACCGTTAACAATCCATCAATCCATGAAAATACCCGTGGATGTCGCTTAACTGGACACCACGTCGATAACATCCCCTTAATCAGGATTATAACCCACAATATGATTCAGATTCAATTATTCATTTGACCCAACCCAAGTCCAATACACCATGATCAATACCTCATTAGGGTCCATTTAGATCAATTAAAGGAAGGAAACTCAAAGCCCAAAGCTTGACAAAACAATTTCAAATTTTCAAATTTTTGGAGAGTGTACTAGTACTATATACCGGTACTGTGATCCAAACCCAATATTTAACAAACTTGTTCTATAGGGTGATCATGGATCCTCTAAAACTCTTTTAGGAGTAGTTCTCGAGAAGATGTCTCTACTTGTTTGTCAATTTGAGGCTCATCTATATTAAGTTGTTCAAATTTTAATATTAGATCTATCTAATAATCATCTTTTTATATTGTTAATTACAAGTGGATCTGATTCATCAAATCCAACATGCATGGATTCTTCTACTACAGGGATCCATCTGTTAAACACCGCATGGGTTGAGTAACCTAATAAGATGAATTTATCTGATTTTGCAACAAATTTGCCTAGATAGTTTTTTAGCACAAAATATTGCATAGTTTATATGCTTGTTATGCCCTTTTATACTTGCTTTTGTTGTGAATTTGGAGAGAAATGTGTTTAACCTTCTCTTTAATAAAATCTTGTGTGAATGTAGGTGAAGAATTGCAAATGACTTGATTTAAGCCCCCATTGAAGTGCTTAAAGACAATGGAATTGAAGGATTAGCTTAAAGGAAGGATTGGAAGGTGAAGAAACCAAGAAAAAGGTTGAGTCACAAACTTTCCAGAAGGTCTTCACTTTGAATTGCCTAATGCCCTGCCAAACCTTTCGAAGGTTTACGTTGACCTCCTAGGAGGTTTGGGCCACTGGACAACTTTCTTCTCTGTTCTTGCATATATCTTCCGGAAGGTTTCCATCGACCTTCCAGAAGGTTTTGCCGAGAAATGCCTGACAGCCTACAACTCAAGCTCTGCCACTTGGGGGTCCCTCCTATGAGTCTCCCTTGTCCCCTGACATCCCTTACACATAGACATGCCTCCCCACACCAAGAATTTAACTTTGGAGGCTCAAGCATTAATGAGGAGGAGAAAGAAGAGAGAAACCTGGGAAGTGCAGACTAGGCCTGTCCTAGCCTACCCAAAGCCATCAACTCAGCCTCTTAAGGATGGGAGGCCTATCACACACCTAGGGGGACCTCCATGGACGAAAATGGGAGAGAGAACTTCACATTATTTAGATTGTAGAGCATTGTAGAGAGAAAAGCTAAAGGAGGTAGACAGTTTTAGAGAGACAAGTTAGATTATTGCATTTCTCCTACCCATTCACTGGTAATCTTCTGTAATACTCTTCTAAGCTTCATTTATTTCCTTTAATGTCATTTATTTCAAGTGCATTGAAAGTATAGTTACACCCTTTAGATTCGACCATTGTTGTATTGAGTTTTCTTCATTTCAAGATTTTGAAATGGGTATTCAATGCACTACTTCATAGTTTAAATTTTCTTGCATTAATTTAAGTTCTAATATTCATTTCTTCACAATGTTTCTTTACTTTATGTATGTTCTTGCATTAAATATGAGTATCTAAGCCTTAAGTTGGCTAATCCAAGGGAGAATTCCTCTTGGGTATGTTAAATCAACTCGTTTTCATTTCACCTCGTGGTTTGACTAGGTTGAGTGTGGATGTGGTTGTGAGTTCTTGATACACCATAGACTTGTCATGGGGTATGCTTGAATCCTCACCTCCATATTAGTCTCTCACTTCCTACGAATTAATTGAATGTCTAAGCACCAATGGAAAAATGTCTTGAGTTTATTTGACATTCCCATTGGAATGACCTTTTTGGATTAGCCAACACTCAACGTTTTTTACACTTTTCCTTTTTAAATAAAATCACCTTTGACATAGTTCACATTCCTTCCATGAGGAGATGACATTGAAATATCAATTCCAAGTAAAACATGACCCTTGAAATTCTCTCTGTGCTTGGGGAGCACTTTTGTATACACACACATATTTCATTCCTGCACACACGTTTATCCCATTTCTTGCATCATTCCGAGGGAAAGTGACACTCTGATGAGCACATAATATTGCGTATTTAATGGCCTCATTACATGCATTTTAACTTAACTTTTGCATATAAGTACTTATAGTTAGCCGAAATTATGAATAATGTTGAATTTTTGATATTGTAGGTAATTATTGTTTAAATGATGGATTTTAAGACCTTGCAACTAAGTATGGAAGTGTGGTGAAGGCATCGACACATTACATGAAGATTTGGAGGCTTAAAAGTGAAGAAATCAATAAGGTATTGGTGCTTGGGAAAAAAGGCACCAGCACTCACACCATCTGGTTGTAGAGCCTCGATTTTCCTTTATTTTGACCATGATTCACTACGAATATGAAAAAGTTCAAAACATAAAAGTTTTACATATGGATGTCTTTTGTATTGTAACAAAATTTCAGCTTAATCAGATGATTGGATCAAAAGTTATGATCATTATACAAAAACTGGTCTGGAGCAAAAAAGTGTACTGGTACGCAGTACCGGTTCCCCAAACTCCAGTAGCTAAATTGTATAGATACGTCGTACCGGTAGGCTCTTTTGAGTGCCCAGAATGCCTGTATTCATCCTCCACTTGCTTGGGTGTCCCACTAATGCTTCTCCCATGTTCCCTGACATTTCTTACACAAGAACATGCCTCCTACACCCTAGTTGAAGACAATGACATTAATGTGGATGGGAGAGAAAGGGGGCTGCCATGTGGGTTGTAGGCTAAGCTCCTCCTAGCCTGCCAAGCTTTCAAATTCAACCTCCTATTTATGGGAGGCCTGCACACACCTTCCTTCCCTAAGGAGACGACTTTGAAATACTTTTACAAGCAAAACACGACGCTCAAAAGATTCCTTGCGCTTAGGGGGTACTTTTGTACACACACATTTCATCATGCATTTTGTTCATTTCATTTACCCCATTTCCTTGCCCTTTCTTTTGACACTATCCCAAGGGAGAGTGACACTCCCTTTCATCCATACAATATACATTTTAAGGGATAGTTTTTAGAGGTTACTAAGCAACAAGATTTTTTAGCAAGCATTTTTTGCGCTGTTGTCGGGGATGATGAGTCCTTAGGAACGTAACCGAAAATTATCAAGTATTTTTTACACCGTCGCCGGGGAAGGTAAAGCATCGAGTTCAAAAGGTAATTTTGGGGCAGCATAAGTAAGTCTCGTAATTTTCATCACGGGCCATGGCATGTCATCTATTTTGTAAATAGTTTGTAAATAACTTATGTTTTTATGTAATGTCTTATAATTTTAATGAAAATGTAACAAATTTCCCTTATTTTGAAAATATGTGTGAGAATTGTGATGAATATGGACGTATCACTAGTGAGTGCCCAATAAATGCCCCTTATTTTGAAAACGTTTGT
This sequence comes from Ilex asprella, assembly GCA_023539305.1. NCBI lineage: Eukaryota > Viridiplantae > Streptophyta > Magnoliopsida > Aquifoliales > Aquifoliaceae > Ilex > Ilex asprella. The sequence continues at coordinate 15,094,978 of CM042196.1, forward strand.
GAGATTTATGGTGAGTATGGATACATCACTAGTGAGTGCCCAATAAATGTCTCTTATTTTGAAAACGTTTGCGAGATTTGTGCTGAGTATGGACACATCACTAATGAGTGCCCAATAAATTATCCGGTTCAAGATTTTGCACGCGAAGGGATTACACTGGGCCATTGACAATTCATAGACATGATGTGCAATAGAGAGTTCTTAAACAAGGATCCCGATGACACCCTAGACTACTTTAGTACATTGGCCTAAAATGTACAATCTTGGGATATCACTAATCCCGCCGATGTACCAAGGGCTTCTTTGAGTAGTAGTCAACCAAGCGGGGGAGAGATGTATGACCTAAGGGATCGGGAAGACTTGCTTTCCAAAATCTCCAAGTTGTCTTGGAAAGTGGAGAATCTGGAGGTCAATAGGAGACATGAGTTGTCCAACATTGCAAAGACCTAGGAGTTTTGCTCAATTTGTGAGAGTGTGGAGATCTCCATATTAAAATGTCCTAACCTTCCAGCACTTAAGTAAGTCTACCATGAGCAAGTCAATGCCTTCAACCAAATGAGACAATCATTCTCCCTATACTCAAACACTTACAATCTGGGTAGGTGTAATCACTCGAACTTTAGTTGGAAGAATGAGAACCCCATGCCTCACGGTTCTAGTGCATATTCACCTCCCATGCCTCCTAAGAAAAATCAATACCAAGGTCAATGTCAATTGTCTAGCTCTCTATACCCCCGATCTAATCCACAAGGGTATCCACAAAGCTCGCCTCCCTAAAATTTTTCCCAGGATCCACCTCCATAAAATTTTGGTCAATAAGGACCATCTAACCCATCCATTTACCAACCTCCCCATAAGAGAAACTTAGAGGATGTGGTGCATCAATTCGTACAAAGCCAAACCACCATCAACAACTAAATCGTCGCAGCTTTCAATGACATTTGGACCCAAATCACTAAATTGACAAATGCTATAGGGACATCACAACATGAGGGGAAATTCCCATCTCAACCCCAAGAAAACCCTAGAGGCCAACATGTTATTGAGTTGTCCTAACCAACTAAAGAGAGTTGTGAGTAACTCAACCATTCTTCGAAATGCAAAACAAATAGACAAAACAATTGTGCCAAAAATCTCACCCAAAGCCACATTGCCAAAAGGGAAAGAGACTAAGGGTGACTTCGAAGGGGGTGAGGTGAGTGCAAAAGAAAAAAAATGTTGATGATTTGAATGTGCATGGATGTCCCATTCTGACCCTTTTTCCCAATCGTTTGAAGCCACCCATGAAGGTGGCTAACTATTCTGATATCATTGAGATTTTTAAGAAGGTTAAGATCAATATCCCACTCCTTGATGCCATAAAACAAATACCGTCATGTGCCAAGATCTTGAAGGACTTGTGCACAGTGAAGAGGAAATTGAATATTCACAAGAAGGCATTCATCACAGAGCAAGTGAGCTCAATCTTGAGGACAAGCACACCATCTAAGTTCAAACACCCCGGCTGCCCTACCATGGCCATTACAATAGGGAATTATTGGGTGGAGCAAGCACTTCTCGATTTGGGGGCAAGTGTCAACCTCCTACCCTACTCGGTGTACTAACAACTCTAACTTGAAGAGTTAAAGCCAACTCTAATCACTCTTCAATTGGCAGACTGAAGCATTAGAACACCAAGGGGAGTAGTTGAGGATGTTTTAGTCTAAGTTGATAATTTTTATTTCTCTGTTGATTTTATTGTGCTGGAAACTCATTCGGTTGCTAACCCTAGCTCACAAATTCCTGTCATACTTGGTAGGCCACCCCTTACTACTTCTAATGTAGTGATTAATTACAGGAATGGAATTATGAAGCTTACATTTGGAACTATGACAATGGACTTTAATGGTTTTAACTTGTGCAAGCAATCGAGAAATGATGAAGAGGTACATGAGATCATCCAGATCGACACATTGCTAGAAGATCACTTGGAGCTAATAACCACCTTAAAGTTAGGGGAGGAGGAGATTGATTATATAGAGGAGTTGGAAAGCTTAACATGGGTGGAAAAATGGACCTCTACCTTTGAGAAGCTTCCTCATCAAGACAAGAAGATCATTCCATGGAATGAGCAAAAAACCATCTTAGAGTTGAAGCCTTTATCATCCAACCTCAAATATTTATTTTTTGGGGAAACACGAGACATTCTCGGTGGTAATTAGCTCAACTTTGGAGGCAATCCAAGAGGAGGAGTTGTTATATGTATTAAGGAGGCACAAAAGAGCCAATGGGTGGCCATATCTGACATCGAGGGGATAAGCCCCCTCATTTGCACTCATAGGATTTACTTGGAGGAAGATGCAAAGCCATCCTGACAACCACAACAGAGGTTGAACTCAATTATGAAAGACGTAGTGAGGGATGAGGTACTAAAGCTACTTGACGTGGGCATTATTTTTCTGATTGCTGATCGTAAGTGGGTTAGCCCCACGCAAGTAGTACCCAAGAAATTGGGAGTCACAATTGTTGCAAATAAGGAGAACGAGCTAATTCCAACAAGGGTGGTTACCGGATGGAGAGTGTGCATTGATTATTGAAAGATCAACTCGTATACAAGGAAAGACCATTTCCCATTGCTATTCCTCGACCAAGTATTGAAAAGAGTAGTCAGACACTTCTTATGTTGCTTCTTGGATGGATACTCTGGCTACAATCAAATTGAGATTGCATTGAAAGATCAAGAGAAGACCACTTTCACTTGCTCCTTTGGTAACTTCGCTTACCGACGCATGCCTTTCTAATTGTGTAACGCCCCAAAAAAATTTCAACGTTGCATGATGGGGATTTTTAGTGACATGGTGGAGAAGATAATGGAAGTTTTTATGGATGATTTCTCAGTGTTCGGGGATTCCTTCAGTGGTTGTTTGGAGAACTTGGAGAGAGTTCTTGAAAGATGTGAGGAGAAAAATTTGGTCCTCAACTGGGAGAAGTGCCACTTCATGGTAATACAAGGGATAGTGCTCGGGCACATTACTTGGGCAAAAGGGTTCGAAGTAGACAAATTAAAGGTGGATGTGATTTCCATCCTCCCTACGCCAAAGGTTATCAAAGATATTAGGTCGTTTCTTCGCCATGCTGACTTTTATCGTCATTTTATTAAGGACTTTAGTGCATTGGTCTGACCTTTGACCAATTTACTTTCAAAAGATGTCCCATTTGTGTGGTCGGATAATTGTGAGGCATTATTTAAAAAACTGAAAAACATGCTTACAACACCAATTATGCGACCACCCAAGTCGGACACACCATTAGAGCTTATGTGCGACGTGAGTGATTATGCAGTCAGCGTAGTGCTCGATCAAAGAGAGGATAAGAGACCTTATGTAATATGTTGTGCTCGCAAAACACTTAATGAAGCTCAAATGAAATATGCCACCACAGAAAAAGAGTTGCTAGTGGTAGTATTTTTATTGGATAAATTCTGAATTTACATCATTGGTTCTCCGATAGTAGTCTGTACCAATCACTCTACTTTAAAATATCTTTTGTCTAAGCAGGATGCCAAATTGAGAATCATCAGATGGATCCTCCTACCCTAAGAGTTAAACTTGATAATCAAGGACAAAAAGGGAATAAAGAACGTGATGGCAGATCATTTGTCCCAATTTGTGGTGTAAGATGCCGATGAGCATATTCCTATCCCTGACACTTTTCCTTATCAATATTTACTTTCAATTCATTATGTTTGTCCTGGGTATGCTGACATATGTAATTATCTTGCTACAGGACAAATACCATTACACTAGAGCCCAAAGGATAGATAAAGATTTATAGCGGATGTGAAGTACTTTTACTTCGACAACCTGTACTTGTTCAAGCACTGCACTGACCAAGTCATAAGGAGATGCGTACCATAAAATGAACAACAAGATGTCCTTGCATTTTTTTCACTCGGAAGCGTGCGGTGGCCACTTCTCTTCCAAGAAAACTTTGGAAAAGATTCTATAGTCAAGTTTTTATTGGCCCTCTTTGCTAAAAGATTGTGTTTCTTTCTGTAAAGAATGTAATAGGTGCTAGAGATTGGGTAGTGTGACCCGTAGGAATATGATGCCCTTATCCCCCGTGTTTAAAATTGAGATATTTGACTATTATAGTATTGAATTCATAGGTCCCTTCCCCCATGTCTTTTGCCTACCTATATATATTGCTGGCAGTGGACTACGTGTCCAAAGAGGTGGAAGCTATCCCAACTAAGACTAATGGTCACCGGGTCATGGTCAAGTTTCTCAAGGAGAACATTTTTTCGAGGTTTTGGATGCCTTATGCTATGATAAGCGATGGTGGTTCCCATTTCTATAATAGGCCATTTTCATCTTTAATGCATAAATGTGGCGTCACACACAAGGTGTCCACCGCATATCACCCACAGACCAATGGTTAAGTTGAGTTGGCCGATAGGGAAAACAAAAACATCCTAAAGAAAACGGTGAATCCCAATAGGAAGGATTGACTATTTAGGTTGACTGATGCCCTTTGGGCTTACCGTACTACTTATAAGACAATTCTAGGCATGTCACCCTACAGGCTAGTCTATGGCAAGGCTTTTCATTTGCCGGTTGAGATGGAGCATAAAATTCCTATTGGGCCATCAAGACCTTGGACTTCAACATGATAATGGTTGGAGAGAATAAGAAGCTTGAAATGAATGATTTGGAAGAGATTCGAAGAGATGTGTATGAGAACTCTAAAAATTAAAAAGAGAGGGCTAAGATCTTTCATGACAAATCCATTGTAAGGAAATCATTTGAGCCTACACAAAAAGTGCTCTTATATAATTCTCGTCTCTCTTTCTTTCAAAGGAAACTCCAATCCCGTTGGAATGATCCCTATCTTGTCAAGGTGGCCTACCCCAATGGAATTTCGGAAGTCACTAACCCCGAAGATGGCAAGACATTCAAGGTCAATGGCCAAAGACTTAAGTCATTCTTTGACGAGTTTGAAGGTCAAGGGATGGAGGAAGAATTGGTGGATCCGGTTTACCTGGACTTGTTGGAGGATTAACTATTTTTTATGGTTTTTAGTGTACAATCGTATTTACTTATTTTAACTGTTTAAGTTTACTTATTTTATCTTTGCGTATAGTGTTATTTTTCTTAGTTACAGATATTGTTGTTTTTGTCAAAGCTCAAGTGCGAGGTGTTCTCTAACCCTACTCATCTTTTTACAGTCCTTCATTGCATATCATATCTTTCTTGTTGCATTAAGGACAATGCATGAATCAAGTTGGAGGGTGAGGTGCACCATTTTTATAATACACCAATGTTTCTGGAAATTTTTTGTTGATAATACCAATTTTTGTGGTGAAATTCACCTTTCACATATCCTAAAGATTTAGTTGCAAATTATGTGAAAAATTAAAATTTTTTTGCGAAAAATATTTGAATGTTGATCTGTATTCCCCTATTTAGAGTGCTATGGGTTTGTTGGTATGTTGATCTTTGCTTTGAATTTTGAATACATGAGCACATTATTGAAGTTCATCCTATGCTTGAGTAGCACATATTTGTTTGCTTTTGAACTCAACCTTAAGTGCACCTTGAATGTGTAATTTTGACTCAAGAAACAAAATTTTAAATTTCAAATGTGTTCAATAATTTCATTATGCTTGTTTTGATTAGGTGCATTTGGGTAGTTGATTGACTTCATCTTGATATGTACAATTGACTTCCATGCCTAGCTAGAAATGATCTTAGACCATCTTTGATTTACTTTGAGCCTTGGCATTTTTTTCTTGTGAAAAGTTCATCCCTAGTGCCGTGATTGAGCCTTAATTGGAAATTCGTTTCCATGCCACACATTTGACCAAGCCAGTGCAAAATAATAAAAATCAACCTCACCTTGGTTGTTTCTAGATATACATACAAGTTATCATAAAAGATTAGGAATTGTAATGCGGAAACTTAACCAAAGGGATGAATGAAGCTGAAGTCAAAGAGCTGAACAACAAAGAATGAAAAATCCAAGAAAAATAGGAAAAGGGGGTGAAATGAAGAAAATAATGACAAAATAAAAATAAAATGTTAAGGAAAAGAAAGAAAAAGAACAATGAGTGTGGTGATGGCGTTAAACAGAAAATCCCATGAAAAGGGATATATTTTTGAAATAAAAGTCATTCACTCGAAGCAACCCTCTTTGTGATCCTACATCCTTAATTTCATTTGCCTCAATATCACCCCAAGGCCCCATCATAAACCTTGAAAGTCCTAAATTATCTAGAGAAAGCATGAGGATAGCATACTTTTATAGAAAAAGAAAGGTTGGTTTTTCTAACTAATGCCCTAGCATTCCTTTCATGAGATTATGCCATGGTTGTTCATTTGTATGCATACTTCATTTTTTAATTATATGTGAGCATACTTCATTTTTTGCACAAGATTCCATCTCATATATACATATGGAGAGCATGCTAGGATAACTAAAGTGTGATTCATTGTTGAGAGACACCCTTGGTGAGGTTGCATCGAAGCTTAATTTGGATACTTAAAGTGAATGTGAACTCTGTTGTGTAAATGCTTAAATTATATGTCCATTTCACACACACATGAGTTTGAATATGAATGTGTAGGTGCGTACTCTAGACTAGCATTTAAATCCATGGTGTTGCTCATGTGTCCTTGGTTAGGGTATAAGAACTATGTGTTTTGCAGCCCTATGCTTGCGAGATGGGGAATATTGCCCAACTTTCGATATTTGTAGGAATTAGGAATGCCCTTGTCATTTAAATCTATGCTTTATATTTTGGTATTCATTTTGGTAGTTAAAATTAGAAAGCCATGTCTTGTAGTTTGAAAACATCAAAATTTTAAATTATGTTCCAATTTCGAAAATAACATTGGACATGATCAATCAATTGTGGTTCATATGTGTGGTTCAAGTTTTTGGTAGGTTAGATGTCATAGATAGAGTGTTAAAATGTTTTGGAGTTGAAAAAGTTGGTTTCGATGAGAGATTTGGAGAAAAGGAATGGTTTTGCAGTAAAGGCAAAACCTTATGGAAGATTGTCATTGACCTTCCGAAAGGTTTTCATTACTGGACAGTTTTGCCGTAGCAATGAGCAAAACCTTTCGGAAGGTTTTCATCGACCTTTTGGAAGGTTCTGTTCAGTGTGCAAAACCTTTTGGAAGGTCATCCTCAGCAGTGAGCAAAATCTTTTGGAAGGTTCTCATCGACTTTCTGGAAGGTCTTACCTAGAATGCTAAAAATGAGGGTTTAAGTTCAAATTTTTAGAAAAACCTTTCACATTTTCCTAAATTCTAAAGCTCAAAAACACTTTTCTCTCCATCTACTCTCTTCCAACCTTCAAATACACTTCACCAAAGCCCTTACATCCTACTTCCTTCTTGATTAGGGTTGATTTTGAGTGGATTGTGGCCAAAAATTTTGGGTGTTTTCCAAAAACCCTAGGTCTCCAAAGTTCCCCCAAATTCTCAAGTTCTTTGTGATCTTCTTCAAATCTCTAAATTCCTTTGCCATGGCTCATATGGGAAAGGCATCTCCTGACACGTTTGAGCCCATTGAATAGGTTGTGATGTGGTTTTTGACTATATTGGTGTTGGGGGAACTATTGGCCCTCATGGCCAGCACCAAGAGAACGGGTCTGAAGTCCCCACCACCCGTGGGCACTAGCTCCCGCAAAAGGAAAGTGGAGGGCCTGAGTTGTAAAACTCGAGTAAAATTGAAGTTTTATGAATAAAGGGTAAAATGGTAATTTATCACTACGATGTGGGTTACAAACCTGAATTTTTCTAGAGCTCAGATAACAAAACGGACCTCACCGTTGGATTCGTCTCGAGAAATCTTGTAACCATGTCAATTTTTGTCGAATTATGAGATAGTCGGATTTTTTGCATTTTACGAGACGGTCGAGCCTCGGGTGACCCAAAACTGAAATTTTGAATAAAATTATAAATTTTGGAAAATAATCAAGAAAAACTTAAAATAAAAATATTTTGAACTTGAACCGGAGCGAAATTTAATAGTTTCGGGATAAAAACGGACCCGGAATTAAAAGAGACGTGTGGCCAATTGTGGGCCAAGTATTCTAAAAATACAAATAGGGGAAAAATCTGATTTTTCCCCACTTGTTTTAGTAAATCTCAGCCGATAAAAAGAGGGAGAGAGAAGAGAGGGAAAAAAGAGAATTTCTCCATCTTCTCTCTAAGATCTACGGAGATTGAGTGGTCGAATCCGCTCGGGCCAAGAAAGAAAGTTGTTCTCCCCGATGTGGGCTACAAAACCGTACCAAGAAGGTCGGTTTTGGACGAGTTTTCAAGAACGGGATTTTTGGGAAGAAGAGATTTTAGGTTGTTTCGGGTTCTTGGGGCTTCCCAACGAGATGTCACGCTTCTAGCGGTAAGGGATTCTCCTACATAGGTCTATTCACAACCTTGAATGTTATATTGAAATGGGTAGGTTAATATAGATATATATGACATACTTATGAAGTGATTTTGGTGAAATGGATATTGAAATTCGGTATAATATATTCTATCTTGAAATGGGTAAGTAGAAATTGCTTAATGTAATTTCTTGAATTATATGAATTGTGGGCATGTTATGTGTTTGGATAATGTTTTGATTTGGAAGTGTATTATTGCTTAATATGAGATGACATGCTTGGACTTGAGCGGTGGATAAAATGTTTATAAATGATATTGGTTTATTGACATTGTGAGACATGAGAATTATATGCTTTTGATGTAATTTTGTCATGGGTTATATGGAATGGGTTGGATATAGTTCATATGGCAAACATGACATATTGAACATTGTAATAGAGTTGCAATGAGACATTACATTGCATATGCACCGGAACATTGCATTACGTGGGTGGTTGTGCATAGAAGTAGTCAACACCACATGGTGGATGACAAGTGGGCTCGAGTGAGCTAAGTCGATGACTTGGCCGAGTCGCACGGTTTGCAAAGTAAAGAGGGTTGGGGCTAGCTAAAAGGGCTAGAAGGTCCCTCGGGTGCAAGACCCGGTGATTTGGATATGCACTTCCGTTGGTATTAGTCCATAAAGTGTGTCAGTGTACACGGGACCGTTGGTGGGTGTCCATAAATTTCGTGTCGATTGGGTGCCGTTGGTGTAAGTACATAAATACTCATCCCATAAAAAATCTCAGATTGATAAATGTCATTTGATTTATAACATAGATGACGAAATCAAACACATGGAAAATTACATGTGTTGTAGAGCCGGGAAGGGCTCGCAATCATGGATGACGAGCAATACACATTAGCAATTGCATGTATCGAAGAGCGAGGAAGGGCTCAAGTTGGGTAGTGAGAGTGAGTCTCATCTCATTCCATAAAATTGCATTGTAAATTTTTAACATTGATAGCATATTCATGCTTGGAACGTATGAATGGTGAATTGGTTGCATATGAACATTTCATGTGCATTTGGGTTGGGGAGTAGCCTATTTAGGAAATACTCTACTGATCATGTTTAGGTACGCTGCTATCCACAGAGTTCGCCGTACCGGTATGCTAAACTCCAGAGAGTTCACCGTACCGGTACGGTTTTCCAGAATTCAGAAATATTCAAGTCTTCTTGCTATGCTTTTGGACTTTGAGTTCTTGGGTTCCAATGGTACAAATAAACTTAAATTGCTATATATTTGGGTACATTGGAACCCGATTGAATTAGATGATTATAGAACTACGAATTTCATTTGTGGCAATAATTCCTACTATAGAGAATGTTATTGATGTGGTGTCGGGTTAAGCGACATCTATGGGTATTTTCGCGGGTTGACGAGTTGTCAACGGTTGATAAGGGACCCCCAGATTTTGGGGCGTCACATGAGTAGCGAGGATCGGGAGGAGAGAAGAACGAAAGCGAGACCCGACGCACGTAGACAAAGGAGAGATAAAAGAAAGTCACGTGAGTGAGGTATGTGGATAAGATCTCTCTTGGGCCAAATGATGAAGTCGTAAGGGTGATCGAGGGACATGATTTAGGTATTTGGTTTGAGGAGGTGAAAGTCTACAATTTGGGGTTGCGTAGAGAGTTTTATAAGAAATTATCGGTGTTTGGCGAGGAGGGTAGTAAGTTGAGGGCAAATATGCGGGGGAAGACTTTTGAGGTGACCCCTATGTTGATTGCCACTGTAAAGAAGTATGAGAGGCCTCCCCCTACTACCCCGATCTACTCACACAATGTTGAAGGGGTAGGACTCTCGCCGATTATGTACGGCTCACTTACGAGTACCCGACCACATTTAAAGGGATGACTCTAGTAGGGGGCCTCAAGCATTCTTATGAAGTCACGAACAAAGTACTCCATTATAATCTGATTCCCTGTGGCTCCGAGAAGAGCCTGAATATCGAGATGCTTTCCCTCCTCCACGCGTTTATGATGGGAAAGGTGATCGATGTAGAGTTGTTGATATGGGAGGAGTGAGGGAGTTCACCAAGGATGCAAAGCCAAAGGCAAACCTTCCCTTTGGAAATCTTGTCACACAGATGTGCTCTCACTATAATATGAAGGCTCACGTACATGATACACTGCTATCCCCTGAGACTAGTGCCATTGGAAATTCTAGCAATAGTAAGAGGGCAGCCAGGACAAGGGGTGAGAGAGCTAGGGCATCGGGATCGGATACATCATCTTCTAAACCTGCCACTTCTGCCCCAGCCCGCACTGTGCCGCAGCGTCTGGACGCCCTGGAGACCATTATGCATGGGCTTTCATTGATGGTGACGAGACTGTTCTAACACACTTTCTCGGGAGAGCCCATCCCCGGTGGACCTCCACTGCCTCCAGCTGGACCATCGTCCTCCGCAGCCATACCTTCTACGATTGTTGAGGTGGGAGAGTTCGACGACATTGATGATGACGAGGATAAGGGAAGTGAGTCCGAGAGTGAGGCTGAGGATGAGGATGCTTTTGATGACGAAGAGTAGGATGCCTCTTATGTTTGTTTCTTTTGAGTTCAGATTGTACACAGCTAGGGTTAGTTTTATCGACCCGATAGAATTGTCTTTAGGATTTTGGGCCGTTTTTGTTTGGAACTCTAACCATTTGTACTGAAATTTTGTGAATGATTAATGAAAAATACCACAGTTGCTTCATTTTATTGTTACCCAATGTCCATTTCTTTAATTGCATTATGAATTTTATATTTTGAATGTTTGTTTATTTACTTGTATGAATGGGTTGTGTTAGTTTATATCTTGTTTTTTGAAATGAAGTTTGCTAGGGACTTGCAAAACTCAAGTTGGGGGTGTGATTAGCACAAAATATTTCACAGTTTATATACTTGTTATGCACTTTTATACTTGCTTTTATTGTAAATTTGGGGAGAAATGCATTTAATCTTCTCTTTGATGAAATCTTGTGTGAATGTAGGTGAATAATTGCAAATGGCTTGATTTAACCTTCCAGAAGGTTTTTCCAGAAATGCCTGACAACCTGCAACTCAAGCTCTGTGACTTGGGGGTCCCACCTATGAGTCTCCCACTTGTGTCTTGAACTCCCTTACACACAGACATGCCTCCCCACACCTAGGCTTGAACTTTGGAGGCTCAAGCATTAATGAGGAGGAAAGAGAAGAGGGAAGCCTGGGAAGTGCAGGCTAGGCCTATCCTAGCCTGCCCAAAGCTATCAAATTAGCCTCCTATGGATGGGAGGCCTGTCACACACCTAGGAGAACGTCCATGGATGAAAATGGGAGAGAGGACTTCACATTATTCAGATTGTAGCGTATTGTAGAGAGAAAAGCTAAAGGAGTAGACAGTTTTAGAAAAAGAAGTTATATTTTTGCATTTCTCCTACCAATTTCACTTTTAATCTTCTGTAATACTCTTGTTAGCTTCATTTATTGACTTTAGTGTCATTTATTTCAAGTGCATTGCAAGTGTAGTTACACCTTTTAGATTCTACCATTGTTGTATTGAGTTTTTTTCATTTCAAGTTTTTAAATTGGGTATTCAATGCACTACTTCAAGTTTAACTTTTTTTGCATTAATTTAAGTTCCAATCTTCATTTCTTTACAATGTCTCTTTAATTCATGTATGTTCTTGCATTAAATATGAGTAGCTAAGCTTTAAGTTGGCTAATCCAAGGGAGAATTCCTCTTAGGTATGCTAAATCAACTCCTTGCCATTCCTCCTCGTAGTGAAAGATGGTTTGGTTTGACTAGGTTGAGTGTTGATGTGATTGTGAGTTCTTGATACACCATAGACTTGTAACGAGGTATGTTTGAATCCTCACCTCCATTTTAGTCCCTTGCTTCCTACGAATCAATCGAACGTCTAGGCACCATTGGAAGAATGTCATGAGTTGATTTGACATTCCCATTGGAATGACCTTTTTTGATTAGCCAATACTTGTTTCCATTTCATTTTCATCAAGAATACAATTCACCAAAATCAAGCTCAAACTCAAAGATTTTTACACTTTTCTTTTTTTTCATCAAAATCATCTTCAACATAGTTCACCTTCCTTCCCTGAGGAGACGTCATTAGAATACCAATTCCAAGTTAAAAACGACCCTCGAAAGTCTCTCTGAGCTTGGGTAGCACTTTTGTACACATACACACATTTCATTCCCACACACACATTTACCTCATTTCTTGTATTATTCCGAGGGAGAGTGACACTCACCTATCTGTATAAGCTATAAACATATTGCGAGATGATGTTATGATATTAGGGTCAATGAAAGACATCAAGCAATGGTCCTTTTGTTGTTAGAATGAAACATTTTCAAAGACCTTAAAGCATCATATTTTAGGTTTTCTAGTATTCCACAACTCAGGGAGTTTTTTTAACTATGGGTCTAATAAGAGCCCTATTGAAAATATAACGAGCAATTGAAAGCTTCTCTCCAAAAGTAATTACACAAGTCATATTCATTTCACATGGTTCTAGTCATCTCAATCATAGTCCTATTTTTTTTTCAATTGCACCATTTTATGGGGTTGTTCTAGGTGCCAAAAATTCATGTCCATATCGTTTGTCTAGATAAAAATTCTCAAACCTATGTTAATCAAATTCTTCACCATGATCACTCCTAAGATGAGTAATTATGTAGCATTTTTCATTTTAAATTCTCTTGCAATAATTTTTGAAGACTTCTTTTGCATCATCTTTGTGTCTTAGGCAATATACCCAAGTATATCTAGAATAGTCATCTATTATCACAAAAAAATACATTTGAGGGTCCAAATAAGTCTATATGAATTAACTCTATGGGTGTAGAGGTGAATATTATATTATTAGACTTAAAAGAGCTCTTATATTTTTTTTCTAATTGACATGGTTGACATATTTTATCCTTTTCAAACTTTATCTTAGGCACGTCCACAATCAACTCTTTTCTAACTAGTTTAGATATTGTTTCCATACTACAATCTCCTACCCTTCTATGTCATGACCAATTTTTTTTTTAACTATGGACAAGAATTTAATATTTTGATCAAGCAAGTCATCTAGATCTACTACATATACATTCCTTACTATGTCTTCTACTTTGCAAGTATAGGCCTAAAAAAATAACTATATATACCCTTTATTGCATAATTGGTTAATACATAGTAGGTTGTGTTTCAAGTCATTCAGTAAGAACACATTTTCAGTTTGAAGTGAAGACTTCTTACCCACATTTCTAATTCCAACAATATTTCATTTGACATTGTCTCCAAATGTAACATATCCACCATTTTCCTTTTAGAGTTGAGAAAATTTTGGAAACTGAAGTTGGAAACCAAGAGGAGATCAAGGGTCAGTAGCTGGAACATCTGTGCACAATCCATAGGATCAGCACAATCTGGATGGTACTGGCTAGTATAAAACCCACAATTCCCGAAACAGGTAGTCCAACAGATCCCTCGCAATAGAAATTCGAAAAAAACCAGCATCTTACTCCATCTTCTTTCTTCAAATTCGCTTCACCCACAGGCTTTTCTTTAATTCTATTTTGATTAAACACTTACCCATCTTATTTTATAGGTTTCTACTAAACAAAAGCATCTAAAATTCTATATTGAGTAAGAAATTCAAGATTTCGCGATCCAAGAAAAAGACAAGACCCTCATCAAGTCGATCAAAGCGAGGAGCCTCTCCATCACCTAAAGCCATCCTACAACAAGAAGAACAACCGCAGGTTCACAATAAATTTGATAATGCTATGTTTGAGAACATTGAGCAACAAGTTTGACATGATACTCATTTTTTCTCTAAAACTATTATTGCCAAAAGACCTGTGATATATGAGGATTTTGAAAGCATAGGGTTTAGGAAAAATCTAGCAGCATGAGGTTGGCTACATTATGTGAAATTGGTAAGTCTTGCTTATAAATATTTAGTTTGACAATTTTTATAGTAATGCATAAGAAACTGGACCAAGGCAATTGTGTGCATATGTTAGGGGAGTTGTATTTCAGGTTACATCTGCTACCATTGCAAATTTTTTTAACCCTATACCAAGGCATCATCATCCCCAATATCCTTTTACCACATTGCCTGACATGTCCACCATTGGGATTAAGTAGACTGGAAAATCCAGAGTACTTTTGGGGTAGGCCAAATAAATATATTAAGAAAGGAGACTTGATTGCCAAAAACATAATCATGAGTTTGATAACTGTAAACAATTTGCTACCCCAGTCTCAAGGAAATCATAGCTATATTGAGAGAGCTTATTTTATATATGCTTTTGAAATGGGATACACTATTGAGTTGCCGATGCTCATAAATGGATCAAATGATGTTAATTGTCCATACTAAGAAACCCTCACTTCCATTTGCTATTTTAGTATATGAGTTATGCAAAACAAAAGGACTGATTGTACATCCAACATGGCAAATAGTGGAGCATTTGGCACCTTTGGATAAAACATTGTTGAAAAAGAGCCATGGAGGAAAGGCAGAAGAGCAACAAGAAGCACCACCAAAACCACAAGCAGACCCATTCCTAGAAGGTGCAGATTTTTAGCCACCAAAGGAGCGCCAACAATAAGATGAGTAACAACCTTATATTCCTGCTGATGACCGGACTGACCGCCAAATTTTGTTAGGACTAGAGACTAGCATAACCCAGTTGGTTCCAAGGATGGCTAACTATGAGGAGAACCAGAATGAAATCCTAAGGCTACTTCGAGGGCGATACAGTGGTGGCCCATCAGACTAGTGGCCAGAGTTCTTGAAATTTCTATGATATTTCTACCTTTACTGAACTTTTTATTATGCTCTTTGTTTTATGCTGGTTAGATGTTTTGAAAGATTCTTTTGTTTTAGTTTTAATTAATTTGGTTAGTTTGTGATTTTGCTTAAATTTTGTTGTGTTAGGATTCTTAGTTCATATAATTCACGATACGAATTACATTATCATTCTAATGCTTTGTAGGTATAACCTAATTGAATTACGAGGGATTTTCATACATTGTTTGTGCACTTTCTTTGTATTTTCATAGAAACTCATCATTTTGAGCACATAATAATTTCTTATTTTGAAAAACCTTTTGAACTAACATGACCCTTTGTGAAGTTTACATATATAGTGGAGATGTGAAACCCGTGTGTAGATTTTGAGCCAATCTTCTTTGGAGAGATTTTAACATTTACCCAAGTAAGAATTTTAGCTCACCGCTAAAATTTCTTTGAATAATCTCATTAATTTTCTTATGGTTAGCACTTGTTGAATAACATGGTTAGCATTGCCCCTTAAATTTTAAATGAAAATTATGTAGTGCTCGAATTCTTGAAAATGATCTTAGCCCTTTGTGATTTCATTTTAAGCCTTAGCCATTTCTTTTGCAAAACTATCTCCTTAGTAAGCTGTGATTGAGCCTAAATGTATAATTTCTTTCATAAACCCATATATTAACTGAGCCAAGGAAAATATATTTGTCCGAAGAAGGCCCTGTACAAGAAGGAGACAAATAGAGGTATATGGTTGTGAAAAGAAAGAAAAAGAATAGAAGAAGAAAAAGAACTTTTGTGAAAAGAAAGAAAAAGAACTTTTGTGAAAAGAAAGCAAAAGAAAGGAAAGAAAATAGCCAAGAAATTACAAGCTTGAAGATTGAAAAAATAAAAGATGGGAAGTATAATGTTTTATAAAAATCCTGGAAAAATAAAGGAGGGATGTGTGCTTGATGCGGTTCTCCATAATCTCCAAACACGAACCCAGTTGTGTGTATATGGCTTATACGAGTAGGTGAGTGTCACTCTATCTCGGGTTCAATGCAAGAAATGGGGAAAATTGTGGGTGGATGAACAAAAATGGGTGTGTGTGCAAAAATGCTCCTTAAGCGTAGAGAGACTTGCAATGTCGTGTTTTACTTGTAATAAGTATTCCAAGGTCATCTCCTCAGGGAAGAGAATGTCAAATTGCCTTGACGTGTGATTTGTAAAGAAATAAAAATTGAAAATCCTTTGAATTTTAGTTGTGGTGAGTTGTGTTTTGGTATAAAAGCAAGAAAGCAAGGTTGGCTAATCCGTAGAGGCCATTCCAATGGGGATGCAAAATTGACTCAATTCATTCAACCAATGGTGTCTCGGTATTTGATTGATTTGTAGAAAGTGAGGGATTAATGTATATGTGTTAGGCATAAGCATATCTCGTGACAAGTTTAAGGTGTATCAGGAGTCCACAACCATGTCTGCACTCAACCGAGTTAAACCGAACCACTTTACACTACGAGGAAGAATGAACGAGAGTTGATTTCACATACTCAAGAGGAAATTCCCCTTGGATTAGCCAACTAAAAGTCTAGCTACTCATAGTAAAAGCAAGAACAAACATAATGTAAAGAGACAAGGTAATGAAATGGAACATGGAACTTGTATTAATGCAAAAAAAGGTTTAAACTACAAGAACAAGGTCATTCGTACTCAAAACAATGCTTGAATAGAAAACCCAAATGTAGAAATGGAAATACAAGAACATTAAGCTAAACTTGATTAAAACTTGAAATAAATGAGTTTAAAGTGAAAGAGGGAAGGATTACAAGTAAAATAAAGCTTACTACAAAGAAAATGGTGAAGGAAATGAAAAAACCCAACTTTCTCTCTCTATAACTTCATCTTCTTCCTTGGAACTTCTCTCTCCAAAATACTGCTAAGCTTAGGTAGCCTCCTCCCTAAAAAACTTAAAAAATCTGAATTATATTGTAAAGCTTGGTCAAAATTCATCCATACCCCTTCCTTGGTCTGTGAGAACTAAGTTGCAATGAGTGGGAAGAGATTGAAAACTTCAACAAGGACAAGCCAAACATGTAACTCCCATGCTTCACCAACCACCCCTCTTGCCTCTCCTATGGTTTTCTCTTCCAAAATCTTACTTTAAGGTGTAAGAGACCATCATGGTGTGTCAAAGATGTCAAGGTATGGTTGGGATGACAAGAGGTGTGCCCTTGAAATAGGTGGAGTCATGTGAAAAGATGTCTGGCAAATCTGGGCAAAACCTACAAGTAGATGTCAAAAACCTACCAGTAGGTCGCAAAGGGGATGCTAACTCAGGATCAACTTTCGTAAATTTGTCATAACTTTTTATCTAACCATCCGATTGAGTTGAAATATTGACACAACATAAAGGACATCCAGATCTACAACGTTTATGTTTTGCACTTTTTCAGATTCGAAGTATATCATGGTAAAAAATGGAAAATACTGAGATACCAATACCAAATGGTGTGGGTGTTGGTACCTATGTTACCAAGTACGGATACCTCCATGATTTCTTTCAATTTTAAGCCTCCAAATCCTTATGTAATGTGTCCATCTCTTCACCACTCTTTCACTCTTAGTTGTGGGGTTATGAAATCCATCAGTTACTCTATGATTACCTGGAACATCAAAGTTTCCATATTATTCAAAAATTCGATGAACTCTAAGTAATTAAATGCAAATTTGAGTTAAAATGTATGTAATGAGGCTATTAAATATACAATATTACACACTCATCAATGTGTACGACACAAATTGAAAAAGATAGCTTTTTGAATCCCTTAGATGTCATTTCTTTAAACCCAATACCCTTTAGGCATGGTATAACCCTAATGAAGTCCTTTTTGATTCCAGAACTCATACACATGCACTATTTCATCTATTCATTAAAAGGGGAGAATGTTGATAATGTTAGTTGATATAATGTTAAATTCTTTCATGAGATTATGCCAAATTCTAGTTTTGTTCAAATAACCTTCTGTTGGGATGTTACATGTGCTATTACTTTGCTTTGATGACAATGTTCTTATCATATGTAATTACTAAGTGATAGTCACAAAAACGTGAGTGCATTCTTTGTTGAGTTATATTCAGGGAAGGATTGACATCGAGGCTAATTCTTGTCCAAGAGAGCAAAGGATTGTGATATTTCTTAAGTGTTTTTGAAATAAAGAAATCCTTGTGCACACACACGAGTTTTTTTTTAAAATATATGGAATAGTGTTACAATTAATTTATGTTACTCTTATAGTAATAAGGGGAAGGGAAATATTCTAGTATTAGAATAGAATGGTGATTTAACTTTATTTGTGAAAATATGAATTATGTAATCCCAACCTTTGAAGTTTGTAGGTATCTTCACTGGAAACTTTCAGGAGACAAAACTTGTCCACAAGGAATCACCTAGGAGTTGAACGGTTTGTTGCATAGCCTAAATGCAATCATGACATCTACGCCAATGATTTTGTTTTATTACTAGGGACTACTAATGTGTGGTTGGGTGGGGGGTGTGATTAACCTTGAATAGTGCAGTAATAAATTAGAATTCCGATCAAATAGCTAAAGTAAACCTTTTGAATAGTTCACCCTTGGGTTTACTAGAGTTATTTGATTGTTGTATGGTACATAGAACTTCAGCTAACCTAATTAGTGGCTATGATATGGTTTAGTTGCACATCAAACCTACTAATTAACTTTTCAGTCAGATCAGAATTAATTGTTGTGAGGTAACATTTTCACAATCAAGCATTATAATGCATGTTGGATCCCCGAACTAAAGAGCACCTTTTGTTATTGTTATCAAGAGTTTAAGTTAAGAATTTATTTGATAATTCTAAGTTCACACCACAAGTTATTGCAGAGCACACTACACATAAGACAATCTTACCTTTTTCCATTTTGAATTCCAACAGTTAGCTTCCTATGGGTTCGACCTCAAACTTAACTGAGTAATGCTTAAGTTTGACCACTTATACTTGGGTATATGATTTAAATTAGTTCACTGACCTCCTTTTCTTTACGGCTCCCATTATTCACCTCAAGCTTAACACAGACGGGAGGCTACTCTTGATAGACCTCAAGGAGTGCCCACCTGAGAAGTATTTAGGGCTTCTCACGCCCTCAGTCCTTATGCGGACGGATTTAGTCCTCCTAAGGTGAGGGTTGAGACCCATATTACATTAGCCGCTTTTAATGGGGAAGATATTGTTGGTAAGACCTCTTCCTTATACCCTTATTCTAATTTTTCCTTCTGCAAGTTTACTAACCTACTGTTCTCTTTTCCTTGGTCCAAGCTTCGTGGCCCTAGCAGCTGAAGTCATGAAGGCCAAGGTGGCACAGATGAAGAAAGAAAAGGATGTGGGGAAACAGAAGGCAGAAGGTAGATCTTGGGGAGACTTGGAGCGTCCCTTGAAGACTTCGAGGGTAGAAGTCGCTCTACCACCTCAAAATTCCCCTTTCTTATCAAAAGACTCCTCCTGTCCCCAAGTTATCTGTAGTGGTCTCTCCTCCTTCGTTCAGGCCCAATAAGCATTCAACGAGAGATGTCAGGACTCACTTTTCACCGACTGAGGTGGTCAGGGTTATCATGTCCTGCTGAAATCTATTGATGAGATGTCCCACTGACAGCTCATCGACATTATAGAAACTTCTTTAGGTCAGATGGCCAAAGGCATGGGTTCCCTTACCAAGGTTATGAACTTAGCTACTCATACCTTTCTTTCCATTATCCTAGAGGCTGACCTGTAAGAGGCCTCTTCAATGCCCCTTTCTACTTCAGTGGCTATTACCCTTTATGAAGTGACTTCGGTGAATCCTAGACCTTCATATTTAGTCTAGGTTCCTTATTTTTGTCTATAGTCATCTGACTGGGCCCTTTGTTCTTTTTTTCCAAATGACAATCCATATAGAAGCCCTAATGGGCAAGATTCGAGCCTTGAAGAGGGCTACTAAGGTGGCTCGAGGTTCCTTGAAGGATTCTAAGCTCAAGATCTCCGAGCTAACCTTTGCAAATGATGACTTGAAGGCCCAAGCACGAGACCTAAAGGTTCAGGTACAGAAGCCTGAGGCTGAGGCCAAGTTTAAGAATGATGACGTGAGGCTCAAAATAGATTACCTGGTTCAGGCGAAGAAAGACATGCATAAGGCTCATGAGGCTACTCAGGTAGTGAAGAGTGACTTCAAGGAGCTTACTAATATCAATGCTTTCTATTTGTAGGAGATTGACGACGAGAGGGCCCAAAGCGATTGAAAGGGACTCCAAAATTACCGATTTGACAGACGAGTGTGCTACGTCCTGGGCTTATGGCTATTTTTATTTCTAGTAGCAAGCCATATATAAGTACCCGAGTGAAGATTTTGATTTTGTGCCTCCAAGAAAAGATGAAGAGGGAGGATCCATTGTAGAGAAGGAAGCTGAAGGGGGTCTAACTGAGGCCGAGGCTTTCAAGATTGTTCTCCCTCCAAGTGACTCTACTGAGGCAGCAACTTTTGACCCTAATCTTCATCCAATTTCTCCCGAGAAGGTCCAGGTGGCTGCTTTTAAGGAGGTGGAAAGGTCTGAGCCTACCTTGAGGTCAAGGGTCTTGCACCTTTACTTCTTAAAGACCTCCTAGTCCCCATTGACTTGTTCCCCGAGGGACCCTCTGATCTTGCTCTTGCTCTACTAGTGAGGGGGGAGATCAGTGCCACTTTCGAGCTGCCCGATGATGCTGAAGGGACTGTAATACATACTTAGATCCTTCTATATTCTTCCAATCTTTCTGTTTTATAATTTGGAAACAGAAGTTTAAATGAGAAATCCAATTATCTTTCTGGTTCTCAATATCTTTATCTTTCCCCCTTTATCCCCTGCTTCGAGGAGAGTTTTGGTCTTTTGTAAGAAAGTGTGAGGTCCATCTGTTCCTCCAAGTTAGTGTGTAATGGAATACTTCACCTCACCCTTTTTTACCTTTGCAAGCTATGAAGTGTATTGTTGCTATGATCATGGAAACCTATCCTAATGAGCTGGGGAGCTTATCTTTTCTTTATGATTTAAGGAGCTTATTTTTTTGGTTTATGAGCTTAGGAGCTCATTTTTATTTATGAGCTGAAGAGCTGATCTTTGAGCTAAGGAGCTCTTTTATGATTTATGAACTGGAGAGCTCCTATTTTACTTATAAGTTGAAAAGCTCATCTTTGATTTATGAGCTAAGGAGAACTCATCTTTATTTATGAGATGAAGAGCTCATCTTTGAGCTAATGAGCTCTTTTATGATTTATGAGCTGGAGATCTCATTTTTTATTTATGAGCTGAGGAACTCATCTATGTCTATGAGATGAAGCAACAATTGACTTCAAACTTCTCATTGATTGTAAAAAAAATTTACAAGATAGAATTTTTTGGCCTATCTCAATTATTAATAGAACTTCCTTAGGTGGTCAGCGTTCTATGAGTAAGGCAACGATCTTCCTTCCTTAGTTCGTAACTTGTAATTCCTTGGTCTGATTATCCTTGTGATGATGTATAGGCCCTAGCTTCCCATATGGGGGGTAATTCCCGGCTAGAAAGATATTTTTGAGGACCAAGTCTCCCACTTTGAAATTCCTATGGTTTACCCTTCTGTGGTAGTATCGTGTTGCCCTTCTCTGATAGTTAATGATGTATTGTACGACGTTATTCCTCTTCTAGTCCAAATGGTCAAGATTGGCGAGTAGTGATTCATCGTTCTACTTTGGGTTGACAAACTTTACTCTTGGGGATGGGATACCTATTTCAATAGGGACTACGACCTCTGCGTTGTAAGCTAGGGTGAAAGGTGCTTCATTTATGGCTGTTCTGGTAGTGATTCTACAGGCCCACAATACCCATGGTAGATGTTCCACCCATTGGCTCTTTTAAGGCTTCGAGCTTGGCTTTCAGAGAAGCTTTGATAGTTTGTCTAGTCACTTCTACTCCCATTTGATTGAGGATGAGCTTGTGATGAGAAATAATTTTTTATACCCATCTTAGAATAGAACCCTTTGAATTTTGAATTGTCGAGTTATGTACCATTATCTAAAAAGAGAGCCCTCGGGAACCCAAACATGTAGATTATGAATTTCTAAACAAAGTTTTGGATTTTTTGTACTGTGATCTTCGCAAGGGGCTCCACCTCGGCTTTCTTGGTCAAGTAGTCAACTCCAATTATTGCAAACTTGCATTGCCTTGTGCTTATTGGAAGGGGTCCGAGTATGTCTAATCCCTAATACTAAAAAGGCCAAGAGCTGCTCACTGAGGTGAGAAGCTCTGGTGGTTAATACGGAATATTTGCATGTAGCTAGTAGGCCTTGCATCTCTTAATCATCTCTTTTGCGTCTCAGAGCTTCGTAGGCTAGAAGTACCATTCTCTTAGAGCCTTGCAAGCCAGAGTCCAAGCTCTGATATAATTTACACAGATGCCTTCATGAATTTCTCTTATAATGTAATTTGCTTCTTCATCACCAACGCATCTCAAGAGTGATGAGGAGAAGCCTCGTTTGAACAGATTGTCCTAGAGGGAGTTGAATTTGGATGACCTAGATCTTAGCTTTATTGCTTCTTTGGAATCTATTAGAAGAGATCCACTTCGTAAATAATCTCGGATTGGATCCATCCAGGTCGGTGTGTCACCACAAGGAATACCTCCTCAGACTTGGAGCTTAGGGAGGGCTCAACTAGGTGTTTGACTAGTATGAATTTATCTTATAGGAAGTGGTAGCTAACCTGGCTAGGGTGTCAACTTTAGAATTCTCTACTCGGGGAATTTGTATGACCTTAACATGTACAAATGTTTTTAGCAATTCTTGTACCTTCCTCAAGTATAGAGCCATATTTTCTCCCTTGGTTTTGTATGCCTCTTTGAACTGCCTTATTACCAGTTGAGAGTCACTATATATTACAAGTTGTTTTGCTTCCATGGAGTGGGCCAATTTAAGCCTAGCAATTGCAGTCTCGTATTTTGCCTCATTGTTTGAAGCTTTAATGTCAAACTTAAGGGCATACTCCATGTCTATTTTGTCTGGAGAGGTTAGGATTTTCCAAGCACTGCTACCTTAGGCGTTGGAAGCCCGTCTACGGAAAACTTCCACGTCTGGAGGTCAGGGACCAATTAGGTTGAGTCTAGAGATGCTCCTTGGCCGGTGGTGAATTTTGAGATGAAGTTCACTAGTAATTGCCTTTTAATGGCTGTTCTGGGCTTGTATTTGATGTTGAATTCAATAGGCTCTATCGCCCATTGGACTAGTCTCCCTAATGATTTTGGCTTGTGCAAGACTTGTTTCATTGGTTGATTTGTGACGATTTCTATTGTGTGGGCCTGGAAATAAATCCTGAGCCTTCGTGCTACTCTTACCAATGCTAGAACTAATTTTTCTATCTTTGGGTACCTTTCTTCAGCCCCATTAGAGTTCTGTTGTAGTAGTAATCCGGCTGTTGAGCTTTGTCTTGCTCCCTTACTAGTAGCTGCACTTGTAAAGTGAGTATTTCTCCTTCTCAAGGCTTACAAGGATTAGGTGAGCTAAGATATTCTTTAAGGGCCTTAAATGACTCCCCATATTGTTTATCCCAATGAAAATTCTTTTTTAGTATCTTAAAGAATGGCTTCCATTTGTTGTTTGATCTAGAGATAAATTGGTTTAACACTGCTATTCTCACGGTCAGGTGTTAGACTTCCCATGTGTTTGAGGACGACTGCCTATCAATTATCACCTGGACTTTCTTCGGCTTCGATGCCTTGACTGTTGACTATGAAGCCTAGGAATTTCCCTACGGAGACCCTAAAGGCACATTTGGCAGGATTGAGTTTCATCTTGTATTTCGTGAGAACCTGGAAGGATTCTTTGAGGTGCTGGATGTGGAGCTCCGCCTTTAGTAACTTCACTAGCATGTCATCAATATAAACCTCCATAGATGCTCTGATCTGCCCCTAGAACTTGTAATTCACCAATCATTGGTAGGTAGCACCTACATTTTTCAGTAGGAATGGTATGACCTGGAAGTAGTATGTCCCCTGGTCGGTAATGAAGGATGTCTTCCCTTGGTCGGTGGGGTCCATTTTGATCTGCTTGTACCTTAAGAAGACGTCAATGAAGCTAAGCAGTTCATGCCCTATTGTGGCACCCATGACCAAGTCAGTATAAGGGAGTGGAAATCTGTCTTTAGGGTAGGTGTGATTTATGTCGGTAAAATCAATGCAGAGGTGCCATTTACCATTAGACTTTTTCACGAGGACCACATTGGCTAGCCAAGTCAGGTAATCCATTTCCCTAATGACTTTAGCATGGAGGAGTTTGGAGACTTGTTTGTTTATGGCTTTTTGGCATTCTAGGGTAAAACTCCTTAGTATCTATTTTATGAGTTTGAAGGTAGGGTTCATATTGAGTTTATGGACGATGATTGAGGGATCAATCCCTTGCATGTCTTCTTGTTTCCAAGAGAACACCCCAAAATTTTCTCTTAAAAATAGAATGATTAGATGATTTATTTCCTTGAGCAACCTGAACTCAATGTACACTAGGTGTTTTAGGTCATTAACCAGTTGGATTGATTCCAGTTCTTCTAAAAGCATGGGTCTAGTCTCTATCTTGTCGCTTATATCAAGTGCTTGATGGCTTCCATTGTATTCCCTAATCTCTACACATCACCATCAAAGGTGTATATGTCTTATGTGTGAAGGGGAGTGTCACCCTCCCTCAGAATGATGTGGGGAAAGGGGCAATGGAATGGTGGGAATGAAATAGAGAATGAAATGTGTGTGTGTAAATAAAAGTGCTCCCCAAGCGCAAAGAGACTTTTGAATGTCGTGTTTTACTTGAAAAAGTATTTCAAGGTCGTCTCCTCAGGGAAGGAGGTTGAATTGTGGTGAAGGTGATTTGGTGAAAAAGAGAAAAGTGTAAAAATATTTGAGGTTGAGTTTTTGGTGTTTTGTGTTTTTGCTAAAAATGTAAGGAAAACAAGTGTTGACTAATCCGAAGGGGTCATTCCAATGGGAATGCCAAATTAACTTAAAACCTTCCTCCAATAGAGCCTAGTTGTTCGATTGATTTGTGGGAAGCTCGGAACTAAAATGGAGGTGAGGATCCAAGCATACCTTGTGACAAGTCTATGTGATATCAAAGACTCACAACCATGTCCTCACCCTAATCCAGTCAAATCGAACCATCGTACTCTGAGAGGAGGAAAGAAAATGAGTTGAAATGACACACCCAAGAGGAGGTCTCCCTTGGATTAGCCAACTTAAAATCTAAATACTCATGAAAGCAATAATGAAATGCATAATGTAAAGAGACATGGTATTGAAATGGAGATTAAAAATTAACTTAAGCAAGAAATCTTAAACTAAGAAGAAAAAAATATTCAAAACCCATTTTAAAAGCATGACATGAAGAAAACTTAACACAACAGTGGTGAAGTGAAGAACATATAAGTAAACTTGGAATACACTTGAAATAGCTAAGATTAAAGTACAAGAAATGAAGATTACAAGAGATTTAAAGCTTATTACAACTGAAATGGAGAAGAAAATGCAAAAATATAAATTTCTCTATGTAACTATTCATCATCTTCTTCCTTGGAGCTCTCTAAAACTACTCCTAAGCTTGGGTAGCCACCCCTTCCAAGCTAGTGGAATGCTGAATATATGGTGTGTGAGCCTTGCATTTTTGTCCTTTGGGTCCTCTAGCATGTGTGTGCAGGCCTCCCATCAATGGGAGGTGAGTTGATTGGCTTTGGACAGGCCAGGACAAGCTAGCCTGCAACCCACCTTGGTTGCCCCCTTTTTCCCATCCTCATTAATGCCATTGCCTCCAAAGTTGTATATATGTAAGACAACTCAGGGAAAAAGTGAGAGAATCAATGGTGGGACCCTCAATAAAGTGGAGCATCAGTTGTAGGTGTACTAGGCAAAACCTACCTATAGGATTTTATCATTCTACAGGTAGGTTTTGGCTATTGGAGTAAAAACTACCGGTAGGTTGCCTGCTTTGGACCAGTTTTGGTAAAATTGTCATAACTTTTGATTCAACAGTCCGATTGATCTAAAATTTTGACACAATACAGAGGACTTCCAGATATACAACTTTCATGATTTTTAATTTTTCAGATTCAAAGTGGATCATGTTAAAAAAGGAGGCAAATCGAGGTACTGCAACCAAATGGTGTAGGTGTTGGTGCCTATGTTACTATGCACCGATACCTCCTTGACTTCTTTCATTTTTAAGCCTCCAAATCCTCATGTAACGTGTCTATGTCTTCACCACACATCCATACTTAGTTCCGAGGTTCCAAAATACATGATTTATTCTATAATTACCTATAACGTTGAAATTTCAACATTATTCATAAATTCGGCTAACTTTAGGTACTTATATGCAAAGTTGAGTTAAAATACATGTAATGAGGCCATTAAATATTCAATATTATGTGCTCATCATCTAGCTCATCCAGTTGTATGGTCT
>CM042196.1:15137185-15152206 GCA_023539305.1 Ilex asprella
GCAATGGAGCGTGAGTAGTCGTTTATACCCTTCAAACTAGGGTAAACCTACGTATAATATTACTTGAGTTCTGGAAATGTTGATGTTTTATTTATATGTTTATACTAATATATATATATTATAGACTGATAGTCTAACAACCACGGTGTTCCTATTGGTATGGCTCTGCTTCCACTGGAATACTGAAGCTGTTTAACTGCCGGTTATGTACGTTGTTCAATTTATATAATAGATTGACAGTTTATACTGGCGGTTATATACGTTGTCCAATTTACAATATACTACTGACAGTCTTACAACTACGACATTCCTACCAGTCCACTAGAATGCTGAGGCTGTTTAACTGGCGGTTATGTAACCAGCTTTCTTAAGAAGTTGCTGGGTTATGATATACTACCACCAGCTTGCCTGAGAAGCGGCTGTGTTATGGTTTATTATATAATAAGGAATAATCATAACGTCAAGAGAATAACTCAAGTATTCCTCATGAATGGCTTGTCCTTCTGGATTAATTGAGTTAATCAATTGAAGTGGATATAACCAGCTTTCTTAAGAAGTTGCTATTTATACCACCAGCTCGCCTGAGAAGCAGCTGTGTTATGATTTATATACATCAGACCTGCCGATTAGCTTTCCAGTAAAATGGAGGTTAATTGTTGTGAGGTAGCATTTCCAGTAACTTAAGCAATACAAAGCATATGGATCCCTAAAATGAAGGGTATCTTTTAATTTCTTGTCAGTTATCTGCTTTATTTACGCACTTTATTATATCTGCAGTTTACTTTTGCCTGCCTTTTATTTTAAAACCAGTTAATTAGACTAAGCTCACACCACAAGCTATCAAACATCAAACTACTCCAAACAACCAATTTACCGTTTATTTGTGTTATTTTTCTATTTTATTCTTTATTTTTATAACAAGAATTACTTAACTCTTCGTGGGATCGATACTTGGACTTAAAACCGAGAAAACTATAATTCGACCACTTATACTTGGGTGTAATATAATAATACAATTCTGACACACTAAAAAGTGTGAATCAGATTTCATGGCATTGAGGGAAGGTCTTCCTAAGAGAATGTTGTTTGCGTAAGGAGCATCCACTATCAGGAATCATACGATTGTCGTTGACTGGCATGGAGCGTCACCCATTGCGAGAACGAGTTGGATTGAGCCTAGGGGGAGTAATTTTTCCCATGAGAATCCAAGAAAATGAGTTCTTGTTGGTTTAAGCTTGTTTCTGCCGATAGCCATTTTGTTGAAGGCTAAGGCAAAAATAATGTCAGTAGAGCTCCCAATGTCAATGAATGCTTAGTGGATGGTTTTGTTGGCGATGACGACCTTTACTTGTAGGGGATCGCCATGAGGGTGTTGAAATCCATCTAAATCTGAGTCAAGAATGTGATGTGCATGTTCAGCCGAGGTGTTTTAGATACAGATTGTATTTCAAAAATGTCTTCATCTTGGACTTTCCGCACGTCAGCCTTCCTATTTGAGCTAGTTTCCCCACCATTGACAAATCCTTCCGAGATAACCCTGATTTCTCCCATGATTGTTGGTGTTATGGAGGAGCTTGTTGTTGAGGTGCAGGAGCTGCGTGTGCTTGATTTTGGTTGTCTTGTGCCACGAAGTGGTGCATCTGCCCCTTTTAGATCAAGAATTCGATCTCTTTCTTCAACTGAAAGCAATCATCGGTATGGTGGCCGTTGTCTTGGTGATATTCATAATATTTTGTGATATCCCTTTTAGCGGGGTCAACCTTCATCCAAGGTGGCCACCTAAAAATTTTCTCATTATGTACCTTGTAGAGTACTTGTGACACTACAACATTGAGAGGAGTGAATTTTCGTGGGACATACCTCGGCTATAACTAAGGTGGGGGACCTAAGCGGTCTCTAATGTCACCTTCCCTCTTCAGGGAACAATCCCTGTCACTCCTTGGAGATCATTCTTGACTTTTTCCTTCCTTGGACTTCGATAATTTCTTTTCTCCTTTTCTTTATGATTTGTAGAGCTTTCAGCTTTTGAGTGGATAGCCTCATCACCATTAATGTACTTCTTTGTCTTGGCCAACACCTCAACCATATTGGTTTTTGTTTTTTTGAAAATAGAGAACATCAGATCTTTTGATTGTTTTCCTAACCCAACAATGAGGCTATGAGGGCAAAATTTTGGTCAAGAATGTCCACTTTTAAGAACTCTGATTTAAGCCTCTAGACATAGCTCTGTAGTGACTCACTCAGTCATTGCTTCACATTCAGCAAGTGGTAGCTCAGCTTTTGGTAGGTTTGAGGATCTACCTCATTTTCTTTTTTAGTTTTCTTTTTAGTTGTTTAGTAGTATACATGTTCGAGTAGAACCTTAGGAATTTTATTTTGGGTAGTAGTGACCAATAGAAGAATCAATAGGTAAACGTTGCTACACTTTTGTTTTTTTGTACCTAAAATCACACAACATATATATACTAGAAGTCTTTTGATTTCAGTTGCGTACCATTTATTCTTCAAGCATATGCATTTCAATTTAATGATATAAATTATGTGGCTAAGGATGCTTTGGAATTTATAGTATGATGTTAGGTAATTTTAATGTTTATTTATTTTGTTTTGCCAAGGGACTAGCAAAATCTAAGTTGGGTGTGTGATGAGAGCATAATATTGCATATTATAAGCCTCATAACCATTATTCTTAGTTATGCTTGTCGCTTAATTCCTTTGTTTTAGTTGAGTTTTGTATTTTAAAGTATTTTGTGTGTTTGTAGTTGAATTGGTGTAAAAACAAAGATTGACACATATTTCAATGCCATGAGTGTAGCTAAGGCATTGAAATCAAAAATTGAGAAAAATACCACTTCTACTAGTAGGTGTTGTACTGGTACAACTGAAGCTAAAAAAAGGTTCTACCAGTAGGTAATCACTCCTACTAGTAGGTGCAATGTAGAGAGTTTTCCTACTTGTAGGTGAGTATTTTTCTACTAGAAGGTTAAAGACAGAAGGGCATCCTACTAGTAGAAGAACAGAGCAACCAATAGGAGGAAAACAGTGAACGGTCCTACAGGTAGGTCGTTTTCTATTTCCTATTGGTAGGTTCTTGCAAATCTGCGGCAAGGACAGATTTGGAAAGGCAATCTGCTGAGTTATTTTAATGGCTATGATTGATGGATTAGAAAGAGATAATTCAACACAAGACTCCCAGTAACCAAAGTTTAGAGAGAGAGAGAGGGTTCTCATTCCATTGTTTAATTCACTATTCTTCTTTTTCTTCTTTTCTCCTAGGTTTCTTAGTCTTTCGTTTTCTTTATTCTTGTTTTTCTCCATTTTTTACTTTAAAATCTTTCTTTAAATTCAAGTCTTAAATTTCTGCAAAGCAATTACTCTTGTTTACTTTCAGCGAGTGATTTACATTCATTGCGATTTCAATACAAGGTATTTATTTTGCTGGCACATTCAATTCTTGTCTCTTTGCTTTATTTTACATGATGTTTCCTTCAATTGCTTTCAGTTTACTTTGTCATGTGTGAGTAGTAGTTCACCAGATTGATCGGATGAAGCAGTCTCATCCGTGAATTGGGAATTTTGACTCAAAACTTGGTCTAGTCTACTGTCGTGTTGGGTTAATTGAATAAGTTAATTGGAAAGATGTTCAATTGTATATCTTCTTGCTTGCGTATCGACAAATAAGACTTGGTTATGAGTGTAAAATATTGCAAATTAATCACAATTGATGGGCCAAGCCCATGGGCCCAACTCTTGTTATAAGCCCGGTCTGAATTAATAGCCCAACTCCAAGAGATCCAGCAAGTCTAGCCCAAGGTGGTCCACGCCCAGCCAAGGTCATCAGGGTCGAGGAGCCACATCAGCAGGGAGCATGCAAGGTCATCCAAGAGCCTCATCCTCACTGCCTTGGAAAGAGTCAACCCCTACCTTATCCTTTGACCGAATCTTATGGAGAACACCACAACTACCTCATCCGTTGAGAAGAAGTCTCCTGCTCCACCAAATTAGCCATTTAGTTACTATAAAGTCGCCCAAATATGTTAAGAGGCGACTATAAATTGTAAGCCCTCCCAACACTTGGGGGAAAAATCACACTTAGTCGAGCACAACTCTCCTATCTCTCTCAACTTGTAACTCCTTGCTCTCCCTACACATTGGAAGTAATAAAACTTATTGGTGATCCAAGTCATTCAAAGTGGAAGTAGGTCACATTGACTGAACTACTATAAATCCTTGTCTTGCTTGTGTATCTCTTAATTACTGCATTTATCATTGTTTACTTGACAGGTGGTGTGCAAACCAATTTGTGCATCATCAGTTTGGCATCGTTTGTGGGAAAGACAAAAATCCCACCCTAATAATTCCTTGTAGAACCAATGAGGATCACAACCAGATCAATGAATCAACCTGAAGATAATCCACTACGAGAGGAGGAGGTTGCTCCTCCACCAACAAATACTATCCAAAATGCGCAGCAGATGCTGAACACAATATAGTAGCTTATAGCTCAGAACCAGTAGATTCTATAACTAATGCTCACTGGTCAACAAGGAGGAGCAAGGCCTGAAGTTAGAGAAGCTCCACACCCAGGGCGTCAAGGAGCTCCCCACCTGGGCGCTCCCTATCTGGGCGCCCCCTTGGGAGCTTCCTTGGGTTCCCCACACAAGGAGGCTCGCCATAAGGGACCTCTACCTCCTCCTCTAGCTCCCGCTTCTCATGATGGAGACCCTTTTTTCAAGAGGATGATGGTGAAAACCATAGCGTGGAGCATGAGAGCCATTTCCACAACAATTATAAAGAATCTTTCAGTCACTAGGATGAAAAAAATAAATGAGGTACAAAATCAATTGGGTGATGTCTTCAACACTATGAAGGTGCAAGGGCCACAGACCATTGACTACCTCGTTAGGCGAACAGACACCCCTTTCGTACTTGACGTGGTGAACTACACCCCTTTTGTACCTGAAGTGATGAACTACACCCTTCCTCCGAAATTCAAAATGACATCTGTAGACACCTTTGATGGTACGAAGGATCCACTAGACCACCTCAAAACTTAAAAGACCTTAATGTTACTATAGAACGTCCCCGATGAAATTATGTGTAGGGCGTTCCCAACCACCTTGAAGGGATCAGCCCGATAGTGGTTTGTCAAGCTCTCTCCAGCCTCTATTGGCTCTTTTGTTGAACAAAGCAGTTTCTTCTTGTCCCATTTCATTAAAGGACGTTGCCACCAGAAATCTGCCACTCACCTGCTCAGCATAAAACAAGACTGAGATGAGAGCCTAATGAGTTTCCTCACTCATTTTAATGAGGAGGTCCTCCAGGTTGAGGATCCCGATGACAAGGTAACTATGACTGCTTTCTTAGGAGGCCTTTGGTTTTCAAGCTTCCTCTTTTTAAGTGATGAAGTGCCCACCGAATAACATACCAGAGCTGCTGAAAAAAGCTCAGAAGTACATGAATGCTAAGGACATCACAAGGGCCAAATGAGGTGAGTCCTCCCCGAACAGGCAAGAAGAGAAAGGAAAGAGATAGCGACGGCAATAAGAGAGTGGCAACAAATGCAGCAGGACAGAGAGGGTGCCTACCAAACAACAGCTTGGTCCTGCTCCTCAAAGAGACTGACAAGCATTCACCCCCTCAACGCTACTATCGGGCACATCCTATTCCAGACCTTGGATGACCCTGCAATAAATTGGCCTGGGGGGATGAATTTTCTTCCAAATCGTAAGAACCCGAACAAGTACTATTGCTTCCATTGCGACCATGGCCATGACACTGACGATTACTATGACCTCAAAAGACAAATCGAGGAACTCATACAATGTGATCATCTTCTCCAGTACGTTGCTGGTAGGGGTTAGGCACCCCCATCGTCTCATAATTAGGAAGATCAGCAACCTATTGGAGAAATTCACACCATCCCTAGAGGGCTAGCAAGAGGAGGAGAATCATTCTCTGCTATAAAAGCCCATGCTAGAAAGGCTAGGCACATCGAAGGTTTGCGCCCATCCAAGGTGCCTAAGCATGGCAACAACGAGGTCATATCTTTCTCGGGCAAGGACTTAGAAGGAATCCAACACCCCCATGACGACCCTCTTGTAATGACCATGACCGTTGCCAATTTCTAGGTGCGAAGGATTCTCGTGGACAACGGCAACTCTGCGGATATCTTGTTCACAAAGGCTTATGACAAGCTCAACTTGGGTAGAGAGATACTGTAACCGATCAGATCATTAGGTACTCAGGAGAGAAGGTATATTTCCTAGGGTCCATCACCTTACTTGTCACTGCCACAGTGGCACGCCAGAGCTTCACGATCATAGTCATCTTCCTGGTGATAGATTGCCCTTCGGCCTACAATATCATCCTAGGGCGACCTACTCTGAACACTTTAAGAGTTGTGCCCTCTGTCTATCATCTAATTCTCCGCTTTCTAACCTCGAATGGAGTCGAAGAGGTCTGAGGAGACCAATAAGCTGCAAGAGAGTGCTATTTCTCCTCTATGAAGACTAAAAAGCCACAATAGACACTGCAAGTGGAGTCCTCGTCCCGAGAGATGTTGCCACGTTGGAAAATGGGGAACCAGTAGAGGAGCTCAAACCAGTGGTCCTAGATTAGGAGTATCCAGACAAAAGAGTATATATTGGCTCTTCCCTTTCCGAAGATTTAGTCTGCCAGCTCATTGATTTTTTGAGGTGTAATATGGATGTTGACCTCGACCCTACAGTTGCCACCCACCGTCTCAATGTTGACCCTCATTATAAACATGTTCTCCAAAAGCTAAGGGTTATCTCCACTGAAAGGGCTCAAGCAATGGACAAGGAGGTGGGGAAGCTAATAGAAAATGGGGCGGTCAGAGAAGTGGCATACCTTGAGTGGATTTCAATTGTGGTAATGGTCACTAAAACCAATGGGAAGTGGCACCTCTGCGTCAACTCTCCCGAGCTCAGTAACGCGTGCCCTAAAGACAACTACCTGCTGCCTCGAATTGACCTCCTCATTGACGCCACTGCAGGACACGAGTTGCTCACCTTCTTGGATTCATACTCTAGATATAACCAGATTAGCTTGCACCCCCAGACCTAGAGAAGACATCATTTATCATTGCGAAGGGGACCTACTGTTACATGGTCATGCTCGGCGGGCTAAAAAATGCTGGAGCAACTTATCAACGGATGGTGAACAAGAAGTTCCAATCTTAGATCGGGAAAACAATGGAAGTATACGTGGATGACATTCTGGTGAAAAGTTTCGCCGCAACAGACCACATTGACCACCTCTAAGAAACATTCAACGTTCTCAGATCATACTGCATGAAGCTGAATCCTGAGAAGTGCACCTTTGGCATAGGATCAGGAAAGTTCTTGGATTTTATGGTCAACTAGAGGGGAATTGAGGCAACCCCCGATATGATAAAGGCTATCCCAGACATGAAATCACCTTCCTCGACTAAAGAGCTCCACTGTCTTAATGGAAGAATTGTAGCACGTAACAGGTTTGTTTCCAAATCTATAGACAAATGCCTGCCTTTCTTAAAGATTCTGCGAAAAGCCTTCGAGTGGGGACCTGAGGCCGAGGAAGCCTTTCAAAAGCTCAAAGCCTACATCGCTATGCCTTCCCTTCTCTCGCATGCTAAGCCAGTGAAACTTTATGATGAACACATAGTATTGCATATTTACCGGCCTCATTGCATGCATTTTAACTCAACTTTTGCATATAAATACTTAGAGTTAGCCGAAATTATGAATAATGTTTAGTTTTTTATGTTTCAAGTAATTATAGCGTAAATTATATATTTTAGAATCTTGAAACTAAGTATAGATGTGTGGTGAAGGTATGAACACATTACATGAGGATTTGGAGGCTTAAAAGTGAAGAAATCAAGGAGGTATTGGTGCTTGGGAACCAAGGCACCAACACCCACACCATTTGGATACAGTACCTCGGTTTTCCTCCATTTTGACTATGATCCACTTCGAATCTAAAAATGTGTAAAACATGAAAGTTGTAGATTTGGATGTATTCTATATTATTTCAAAATTTTAGCTCAATCGGACGGTTGGATCAAATGTAATGAAAATTCTATAAATACTAGTTTAGAGCAGACAAAGAGTACCGATACTTCGGACTCTAGTAGGCTTAGAGTACCGGTACTGCATATAGGTACTCTGCCTAGAACAGCCCAAAATGTCTACAAATCATCCAATTTCTTGGGGGTCCCACCATTGATTCTCCCACTTATTCCCTGACTTTCTTCCTACATATTTGCTGAAGACTTTGATGGCAAAGGCATTAATGAGGATGAGAGAGAAGGGGGCTGCTTAGGGAGTTGTTGGGTAGGCTATTACTAGCTTGTCCAAGCCATCATCTCACCTCCCACTGATGGGAGGCCTGCACACACATGCTAGAGGACCCCTATGGAAGAAAATGTGGGGCACACACTTTTTTATATTCAGCATTCATACAAGAATTGAAAGGTGGCTACTTAAGCTTAGGCAGAAGATGATGAATAGTAGTTAGAAAGCTTATGTTCTTGTATTTTCCTTTCCATTTCAGTAGTTATAAGCTTTAAATTTCTTGTAATCCTTAATCCTAGCACTTTAATCTCATCTATTTCAAGTTCTTTGCAAGTTTAGTTGCATGTTCTAGATTTTACCATTGTTGTATTTAATTTTTCTTCATTTCAAGTTTTAAATTGGGTGTTGAATATTTTTCTTCTTAGTATAATTTTTTTTGCATTAGTTTAAGTTTCATGCTTCATGTCTTCATTATGTCTCTTTATATTATGCATGTCTTTCCTTTATATTATCATGTCTTTCCTTTTACTATGAATAGCTAGATATATAGTTGGCTAATCCAAGGGAGACCTCCTCTTGGGTTTTCCATTTCAACTCATTTTTTTCTCTCTCGGTGTACGATGGTTCGGTTTGACTGGGTTGAGAGTAGATGTGGTTGTGAGTTTTTGATATTCCGTAGGCCTGGTAATGGTTTATGCTTGGATCCCTACAATCTCGTCCCTAACTTCCCACGAATCAATCATTCATCTATAAACCCTTGGAGGAAGGTTTCAATGGGCATTCTCATTTGAGTGAACATTTTGGATTAGTCAACACTTATTTTTATTGTATTTTCATTTATAAACTTCACTCACCAAAACACAAACAACAGATTTTAAAATTTTCCATTTTGAAAAAATCACCTTCAAACAACTCCATTCCTTCCTTGAGGAGACGATCTTGAAATACTCTTCCAAGTAAAATACGACATTCAAAAGACTCCTTGCTCTTGAGGAGCACTTTTGTGCGCACACATTTCATTTCATTCATTTCATTTCCACCATTTTGTTGCCCCATTTCCCACATCATTCCGAGGGAGAGTGACACTCTCTTCACACATAATCCATATACACATTTGAGGTTGATGTGCGAAGGTTAGAGAAGTAACAACGGTTTTCATCAAGCACTTTATATTTGTATCTTTCTGCTTTCCCATTGGTAGTAAGTTTCGTCCTCGTCAGAGATAATGATGGAGTGCAAAAGCGTATCTATTAAGTGAGCAAAGCATACCGAGGAGTAGAAATAAGATATTCAGGGGTAGAAAAGCTAGCCTTCGCTCTAATCTCAAGAGCAAGGGGTCTACAACATTATGTCCAGAGTCACAACATTGTTTCATCACAGACCAACCTCTGAAGAAGGTTATGGGAAAGCTGGACTTGTCTGGAAGACTCCTTTAGTGGACAGTAGAACTGGGCGAGTTCAATATCCAGTACTAGCCAAGGGCGACCATCAAACACAAGCCTTGACAGATTTTATTGAAGAGCTCACACTAGTAAAGGCGGAGAGCAACAAGCCTTCCACACTCTAGACGTCGAGCCCAGGCATGCAAAGCAATCTGACGCCTAGATAGGACAGCCAAACATCCAGGACAGAAACTCCCGCACTCAGAGTAGATGCCCAGGCATCCAAGAGCCCAGCAGGTGCCCAAGTATGGCACACATGCACTTCCAGGAGCCCCAGCAAGCACCTAGGCACTCCCTGGTGCTCAGGCACTCCAGTTTGGCGCCTAGGCACCCCAGCCAGACGCCTAGGCTCCTATAGCAACCTTCAAGTTCTCCTCTCTACCCTTCTGGAAGCTCTATGTGGATGGCCCCTCGACCAACGAAGGAGGTGGAGCAGGCCTAATCCTGATCAGCCCCGAAAGCACTCCCATCAAGTATGCTATGAAGCTCCAATACATCGCCTCCAACAATGAGGCAGAATATGAAGCCCTCCTCTCTGACCTAAGGTTGAAAATAGAAATGGATGCTCAACACCTCATCTCTTATAGTGAGTCTCAACTGATAGCCAACCAACTGAAGGGAGAGTTTGAAGCAAAAGGAACGAGAATGCAGGACTACCTTGCCACGGCAAGAGCCTCGGTCATAAAGTTCCAATACTTCCAAATCTGCCATATTGCTTGACAAAATTCCTCGTTATTTCCTAACCTCTAAAAACTATCCCTTAAAATGTGTAGTGTATTAATGAAGGGGAGTGTCACTCTCCCTTGTGATAGTGTCAAAAGAAAGGGCATGAAAATGGTACAAATGAAATGTACAAAATGGAAAATGTGTGAACAAAATCCGTTGCTCAACAAAGACACAAGATTTTATTTTGTAAAACACCCATTCAATGGGTGACATCCAACAATGATTTGAGTTTACACGTAAATGATTTCTATTTCAAACGATCATTGAATGTGTTTTCATCAAATGACGGTTTCAATTGCACAAGTGCATCACATTGTGTTAAGGAGCCGGGAAGGGCTTGTATTGAATTGCATGAGTGAGTCTCATCTCATTACATGGCATGCCATGAATAATTTCAACATTGAATGCATATTCTTGCTTGAAAGGTGATATGCTGTTGAATGTTGCATGTGTGCATTCCATATGCATCTAGATGGGGAGTAGCCTCTGTAGGAATTATTCTACTGAGCGTGGCTCACCCTTTACGGGACACATTTCAGGTGGAGGATATACACCTGAAGATGGCTCTCACTCGGGGCTTCAAGGGTGAAGAGAGACCAACACGTGGTCTGTAACTTTGAAGTTTTGTAAAATTTTGGTAAAAAAATAGTTTTTGGAATGTAAATATTGAAATCATTTTGAACAATTGTACTAGAACTTGTATGAATCTTGTATAATGTAGAAAATATCGTTATATATGTTTGAGATGAAATTTTTAAGCTTTGGAATGGATTGGAAATCAAAAAATGGTTGAAACTGGCAAAAATATACAGAGAGTACTGGTACGATTACCGGTACGCTGCTGTCCAGTGAGTTTGTCGTACCGGTACGCGTATCGGTACACCTAACTCCAAAGAGTTTATTGTACCGATTTGCGTACCTGTACAGTTTCCCAAAATTCTGAAAATTTAAATTTCATTTGCTATGCTTTGGGACTTTGATTTCTTTAGTCCCAATGATACAAATGAGCCTTAATAAGGTATATTGAGGCACATTAGACCTCGTTTGAATTAAATAATTAAAGAAACACGGATCACAATTGTAGACAAAATTCCTGCGGGTTGACGGATTGTCAACGGTTAAATAATGACCCCCGAATTTTTTGGGGTGTTACACAAGTTTTGGCATAATCTCATGCAGGAATATTGATGCAAATAAAACAATACTATTAAACATACCTCAACTTTTTGTTAACGACACACACATGCATCTGACTTGAGATTAATTAGGTCTTTTTACAAGTTATAATGTGGCTAGAGGTCAGTGGCTAACGAAATGATGTCAAATCATATTCAAAAGCTATCTCTTCATTATGTAGTGTAGCACACCTCTTCTCGCTCATCGATCTTTTGCCTAGAAATGGTATTTCTTTCTTTTATTTTTCTCATTTTTCACTTTCTTGATAATTCCTTGTCTTTTTGTTTCTTTTTCTTTTTCAAATTTTTCCACCAAATTTTCTTCCATTGAACAGTAGCAACCATCGTCTTTTCTATTTTTCTTGCTTTTCTATATCATACTGATAGATAAGAAGGTGTGAGAGAATTAGATAGTACAATATGTCACGCATCTGTACTCGTGGCTCGGTTATCATATAGGTTTCTAGAAAAAAAAATCATTCATTGCAAGCTCAAGCATGGATAACTCGAGATATAATTTTGTAAAATAAATGGTTAAGGCTCAAAATTAAATCAAAGATGACCTAAAATTCTTTCTCAAGTATGTGCACATGTATGTGTCGTATGAACAAATTCTTTTTGGGATATGTAAATAGATTGATTTATTTGCGTCAATCAAAGCAAGTGTAGTGAGATTATTCAAAAATAGATAGTGAAAAATCTTACTTGAGTACATGTTGATATTCTCTCAAAAAGCAATGCAAGGCTCGAAGCTTACCATGGTATTCTTCATTATCTCCACTTATTCAGGTTGGTCATGGAATGTTGGTTATATATCGAGTCCATTTTCAAGTTTGATCATCATGTACCTTAAGAATAACAAATACCAATGCACATTTGACATTTTTAAGCATAGATAAAATATCATTTTTTCCAAGAATCTATGGTGGAAAGACTAGATTGCTAAGTTAGGTGTCAAATCGATTATGTGATTAATTAATTTAACAGTCTCATAATCCACCCTTTGTTCCATCACCTACAAATAACAATATCATGCTAATTCTACACGTGCATGTTCAAGCATAAAAGTGATAAACTGGACCATTCATTTCCACAAAATATCATTGTTTACACAAACACCAAGGCTTCAATTCATCCAATAAAAATGACAAAACAAACAAAAACTTTTAACATGCACAAAAAATAGAATAAGCTTTGTCCACAAAAGAAGAAACAAACAATCAATTCAAGAGCAAAAATTAACAGAAATCTCCCTCTCTCTCTCCTTCAGCTCAATCAGCTCCACTAGCTCCACCCTTCAGAATGCTGAGAATCTCTTTCTGCTGTCAAAGAATCTCAGCTTGCTTGGTCTCAATGCCAAGCATGATATCTCTCAGTGATCTACAGGTGTCATAGTTGGGTCCTGCCTCCTGTGGCTACTCCTAGGCTCTCTATGTCTCTAGCTCTATCTCTATCTCCTCATCGAGCTCATCTTACACCTCGTCAATGCCTCGGCTATGGGGCTTCTCCTGTCTCGCCGTTGGGCTTGCACAGTGTCATTGACTCCTTCAGAAGGATGCCTTGTTAAGTGGTCCCATTGGCCTGTGTATCATCATCTCTTGCCTTACCCTAATCCTGTGGTCCTTGCATATCTCTATGACCAAGGTGCCAAAGGGTAGCACATTCCTCTTTACATTGCATCCCGTCTTCATTTCATTCAAGAACAGTGAGGGGAGGTCTATGCTATGACCTTTCCCAAGTGCTTGAGGTGGGCCATCTCGAGGAGGATCTCGTTCTTGTGCCCAATTGGGGTGAAGTTTGAAACCGCAATCAAATTTAACATCTTATATCTATTAGTCAGTTCCCCTTGTAGGAAAAATCTCATCCCAACCCAAGAAAAGTTAGACACCCTTGTCAACTCTGCTCCTACCACATTTATAGCCACATTCTTCCTTGGGGGTAGGTGGGCTTGGGTACTGATTAACATCAATAAGTTGTAAATAAGAAGTAGAAAAAAGAGTCAAATTAGTAAAATCACCGCACTAAAAAGTAGTAATTAAAGTAAATTAGGGTTAGTGCGGGAATTATTTGTTTTAACAATTTTTATCTAAAGTTGCAGGATAAATGCAGAAGAAACCAAAGATGAAGGGTGCAATGTCAAGAAAAAGGAAATCTAGGAGGCCAAAGTGTAATAAAGCAAGTCAGAGGCCATGCAACTTGCAAATCCACTTGTGCCACCATCCGGACGGTCATCCTTAGTCAGCACATGCAAACCTCCACCTCCTGCTTCCCTAATCGCCTATAAAAAGGGACCTTCACCTGCTTTGCAATGCAGGACGGAAGAGGAGAGCTTCCAAGTGAAAATCCAAAGAGAGAAAAAGGAGAAAGAAAGGAAGAAAAAGAAAGAAAAAAGTGAAAACACGACCCGGTCCGTGCTACACTTTCAGTTCCAATACTGTACTTCTACATTTCTGTTATAGCTTTCCATTCGGATAGTTGAAGTGCTGCCACTTTTTCATCTTAACTGATAATAAGAGTGGTTGTATTTCAGTCGTTCCCTACGAAAGCCTTTTAGATTTTGTACTTCAATTCTGTTTTAATGATAACTGTAACACTCCTTGCTCGTCTATAGCAATGGAGCGTGAGTAGTTTCGTATATCCTCCAGTGCGAGGGGAACATATGTATAATATTGGGGTGTTTATGGAATTGCTGATGTTTTATCTATACGTTTATTATATATATAAGACATGCTAGCTGAAATAACCCCAGTGATCCTATCGGTATGGCTTTGCTTCCACCGGAACGCTGAGGAAGTTTCACTGACGCATGATATTACTATATATAATAATATTGCCTGCTAGAATAACCCCGGTGATCCTATTGGTATGGCTAGTCCTACACTGGAACGCTGAGGAAGTTCTACTGTCAATATATATATATACCAAGATGATCTATTGAATAATTCAAGTATTCCATTTGAGTGGCTTGACTTTCCAGGTAACATATCTAAATACAGCTAACCTGACAAGTTGCTGTACTAGGATTAACTACCACCGGCCGACCTGACAAGTCGCTGGATGATCGTCTATACCACCAGTGGGTTGTACTCGAATTAGTCAATTGGAACGTCTATAATCCAGCATAGCCTAATAAGCAGCTGTGTTCTAATATATATTACCTTCACAATAGCCTAATAAGCTATTGTGCGCTGAATTATGTACATCAGACCTACCGATTACCTTTTCAGTAAAATGGAAGTTGATTGACGTGTGGTAGCAATTCCGTAATAATACCAATATAAAGCATATGGGATCCTTAAACTGAAGGATATATTTTATATTTCTGTCAATTAATCTGTTTCATTTACGCACTTTATTATATCTGCACTCTACTTTCGC
>CM042196.1:15157733-15189015 GCA_023539305.1 Ilex asprella
TGCCCCTAAAATCAGAGGTCATTTATGAGTCCGTTGATCACTCATCATCCCGCAGAAATACTTGTGAATGTCGCACAACCCGACACCACGTCAATAGCATCCCCTTAGTCAGAATCATAGCCCTCAAGTGTCACCCATGTTCATTTCTTCATTTGATCCAATCGAGGAACAATACACCATGATTTATACTCCATTATAGCCTATTTATATCATTTGATGTGCAAAACACATAGCCCAAAAACATGACAAAGCAGTTTTAAAATTTAAAAATTTTGGAAAAAGTACCGGTACTGTTTGCCTACTAGAAAGTGGTACCGGCACTTAGTACCGGTACTCTCTGCCTAGATTTGCCTATTTGACCTGTTTTTCATTTCCAATCCATTCTAAAATCATCCAATAAATGTTTACCACCATTTCTCACATAAAACTTGATAAGTACAAGTTTTATTACATTTATTTACATAAATATACATGCCAAAAACTAAGTTTTCGTCATGATTTTACAAAATCTCCAAGTAAAGCCACATCTCGACTTTCTTCACCCTTGATGGCCCAAATGAGAGCCGTCCACCGACGTATGCCCCATACCTGAATTTTTTTCCTGTATAGGTTGAGCTACGCTCAATAGCGTATCTCCTACAGAGGCAACTCCCCACCTAGATGTATATGAAAAGGCCACATGTAGCAAATAACAACATTTATCCCTTTCAAACATGAATATGTGATTTAAGGTTGAAATTCTACCATGTAATGCGATGATATGAAATGACACTCACTCATGCACTTTAACCCGAGCCCTCACCGACTCCCATAACATAATGCAGTGCATGTGTGTAAAACCTTCATCATTGATGAAGCACATCCAATGCTAGTTTGAAATAAAAGTCATGTGTTTATTAAATCAAGCATTGTTGGATGTTATACATCCAAGAGTATATTTTAAAAAATAAAATCTTCTGTCTTTGTTGGGCAATGAATTTTAGAATTGCATCGTAGGCTCTATATGCCTAATTCACTTTTTTTAACTTGCACCGACAGAAATAAATAAACCAATAACCAGGTCTTGCACCCGAGGGAGAGTCTAGCCCTTCTTTCTATACCCAATAAAAGTTTTTCATGCAACCATATGACTCTATGAGATCTTTGATCCAACCTTACCAAGTCCACATATCAACCACCAACTATGGTGCTTGATCAACCATGCACTCACACATCCGCACTCATGCCTAGTGCCCATAAATGTGATGCCAATTTTATGCCCAAATTTCAATACATGCCAAGTGAGCAATTTCAACATATTAACATGTATCATGACAATTTATGTCGTATGAATATAATCACCAAACTGTGTCACGTTGTCAATATACCAATAGACATATATCAACAATAATTTACCAACATGTTATCACATAACCCATGTCATTCATAAGGCACAGTATAAACACATAGCATGCCACCAAACACCAAATTTCAAGAGGTTTCACAAGGAAATTTCACATATCAAAATCAAGTTAAAAGTTGGTCTAAACCATTTCTATGCTCATTTCCGTATTCCCATAACAATAGGCAAGTGATATATTATCATATACACCTAACCATCCCTTATGGACATTCTAGGTTAGAAATGAACTAAAGTAGGAAGAACCCTACCTCTTTAAGCTTAAATCAAAGGGTTGAACCTTGAAGAACGCCAACACAACCTCCAAAACTTAATATCCCCAAAATCTCCCATTTGAATCTGCGGTGAAATCCCTCGTTCTTGGTATGGTTGTGTAGCCTAGTCGAGGAGATAGACTTTAACTCTTGGCTCGACGGATTCCGACCAACGAAACTTCATGAATTAAAGGACGAAGATGGAATTTTCTCCTTCTCATCTCCTCCCTCTTTCAACGTGAACTAGCAGAGAAATGGAGTGAGAAAATATCTATTTTTCAAATATTTAGCCCTTATTTATAATTTTGATATCCGGCCCACATCGCGTCACACGCCCCCACTTGTACGGGTCCGTCTGCGCCCTGAAACGATTAATTTCATCCCGGTCTAAGTTTAAATAAATTTTATTTGAAATTTAATTCAATTTATAAGGAAATTTTATAAATTTTATTTTTGGGGACCTTTGTGAGGTCATCCGACACACAGTCATCTCATAAAACATGAAAAATCCGACTATCTTAAAATTCGATGAAAATTTTAAGGGTAAGTCGGTTTAGCGATACGAATCCAATAGGGAAGTCCATTGCATCATTCGAGTTCTAGAGAAATATGTATTTTAATTCCACATTATAGTGGCAAATTACTTTTTTTCCATTTTTTCAAAAAATTTTAAATTTTCTTGGTATTTACACTGTGTACAGATACCTGTCTGACAATGTAAGACACAATCCATCTTGATCTGAACTTTCCAAAAAAAAAATGGAGCCTTGAATTATATAATAGGACTTTTTGAGAAGGTTTTAAAGACTTCCTCAAAATGTTCTTGTCATGGAAAATTTTCATCCTCGACTTAGCAATCTTAGTCTTCTCATATGCATCATTCCTTAGCTCTTTTAATTCATTAATCTGAAGTTTTCTTGAGAGTCCAGCCTTGTCTAGGTCCAAATTTATTAATTTAATGACCCAGTATGCTCTGTGCTCCAATTCCACAGGTTGGTGACAAGGCTTGCCATAGACTAATCGATAGGGAGACATGCTCAAAATTATTTTAAAAACAGTGCGATAAGCCCAAAGTGCATTAGTTAGTCTTAACGACCAAACTTTGCTGTTTGAGTTTGCCATTTTTTTCTAAAATCAGTTTGATCTCTTAATTAGCCAATTCTGTCTGTCCACTAGTTTATGGGTG
Source organism: Ilex asprella (assembly GCA_023539305.1). Lineage (NCBI taxonomy): Eukaryota > Viridiplantae > Streptophyta > Magnoliopsida > Aquifoliales > Aquifoliaceae > Ilex > Ilex asprella. The sequence continues at coordinate 15,160,573 of CM042196.1, forward strand.
ATAAGGGGTTGCTATTTTATGAAAAATCAAGTTTTTTTACATCAAATTCCAGAAAGGACGATTGGAAAATGAGCACTCCATCACTTATGATTGATTTCAAAATTCTAAACCGGGATAAAATATTTTCTTTTAAAAACTTGATCACTAATGCGATGATCATTATTTTGGCCTGGAATTGCTTCAACCCATTTTGACACATAATCTATGGCCACTAAAATGTATAGATAACAAAAACAAGGGAGAAATGGACCCATAAAACTGATGCACCAACAATAAAAAAATTTCAATGATCAGAATAGGGTTGAAGGGTGTCATGTTTCTTTTAGAAATGCTTCCCAACTTTTTGCATCTATTATAGTTAGACAAAAGGCATGGACATCTTTAAAAAGTGTGGGCCAATAAAATCCACACTACAAGATTTTTGAAGTGATTTTCTTTGATGAGAAATGGCCTCCACACACTTCAGAATGACAAAATGATATTACCTATCTACTTTCATGTTCTGGGATGCAACGCCTTATGATTTGATCCTTGTAGTACTTAAACACGTATGGATCTTCCCAAAAGAAATTATGAACCTCCCTAAAAAATTTCTTCTTATCCATCAAAGTATAGGAATGAGGAAATATACCAATACCGAGGAAGTTAGCGATATCAACATACTATGATATTTCAATGATTGTGAACAATTGTTCATCAAGAAAATTTTCATTGATTGTCAGTCCATCCTCAAGAAATTCATACGTCAACCTAGAGAGATGGTCTACCACAACATTCTCTACATCTTTGTTGTTCTTAATGATCAAATCAAACTCTTGAAGTAAGAGTATCCATCTTAAGAGTCTTGGCTTGGCATCTTTTTTGTGAGCAAAATTTTTAAAGCTGCATGGTCAGTGAATACAATAACAGAAGAACCAACAAGATAAGAGCGAATTTTTTCCAAAGCACAAACTACAACAAGCAATTCTTTTTTAGTTGTTAAATAATTTATTTGAGTATCATTCAAAATTTTGCTTGCATAGTAAATCACATAGGGTTTCTTATCTTTTCTTTGTCACAACATGACACCTACAATATAATCACTCGCATCACACATTATTTCAAACGGCAGAGTCCAGTCAGGGGGTTGCATTATTGGAGCAAAAATTAGCATGCCTTTAAGATTATCAAAAGCTTTCTAGCGTTCTTCATTCCATACAAAAGATTACGTCCTGACTCAGGAGATGACAAATGAGTTTAGTTACGGTACTGAAATCTTTTTATGAATCTCTTGTAAAACCTTGTATGTCCTAGGAATGATCAGGCATCCTTTACAGTGTTGGGAGCAAAAAAAATTTCAATCAGATCTATTTTTTCTTTGTCAACGTTCATGCCTTCAGAAGACACAATGTGACCTATGACAATGCCTTGTTTACCATAAAATGGCATTTCTCCCAATTGAGCACTAGATTAGCTTCTTTGCATCTAATCAATACATTCTCTAGGTTGATTAAACCCAAATCAAATGAGTCACCATATACAGAGAAGTCATCCATGACCACTTCTAAAATTTTTTCAACCATGTCACTGGACAAGCTTAACATGCATCTTTGGAATGTTGCAGGAGCATTACAAAGTTCAAAAGGCATCTTTGTGAATGTGATGTTGTTTTCTCCTGGTCATCAATTGCTATCTCAATTTAATTGTACCCGGAATACCCATCCTAAAAACTATAGAATTCATGGCCTGTGATTCTCTCTAGGACCTCATCAAGAAAGGGAAGAGGGAAATGACATTTCCTAGTTACTAAATTGAGCTTTTGGTAGTCTATTCACATTCGCCACCATGTGACGACTCGAGTTGGTACCAGTTCATTGACATCATTTTTTACCACTGTGACCACAGATTTCTTTGGCACAACTTGGGTTGGACTAACCCATTTGCTATTTGAGACAGGGAGGATTATCCCTACATCTAACAACTTAAGCACCTCAGTTCTCACAACTTTCTTCATGTGAGGGTTCAGTCGTCGCTGCATTTGATGAGAGTGTTTTTGAGTCCTCTTCATGGTATACATCATAATTGCAGATTAACAGGCTTATACCTTTCAAATTAGCGATGGTCCACCCAATTGTACTTTAATCGAGTTTGAGAACTTCAATTAGCTTGGACTTTTGCAAGTCCATAAGCTTAGATGAAATTACACTGGATATGATTCATCCTCTCCCAAGAATGCATATTTGAGGTCAGATAGGAGGGGTTTTAGCTCAGGCTTTGGTGGCTTATCACTTGATGAGAGTGTCTTTATACCACTCGATGAACGTTCCTCAAATTTGGGTGTCCATGTCTCCACAGAATAAGTAGGGCTACTTTGTGGATTTGAGTCATCATTTTTTGACTCGAATATACTTGGTTCCAACAGATATAATTCAACAGAGGTTTCACAAAAGGTATCATTCACATGATCATGAACCAATGAATCAATATAATTTATTTCTCTCACTTCTTGGTCTTCTCCTGGATGTTTGGCAATATTAAAAATATTCAGCTCAAGAGTCATATTCCCAAAATTTAATTTCATGACTCCATTCATGCAATTGATTAATGCATTGGAGGTTGCTAGGAAGGGTTGACCAAGAATAATGGGAATTTGATTATTTGAATGCAATGTTGGCTGAGTATCTAGAACAATGAAGTCCATAAAGAAGACAATGTTGTCCACTTGGACAAGTACATCTTCAACAATGCCCCTAAGAATTTTATAGACTTGTCTGCCAACTAAAGTGTGACACAAGTAGGTTTGAGTTTACCTAGACCTAATTGCTAGTAGGCAAAGAAAGGTAGCAGATTAACACTGGCTCCGAGATCTAACAGTGTTTGTTCTATTCAAAAGTTTCCAATGACATACAACACTGTTGGACATCCAGGGTCCTTGTATTTTGGAGGGGTGTTGTGTTGAAGTAAGACACTGGCTTGTTCCGTCAAGAAAGATCTCTTTAGGGAATTTTGGCTTCTCTTGATTGTGCACAAGTCTTTTAGAAACATGGAATGAGATGGAACCTGTTTGATTGCATCCAGAAGTGAGATGTTGATCTTTACTTGCTTAAAAAACACGTAAATTTCCTGCTGGTTGCTAACCTTATGGACTACTTTGAGTCTATGAAGGAAAAGAGTAGGAATGCGGCATGAAGGTTCCTTTGATGGTTCTGGCTCTTTTTCGATCACGTTCTTAGGCTCAACTAGTTCAGTGTATGGGGTTGACTCAGGTCTTGGCCTTGGAATCAACATGTTTCTGATTTTTTTGTTAATCACCTTGCCACTTTTTAGTGTAGCGATAACTTGGGCTTGGTCTTACGGGGCTTTCATGATTGAAAGATTTTCCACATGAAATTTCCCTTGTGGTGGTTTTTGTTTGGCAGGAAACTTGCCCTTCTCATGTATGCTCATGGATTGGGTCAACTTTTAAATGTGGCTTTTGATATCCTCTAAAGACTGGGTGGTCTGTACTTTAAAATTAGTGAAATCTTGTGTGGAATGGGTGTTGTAGTTTGTTTGGGTTTTAATGAACTGGTTCAGTGTATCCTCAAGGCTCCTCTTATGTGGTGGTTGGTATGCGATAGGTCCTTAAAGTGGTGGTTGTGAACCTTGTGATTGGTTCATGGGAGTTGGTTACGTGTTCCTCCAACTGAAGTTCGCGTGATTCTGCCACCTTAGATTGTATGATTCAGAATAGGGGTTGGAGTAAGGCTTGTTGAAGTGGGAAATTACATTTGTTTGTTCTAATAAGACCTCTTTGAACACTGAAATGGTAGGACACTCCTCAGTAGGATGCCTTGTCAGTGCACAACTCCCACACACTTGTTCTATAGGAGGGCCAACATTGACTTAATGAACCTTTTTCATCTCTAAAGCTTCAAGCTATTGAGATAGGGTGGACATTTTTGCTCTTAGGTCATCATCTTCTTTCAAGACATACTTACCCCCTTGGGAAGTAGATGGTCTGGCTTAAACTATGGTAGGAGAGGCTGAGTCCCACATCTGAGAACTATCACGTATGGTGTCAAAAAAATTGAATGCTTCCTCCAGACTCTTACCCATGAACTCTCCTTGGGCCATCATTTCGATAAACTGATGTAATCTAGTGGTCAATGAGTCATTAAAAATTCCACCAAAGTCTAATTCTCAAAAGCATGGTGTGGGCAGGATTGGAGAAGATCTTTGAATCTCTCCTAACTTTGGTAAAAGGTTTCTCCTTCTTTGACCAAAAAAATATTGATTTTCCTTTTGAGTGCATTTGTGCGGTGTAGAGAAAAAAACTTTCTAAAAAATTAATTTTGTAATGCCTGCCAGTTAGGTATCAAAAGAACTTTTAAAGATTTTAGCCACATTTTTAGCTTTGTCCCTTAAAGAGAAAGGAAAAACTTTTATCTTTGCTAGTTCAGAATTGTCTTGAAATATTGCACATACTTCCTCAAAATCTTTTACATGCAGATATGCATTTTCTGCATCCAACCCATGAAATACAGGTAGTAGCTGCACTGTCCCCGACTTTACAGTAAAGAGGGGAGCATTTTTAGAAAATACAAAACAAGAGGGGACACTATTTCTTATGGGATTTAAGTAATCTCGCAAAGTTTGAATGTTAGGCACTTTCCCCTCTCTCATAGGAACTTCTCATTGTCTCTTATTATTTGTCATATTATTCTCACAAGAGTTTGCTACTGATTTGGTTGAAGATGGTTCAGGCTGATTCACAGACTCGTATGATTCTCCAGACAAATTTTGATAGTGAGGAGTGCTCGCAGACATAAAAATAAATAAAATAAAATTATTCATAGTAAACCAAAGAATATATACAAAAAAAATATCTTTTTACTTTTTATCTTAAAACACCTTTTATGGTTCCCCGGCAATGGCGGCAAAAATTTGTCTTGATCCAAAATATGCACACCCAAGTACAGGTGATCAAGCTATAGTAATAATACGGTTTGATTCCGAAGTCGAATCCACAGTGAACAATTGTTGGTGTTTCAAAGTAAGTAGTGGTGGAGACCAAATGATTGTAATCCTAGAGATTTGAAGTTGTGTGGTGTATGAGATTTCCTGAACAAAATATAGGTTTCCTTCCAAGAAGGTTTTCTAGACAAAATATAAAACAAGCTCAAATGTGAAAAGTTCACTTTTTAGTTCGAGGATCTGAATATGTAGTTAATCATCCATTTTATTATACTTGTGCATGATAACTCAATTAACCCCCGTGTCAACAATAAGTTAATCGGAAGATAAAGGTGAGTTGGGAGAATTAAGAACATGATTTTGACATTTTTCTAGAATTTTGCAAGAATTGTACGTGGCGAGACTTAACCCATCTACAAACAAGCAAGTGTTTCTACAAGACATCCTACCATGGAATTACTATTCTATTTTCATTCTTTAATTGAAGCACAATAATGGGGAAGATTGAAGGATAGTCATGAAAATCTAGACAGGGTACTTGTCTTGAACCGATGAGTCTTTCTATGCAAGAGTTGTCTATGTTATCGAAAGTACTCATGGTTATACAAAGTACCTTAGCTTTGCTAGAAGCAATCAATCATTCAATAAGAAAGGGGAATATCAAATATTAAGCATAATAAAAAATACACAGATATAACTTCTGGATAATTTATACATGTCCATCACCTCTTACTAAAAAGTGAATGAGAAACTACTCACTCTTCATGGATTTGGTAAAGCTAGAAAAGTGAATGATGCTCATCCCTCCAAGTAGAGGGGTTACAAGGTATAGCACAATAAGCAAGGAGCCAATCTTCGACGAAGAATGAGTGAATCAAGTTCCACCTTTCACGGCTTTGGCGAAGTTCTAGAAAAGTGGAAGAGTTTCATTCCACTAAGGGAGGAAGAAAGCTCAAGCAATGGAAGTAAATGAAACTAGTATTGAAAGTTGAAGAAAGCTAGTCACTTTTGGAGGGTTTCTTCCTCAACCATAAGTGATCTATCTCCCTCATGCATGTAATTGAAAACCTAAGTCTAAGACTAACAAAGTAAGAAAATGTTGGCCTAGTACAGGTACCAACTCCAAGCTCCCTAGACTCTCCCACAATGGGAGTATTTATAGGCAAGGAAGAGGAGACAAGAGGGGGTGAAATAATAGTGCATGGCCACCCAAGTCCAAGTGAAAGTCAACCACTTTGTTGCCAATCTAGGGACAACGTTCGAATGTTGTCTGGCATTCAAACATTGCTTCTATCTTTGCTTGATGAGCATTCGAATGTTGGATGGGGTTTAACCTTCCTACTCAAGTGGCCTATGGTCTTCTGTAAAGTCCATTTTCACACTCCATGCAACATTTTAACACTTTGCACTTAGCATTCGGGTCTTCAATAATGGAGGAGAACGTTCGAATGTTATTGGGCGTTCGAACGTGGTACTGAAGTACCTTAGTTTCTTCCTTCTTTGTTGCAACATGCCATGGCTCAGTACTCTAGCAGTTTGACTTCCATAATTCAAGAGAACGTTGAAACTTGGATTGTCGTTCGAACGTTCTTGCCTTCGTCCAAGCTTTATCCAATTTTGCTCCACAATATGCTGATGTTGCATGAAATTTTGCCTTTGGTACCTTTGTACAATTTATGTCGTGAAATGTCAACATTTAAACTCCACCAAAGTACAATTAGTCTTAAAAATGCATAGTGATATGCTAATTTTAAATACTAATTAGTTGGCTGACTTTAACCCAAACTTCCTTACTAGGTCCTTTACACACTTAGATTGTGAGACACAGATCCCATTATCCATTTGTTTCACCTGCAAGCCTAGAAAGTAAGTTAGTTCACCCATCATGCTGACTTTTAAATTTAAATTTCATCAATTAACTAAAATCATGAGTTAGAGAGTCACATGTGGAACAAAAGACAATATCTTCAACATACATTTGGGTAGTTAAAGTTCATCACTTACACTCTTCAAAAATAAAGTCTTGTTTACTGTGAAAACCCAGGTAAATTGGATTTTTTTCCGAAAAAGGGCAAAATCATCATTTTGTCACTATAATGCGAAATTAAAATACGTGTTGTCTAGATCTCGTCTGATGCAACGGACTTTTTCGTTGGATTCGTATCTCGAAATCTAGTCGAATTTCATTGAATTTCAAGATAGTCGAATTTTGTACGTCGTTCGAGGTGACTAGGTGGCGATTAACCTCACAAAGGTTCCCACTAATATTTTTTTAAAAATTTCCTTAAAATTGAATAAAAGCTCAAATTAAATTAATTTAAACTTAAATAGGAATAAAATAAATCGTTTCGGGATGAAAACGGACCCGGATAAGTGAGGGGCGTGTGGCACGTATGAGCCAAGCCTTTAAAAATATAAAAAGGGACTAAATATCTGAAAAATCAAATATTTTCACTCCTTATTCATCTGGCTCCAACGTGTGAGAGAAAGAGGGAGAGAAAAGGGAGAAAACCAATCTTCTTCAGCCGATTTTAAGAGTTCCGTCGGTCAGAATCCGTCGAGCCTAGAATTAAGTCGATTACGTCGACTAGGGCTATGCAACCACAACAAAAACAAGGGATTTCACTGGATATCCAAAGAATAGATTTGGGAGAAATCAAGTTTTGGAGGTCTTGAGAGGTGTTCTTGAAGCTTCTACCTTCATTTCTATGCTCGAAGAGGTAGGGTTCTTTCTACTTTGATTTTATTCCAACCCTCTGATGTCCAAAGGACAAAGTTTGGGTGTGTGTATATATATATATGTTAACTTATGTATATATGGTTGTGAAAATGAGAAATGAGGCTAGAAATAACATAAACCAAATTCTAGTTTGAATTTGATATGTGGGAGTTCTTATGTGATCTCTTGGAACTTGGGATTGTGTGGGCATGCTATGTGCTATATTGTGCCTTGAAGGTGTTTGATTAAATATCTTGGATAATTCAATGTTGTTATTTTGATGCAATTGAAATAACACGTTAAAGTTTATTGCGATATGTGGACATAAGCTTATTGATATATTAAGCATAATGGTGATTTATGGAAGTTATATGCAGATGATATAAATTTCCATGGAATATGTTGATATATGATTTAAATTTTCCATGTGACAATCATGCATATGGGACATGATTGTTATTGCAATGGTGCATCACATTGCATATGCATAGAAATATCTCATCACATGGGTGTGTGCATGATTGTTGTCAACACCACACTTGGTGATTGATGGAAGGCTTGGGAAAGTTGGGTCGAAGGCCTAGCTGAGTCGAATGGTTGCATGATAAGTTGGTGTAAGTCCAAGAAAATCCACCCCAAGAAAGGCCCTAGATTTGTAAACGTCATTTGATGTGTATCTTAAATGACGGGTTCAGACACATTGACACTTGCATGTGTTAAGGAGCTAGGAAGGGCTTGGATTGAGTGCATGAATGAGTCTCATATCATTGCAAAACATGTCATAGTAAATTCTGTAATTGAGTTGCAAACACTTGATTGGAGTAGTGGTGGATAATTGTTGTTGCATGTGAACACTTCACATGCATCTAGGTGGGGAGTAGCCTCTGTAGGGGATACTCTATAAAGCGTGACTCACCCTATACGAAAAAAAATTTTATGTGTGGAGTACACGCCGGCGGACGGGATGTGGCTTTGCTTTGAGTTTTTGTAAAACATTTATGAAAACTTAGTTTTTGACATATAAATTTATGTAAATGAATGTAATAGAACTTGTATGTAACAAGTTTTATGTTGGAAATGTTGTTAATCATGTATGGGATGATTGTGGAAGGGTTTGGAATGAAAAAAAGGTGAAACAAGCAAATCTGGACAAATCGTAATGGTACAATGTACGGGTACAGAGTTGTCCAGAGAGCAAACCGTACTGGTACGTTCTCCACAAACCATACCAGTTCACTCTCCAAAATTTTGAAAATTTTAAATTATTTTTCCATGCTTTGGGCTTTGAGTTTCCTTCCTTTAATTTATCTAAATGGACCCTAATGAAGTATAGATCATGGTGTATTGGACTGGGTTGGATCAAATGAATAATTGAACCCGAATCACATTATGGGTTATAATCCCGATTAAGGGGATGTTATCGACGTGGTGTCGGATTAAGCAACATCCATAGGTATTTTCGTGGGTTGATGGATTGTTAACGGTTGATAAAGGACCCCCCGGATTTTGGGGCGTCACATTTACAATACTGATGAGAATGTAATATTGCATATTTAACGGCCTCGTTACATGCATTTTAACTTAACATTGCATTTAATTACTTAGAGTTAGTCAAATTTATGAATAATGTGAAAATTTTGATGTTGCAGATAATCATAGGGTAAATGATGGCTTTTGGAACTCTGCAACTAAGTGTGGATGAGTGGTGAAAAGGCAGACACATTACATGAGGATTATGAGGCTATAAAGTGAAAGAAATTAAGGAGGTAGGTACTTGGTATCATAGGTACCGGTATCTAAGCCTACATGAATTTTGGTACCAGTACTTGCACCATTTAGTATCGGTACCTCGGTATTCCCCTTTTTTGATCATGATCCACTTAGAATCTGAAAAATTCTAGAACATTAAAGTTGTAGATCTGGATGTCCTCTGTCTTGTTTCAAAATTTTAGCTCAATCGGACAGTGGGATCAAAAGTTATGACAAATTTATAATTAAACTTACCGGTAAAAGATATGCAAAACCTACTGGTAGAAGACATGGAAAACCTACAGGTAGAAGACCTCACTGGAAAATACCTATGGTAGGTTTTTTGACGTTCTACTGGTAGAACTTGCCCAGAAAGCCCAGACACTTCCCCACACAACTCCACCTACTCCAGGGGCTCGCCTCTTGACCTTCAAACCGTACCTTGATATTTTTGACACCCTATGATTCTCTCCTAACCCCTAAAGTCAAATTTGAAGTATGAGAGAGGGAAGAAGCAAGAAAGAGAAGAGGTGGTGGTTGGGAACGCATGGGAGGAGCATGCTTGGACTGAAATTGCTTGTTTAAGTGGACAACCTTTCTCCAATCATTCCAACTCAGTTCACATAGGCTAAGGTAGGAAGGATGAACAAAAATTACCAAGTGTTACACCATTATTCAGTTTTACATGCTTTTAGAGAAAGCAACTCCAAGGTAGAAGATGAAATTGTAGAGAGAGAAAGTTGAGTTTTTACATTTCCTTCATCATTTTCATTGTAGTAAGCTTTATTCCGCTTATAATCTTTCCTTCTTTTAGTCTGCACTCTTTTAGGTTGTGATCTTTTAGGATAAATTTACGAAAAGACTCAATTCATTTATCAAAAGTATTTTAGCATTTCCATTTCTACATTTGGGTGTTTTCCTACTAAAGCTTTGTAACTTGGTTATTAATGATTCTACCGTTGTAGTTTAAACCCTTTGTTTCATCAAATACAAGTTTAGGCTTCATTTCATTACCATGTCTCTTTAGGTTATGTTTGTTCTTGCTTTCACTTTGAGTAACTAGACTTTTAGTTGGCTAATCCATGGGGAATTTCCTTTTGGGAATGTGAAATTGACTCTCTTTCATTCTTCCTCATAATGCAAAGTGTTTGGTTTCACTAGGTTGAGTGCAGACGTGGTTGTGGGCTCTTGATACACTGTAGACTTGTCATGGGGTATGCTTGTGCCCAATACATCCACATTAGTCCCTCACTTCCTATGAATCAATCAAACATTGAGACACCATTGGATAAATGAATTGAGTCAATTTTGCATTCCCATTAGAATGACCTCAATGGATTAACCAACCTTTCTTTCCTGCATATTTACCAAAACACAACTCAGCAAAATAAAATTCACAAGATTTTCCAATTTTCTTTTATTTACAAATCACCCTTCTTGAAAATTTGGCATTTCCTTCCCTGAGGAGACGACATTGGAATACACATTCCAAATAAAACATGACATTGCAAGTCTCTCTATACTTGGGGAGCACTTTTGCACACACACACAATTTTCCCCATTTCTGGCATGAAACCCGAGGGAAAGTGACACTCACCAACTTCAATAAGCCATACATACATAGTCAGGGTTCGTGTTTGGAGATTAGGGAAAAGCAATCTAACAACTACCTCTAGAAAACCATTCTTTCAAAAGATAGGTAGAAAGCCATCGATACCAAACACTTGGAGCTTGTTTTAATACACAGAGTGCCTTTTTCAATTTAAACACATGCCTAGGGTAATGTGGTTCTTGAAGGAATCCATTAAAAATGCACTTTTCACATCCATTTGATACAACTTAAATTTCATGTGATAAGCTATGGCAAAAAGTAATCATATAGATTCTAGACTAGCTACAGGTGCAAAGGTCTTATCAAAGTCAATTCTATCTACTTGGGTGTACCCATGTGCAACTAACCTAGCCTTGTTCCTAACCAGCACACCATTTTCATTTGATTTATTTTTATAAATTTATTTAAGCCTCTGGTTTTTATGGTGGAGCCTCCTTTGCTAACCATGTCGACTTTGGCCATTACTGGGATGGTGCTTCACCATCCATATGGTGGGCCTTTTGTTGAATTATATTTTCGTCCCTCCTTTTTTGCCATTTGCACTTCTGTCCTTCCATGTTCTGATAATTATATGTGAAACCCTACAAAATATAAAAATTAAACATTAGACATAATATTTTTCAAATTAATCATTTTAATTCAATTAACTCATACTATTAACCCTAAACTCTAATTCATTACCACCGTTTTTAGGGTGAATCGCACCCCCAACCAAACATTACTAGTCCCTATTAATAAAAATAAATAAAATTACTTTCATAGATTTTACGATTACATTTAACTTATGCAACAAGGTGTTAAACTCCTAGGTGATCCCTAGTGGACGAGTTTTGTCTTGTGAAGGTTTCTAGTGAAGGTACCTACGAACTTCGACAATTAAGATAAAATAATTTATATTTTAGCAGACAAAATTAAATCATCATTCTATTCTTATGCTAGAATACCTCCCCCTTCCTCATCACTGTAAGAGTAACACACCAATTGTAACACTATTCAGTGTATTTTTAGAAAAAACTTGTGTATGTGTACGTGGATTTCTTTATTTCAAAAACACTTAAGAAATATCACACTCCTTTACTAGGCTATACAAAGGTTAGTTTTGACGTCAATCCTTTTCTGGAAATCACTCAGCAAAGAACACACTCAAGTTTTTGTGATTATCACTCAAAAATCACATGTGGGAAGAATATTGAAATCAAAGCAAAGTAATAACACATGTAATATTCCAAAAGAAGTTTATTTGAATAGACTGAATTTGTCATAATCTCATTAAAGAATATCAACACTAAATCAAACAACATTATCGACACTCTCCCTTTTAATGAATTGTTGAAAATGATACATGTGCTTGATTTCTGGAATAAAAAAGGACTTTATTACGGTTATAACGTGGCTAAGGGTAGTGGATTTAAGAAACAACGTCAAAGGGATTCAAAAAGCTATCTTTTTTAATTTGGGTAGTACACTTCCCCCTTTAAATTTTTAGGCTTTTGCAAAAGCATACTTCCCATTCTTCATTTTCAATCTTAGGCTTTAATTTCTCTGTTATTTTCTTCCTTTGCATGCTTTCCTTTTCTTTTTCTATTTTTTTCTTCTTTTACAAATTCTTTTCTTTTTCTTTCTTTTGCAACCATATTTCTCTATTTTTCTCTTTTTTCTGTATGATGCCTTTACCAAGAAAGGGTGCAAGAAAATTAGATAGCAAGGGTTGGACAAATATACTTGCATTGGCTTGGTTAACTTTTGGGTTTAAGAAAAGAATTTTTATCACGGCTCCATCACGGCTTGCTAGCTATATAGTTTTGCAAAAGAAATGACTAAGACTCAAAGTAAAATCACAAATGGCCTAAGATAATTTTCAAGAACTCATATACGTGCATAAATCTCTTAAAGATTTAAAGGAGAATGTTAACATATCATTCTACGAGTGCTAATCAAAAAAATATGAATGAGCTTATTCAAAGAAATCTTACGCTGAACTGAAATTCTTATTTGAGTAAACGTTAAAAATCTCTCCAAGGAACATCGGTTCAAAATCTGCATAAGGGCTTCACATCTCCACTATATATGTAAGCTTTGTAAAAGATCATGTTATTTTAATTTTTTTTTTCAAAATAATAAATTATTACGTGCTTAAAATAATGAGTTTTATATGAAAAAATAGAGATAGTGCACACACAATGTATGAAAAACCCCATGATTTGGTAAGTGTTAGACCTGCAAATTAAAAGAATGAAAATATAACTTTTACTGTGAATAATACAAACTAATTATCTTAACACAACAAAATTTATGGGAAATAACACATATTTAACTAAATAAAACCATAGTTCAAAACATAAAACATCCAAAAGTAATCAAAACCAAGTGCATAAACTAAAATGTAAATAAAGAGTTCGATAAAAGTAAAGACATAGAGAGTAGAAAATGTAGAAGACTCAAGCTGGCTAGGTTGATGATGATGGGCACCACTGTATCTCCTTTCAAGTAGCCTTAGAATCTCATACTTGGTCATTCTCTAATCAAACTAGGTCATCTTGGTCTGCAGACCCAACAAAATTAGAAGCATCAAAATACCAAAATAAAGCCTCAAGCCTTTGATCCTAACAATCTTGTCTTTGAGATTTTGGTGGAACACGCAATTTTTGGTATGTAGTTGTAGCTCTCATTGCGTAGAATAACTTTTGTTCTTGGCTTGATGCATTCCGACGAACGCGTAGTCATAGATTGCAAGAAGAAGTGAAGGAGACTTTGATTTTTCTCTTCCTCTCTCCTTTCTCTCTTTTCCATAAAACCCATCTCACAAATGGGAGAAAAATCTAATTGTTCCCCTTTTTTTATATTCGTCAATGCTTGGCTCTCATTGAGCCACACATCCAATCTTTTTCTAATCCAATTTGGTCCCGAATCAATTGAATCTCATTCCGTGTTAGGTTCAATATATTTTATTTGAACTAAATTTAAATTATTTCCCATGTTTCATAATTAAATCTTGATCGCGTTTATTTTAGTCGCGTAATGTTCGATTGCATTATAAAATGTAAAAAAATCCGATTGTCTAGGAATGTGATGAAAATTGACTGGGTGACTAGATTTCGCGAGAAAAATCCAATGGTGAGGTTTGTTTCATCAGTTGAGTTCCTTAAAATTTTAGGTTTTCAACCCGTACCATAACGCCTATTTACGATTTTGCCCTTATTCATAAAATTTTAAATGTTCCTGAATTTTAAATTCTTAGCCCCTTAAAGGACATTTCATCCTCAAAATTCACACACACATGCACATACCACCACATGCATGTGCAACAAGTCATATGATGCCTTATGACTACAAGAGTGTATCTCCATCATTGAACAAGAAAAAATATATGGCAAGTGTAGTGTGCTCAGGCTCTTATGTCGCCTCATCCACACCACGGTGCTGCCTTAACACCTTCACTAGTCTCACGGTCTTGCCTTACAAAACCTGCTCTTGGCTATCCATGATGCGCACTAGTCCCACTTGAAAAATCCCATCCACATCAACAACTAACTCCCCCCAATCCACCACATGGGTAGGATCTATAGTGTATTTTCAAAGTATGGAGACATGGAGCATCGCATGAACACCAGATAGATTTGGTAGTAACGCCACCCGGTAAGTGGCTGTGCCAATCCTTTCGAGCTCCTCGAAGGGTCTGATATACCTCGGTGACAAATTTCCTCACTTCCCGAACTTGACCAGTCCCCTCTTAGATATTACCTTCAATAAGACATGATCTCTAACCTCAAATTCTAGAGTCCTCTGCCGCTTGTCATTGCAGCTTTTCTGCTGGCTGTAAGCCGTAAGAAGACACTTCCAAATCATATCCACCTTCTCTGAGATGTCTCTGATCAAGTGATGACTCGTAGAGAGTCTCCCTTTAACTTACGTCCAATAAACCAGAGAACAACATTTCCTTCCATAAACTTCCACATAGGGTGCCTTCTATATGCTCGTCTGGTAACTATTGTTACAGGTGAACTCCACTAAGCGTAAATGCTCCTCCTAACTACCCTTGATATCAATGATGCATGCTCTAAACATGTTCTATAAAGTCTGGATGGTCCTCTCTGACAAACTGTCGGTCTAGAGATGAAAAGTGGTGCTCATCATCAACTATGTCCCCATAGCCATTGAAAATCTCCCAAAAAATGGGCAGTGAACCTGGGATCCTGATCTGATACAATAGATACAGCTACCCCATGCAACCAAACTATCTCTCGAATGTACAAATTGCACAATTCCTCTAGTGTGAAGGCCATCTGCACAGCCAAGAAGTGTATTAACTTTGTAAGCCGGTCCATTATAATCCACACCACGTCATGCTCACACGAAGTCCTTTGCGAGTGAGTTACCTAATCTATAGTGATATGCTCCCACTTCCACTCAGCCACCTCCAAAGGCTAGAGTAACCCCACTAGTCTCTGGTGCTCAGCCTTAACCTGCTAATACGTGAGATGATCTGAACTGATTTATGTCATACACAAAAGTATAAGTGGTCAAGTTATAGTATTTCTTGGTCTAAGTTTGAGGTCGAACCAACAAGGAGCTAACTATCAGGATTCAAAACAGTAACGGTGAAATTGTCGTGAATGTAGTGTCCAATAAAATAGCTTGCATTGTAAGTTTAGAACTATTAAATAAATACTTAATTAAAACTTTGAAAGACAATGATAAAAAGGGTACTCTTCAGTTTGGGGATCCAACATGCATTATATTTTTTAGTTATTAGAAATGCCACCTTACGACAATTAACTCCCATTTTACTAGAAAGTTAACCGGTAGGTTTGATGTATATTGAAGCATAAAACATCAACTAATTAGGTTACCTAGAAGGTCTTTGTACCATGCATCAATCAAATAACCCAAGTAAACCAGAAGGTGAACCATTCAGAAGGTTTACGATAGTTATTCAACTAACAGGTTGATGATTCATTGATGATGGAGTTTTAGATTATACATTGAATCAAAAGCATTAGCTATGACAAGATTTAACCCTTCTATAATCAATCTCCCAACTGTTACATAAAGCCCAACCATGTACATCATTGTGTCATCCATGAAGTACGTAATAAGTATAGTTAGTATGGTATATAGCATTAAGCATTGCTCGGTGTTCATAATCATGAACATATAATGGATACAACCATTCATCAATTAAGGGAGGTATAAACATTAAAGCATAAGTAAAATATCTGCATTTCCATAATGTAAACAATATTACACATGCATTCACCATTCACCGAAGAGTATAAACAAACTACTCACACCTCATTGCTATGGACGAACAAAAGGAGCGATATGATCTTATTACAATCAAAACAAAATACAAAACAAATCCTTCCCCGAGGAATAGCTAAAACACCGCCACTCTTATTACCAACTAGGGCACAAAAGTGGGAGAAGTTCAACCCTCCAAGTTGAAAGGATAGTAGGAATATAGAAGTAGAGACAATTCTGGCTTTGGAGGTGATTTTGGAAGGGCCTCACTCCTCCTTTCTCTCTTTCCTCTCTTCCCTCTATCATTAATTAAACTCTCTGTGAATCCTCTGAAAAATGGCTCAAGCAACCTATTTATAGGCACTGGTAGGGGCTCTCAAGGCGGCATACCCTTAGCTAACCAATAGGATGAATTTGCAGCTTAACTGGATCAATGGGGTGAGGGGAGAGAAGTAAGGCAGTTTAAGGATCATTCTGACACCACCACTGTCCGACGGTGGGATTTCTCTGGATTTTGCATGTCTGGATGCCTCTTTGCTTAATGTGTTAATGTGATAATTGCACTTGTCTTCCCTTCCTGATTTAGCTTGTGCACTTTATCCCCCCTAAATTTCTTTATTTCGGCACATAACCCTGCAAAATATCCAACTTCCACATGAAACCTAATACGTTATAACTTAATTATTTTAACCTAATTTGTGCCCACAATTGACTTTAAAACCTAAAACATTAATGCATTATTTAGGGTTAATCACACCCCCAACCAAACATTACTAGTCCCTAGTAATAATAACAAATGACAAAACAAAATCAAAAGATTTCACGATTGCATGAAGCTTATGCAATAAGTCGTTAAACCCCTAGGTGATTTCTAGTGGACGAGTTTTGTCTTGTGAAAGTTTCTAGTGAAGATACCTACAAACTTCAATGGTTAGGATTCCATAATTCATATTTGTCATAGATAAAATTAAATCACCATTCCCCTTTATCGCTAGGATACTTCCCTTCCTTGATCACTATAAGAGTAACACAAATTAGTTGCAACACTATTCCATAAATTTTCAGAAAAACTCGTGTGTGTGTGCAAGAGTTCCTTTATTTCAAAAATCACTTTGAAAATAACACCACCCTTCACTTTGCAGTACAAGAATTAGCCTTGATGTCAATCATTTCATGGAAATCACTCAGAAAAGCACACACTCAAATTGTAGTGACTATCACTCAAAAATTACATGTGATAAAAATGTTGTTATCAAAGCAAAGTAATAACACATGTTATATATCAAAAGAAAGGTTATTTGAAAAAAAAATGGAATTTGATATAATCTCATGAAAGAACATTAACACTGCATCAAACACATTATTAACACTCTCCCTTTCCTGATTAATTGGTGGAAATAATACATATGCTTGACTTTTGGAACCAAAAAAGACTTTATTAGGGTTATAACGTGGCCAAAGGTATTGGGTTCAAGAAAAGACGTCAAATTTATTCAAATAGCTATCGGTTCTTGATTAGTATGGCACACCTCTTCCCTATTTTCCCAAAACTTTCACACATGGTATTTCTCGGTTCTCTTTTTTAATCCCATTTTTTTCACTTTCTTGGCTAATTTCTTTCTTTTTTTCTTTGCTTTTTCTTTTTCCTTTCTTTTTGTCTCTTTCCTTGAACTGTAGTCACCATTTTCTTCTTTTTCTCCTTTCCGTATAGTACTTACTTTAGGAGAGGGTGCAATAAAATTAGATAGCTCAAGGTTGGTCAAATATATTTTTCTGTGGCTTGGTTAACTTATAAAATTAGATAGCGCAATGAGTTCAAGTAAGCCTCATTTTCAACTCTTGCAATGCCCACTCACACGGGTCATTCTACTGAAACTTGAACTCATTCCTAGTCAACCTCGTCATAGGTGCAGCTAGTCAAAAGAAGTCTTCAATGAACCTTTTGTAATGTCCCGCCAATCTTCAGAAGTTGCGTATCTTGAAGACTGAACTCAGCCTCTCCCAACTCATAACTACCTCAAACTTTTCCGGATCCATGGATAAACCCGAAGCCGACACCACATGTCTTAGAAATTTCACCTCCGTCAGCCAAAATTCACACTTGCTGAACTTAGTGTTCAATTGGTAGCCTCTCAAGGTCTAAAGAACAATCCTTAAATGAACCTCATACTCCTCCTCAGACTTAGAGTAGATCAAGATGTCATTAACAAAGACCACAACAAATTGATCTAAGTAGGGTTAGAACACCATATACATGATATTCATGAATGTCGTCAGGGCATTTGTCAATCTAAATGACATCACAATAAACTTAAAGTGCCCATATTGCATTGTAAACATCATTTTAGGGATATCTGCCTCCCTAATTCTCAACTAATTGTTTTCATGCATATATCTATTTTTGAGTAGACTTGTGCCCTTCTCAGTCGATCAAATATGGTTATCTAATCTTAATCGTTGCCCAATTCAGTTGTTGGTAGTATGTACAAAGTCTGAGGGTCTTGTCTTTCTTCTTGGTGAAAAATACTGGAGCACCCCAAGGTGTGGTACTTAGTCTAATGAATCCATTGTCCAACAATTCTTGCAACTAGACCTTGATTTCTTGCAGCTCCATTGGTGCCATCCTATGTGGCGTCATAGAAATAGGAGATGCACCGGGTTATAACTTAATGGCGAAGTCCACACCCTGATGTTGATATGGAGGTATTCCCGATAACTAATCCAAAACAATGTTTGCATACTCACACCACCCAAGGTAGACCTAATTCCTATCTCGCCTCATCTTAAGTGTAAGGCTCGCAAGCCAACCCATCAACTGCCCCATGCCAACAAGAGTCGTACACGACTTGGGATAAAACATCATGATTTTCCCCTGAAACTTAAAACAAACACCCTCTGGGTATAACTAGTGACATTCTTTTGATCACAATCGACGATGACTAGGTGTGTTGCCAACCAATCCATCTCAAGGATGACATCAAAATTTGACATATCTTGACCTATAAACCCTGTACTCGGCCTTGGCCCGTTTGGCCTGATTATGGAGTCCCCACTCGTGAAGTAGTAGGGGTCTGTGCTACACTCTAGAACTGATTTCCCTAGCCTATGGTGGGGTAGGAAGGAGTGAAAAATGTCTATGGATGCCCCACCAATGACTGAGACTGAGATTGAGATGCCCGTACTTATGGGATCCCTACCCTTGAGGACAATCTCGTGTCAAGTGACCTGATTGATGGTATATGTAACATATCTTCTAGCCAACCTGGTAGAAAGCCCTAAAGTTTCTCTTGCCTTGGGAGGATTGATCTTGACCTTGGTTTTGATAGTCGTGGCCTTGTCCTTAATGCCCTTGTGGGATAGAAATCTTTTACTTCTTCCTCGAACTAGAGGAAGAAGATTGAACCTCCTTCTTCTTGTCCTTAGCACTTGCCTCCTGGATGCTCCTTGTGTTTTCCACTTCCCTCTCATTGGTCATTGCAATATCGACCATTGAGTCCAAATCTTATAGGTGGTGGTTCATGATCTTTACCAAAATGGACAATTTCAACTCATCCTCAAATCTTCATACTTTGGCCAAGTCTGTGGTCACATAATCGTAGGCAAAATGGGCTAGCTCTGTGAACTTAGCCACATACTCTGTCACTGTAATGTTCCCTTGCTTCAAATCCGAGAATTATTATGCTTTCATTTTACGAATAGTCGACGGAAAGTACTTGCCCATGAAGAGATCATAAAACTGTCCCTATGCCATTGCCTTTATGTTTTTGGAGGCCTTTGCCCATTCCCACCATGGATGGACCTCTCCCTCAAGCTGGAATGTAGCTAGTCTTATCTTGGTGGCATCAGATGTGATCTCCATGGCCTTCAAGATCTTGTTAACTTATTAAAACCAATGATCGGCCACCATTAGACCTTCCCCTCCCATGAAGGTTGGTGGCTTTTGTATCTTGAACCATTGGAGGTTGTTCGAGCCCTCTTGGCCCACGTTACCGCAAACTTGTGCAAAGGTAGCTACCATTGTTCCTATAACCTCCACGAAGGCTTGTTCGTCAAATACTGGAGGTGGTTGGCTGTTGTTCCATCCACTCCTCGACCGTTCTGGTGTCGTTTTCCTTTATTTTTCATCTACACACCTGCACGATAGCAACAGAGCATTCACTTAGTACCCCAAAGTAGGGATCAAAGTCAAAACATTGAGATTTCTCTTTTTTTCTTAGTAGTAAGAGATGTGCCACCAACTAATAGACCCTTACCAACGAACCTTCCTGTTCCCTTCTTTTTTAACTCCCAAGGTTATGTTTTCTAACCCTAGTGTCTCATTTCCATGCACATTTAAACATACATATAATTCACATATCACATAACATGTAACATTTAGAGCACATAACATGTAATGCATAATGAATACAATAGCCTAGACCCATGCCCTACAAGCTCTAGGTAAATCGAGAACCAAGGCTCTAATACCAAGTTGTGATGCTCCAAAATCTAGGGTCCTTTATTAATCCGTTGATCATCCATCAACCAGCGAAAGTACCCGTGCATGCTGATCTGACTTGATTTATGTCATAGACACAAGTATAATTGGTCAAATTTTAATGTTTCTCTGTTAAGTCCGAGGTCGAACCCATTGGGAGCTAATTGTCAGGAAGAAAAATAGAATTGGCAAAATGGTCGTGGATTTAATGTATAATGGAATAGATTGTGGTGTAAAAGAGAACTCTTCAGTTTAGGGATCCAACATGGATTATATTGTTTGTTTATGAAAATGCCACCATACAACAATTAACTCCCATTTTACTGGAAAGTTAACTGGTAGGTTGGATTTATATAGAACCATAATACAACAACTGATTAGGTTAGCCAGAAGGTCTTTGTACCATGCATAAATCAAATAACCTTAGTAGACCAGAAGGTGAACCATTCAAAAGGTTTACTTAAACTATTCAATCGAAAGATTGATGATTCAATGAAGACGAAGTTTCAAATTGTGCATTGAATCAAAAGAATTGACTATGGCGAGATTTAACATGTCTATAACCAATCTCCCAACTATTACATAAAGTCCAATTACGTACATTACTGTATCATGCATGAAGTGCGTAATAATTATAGATAGTATGATATATAGCACTTAGCTCTGCTTGGTGTTCATAACCATGAGCATATTATAAATGTAACCATCCATCAATTAAGGAAGGTATAAATATTAACGCATGAGTAAAACATCGACAATTCCATAACGTAAACAATATTACACATGTATTCCCCCTTCATCAAAGAGTATAAATGGATTACTCATGCCTCATTGCTATAGACGAGCAAAAGGAATGATATAATTCCATTACAATAGGAAAAAAAAAAGGCAAAAAGTCCTTCCCCAAGAAATAGTTGACGAACTGCCACTCTTACTACAAAGTAAGGCACAAAAATGGGAGAGGTTCAACCCTCTAGCCAGAAAGGATGAACATAAATGTAGAATGAGAGAAAATTCTAGCTGGGAAGTGATACTAGAAGGGCCTCGTTCTTCCTTTATTTCTCTATTTCCTTCCTTCTTGTCTACACTAGACTCTCATGGATTCTCCTAAAAAATAAGCTATGAGGGGATATTTATAGGCACCAGTAGGAGGCCTTAAGGTGACAAACCCCCATATCACCCAATCACACATTTTGTTACATATTTGGACTAATAGGAGAAGAGAAGAGGTTAAGACGGTTTAAGTACCGTCCAAACGCCGCCACCACCGTATAGACGATGGCATTGCTCTAGTTTTTGCATGTTTGGCAGTCATTTTGTTTGATGTATTAGTTTGATAATTTCACTTGCCACCCCTTCCCTATTTAGCTTTTACACTTTAATCCTCATGAATTTTCGTATTTTCGCTCGAAACCCTGCAAAATGTCCTATTCATGCATTAACCCTAATACTTTTTAACTTAATCATTTTAACCTAATTTACGAACCCAATTAACTTTAAAACCTAATTATTTTATGTTTAATTTAGGGTTAATCACACCCCAACCAAACATTACTAGTCCATAGTAAAAAAAAAACTAAACATAAAAAATTCACTTTCGTAGATTCCATGATTCCATTTAGCATATGCTGTTAGCTGTTAAACCCCTAGGTGATCCCTAGTGGACATGTTTTGTCTCGTGAAGGTTTCCAGTCAAGATGCCAAAAAACTTCAAAGGTTAGGATTCCATAATTCATATTTTTTCACAGATAAAATTAAATAACTATTCATCTTTATTGCTAGGATACTTCCCTTCTCCGATACCTGTAAGAGTAACACACATTAGTCGTATCACATTTCCATATATTTTAGAAAAACTCGTGTGTGTGTGTGCATGAATTCCTTTATTTTAAAAATTACTTAGAAAATATCACCACCATTCATTTTGTTGTACAAGAGTTATACTTGACGTCAATCATTTCCTAAAAATCACTCAGCAAAGAATATACTCAAGTTTTAGTGACTATCACTCAATAATTAAATGTGATAAGAATATTGATATCGAAGCAAAGTAATAGCACATGTAATGTACCAAACAAATGGTTATTTGAACAAAAATGGAATTTCACATAACTTCATGAAAGAACATTAATAATGTATTAGACAACATTATCAACACTCTCCCCTTTTCTGGAATAATACATATGCATGATTTTTGGAATCAAAAAAGACTTTATTTGGGTTATATCGTCCCAAAGGTATTTGGTTTAAGAAACGACATCGAGGGTATTCAAAAAGCTATCCTTTCTTGATTATTGCAGCACACCTCTTCCGCATTTTCCCATACTTTTACACATGGTATTTCCCATTTCTCCATTTTCAATCCCATGTTTGCTTTCTCTTGGTTAATTTTTTTCTTTGCTTCTTTGATTTTTCTTTTTCTGTTTCTTTTTTGTCTCTTTCACAGATTCTTTTCTTCCTTGAACTATAGTCACCATTTTTTCCCTTTCTCCCTTTTTTGTATAATGCTTTCTTTAGGAGAGGGTGTAAGAAAATTAGATAGCAGGGGTTGATCAAATATATATTTTTGTGGCTTCGTTAACTGATGGGTTTTAAGAAAAGAAATTATACTTTTAGGCTCAATCACGACTTACTAGGGATCTAGTTTTGTAAATGAAATGGCTAAGACTTCAAAATTAAATCACAAGTGGCCTAAGATCATTTTACAAAATCATAGACCTTCATAATTTCCAATTAAAAATTTAAGAAAAATGTTAACCATGTTATTCAATGAATGCTGACCAAAATTTAATGAGATTATTCAAAAAAGTATTACCATTGAACTGAAAATTCTTTCTTGAGTAAATGTGAAATATCTCTCCACGGAGGATTGGCTCAAAATCTGCATAAGGTTTACATCTCCACTATATATGTAAGCTTCATAAAGGATTGTAGTATTTTAAAAGGTTTTCAAAATAAAGAATTTTTACATGCTCAAAATGCCGAGTTTCTATGAAAATATAAGGGTTAATTGCACTGGAAGTCCTCAAAGTATCTAGTTTGTCTAATTTTGGTCCCCAATATTTCAATTGCATCATTTTGGTTCCTGAAGTATTGAATATGTTTCTAAATAGTCCCTCATGCAGACACTGTCCAGATTGCGAACGATTTTTTTATCATAAAGTTGTTACATAATACTTCAATATGGATAAAAAAGAATAATTTGGATAACTCTTGATCAATTTTTTACTCAAATTTTGGTTAAATACCTACCTAAATTACACAGTTTTGATCACGAACTTTTCAAATTTTGGTCATTACACATTGTTTTCTAAGAGCAACCCAAATTTTGTTTAAGAGCTATCAAAAATATTTTTTTATCTATATTTAGCTATTACGTAACAAGTTTATTATAAAAAATCATTAGTATTTTGGATGTTGCTTGGTTAAAGGACCGTATAGAAACATATTCAATACTTTAGGGACCAATATGATGAAATTAAAATATTGGGGACCAAAATGAGACAAATCCATTACTTTTGGGATCTATAGTGAAATTAACCCAAAATATAAAGAGAGTGCACAATCAATGTTTGAAAATCACGTGCAATCTGTTTAGGGTTATTCCTGCAAACCATAAGAATAATATATTATTTTTTATCGTGAAGCACATGAATTAGGTATCCTAACACATCAAAATTTAGCAAAATGATAAACCAACAACATTACTAACAAAAACAACTTAAAACCATTATTTGAAACATAAATTGACATAAAATGCATAAGTAAAAAGTTCAGTAAAAGTAGAAAAAAGCATAGAAATTTCAGAAACTCCAGTCACTTAAGCTAATGGGCCTCCACCATAATGTCCTCGAAGTTGCCTTAGGATCTCATTCTGATTCTCCTCATAGCTAGTCATCCTTTGATCTAACTGGGTGATGCAAGTGTCCAACCCCAACAGAATCTGGCGGTTAATCCTATCGTCAACTGGAATATAAGGCTGATTTTCTTGTTACTGAGGCTCCTCTCGTGATTAAAAGTTTGCACCTCCCGGGAATAGATCTGCTTATCGTGCTGGTGGTGTTTCTAGCTGCTCCTCTGGCTGTCTTCCATGGTTCTTTCTCAACTAGGTTTTGTCTAATGGTGCCAAATGCTCCATTGTTGGCTATATGGGATCTACAATGACTCATTTCTCCATGCATAACTTAGACACGTGAGGGGTTCTTAACCTTAACAGTCACCATCATTTGGCTCATTATCAATGTTGGCAAATCTTGTGTGTCCCATTTGGAAGGCATACAAAAAATAGGCTCTCTTAGTGTAAATTTGGTTTTTCTAGGACTGAGGCAACAGATTGTTCATAGTTATCAAATTCAAGATTTTGTATTTATCGGTTTAAGTTCCTTTGCTTTATGTACTTATTTGGCCTACCCCTAACATACTCCAGGTTCTCAGTCAACTCAATCTCAATGACAGTCATATTAGGCAATGTAGTATATGGATACAATGGGTGCTGATATCTTGGGATCAAATTTAGAAAATTAGCAATTGTAGCCAGTGTAACTCGAAACATAACTCCCCTATCATAAACACAAAATTGTCTTGGCTTTGTTTTTTTTTTCATTACTATAAAATTCCTGAACTAAGCATTTATATGCAGGACTTACCAATTTCACATAGTTAAGCCAACCTTGTGTAGCCAAATTTTGTCTAACCCCTACTTGTTCAAAATCTTTATATATAACAGGTCTCTCAACAATAATAGTCTTGGAATAAAAATAATTGTTATACCAGACTTATTGATCAATATTTTTGAACATCATCACATCAAATACATTCTGACCCTGGGGTTGTTCTTGCTGTTGCGGAGATGCTTTAGGTGGAGAAGAGGCTCATATCCTTGCTCGGCTTGATGGAACTCTTGTTCTTGTTCTTAGATCCAATGATTCTTGGATTTATTGCTTGAAATGAGAATTCAAGAAATTTTGATTAGTAGAAAACTGTAAAAGGCTATGGGTAAGTGTTTAATCGGAGTAGAATTCAAGAAAAGTTGATGGGTGAAGCAACTCTAAGGAGAGAAGGTGAAGAATCTACTGATTTTTTGAATTTCTATCACGATAGAGATGTTGGACTGTTCAGTTTAATGTCTGTGTGCTTTTATACTGACTAGTAGCGTTCAGAAACTATCAGCACCGTCCGGTCCTTGCTGGTCCTCTGCAATTCTCTTGGCTTTGTAGGCTATAGTCCCTTGATATTCTCGTAGTTTCCATTTTAGCTTTCCAACCTGCAGTTATTGAAAAGCAGTTTAAATTCAAATATTTACACAATTCATCATCTAATAAACTTAAATTCACATTTTAAAAATTATACACTTTGATTATAATTAGTTTTAATCAGAATCTTCTAAATCAAGGACATCAAAGAATTGATTAATCTCTTGTTGCATATATCTTGAAAGCATGGGTAATCCTTACTCTGCCTATACTTAATCCATTTAAGACGATCTAACGCTCGACCTAAAATTAGTTCAACACACTGATTATATTCTCACAATTGCATTAACCAACCGAACTTTTTGGCAAACGAACTTTTTCCACACAAAGGTCTTGCTTGACTGTCAAAAATTACTAATTTTCTAACAAAATTTGCTTTTGCAATAGTCAAAGAATGTGTATCTTTTGGAAAAGTACGCAGCATACCCAAACTAAACCAAAATATTTGCTCATCCATGGTTGAAAATTTTGAAATTTTTTGAAAAAGACTCATTATCTGGTTCTTTAACTTTTGTCGTTCACAAAGGCTAATATGAATTGTTCGCTCCCCCAATCTAAATTTAACATTGTCACCAATGTATAACATTATGAAGTAAAATTATAGACAATTGCTAGTAAGATTTGCAAGCGAGACAACTGCATAGTGTCAAACCCTAATTTGTACAATAAACAACAAACGATTAATACTACTATTTACAATCAAACACTTACAAAGATTTTTTATAGCACATTTTTTATGGAACTGAATGGAGTTCACATTTTGAACAAATCCATCATGATATGGCTTAAGCCTTTGACCATTTACTTTGAAAACATTTCCTATTAATTGGTTCTCAGGCAAGTGACATGGTTTACTGTAAACTAGCTGATAAGGAGACATTCCCAAAGTGCAGCTTGGTAAACCCAAAGTGCATCAGTCAGTCTCAATGTCCAGTCCCTGCAGTCTAGATTTATTATTTTTTAAAAAATAAAATTTACCTCCCTATTGGCCAAATCAGCTTGTCCAGTTGTCCGGGGATGATAAAGGCCAGATATCATGTGAGAAATCAAATATTTTTTCATTAGGTTCTCAAATATTACAAAAATGTGTTCCCTCATCACTAATAATAGCTCGAAGAATTTCAAATCTAGACAAAATATTTTCTTTTAAAAATTTGATCATTGTGCGGTGATCATTGTTTCAACAAGGAATTGCCTTTACCCATTTGAAAACATAATCAATGACAACCAAAATTTATACATGTCCAAAGGATGGGGGAAATGGTCCCATAAATTCAATGCCCCAACAATCGAAAATTTCAATGACCAAATTAGGGTTGAAAGGTATCATGTTTCTTTTTGAAATATTCCCCATTTTTTGACATTTGTTACAGTTAAAAAAAAATATGTATAATAAGAAAAATCCACACTATGAAATTTTAGCAGCGATTTTCTTTAAAGAAAAATGTCCTCCGCAAGCTTCAGAATGGAAAAATGAGATAGCTTGACCAATTTGATCTTTGCAGTATTTAAACACAAAGGAATCTTTCCTAAAGAAACTGTGTATCTCTCTCAAAAAATTTATTTTTCTTGGTCCAAGTATAATAAAAAAGAATAGTACTTGTGGCTAAATAATTGATCATACCTACATACCATGGTACTCCTGTCACTGCAAATAACTACTCATCTGGAAAGGTTTCTTTGGTTGGTGCTGACTCTTCCTTTGTCCAGTAATTCAACCTTGATAGATGATCAACTACCACATTATTAACTCCTTTCTTGTCTCTGATGATAAGATCAAATTCTTGAAGCAATAGTATCCATCTTAGGAGACGTGGTTTATCATCCTTCTTAGTGAACAACTATTTCAAAGATGCATGATCGATAAACACAACAACTGTGGATCTAACCAAATATGAGCAAAATTTATCTAAAGCAAATACAACAACAAGCAATTCGTTTGTTGTATTAGATTAATTTATCTGTGCATCATTCAAAGTTTTGCTTGCATAATAAATCACATAGAATTTTTTTTATCTTTTCTTTGACCCAAAACAACTCCTGCTACATAATCGCTAGCATCACACATTAATTCAAAAGGAAAAAACCAGTCAGACGGTTGCATAATCAGTGTAGAAATATACATGCTTTTCAATCTATCAAAATCAAATTGACATGCATCATTCCAATCAAATGATACATCCTAACATAGAAGATTACACAAAGGTCTGAATATCAAACTAAAATCTTTAATGAATATTCAACAGAATCCTACATGACTTAAAAATGATCGAATATCTTTTACAGTCTTGGGTGGAGGGAGATTGGCTATTAAATCAATTTTGGACTTATCAACTTCAATTCCCTCGGTAGAAACTACATGTCCTAAAACAATACCCTATGTGATCCTGAAATGACACTTTTTCCAATTCAAAATAAGATTTGTTTTCCTTACATTGAGTAAGGATTTTTTCAAGAT
>CM042196.1:15219015-15252477 GCA_023539305.1 Ilex asprella
TGAGATCCAAGAATGCCGCTGGAGCATTCGTTAATCCGAAATACATGAAGGTAAATTGGAAATGCCAATAATGTGTTCTAAACGCCGCTTTAGGGATATCTTCTTCCCTAACCCTCAACTGATGGTAACTGGTGCAAAGATCTATCTTGGAGTAGACCTGTGCTCCTCTCAATTGATCAAACAAATCATCAATCCTTGGCAAAGGGCACTTATTCTTGATAGTAACCCTATTCAACTACCAGTACTATATGCATAGCGGAAGGGTCTTGTCCTTTTTCTTGGCAAACAACACCGGAGCACCCCAAGGTGAGGTGCTCAGTCGAATAAAGCCCCTGTCCAACAATTCCTGCAATTGGACCTTGAGTTCTTGCAACTCAGCCGGTGTCATTCTATGCGAGGTCATAGAAATATGAGATGTTCCAGGGTGCAACTCAATAGTAAGTCTACTTTCCTATGTGGAGTTAATCCCGATAATTCATCCGAAAAGCATCCTTATATTCACAAACCACCCGAGGTAGACCAAACTTTTATCTCATTTCGTCCTCTAGGGTAAGGCTTGCTAGCCAACCCATCAACTGCTTGTGCCATCTCAAATCATACATGGCTTGGGGTAAAGCACAATGCTTTTCCCCTTGAAACTTGAAACAAACACCCTTAGGTGTATACGCAATGACCCTCTTTCAATCGCAATTAAAAATGACACGGTGTGTCGTCAACCAGTCTATCCCAAGGATGACATTAAAATCCGACATGTCCATGACCCTAAGGTCCACAGT
The DNA here is from genome assembly GCA_023539305.1 of Ilex asprella. NCBI lineage: Eukaryota > Viridiplantae > Streptophyta > Magnoliopsida > Aquifoliales > Aquifoliaceae > Ilex > Ilex asprella. Next base: position 15,219,792 of record CM042196.1, read on the forward strand.
GAGTAGAATTCGCAAGATCTTTAGCTCACAACCCTGACATAACAGATCAATCCTCATGCTAACTCCTAGGGGAGAACTTACATGCAACAGCTCTTCCAAGGTTTCAACCTCTAAGCCCAAGTTTTTCACACAAGATGTTAAAATGAATGAATGAGATGCACTAGAGTCAATTAGTACTCTTGCCCACAAACGAGAGAGTATAAAGGTACCTTGGATAATCGACTGATCTGCTAGCTCAGTGTGAGGTGTGATGGCATAGACACGCCCTTGGGTCCCTGAACACTCGGCTTGAGAGCCTTGTCCTTGGCCTTGACCCATGCCCTAGCCCATCTAGCCTAATTGCAGAGTCCCCGTTCAAAAGGTAGTAGGAGCCTGAGTAGTGCCCTGGTATTGGTATTGGCTCCCCTGGTCCATAGTGGGGTAGGGAGGAACAAACTGTGTCTGTGGCTGCCCCAATGAAGACTAGGACTAGGATGTCCCATAGGTCTGGGATCCCTGCCTCTGACGACAATCCCTCTTCATGTGACCCGACTGGTGGCAATGAAAACAAGTCTTCTGGCCTGCCTGGTAGGTAGTCCTGAAGTTACCTCCACCCTGTAAGGATCGACCTTGGCCTTGGCCTTGACAGTTTCATCCTTGTACTTGTTGTCCCCGCGAAGTAGAAGTCTATTGCTTCTTCCCCACACTAGAAAAAGAGGATTAACCCTCCTTCTTCCGGTCCTTAACACCCGCTTCCCGGATGTTTCGTGCATCATCCATTTCTCTCTCAATGGTCATAGCAGTCTCGACCATCAAGTCCAAGTTTTGCCGGAGAAGTCCCACAATTTTACCTCGAATGAACAATTTCAACCCATCCTCAATCTTCCTCACTTTGGCCATGTCGGTGGCAACATAATTATCAGTGAAATGGGCTAATTCCATGAACTTAACCACATATTATAGCACACATGGTTCCTTGTTTCAAGTCTAGGAACTCCCAAGACTTAGCTTGCCGGACAAACATTGAAAAATATTTGTCCATGAAGAGCTCACAAAATTCTATAAGTCATAGCCTCCAAGTTCCTTGAGGCTTTAACCCAATCCCACCACAACTGGGATTCTGCCTCTACCTGAAAAGTTGCTAGAGTTATCTTAGTGGCATCGGAGGTGATCTCCATAGCCCCTAAGACCTTGTCCACTTGTCGGAACCAACGGTCAGCTAGCATCGGGTCTGCCCCTCCCATGAAGGCTGGAGGATGGTGTGTCTTGAAATTTTGGAGATTGCTCAAGCCTCTTTGTCCCATGTTTGCACCAGTTTGTGCAATAATAATGGTGGTGGCACTGTCCTGTGCTATATTAGCTGCCGCCTCACCAATAGCCTCTACAAAGGCTTGGTGATCAAAGCCGGTGGTGGTTGGTTGTTCCACCCACTGCCTCGGTGTCCTCTCCCTCTATTTTCTATCTACACAAGTAAAATAACAATAGAGCCTCACCTAGCATCCCAAGATGTGGATCAACATTTTAAAATTTGAGAATTTTCTCATTGTCGTACTAGTAGAGCGTATGTCACCCACTAGTAGACATTTACAACACGAATTATCCCGTTTATCCCTTTTTCCTAACATAAGGCTTTGTTTTCTAAACCTAGTGTTCCTCTTTTCATATACATAGCACCATGCATATAATTCACAAAACACATAACACATATCATGTCGCAAGTAAAGCACATAACATGAAATGTACATGGAAAACAATAGTCTAGACCCAATGCCCATCAAGCCCTAGGTAATTGGTATACCTAAGCTCTAATACCAAGCTATGACACCCCAAAATTTTGAGGTCATTATTCAACCATTGATAACCCGTTAACCTGCGGAAGTAGTCGTGGACGTCGCTTAACCTGACACCACGTCGATAACATTCTCATAGCCAAAATTTTTGTCCACAATTGTGATCCACGTTCCTTAAGTCATTTAATTCAACTGAGGTCCAATGTACCTCGATATACCTCATTTAAGGCCCATTTGTATCATTGGGACTAAATAAATCAAAGTCCAAAAGCAAAGCAAAAGGACTTTAATATTTTTGGATTTTGAAAAGCGTACCGGTACGGTGAACCTACTGGAGTGGGGCGTACCAGTACAGCTAACTCTCTAGGCAGCAGCGTACCGGTACGCGTACAGGTACACTCTGTCAACTTTTTGCCTGTTTCAACCATTTTTTATTTCAAACCCACTTCAAACCCTTCCAACTTCAACCCAAACTTGTACAACATGTATTACACACATAATACTTGATCCATGCAAGTTCTATTACAGTCATTTACATGAATTTACATGTCAAAACTAAGTTTCCATAAATATTTTACAAAAACTCAAAATAAGGCCACAAGTCAGCACCTTCACCCTTGATGCTCTACATAGGAGCCATCCACTGGAGTATGTTCCGCACCTGAAATGTGTTTTCCTATAGGGTGAGCCACGCTGAGTAGAATAATTCCTATAGAGGCTGCTCCCCACCTAGATGCACATGAAATGCATACGTGCAACATTCAACAATCCATCGTATTCCAAGCAAGAATATGCATTCAATGTTCGAATTTTTCATGCCATGCCATGAAATGAGATGAGACTAACTCATGCAATTCAACCCAAGCCCTTCCCGACTCCTCAACACATGCAAGTGTCATTGTGTATAAATACGTCATCCATATTGCGCATCGAATGACATTTACAATTTTAGGGTCTTTCTTTGGGGTGGATGTTTATGGACTTACACCAACAGCACCCAACCGACACGAAATTCATGGACTTCAACCAATGGTTTTGCGTACATCGACAAACTTTATGGGCTCTTATACCAACGGAGTGCGTATCCAATCACCGGGTCTCTGGCCCAAGGGATCTTCTAGCCCCTTTTTGCTAACCCCAAACCCAATTTATCATGCTTCCATGCAGCTTAGCTAGGCCTTCGGCCCAACTTTCCCAAGCCTTCCGCCAATCACCAAGTGTGGTATTGACGACAACCATACACACACCCATGTAATGAGATGTTCCATGCAAATGCAATGTAATGAACCATTGCTTATCCATGTCATGTCCCATATAATGAATGCCACATGAACAACATTTATCACTAGTCATCATATTCCATGAAAATGTATAACATGTACATATAACTTCCATAAATCATCATTATGCTCAATATATCAATAAGCATAGTTTCCATAAGTTATCATATAACTCACCCAAGCATGTTATTTCAATTACATCAAAATAACAACTTCAATCCATGTAAGTCATTTTATCAAACACCTTCTATGCACTAATCATGTTATCATATAATATTGTTCACACAACATCAAATATCATTATTCAAGGCATTTAATCAAATACCTTTAAGGCAAACATATCATGTGATCACACACATTTGCCCCCATATCATCATGTATCAAGGAATCACAAAAATGACTTTCACATATCAAATTCAAACAAGAATTTGGTTTAGGTCCTTTCTAGACATAATCATATATAAATACATAGGTCAATATGTATATATGTATATACACCCAATCATTCAACATAGGCATTCTAGGTTAGAAATCAACCCAAGTAGGAGAAACCCTACCTCTTGTAGCGTGTAGGAAGTGATAGAACTTCCAAAAACACCAACTAAAGCCCAAAACTCTTTATTTCTCAATTTTCCTCTTTGGATTACATAGAACTAAACCTCTTCGAGGAGATGAAGTTTAACTCTTGGTCCAAGTTAATCCGAGCGACAGAACTTATAAAATCGACGGAAGAAAGGTAGATATCTTGATTTTTTCTTCTCTCCATTCTCTTCTCTATGGTCAGCCAAGGGCTGAATAAGAAAGATATGAAATATCTCATTTAAGTCCCTATTTATAATTTCAATTGCTTGGCTCCAATCGTGCCTAGTGTCCTCACTTGTTCGGGTCTGATTTTGCAGTAAAATAATTTATTTTATCCCGATTTAAATTCAAATTAATTTTATTTGAACTTTTATTCAATTATAAAGAAACTTTAATTTTTTTTTTGGGTGACCTTTGTGAGGTCATCCGCAACCCAGGCGCCTCGAACGACGTGTAAAATTAGACTATCTCAGAATTCGATGAAATTCGACAGGGTGACTAGATTTCGTGATATGAATCCAACGGTAAAGTCCGTTGTATCATCCAAGCTCTAGAACATGAATATTTTAAATACGCATAAGGTTGGCAAATTACCATTTTGTCCTTTTTAGATAAAATTTCAGATTTTCCCTGGTTTTACAATTTAAGCATAGAGAAAATACTAGTTTTTCAAGAAATGTGGTTTTAAGTCTAGGTTTCTTAGTTGAGGTGTCAAACCAATCACATGCTTAGTCATTTTGACAAGCAGCCTTAAAATCTACATCCGTTTCATCCTTTATTAACAAGAATTACTAAAGTTGTTATTCTACTCATGCATTTAAACAGATAAAAGTGATAAACTAAATCATTCAATTCACATAATATGATTGTTTACTATAACACTAAAGATTCAATTAATCCACAAAAGAAGTGACCAATCACATAAACTTCAAATATCCACAATATGCTACCAAAGAAGAAACTTATCTACCAAAGACGAAACTTATCTACCAAAGACAAAACAAACAAACAACTATCAAAAATAGAAATAACTCCTCCTCACTCTCCTCCAGATCAACCATATCTGCCAGCTCCACTAGGTCCACCCCTTAGTAGGGGAATGATCTCACCTTACTTAGCCTTAATGTTAAGCATGATGTCTTGTAGAGAGCGTCAGGTGTTGGTGCAAGAACGGGGGTCGGCCTCATGCTGGGCTGTTCTTCCTCTTCCTCTTGATCAAGTATATCTTACACCTCATCCACTGCTCGGTTAGGGAGCACCTCTTGTCTTGCCGCCGAGCCACCACTATGACATTGGATCCTTCTAAAGGAGGCTTTATTCAGTGGCCCCATTGGTTTTTGGATTGTCATCTCAGGCCTCACCCTGATCGCATGGTCTTTGAACATCTCCGTGCTTAGGGTGTCAAACGGGAGCGAGTTTTGCTTTACATCTCAACCTTTCTTCATTTCTATCAAAATTAGGTAGGGGGTCGATGCTTTGGCCCTTTCTAAGTGCGCATAGCAACCAGGCCATGTCAGGGAGGATTTCCTTTTTTTTTCTTCCTATCAGTGAGCTCTCCTTGTCTAAAAAATCTCTTCTCTGCCCAAGAAAAATTAGGCACTCTTGTTAGCTCCACTCCAACCGCATCCATAGCTATATTCATCTTCTGGGGATAGGTAGGCTTGGATACCTGAGGTACCTCTTGTCTCATTTCCCAAATATAGTTCTAATCAACATCAACATGAGTTCCCCTTGTATAACTCTTCAGTGGCCCATTGATTACTTCGGCGTTGGAGTAAAACTGCCACACCAAGTCAATTACAGCTTCTCCGTTGTTTCACAAATACAATACCCAACCTCTCATCTCTATTTTTGACTATATACCTAACCCAGCAAAATCAGTCAATGCCACATCTCGCTCACAAACAACAGCGTGGTTTTGGTAGAAATTATCGTATCTATAAACTTTTAGAGCCATGGGGTCTTGCAATATCTTGCGTAATGGGTGGCCTCCCCTCTCTCACTTCGATGATTTACTCCACCATATTGGGCTCTAGGTTTATTGGATTGCGCCTAGCAGGAATTTTGACTCTTGGAGTCAAGGTGTTTCAGTTTTGAGGTTGTGAGGGCTTTGGAAGTCTTGTTTTTCTTGTGAAAATGAGGGTTTTTTATGTAGGAATGACTTTAGGGTGGTAGATTTTAGGTAGAAATGGAGAATGGGTGGTGTTTTGAGGTATGGGTAATGAAAAGGCGGCATAGGGTTTGGAGGTTTTTCTAAATTTGGGGGGTTTTGGAATGAAGGAGACAAACCAGGTTTTTACAGCCCGAGAGGTCACGTTCGAACTTGGATGTCGTTCGAACGTGAGTAGAAGGATTTTTAAAAGATTGTTTGAACGTGGTTGTCATTCGTACATGGTGATCTCTCAGTACTTTTTAAGTTCTATCAGAGACCAAAGTGCTATAAGGTCATGTGGTTCAAATGTTCTATTGGCGTTCGAACGTGGTACTCTCGTTTGAACGTTCTATTGGCGTTCTAATGGGCTGAGCTCCCAGTACTTTTTGGTTCCATTGGAGACTTCATCAGAGGCTGAGTACTACAAGTAGGTGACATTCAAACGTCACTTTGATTTCGAACGTCTGATCAAAAGTCAAAAAAATTTATATACAACAATCTACACAATAAGAGAAAGCTACATACACAAGTCTGAACAAAAAAAATCATGGTGTTTCAGGATAAGTCCCTACCCATGATTTAGGTTGGTATTCCAGGACATTCCTTACTCAACCCATGTTTTCATTTCAGTCAAAAGAGTTTGTACAAAAATACTCTTACACTTTTTACAAAAATTTAGACCCTTTGGCTTTCATCCCAACAAAAGTACAAATTTCTATTGAAAATAATCTAATCCGAGTCTCCCTCCATATCTGTGTAGTTCAAAAAACCACTAACTCTCCCAATTTCCTCTCTCACAATCCGGTTAAGCAAAGTACCAGAATAGCATGGTGTCTCAGGCTAATCCTTACTTAGCCTATTCACTATCCAATCTAATCAATCAAGTGCATGACCAAAAATTGGTTCAAAACACTGATTATATGGGTAAAAGACTCTGCCACACTGTTTACAGGCACCAAGTCTTTTAGCACGACGAAGTTTAGCAAAATTGCTTCTGCCGTAGAGGGGTTTTCGTTGTTCTTCTTGGATCTCATTCTTTCTTACCAGTCTTGCTTTTTTCATGATCACAAAATGCACATAAGATAGAAAAGTGCGTATAACTCCTAGACTAAATCAAAAAATTTTAACATCCATGCTTTATAAGCTTTAAGACTCACTATCTAGTTCTTTAACGTCTGTCGATCACAAAGACAATTTAAACTGACTCACACACATAATCTTCAATTTATACAAAATATGAAGCAAGGTACCCACTATGATTAGAAACAGCAACAACAACAACAAAAACAAAAATATTTACAGGCACAAAATATGAACTTTAGTTCTCACCCCTACCTAAAATGAACATTGTCTCCAATGTTTCGAATTTATCAGTGTATGGATCTTCGAGATAAGTTTGAAAGGTCAAAATCTGTTCATCTGCCGAAACCTACAAATAAAACACCACATTTAATAATCTTTGGCTAGATCTGAGTTTAGATGAGAACTCTTATATGTGAGTGCGAACAGAAGTACAACACCCATGTATAAATAGAGTAAGGAAGCAATAATCATGAGACAAATGACTAGATCTTTGGGGTATATGAACATGAAGTTGTTAGGGCTGGGTCATTTTTACAGAAAATAGAGAACAACAAAAAGGAAGAAGAAGAAGAAAGAAAAGAAAAAGGGGCAACATCTATGAATGGAAAAAAAGAAAAAAGGAGGGCCTTATAAAGGTGTCCCCTCGGGTAGGGTTGACTCAAATTTTTCCTGACTCAATCCGTTTGAGTGTCGGTAGGCACGAATCTTGGAGGAATATTCTGGATCCATTAAAAGAATGGTTTCCACATTTTTAACAAAATCCTCCAAAAATGGTTTCAACCTCTGACCAGTAACAGTAAGATATTACCGTTCGATGGGTTTTCCACTTCTACTGCTCCATGTCCAATCACTTTTTTGACAATGGAAGGCCCAGACCATCTTGACTTCAACTTACCCGGAAAGAGGTGGAGTCTTGAATTAAACAACAGGACTTTTTGAGAAGGTTCAAAAGTCTTCCGCACAATATTCTTGTCATGAATAATTTTCATCCTGGTTTTAGCAATCTTAGCATTCTCATATGCTTCATTTCTCAATTCCTCCAATTCATTAATTTGAAGTTTCCTTGCTAGTCAGGCCTTGTTCAAGTCAAAGTTCATTGTTTTAATGGCCCAGTATGCCCTATGTTCCAATTCCACAGGTAGGTGACACGATTTTTCATAGACTAATCTATAAGGAGACATACCTAAAATTATTTTGAAAGCAGTACGATAAGCCTAGAGTGCATCAGTTAGTCTTCACGACCAATCTTTTCGGTATGGGTTTACCATTTTATCTAAAATCAGTTTGATCACTCGATTAGCCAATTTTTCCTATCCACTAGTATGTGGGTGATAAGAGGTTGTAATTTTATGAAAGATCAAGTATTTTTTAATCAAATTCTAGAAGGGATGATTGCAAAAATGAGCACCCCCATTGATGAGCACAAAATATTGCATATTTAATGGCCTAATTTCATGTTTTTTAACTCAACTTTTGCATTTAAGTACTTAGAGTTAGCCGAAATTATGAATAATGTTGAATTTCGATGTTGCATGTAATTATAGCTTAAATGATGGATTTTATAACCTTGCAACTATGTAAGGATGTGTGGTGAATGCATGTACACATTACATGAAAATTTGGAGACTTAAAAGTGAATAAATCAATGAGGTATTGGTGTTGGGTAACAAAGGCACCAACACCCACACTATCTGGTAGTAGAGCCTCAGTTTTCATCCATTTTGACCATGATCCACTTTGAATATGTAAAAGTTCAAAACATAAAAGTTGTGGATCTGGATGTCCACTGTGCTGTGTCAAATTTTTCAGCTCAATCGAACGGTTGGATCAAAAGTTATGACAATTCTACAAAAAATATCTGAAGCATAAAGTCTACCAGTACGCGTAGGCTACTGGAGTTTGGGATACTGGTATGCTTTCCCATAAGTGCCTAGAATGCCTACAAATCATGCTCCACTTGCTTGGGGGTCCCACCATTGATTCTCCCACTTTCCCATGACTTTTCTTACACATTTACATGTCTCTTATACCAAGCTGAAGATTTTGAAGGCAAACACATTAATGAGGATGGGAGAGATGGGGGCAGCCATGTGGGGTGCAGGCTATGCTCTTCCTAGTCTGTCAAAGGTCATCAGCCTCCTATGGATGGGAGGCCTTTCACACAGACCTGGGGACCTCTATGGACGAAAATGAAGGAACACACACCATATATTCAACATTCTTTAGCATTGCAAAGGGTGCCTACCTAAGCTAGGAGTAGTTTTAGTGAATAAGATGATGAATATTGTAATAGAAATTTATATTTTTGCATTTTCTTCTCCATTTTCGTGTAGTAAGCTTTAATACTCTTGTAATCTTCATTCCTTGCACTATAATCTTAGTTGTTTCAAGTTTAGTCCAAGTTTACTTGCATCTTCTTCATTTCACCATTGATGTATTAAATTTTCTTCATGTCATGCTTTTAAAATGGGTTTTAAATATTTTTCTTCTTAGTTCAAGTTTTCTTGCATTGAGTTAAGCTTTAATCTTCATTCCCATCTTCTTTACATGTCTCCTTACATTATGCATTGTTTTCCTTTATTTATGAGCAGCTAGATTTTTGTTGGCTAATCCAAGGGATACCTCCTCTTGGGTTTTCCATTTCAACTCATTTTATTTCCTCTCTCGATGTACGATGGTTCGATTTGACTGGGTTGAGAGTGGATGTGGTGGTGAGTCTTTGATATTTCGTAGGCTTGGTCATGGTTTATGCTTGGATCCTCACCTTCTCGTCCCTAGCTTCCCACGAATCAATCGTTCATCTATAAACCTCGGAGGAAGGTTTCGAGTTGATCGAGCATTCCCATTGAAGTGAACCTTTTTGATTAGCCAATACTTTTTTTTATTGTATTTTCATTTACAAACTTAAAACACCAAAACACAAAAAGATTTTACACTTTCCCTTTTTTCTTTTGTCCACAAAATCACCTTTTTTCTTTCAAGTTGATTGAGCATTCCCATTGAAGTGAACCTTTTGGATTAGCCAACACTTATTTTTATTGTATTTTCATTTACAAACTTCAAACACCAAAACACAAAAAAAGAGTTTACACTTTCCCTTTTTTCTTTTGTCCACAAAATCACCTTCACACACTTGAAATTTCCTTCCTTGAGGAGACAAACTTGGAATACTTTTCAAGTAAAACACGAAAAGCAAAATACTCCTTGCGCTTGGGGAGCACTTTTGTTCACACACATTTCTCACATATTTTGTTCATTTCATTTTCCATCATTTCCTTGCCCTTTCTTTTGACATCATTCCAAGGGAGTGTGACACTCCCCTTTATCCATACACTACACATTCTAAGGGATGGTTTTTAAAGGTTCAGAAACAAGAAGGATTTTGAGGAAGCACCCATCACTTATGATTGATTTTGGAATTTCAAACCGGGACAAAATATTTTCTTTTAAAAACTTGATCACTGTGCTGTGATCTTTATTTCGGCATGGAATTGCTTCAACCCATTTTGACACATAGACTACGGCCACTAAAATGTATAGATAGCCAAAGGAAGGGAAATGGTCTCATAAAATCGATGCCCCAACAGTAAAAAATTTTAATTATCAGAATTGAGTTCAAGGGCATCATGTTTCTTTTAAAAATGTTTCCCAACTTTTGACATCTATCACATGTTAGACAAAAGATATGGACATCTTTAAAAAGTGTAGGCCAATAAAATCCACACTGCAAGATTTTTGCTGTAGTTTTCTTTGACGAGAAATGGCCACCACATAATTTAGAATGATAAAATGATATTACCTATCTACTTTCATGAGTGGGAATACAATGCCTTATGATTTGATCCTTATAGTACTTAAATACGTAGGGACCCTCCCAAAAAAAGTTACGAGCCTCCCTAAAAAATTTCTTTTAGTCCATCATGATAAAGGACGGAGGGAGCATACTAGTAGCAAGAAAATTAGCAATATTAGCATACCATGGTGTCTCATCAATCATGAATAGTTGTTCATCGAAAAATTTCTCATTGATTGGCAAACCATCTTCATAAAATTTATACATTAATCTGGACAGATGATCTGCCACCACATTCTCAGCACCTTTCTTGTCCTTAATGATCAAATCAAACTCTTGGAGTAAGAGTATCCCTCTTAAGAGCCTTGGCTTGGCATCCTTCTTTGTGAGTAAGAATTTTAGGGCTACATGGTCAATCAATACAATAACAGAAGAACCATCAAGATAGGAACAAAATATTTCCAAAGCAAAAACTATAGCAAGCAATTCTCTTTTAGTCATTGAATAATTCATTTAGGCATCATTCAAAGTTTTGCTCGCATAGTAAATTACATGTGGTTTCTTATCCTTTGTTTGTCCCAACACACCACCTACAGCATAATCAATCACTTGCACCACATATTAGTTCAAAGGGTAGAGTCAAGTCAAGGAGTTGCATTATTGGAGCAGAAATTAACATACTTTTAAGTTTTTCAAAAGCTTTCTAGCATGCTTCGCTCCACACAAAAATTACATCCTGACATAGAAGATGGCACATGGGTTTAGCTATGGTACTAAAATCTTTTATGAATCTCCTGTAAAAGCCTGCATGTCCTAGGAATGATTGGACATCCTTTACAGTCTTAGGGGTGGGCAAATTTTTAATCAGATCTATTTGTCTTGTTAACATTCATGCCCTTAGACGACACAATGTGCCCCAAGACAATGCCTTGTGTTACCATGAAATGACATTTTTTTCAATTAAGCACTAGATTGACCTCTTTATACCTTATCAACACCTTTTCTAGGTTGGCCAAACACAAATCAAATGAGTCACCATAGACAGAGAAGTCATCCATGAACACTTCCAAAAAAAATTCAACCATGTCACTAAACAAGCTTAGCATGCATCTTTGAAATGTTGCAGGAATGTTGTAAAGTCCAAATGGTATCCTTTTGAATGCAAAGGTACCAAAAGGGCATTGGAATCTGGTTTTCTCCTGATCATTCAATGTTATCTCAATTTGATTGTCCCCGAAATACCCATCCATAAAATAGTAGAATTCATGGCCTGCAATTCTCTCTAGAACCTGATCAAGAAAGGGAAGAGGGAAATGGTCTTTCCTAGTCACCAAATTGTGTTTTCGATAGTCAATACACATCCGTCATCTTGTGATGACTGGAGTTGGTACCAGTTTATTCACATCATTTTTGACCACTGTGATCCCAGAATTCTTGAGTACATCTTAGGTTGGACTAACCCATTTGCTATCGGAGATGATAAAGATTATAACTATATCTAAGAGCTTGAGTACCTCTGTTCTCACAACTTCTTTCATGTGAGGGTTCAGTCATCGCTGGATTTGACGAGAGGGTTTTGAATCCTCTTCAGGGTATATAGCATGATTGCAGATCAACAGGCTTATACCTTTCAAGTCAGCGATGGTCCACCCAATAGTACTTTTATGACCTTTAAGAATTTCAATTAGTTTAAACTCTTGCAAGTTTGTGAGTTTAGATGAAATTACCACTGGGTATGACCCGTCCTCTCCTAAGAATGCATATTTGAGGTCAGATGGGAGAGGTTTCAATTCATGCTTTGGTGGTTTGACACTTGATAGGAGTGGCTTTGTGCCACTTGGTGAGATCTCTTTGAATTTGGGGGTCCATGTCCCAATAGTATCAGTGGGGCATTCATTTGTCAATTCAAAGGTGAGAGACTCCAACAAAGATGATTTAGTAGGATTCTCACAGAAAGAGTCATTTAGATGTTCATGTATTAAAGATTCAATGGAGTTTATTTCCCTTTCTTTTTTGTCTTCTCTCGGGTGCTTAGAAATATTGAAAATGTTCAGCTCGAGAGTCATATTTCTAAAAGTTAATTTCATGACTCTATTTCTGCAATTGATCAGTGCATTGGAAGTTACTAGGAAGGGTTGACCAAGAATGAAGGGAATTTTGTTCTCCACATGTATTGTTGGTTGAGTGTCTAGAATAATGAAGTCAACAGGGAAGACAAAGTTGTCCACTTGGACAAGTACATCTTCAACAATGCCCCTAGGAATTTTTACAGATTTATTTGCCAACTAGAGTGTGACATAAATGACTTTGAGTTCACCCAGGCCCAATTGCTAATAAACATAGAAAGGAAGCAGATTGACACTTGGTCCAAGGTCTAACGGTGTTTGTTCTATTCTGAAGTTCCCAATGACACGTGACATATTCGGACATCCATAATCTTTGTATTTTGGAGGAGTTTTGTGTTAAAGCAGGGCATTGGCTTGTTCGGTCTAGAAGGCTCTTTTTTGAACAACTTTATCTTCTCTTGACTGTGCACAAGTCTTTTAGAAACTTGACATAGGACAGTGTTTGATTATATCCAGAAGTGGGATGTTGATCATTACTTGCTTAAAAAGTTCATAAATTTTAGGCTGATTATTCAACTTATGTATGATTTTGAGTCTATGAGGAAAAGGATCAGGAATGAAACACGAAGGTTCTCTTTCACCAAAAGATTCTGGCTCTTGTTCAATCATAGGCTCAGGTTCTCCTTCAATTACAAGTTCAGGCTCAAATGATGAGTTTACTGGAATTGACTCAAGATTTGATTTTGGAATGAGCATGTCTCTGATAGTCTTGTCAATCACCTTGTCATTTCTCAGTGTAGTGACAACTTGGACTTGGTCTTATGGGTTTTCCATGATCGAAGGGTTCCCCTCATGGAATTGGCCTTGTGGTTGCTTAGGTTGAGTAGGAAATTTACCCTTCTCATGTGTGGCCTTGGATTGGGTCAACTTTTGGATGTGGCTTTTAAGAACCTCAAAAGATTGAGTGGTCTGAGTTTTGAAATCAGTGAAAGCCTGAGTGGAATTATTTTTGTAGTTTAATTGGCTTTGCATGAATTGATTCAGTGTGTCCTCAAAGCTCCTCTTTTGTGGTGGTTGGTATGGTTGATACATCGGGGGTCCTTGAGGTGGTGGGTGTGAACCTTATGGTTGGTTCATGGGAGTAGGTTGTGTGTTTGCCTAACTGAAGTTCGGGTGGTTCCGCTGCCCTAGATTATATGTTTTAGAGTATGGGTTGGAGTAGAGCTTGTTAAAGTTAGAAATTGTATTTGTCTGTTCCAACAAGACCTCCTTGAATGCTTGGATGGTAGGACACTCCCCAGTAGGGTGTCCTGTTAGCGCACAGATTCTACACACTTGTTTTGTGGAAGGGCCAACATCAACTTGATGGACCTTTTTCATCTCCAAAGCTTCTAGCTTTCGAGATAAAGTAGACTTTTTTGCTCTCAGGTCATCATCATCTCTCAAGACATACTTACCCTTTTGGGAAGTAGGTGGTCTGGCTTCAACAGTGGCAGGAAAGGCTAAGTCCCACATCAAAGAACTGTTAGATATGGTGTCAAAGAAATTGAATGCCTCCTCAAGACTTTTACCCATAAATTCTCCTTGTACCATCATTTCGACAAACTGACGTAGTCTAGTGGACAAGGAGTCATAGAAAAATCATATCAAAGTCCAATTCTCAAAATCATGGTGTGGGTAGGCTTTGAGAAGATCTTTGAATCTCTCCAGACATTGGCATAAAGTTTCCCTTACTTTTACCAAAAAATTCATGATTTGCCTTTTTAGTTCATTGGTGCGGTATAAGGGAAAAAAAATCTAAAAAATTCATTTTGTAATGCCTGCCAGTGAGGTATTGACTGGGTTTTTAAAGAATTTAGTAATTGTTTAGCTTTGTCCTTTAAAGAGAAAGGAAAAAGTTTTAACTTGGCCAGTTCAGTGTTGTCTTAAAATGTTCCACATACTTTCTCAAAATCTTTTATGTGCATATACAAATTTTCAGATTCGAGTCCATAAAATTGAGGAAGTAGTTGCACTGTCCCCGCCTTTACATTAAAGAGGGGCGCATTTGCAGGAAAGACAAAACAAGAGGGGACACTATTTTTTGTTGGATTTAAGTAATCCCACAAAGTTTGAATGTTAGGCACTTCCCCCTATCTCATTAAGACTTCTCCATTTCTCTCATTATTTTTCATATTATTCTCACCAGAGTTTGCTACTGATCTAGGTGAATTTGGTTCAAGCTGATTCACAGACCCAGAAGATTCTACCAACAAAATTTTGATTGTGAGGAGCATCCTTAAACATAAAATAAAATAAAACAAAATTATTCACAGTAAATCAAAGAATATAGACAAAAAGAAAGGTATTTTTACCTTTTATCTTAAAACACCTTTTATAGTTCCCCAGCAATAGCGTAAAAAACTTGACTTAATCCGAAATGTGTACACCCAAGTGCAGGTGGTCAAGCTGTAGTAATAATCCGGTTTGAGTCCGGAGTCGAATCCACAAGGAACTCTTGTTGGTATTTCAAAGTAAGCAATGGTGGAGACCAAATGGTTGTAACCTTTGAGATTTAAGGTTATTAGGTTTAGGGATTTCCTGAACAGAATATAAGATTCTTTCCAATAAGGTTTTCTAGATAAAATATAAGATAAGCTCAAAGATAAAATGGTAACTCTTTAGTTTGAGGATCTGGTCATGTAGGTAATCATTCAGTTTATTATATTTGTGCTTGATAACTCAATTCACTCCCGTGTCAACAACAAGTTAATTAAAAGATAAAGTTGGACAGTGAGAATTAAGAACATGGTTTCAATGTCTTTCTAGAAGTTTACAAGAATTGTCTGTGCCGAGACCCAACCAGTCTGCAAACAAGCAAGTGTTTCTACAAGACATTCAACCATGATATTAATATTCCATTCTTTAAATGAAACATAATAATGGTGAAGATTGAAGGGTAGTCATGAAGATTTAGCCGGCGTACTTGCCTTGAACCAATGAATCTTTCTATGCAAGAGTTATATGTGTTATAGAAAGTATTCATGGTTTTACAAAGTACCTTAGCTTTGCTAGATGCAATCAATCATTCAATAAGCAGCAAGTGGAATATAAAACATTAAACATAAGAAAAATGCACAAATATAACTTTCAGATAATTTATACATGTCATTCACCTCTTACTAAAGAATGAATGAGAAAACTACTCACTCTTCATGACTTTGGTAAATCTTAAAAAGTGAGTGATGCTAATCCCTCTAAGTAGAGGACTTACAAAATGAGTGACTCATATTCCACTCTTCACGACTTTAGTAAAGCTCTAAAAAAGTAGAAGAATTTCACTCCTCTAAGAAAGAAGAAAGCTCAAGCTATGGAAGTAGAAGAAAGCTAGTCACTTTTGGAGGGTTGCTTCCTCAACCAAAAGATGAACTATCTCCCTTGATACAAGTAAATATAAGAGATTTCTATAACTATATGAGTGGGAGTATAAGCCTCCATCAAGCTCTCTACCAAGTCCCCTTTAATCTCCCAAAATGGGAGAATTTATAGGCAAGGAAGAGGAGACAAGAGAGGGTGAAGGAATAGTGTATGCCACCCCAGTCCAAGTGAAAAGTCAACCACTCTACAGCCAGTATACAGACAACGTACGAATGTTGTCTGGCGTTCGAACATTGTCTCTGTCTTGACTTTATGGGCTTTCGAACGTGTTGATGGGGTCTGATCTTTCCACTCAAGTGCCCAGTAGTCTTCTATGAAGTTTATTTCCACACTCCATATAGCATCATGGTCTTCAAATGATTCCAAGGGATGTTCAAGCGTCGATTGGTGTTCGAACGTGGTACACATGTACCTCAGGGTCTTCCTTCTTAGCTGCAACACATCATGTCTCAACAGTGTAGTCCTTTCAGGATTTAAGGTAACGTTCGAACGTTGATTGGCATTTGAACGTTCTTGCCTTGGTCCCTTATACAATTTATTCCCTGAAATGTCATCATTTAAACTCCATCAAAGTATAATTAGTCTTAAAAGGACATAGTAATATGCTCATTTTAACTACTAATCATGAAGTATATGCATGGTGAAAGGTATGTGGAAAAGAGACACTAAGGTTAGAGAACATAACCTTAGGGGTCCAAAAAGAATGAATGTGATGGTTCAGGGTGTAGATGTCTACTTGTAAATGGCACACACACTACTAGTGAGACAAGGAGAGAAATCTCAATGTTATGACTTTGATCCCTACCTTGGGATAATAAGTTAGTGCTCTATTTTCTATTTGAAAAGTCATTATATGTGAGTTCTCCCATAAGTTTTAGGGTATATACTGATCAAATATATCGAGGTTGTGAGTTAGAGATCTCGGGGACTCAACTCACCTTAGACCTTAGGATCATGGACATGTCGGAGTTTGATGTTATCCTTGGGATAGACTAGTTGACTGCACACTAAGTCGTCATTGATTGTGATCGTAATAGGATTAGTGCCTACAAATCGGAGGGTGTTTGTTTCAAGTTCTAGGGGAAAAAGTAAGATGTTTTCCCCAAGTCGTATATGACTCTTGATGGCCCGAGTAGTTAATGGGTTGGCTAGCAAGCCTTACCCTAGAGGACGAGGTGAGACAGGAGTTGGGTCTACCTTGGGTGATTTGTGAGTATAAGGATGATTTTCTAGATGAACTACCAGGATTATTACAACATAGGGATGTAGACTTCACTATTGAGTTGCACCCCGATACATCACCCATTTCTATGAATCAACATAGAATGACACCTATAGAGTTGCAAGAACTCAAGGTCCAGTTATAAGAATTAATGTACTATGGGTTCATTAAACCGAGCACCTCACCCTTGGGCGCTCCAAGGTTATTTTTCAAGAAGGAGGACAAGACCCTTAGGCTATGCATAGACTACTGGCAATTGAATAGGGTTACTATCAAGAATAGATACCCTTTACCGAGGACTGATGGTTTATTTGATCAACTGAAAGAGGCGTGGGTCTACTCTAAGATAGATCTACACACGGGTTACCATCAATTGAGAGTTAGGGAGGCGGATATGCCTAAGACAGCATTTAGGATGTCGTATAGGCATTTCGAGTTTACCGTCATGCCTTTTGGATTGACAAATGCCCCAACGGCATTCATGGATCTCATATATATGGTTTTCTAACCCTACTTAGATCAGTTTGTTATGATCTTTGTTGATGACATTTTGATCTACTCCAAGTCTGAGGAGGAGCATGAGGGTCACTTGAGAATTTTTCTCCAGACCATAAGTTGTACGCCAAGTTCAGCAAGTGTGAATTTTGGCTCATGGAGTTGAAATTCTTGGGACACGTGGTGTCAGCTTCAAGTGTTTTAGTTGATCTGGAGAAGGTTGAGGCAATTATAAGTTGGGAGAGGCCGAGATCAATCTTCGAGATACATAGTTTCTTAGGATTGGCAAGGTATTATCGGAGGTTCATTGAGGACTTCTCCCAACTAGCTGCACCTATGACAAGATTGACTCGGAAGGAGGTCAAGTTTTAGTGGGATTATTCGTGCGGAAAGGCATTCCAAGAGTTGAAGAGGATGCTTACTTCAGCTCTTATTTTGATAATCACGAAAAGAGGACAGAGGTGCACAGTGTATTATGATGCCTTGAAGGAAGGGTTTGGTTGTGTTTTGATATAGTCTGGGAGGGTGATGGCTTATGGTTCTCGGTAGTTAAAGAACTACGTGTAGAATTACCCTACGCATGATAAGGAGTTGGCGGCCATTGTCTTTGCCTTGAAGACTTGGCGCCACTATTTATATGGTGAGCAATTTGAGGTATTTTCGAACCATAAAAGTTTGAAGTACATCTTCACACAATGGGAACTTAACATGAAGCAACATAGATGAATGGAGTATTTAGAGAACTATGACTTCACTTTACATTGCCATTCCGATAAAGCAAATGTGACTGCTGATGCACTCAGCTGGAAGTCACTGGGAATGACAAAATGCTAACAAATGTGGGGCAGTTCAGGCTACACTGCAAGAGTCAAGCTCAGGGCACTTTAGAGAGTTTAGTGGATACGTCTTCCTTATTGAGCAGAGTGATTGAGTCCCAGGGACAGGACGCAAAGATATTATCTATTAGGGATCGGGTATAGTTGGGTATAGGTGACAAAGGTTGGGCCATTCATGTGGATGGTGGTCTTCAGTATAGTGGAAGGGTTGTGGTTCCCAGTCTTTAGATCTGAGAAAGAAGATTCTTAGGGGGTTTCATTGCTCCCGTTTTGTTGTACATCCCGGTGGCACAACAATGTACAACGATCTTCACCACCAATACTACTGGAGTGGGATGAAGAGGCATGTAGACGTTGTTAGCCGATGTCTCATGTGTCAGTAAGTCAATGTTGAGCACCAGAGACCAACAGGGTTGCTCTAGCCTTTAGAGGTGGTTGAGTGAAAGTGGGAGCACATCACGATGGATTTTATGACCCAATTGCCACTGACATCACGAGAACATGACGCAGTGTAGGTGATAGGGGACCGGCTTACAAAGTTAGCACACTTTTTTTGCAGTGCGGATGACCTTCACATAGGAGGAATTTCGCAGGCTGTATATATGAGACATTCTCCGGCTACATGGGGAGCCCGTATCTATAGTATCAGATCGAGATCCTAAGTTTTTGGCTCATTTTTGGGAGAGTTTCCAGCAGGCAATGGGTACATAGTTGATGATGAGCACAACTTTTCATCCCTAGGCAGACGGTCAGTCAAAGAGGACCATCCAGAATTTAGAGGACATGCTATGGGTATACGTTCTAGATCTCAAGGGTAGCTTGGAAGAGCACCAACTCTTAGTAGAGTTTGCCTACAACAATAATTATCAGGTGAACATACAGATGGAACCCTATGAGGCACTTTATGGGAGGCCTTGTCATTCTTCGGTTTGTTGGACAGAGGTTGGATAAAGACCCTCCACGGGTCCAAATTTGGTTAGAGACACCTCAGACAAGGTGGACTTAATACGAAAGCATCTTCTCATAATTCAGAGCCGTCAGAAGAGCTATGGCGACAGACGACGACGACCTCTAGAGTTTGAGGTGGGAGATCATGTCTTCTTGAAAATGATGCCTAAAAAAGTAGTGGGTCAAGTTTGGCAAGCAGGAAAAGTGGTAGCCCAGGTATATCGGGCCCTTCGAGGTACTCGAGAGGGTTGGTACAATTGCTTACTAGTTGGCGTTATCGCCAAATTTATCCGTTGTGCACGCGGTGCTCCATGACTCAATGCTCCGGAAGTACACTCCAGATCCGACACATGTGATGAATTGGGGTGAGTTGATTGTTGATGCAAATGGGACCTTTGAGGAGGGACTGATGCATATCATGCATAGTCGGGAGTAGGTTTTACGAGGCAAGACCGTGACGTTGGTGAAGGTGTTATGGCAACACTGAGGTGTGAAGGAGGCAACATGAGAGCATGAGGACACTATATATACCAATTATATGTTCTTGTTCGAGGATGGAAGTATAATTTTGTAACCATAAGTACTGTATTACTTGTTGCATATGCATGCGATTAAGTGTGCATGAGTGTGAATTTCGAGGGCAAAAATCATTTAAGGGGGGAACAATGTAAAACTCGAAAAAATTTAAATTTTTTATTAAAAAGGGCAAAACGGTAATTTATCACTATAGTGCGGGTTGCAATCAAGTATTTCTTTAGACCTCGGTTGACGAAACGAATCTCACCATTGAATTCGTCTCACGAAATCTAGTTACCTAGATAAATTTCGTCAGATTCTGAGATAATCGAATTTTTCACGTTTTACGAGGCGGTCAAGTCTCGGGTGACCCAAAAACTAATTTTTTAATAAATTTTGAAATTTAGAAAATAACTAAAATAAAGTTCATATAAAATATTTTGAGCTTTAACCGGTACGAAATTTAATCGTTTTGGGGAGAAAACGGACCCAAGAACGGGGGACGTGTTGCGCAACGTGGACCAAGTGTTAAAGTGTATAAATAGAGACTAAAATCTTTATTTTTAAAAAACTCTCTATTGGGTTTAACCTTGGAATAAGAAGAGAGGAAAAAGAGAGAATTTCAACCTTCTCTCTCAGATCTACGGAGTTCCGCTGGTCAAAATTCTTCGAGCGAAGTATTAAAGTCGATCTCCTCGACAAGGGCTACGCAACCATACTAAAATGAAGGATTTCACCCAAGATTCAAAAATGGTATTTTTGGGGAAGCTTGTTTTTGAGTTTGGGTTGAATCCTTGAAGCTTCCAACGTTGAGTTTACGCTTCAAGAGGTAGGATTTTCATCCTAACTAGGTTTATTTCCAACCTAGGATGAATATATGGAATGGGTGGGCTGTTATGTGTATTTTAACACTAACCAATGGTAGTCGATTCAATGGAAATGGGTGGATTCAATTCTAGTATGTAATGGTAATTTGAAATTGCTAGTTTGTGATTTCTTGGAAGTTTTGATAATTGGGTAAGTGGAAATCACATAATCCAATTTTTTATGAGTTATTTGATGAATTTGGGCATTTTATGTGATTATATGATTTGGTGCCTTGAAGGTGTTTGATAAAATGCCTATATGAAATAAAGTGTGTTATTGCATAGATTATGTATGACATGCTTGGGGAAAGTTGGATCGAAGATTCAATTGAATCACATGGTTTGCATTGAAAATAGGGTCGGGTTAGAAAGAAGGGCTAAAAAAATTTCACGGGTGCAAGACCCAGCGATTGACATACGCATTACCTTGGTTCAGCCCATAAAGTGTGTGGGTGTACAAGGAACCCCTGGTGGAAGCCGATGAAATCAGCATAGGTTAGGTGACACTTGGTGTAAGTCCACGAATAACCACCCCAAGAAAGACCCAAGATTTATAATAGTCATTTGATGTGCAACATAAATGACAAATTTATACACATTGGCAATGCATTGTGTTCTGGGTCCCGGGGAGGCCTTGGGTTGAAGTGTCTCACATCATTTCATGGCATGACATGGTGATTTTCAACATTGAATTGCATGTTCTTGATTGGAATTCTTTGTGGCTTGTTGAATGTTGCATGTGAATATTTCATATGCATTTAGGTTGGAGAGTGGCCTCTTTAGGAGATACCCTATTGAGTGTGGCTCACCCTTTATGTGAAAACATTTCAGGTACGGGTTATACACAGGTGGACAGCTCGTATTTAGGGCCTCGAGGATAAAGAAAAGTTGACTTATTGCTTTTAATCCTTTTTTGTAAAATATTTGCAAAATTAGTTTTTGGGCATATAATGTATGTAAAAGAATTGTAATTTGAACTTGTATTAACTATGTTTGATGTATATTGGACCTCGGATGGGTCATGTGATTAAATGTTGTTATATGAGTATGAAAAAAATGGACCTGGTGTGGTTAATGTTGTATATTGGACCTCGGATGGTCATGTGATTATACGATTATACATGTTGTGTTTTGGGTAGAGCTCCCCATACAAAGGAGACTCTGCCCAAATTTTGTTAAATTATAGATCCCGATAAATGGGGCATAATGGCGTGATATTGAGTTACACGATATCCATGGGTATTCCATGATTTGATGGATGATCAACGGGTTGACAAAGGACCCCCGGTTTTTGGGGCATCACAAATTCAAATTCAAATTGTTCACCTTACCACCTTTAAAACACCTGTTTTACCTTATCAGGTGGTAACACTTTCTCAATCACCACCGACTCTAGTTGTAATCCCCAATCCTACAAAAGATTTGAGAAATTATTAATGTAGAAGGACTTATAACATCCACCACCACCTTCATCATAAACTCAATTTGTAAAGGGATCTAGACAATGAGAGGCATTAAATTGTTTTTCCACAACATAATCAATCATATTTACTTCATGAAAATCAAAATCCTCCCTATGTTGTTTGATGATATTAAAAATATTTAATTCCATCATCATATTGCCAATAGAAACCTTCATGACTCCATCCGTACAAGTGATTAGAGCATTAGAAGTTGCAAGAAAAGGTCCACCAAGTATGATTGGAATTCGACTCCCTGAATGCAAAATTGGTTGAGTGTCCAAAATAATGAAGTCAACAGAGAAATAAAAATTTTCCACCTAAACAAGTACATCCTCAATTATTCTGCTAAAATTTTTTACATAATGGTCTGCCAACTGAAGCGTGATGCATGTAGGAGCCTGTCGGTGATCGGCTTTATGTATCATGAGCATATGGAGCTTTGACAGTTTCGCTTTCTGGCTGCAAGACCAGGCAAAACTTTCTCAATCTTTAAGTTTTCAATGAGACAAGATATAGTGGAACACCTTGGGTCTTCTAATTTAAGAGGAGTCTTATGTTGAATTATGGAACTGGTCTGTTCAAGCAAAATGTCTTATTTTGAACATTTTGATTTCTTTTTACAATGCACAAGTCCTTGAAGAACTTGGCATAGGAAGGGACCTATTTGATAGCATCCAAAAATGGAATGTTGTTTTTTACTTGCTTGAAAAGCTCATAAATATCGGCATAGTAGCTCAACTTTTGTTGTTTCTTAAGTCTTTGAAGGAAGAGAACAGGAATAGGGTATGGAGGCTCTTCAACCTATCTAGACTCTGTCTTATTAGAAAACACTTGAGCAGGCTCGACCATTGGTGTAGAAGTAGACTCATTGTATGCTTGTGGTGTGCCTTTGTCAATTATTCTATCACTCCCTTGAGTGGTGACAACTTGGACATGTTCTTATTGTTGGTCTATGATGAAGAGTTTCCTACTTGAAATTGACCTTGTGACAATTTTGGTTGGTTAGGAAACTTGCCTTTCAATCATAGGAAGTCAGTTCACACAGACCATGGGAGGGATATGGATGAATTTTGACCAAGGCTTACACCATTATTCAGTTTTTTACACAAGTTTAGAAGGAGAAGCTCGATGAAGTTTTAGAGAGAGAAAGTTAGGTTTTTGCATTTCCTCCACCATTTCAGTTGTAGTAAGCTTTAAATCGCTTGTAATCTTTACTTCTTGCTCTTTAATCCAATTTATTTCAAGTGTATTCAAGTCTAGCTTCATGTTATTGAATTTTCATGTCTACATTTGAGTTTTTCTTTCCAAACTTTCTATTTGGGTACGAAATGAATTTGCTTTTGTAGTTTAATTTATTTTTGCATCAATACAAGTTTTAAGCTTTATTTCATCAACATGTCTCTTTACATTTTGTATGTTCTTACTTTGACTATGGGTATCTAAGCTTTTAGTTGGCTAATCCAAGGGAAATTTCTTGTGTGGGTATGCTAAATCAACTCTCCTCCTTTCTTCCTCGTAGTGTAAAGTGTTTGGTTTGACTAAGTTGAGTGCGAACGTGGTTGTGAGCTCTTGATACACCGTAGACTTGTCACGAGCTATGTTTGAGCCTACACCTCCACATTAGTCCCTCACTTCCTACGAATCAATTAAACACCTTGGCACCATTAATTAGTTGAATGAATTGAGTTGATTTGGAATTCTAATTGGAATGATCTCTTTGGAATAGCCAACCTTGTTTTCTAGCATTTTATCTAAACTCCATTCACCAAAACACAAAACTCACAAGATTTTACACTTTTTGTTTCCTCACAAATCACCGTTTACTACAATTCGACCTTCTTTCCTGGAGGAGACCACCTTGGAATACTCAATTCTAAGTAAAACACAACATTGCAAGTCTCTTTTCGCTTGGGAAACACTTTTGCACCAACACACATTTTCATTCACACACACATTTTTCCTCATTTTTAGCATTGAACTCGAGGGAGAGTGACACTCACCTACTCATATTAGCCATATACACATAGACTGGGTTCATTTTTGGAGATTAGGGTGAATCGAATCAAGCATTATTTTACTAAGATCAAAAGTGGGGGCAAGAATTGAACAATTAGACTCGACAGATGGAGACAAACCAACAAATCCTATAGTCTCTTTAAATGGGGATTCAATATTGGAATTTGAGGTATCTCCAACAGACATACAACTATGAAACTAAAAGATGACTGTGACTCAAAATAACAGACAGCTAAAAATTAAACAACAAAAATCAAAAACAAAATTTATGAAACTTAAAATTAAAACAAAATTGACAGAAATCTAAAAGATGGAATGAAGTGACCCAGAAAATCAAGTTCTCCAAATAGCTTGTTGTGAAAGAGAATTCCCCTTTTCAGCTTTTGTATCCTTTGAAGTCCTTGATATCGGCGCCAAAACTTGCTTGACTCCAAAATGGTGCACCCTAGTGTAGTTGGTCAAGTGTAGTAATAAACTCAGTAAGATTGAGGTCAATCCACAGGGAATTGATTTGAAAAGGATAAGGTAAAAAGAAAAAAATGATTTAAAGATGATTGAATTTGGGTAATGGAAATAAATTATAAGGAATTTTTTATATGGGAAAGATACTCTCTAGTTTCGAGATTAGGTATCATTCATGTATATTAAATATTATACGTATGCAATTATATACTAACTCAATTGAATTTCAAAATCATTGTATTCAGCTAGAAGATATAAATTTGAAAACTAATATTTGATTGATATGAAAATATGAATTTAAGAATTAGCATTGTAAAATTATAAGGAATTATAAGAAAATATGAAAATATGAATTTAAGAATTAGCATTGTAAACTTACAAGGAATTATAAGAATTAATCGTACCAAGAAATCAACCTAGTTAAAGGATAAATCATTGAAGAACTATAAAAGAATAATTGCATTCATAAAATATTCAAAATACAATCTTGAAAACTAACATAAAATCAAGGGATAATCCAATTAATAACTCATAAAAAATGCAATCTATCATAAATCATAAATAATAAAGAAAGAACCAACACTTTTGATGATGAATCAATTAGAAAAAATTAATTCATCCATTAAACTTATTAGGAAAAATTAGTGTTTATCTTTGACAAGCAAATCCTGTAACGCCCCAAATTTCATAATATGGGCATTAACTATCTAAAAATCATCAAACCATGAAAGCAACTAAAAAACATCCAAAAATATATCAAAATCATTCGTCATTCATAATTGATAGATAATACTTCTAAAGCTAGCTAAATTAAATTTATCCAATCTACATACAACATCTAAATAATACGAGTTCTCAAAATAAACTACTAACTGCCAAATGTTTATGACATCACTAATTAATTAAATCAATATTAATCAGTTATAGAAGTAAATCTAAGCCTTGCCATTGGGATCACCAACTGGATCAACATTGGTCTCAAAATCCACCTACTCATTCATGTTGATATCCTCCTCTATGCAAAAATTTTAATTGTTGTTGTAGGGGGTGAGCAAAAGCTCGTAGAAAATTCGTCTCAAATCCAAAGATGGTTTTAAAAGTACAAAATAGAGAAGTCTATTTTGAAATATACCATATATAATTTTTTAAAGTAAACCAATATCAATTGTAACAATCTCAGTTTTCCAAAATATAGTAATTTAATAACATTTAGGAATCAGAATAAATAAAGAATAATTCAAAAACTTCATCGCAAGAGTCTCATGTATGGTGGTTGCTTCTTAAGAATCTACTCAATGAACCTACCTTATTCACTCACCACAAACACAAACAATTTGAATCATTCCCTTACAAGGTCACATCACAAACAACTTCGGGAATGGCGTGTATTGTCTCATATGGTATTGACGAATTGCTCTCAAGGAACAACCCCCTACAATTATTAGGCAACCATCTTACCCCCACTAAAATAGACTAACTTTTAATACTCTGCAGCTACTTTCAAAATCAATCCAAGTCCGTCATACCCAAACCATCAATAGATAAGAACCACACTTAATCCAAAAATCGTAGACTCAACCAATCACAATTTTCATCAAAATTCAAGTATCACAATTTCACAATTCTCAATGTACAAGAATAAAAGAACAAAAATATACAATAGATCATATCAAAAAAGTATTCACATTGCGATATCAAAATCTGTAGGGTTTTGTCAAAAATCACAATTTATTGGAAATAAATGAGTATTTAAGTATAAACATGATTTAGTCTAGAAATCAGAAGTTATAAATCAAGAATCAATGAGTTTTTTGCATAAAATTATGTATTTATCAAAAATAGGGTTTTGAAAATAAAAAATGAGTAAACCTTATATAAAAACATTATTTTCTTGAAGAACTCTTCATAAGTTTTCAAAAAAGAAAACACAAGATGCTTTTCTATCATAATAATACTATTTATGAGTAAAAACATATATAAATATTATTCCTAACCTCAATGAAAGAATTCAAGCAGAATTTCCTACTTTTATATGATGTTTGTCTGTAACCCTAGTGTGCTCGATCCATTCCCAATGTGAAAATCCCTTCAAATCTTACATTTTCTCCTTCTCTCTCACTCTCTAGGTTTTTCTAGAGCCAAAAAAAATTAAAATAACCTAAGAGATGTCCTTAGGGTACTTATATAGGGTACTTATATGGTAAGAATTTGAATAGTTAGCACGAGTCTGACCGTTGTAAAAATCGCACTTACGTTAGGGCAAAGATTTGCTTTCGAAGTTATCTTCGAACATGACTTGGCATTTGAACGTTCCTTGTTCCCAATATCTCAATTTCTATCAAAATTTCTGTTAGATACTAAAGTACTATAGCTAAGCTCCACTTGAACATGACTTGGCATTTGAACGTGAGTCAAATATCTCAACTCCCAATGCAGTTTTAACCTATTCACAAAATCTTTGTGAAATTCATTTTTGTAGCTCTTGGAATCTAATTTCTATTGTCTACAAATTAGGTTATCAAAATAGAAATTTATAGGTGAAATACGAGGGTAGTATCTAGTTATTCTTCTCTTAACCTTTCCCACAGATCCCAAGATTCCAAACACCTCTAATACACCCCATGTACCTATTCCTAAGTCATCTAGTATTCATGAAACATGTTTACACAATATGCATTATTATAAATATATGAGGGTTTATAATACTAACGAAGACAAATACATATCAAA
This sequence comes from Ilex asprella, assembly GCA_023539305.1. Classification (NCBI taxonomy): domain Eukaryota; kingdom Viridiplantae; phylum Streptophyta; class Magnoliopsida; order Aquifoliales; family Aquifoliaceae; genus Ilex; species Ilex asprella. The sequence goes on from CM042196.1 coordinate 15,247,488, forward strand.
CAGTAGGCTCGATGGACTTCATAATCTTCTACTCTATGTCATTCCTTGCCAAAATTTGAATTCAATGTTGGCTACAGTCCTCCAATTTTTTTCTTTTTCTATCTCTGCCTCTTATAAATGGGTAGGTAAAGGTGTGGATGAGAGCACTAAAGAGTGCATGTATATATAGACCACAGTAGAGACCCTTTAGAGAAATAAGAGTTGGGCTTCCAATGGGCCTAGGAATTTTTTGTACAACTCATAACAAACACCCTATGGTCCATTAATAAAAGGTAGTCTACTAAAAACTTATTATTGATCTCCTGGGTCTTATCTCAAAATTAAATTTTGAGCTCCCCGTTATTATATGCTTAATAATCTCTCCATGTTTAAAAGTAAAAATATTTGTCCATTAATTAAATTCTAACAATTGTATTTAATTGACTTTATTTTTTATCCTTGAGATCTCATCACTCAACTTACTTGACATGTCAAATAATTAAATCTACCTGAAGGTTTGACATGTACAAAACTATGAGCTTACTCAAGAGGAAATCATCAACCCTTTTAGATACTGGGATGTGGTCTCTTTTAATAATTAATCTCTGTCATAAAAATAATGTCAGCTTTCAATTCCTCAAGTTTGTTGACTCGAGTGAATCTCACTCTTTGATAAATTAAAGTAATAATCATTATATGCATGTGTCCATTAAATATCTCAGAATTAAGAGATTAAACAATCATAATAATCATGAGGTATTTATTTTCTTATTTAGTCAGTAAAAGATAATAAACTCCTTACTCAATACAAAAAGTATACTAGTGTAATAATCCGATACATCAGACTGTTACTTATAGCTAAGATACACTATGCTTGAAAATTTCACTATAATCATATTGATGGTGTATTCAATTCCATTTAAGTCTGTGAACTTTTACTCATATCATACAATGATCTAATAATCTAAACTTTTGTTTATAAGTCGAACTCTACACACTAAATTATCTACAATATAAAATAAAAGATAAACATGTATAACATATATTTAATATCACAATAGAAAATGAACAAACTTTATTAAATAATAAACTGAGTATCATTACAAAAAGTAACCTTTTGGTATATAATTTTATCGTTATTTTGATTTGATCACTCATCTATTTAGGAATTGTTGAGTTATAGATAGTTTAATATGCAGATTTTATGAAAAGTATGAAATGTCTCTTGTATGAGTGGGTGTGATGAAAATGGATTGCATTCGAATTTGTATCATAGAGTGGTAGATATTTTTCTACCACGAGGGGGTTTGATGGTTGTCTAACACTCATAAGTAGTTTGCTTTCTTGCTAGGGACAACTACTATTTGTTCATGTAAGTTCGAAGTTGAAGACTACTATACTATTCATAGGAAAGGATACATTAGTGATGATATGTCAGTACAAGTCCTTCCTAAAGTAAGTTTTATAGCCCTATGAGAATTGATTTGAAACTATTTTTATTTGTGGTGGGTGGATGAGATAGATTCAGTGTATAGAATCATGCTAGTTAACTTGCGTGAATGAGATATAATGATTTTATAAGTTGTAGTTTGTTAATGATTCTATCTTACAATGAACTCTACTATTTCATACCTTAAACTCGAGATTTTTATTAACTTTACTATAAAACCCAAGAAAATTAAAATTTTAAGAAAAAGGGTAAAACATTAATTAGGCGCTACTGTACGGATTGAAAACTCAAATTTTTCTAGAACTCGGATGACAAAACGGACATCACCGTTGAATTCACATCGCGAAATCTAGTTATCTAATAAATTTCGTCAACTTCTGAGACAATTAGATTTTTCACATTTTACGAGTCGATTAGGCATCATGCAACTAAAATAAACACGATCAAATTTTAATTGCGAAAGCAAAGAAAAAATGTAAAGTTAGTTCAATAAAAATACACTAAAATTAACACGAGGTGATATTTAATTAATTCGGGATAAAATCGGATAAAAAAAAGATGGAATGTGTGGTTCAATGAGAGCCAAGCATTGAAGGGTATAAATAAGGGCGAAAATCATATTTTTTCTCCCCATTATCTTCAAATTTTCAAAAAGAGAGACAGAAGAAAAAGAAAAAGAGAAAAAAACCAAACCTTCTCCGTCTTCTACCTCTAATCTATGGCGATCCGATAGTCGAGTCTCTTCGGGCCAAGAATAAAAGTTGTTCTACAAGATGAGAGTTGCGCAGCTATACCAAAGATCGAGCATTTTCTTCAAAATATCAAAGGTGGAATTTTTGGGTCAAAGCTTTGAAGCTTGATTTGGGATCTTCGGGACTCGTCCTAAGCGCATATACATTACAAGAGGTAGGATTCCTTTTCTAAGTAGGTTTATTTCCAACCTAGAGTTGAAATATAAAATGGGTAAGGTGTTAGAGATGTAATCTAATATATACCACATACCTAGTGTAATTGCAATGTTGAAAATGGGTATAAGAATTTGTTAAAACTAATTCTTGTATGATATGGTTTGATTAAATTACTTGGTTTTGAATTTCATGAAAAACGTGTTGCTTGGGCATGCTGTGTGCTTACATTTGTGCGTTGAAGGTGTTTGCTAAAATTCCTATGGATGATTGAGCGTGTTATTTAAATGGAAAATACTATAACATGCTTAGTGATGCTGAAAAAAATTATGATATACTTTATGATATAACTGACATTTGAGAAATGGAGAATGCTTGTGAAAATTGAATATGTTCATTATATGCTTATGATATGATGAACATGATATTGTTATAACAATTGTACATTACATTTACATATGCGCGGTGTAGCATTGTATTCATGGGCATTGACATGAGTGTGAGTGTGTGTGCATAGTTTTGATCAAACACCGTGGTGGAAGGCATCAGTTCGAGCCTGATTATCGCTAAACCCAATTTGGGTTTTGCTCTACTGCCGTCCTTGGTGGGTTGATACGTGAGCTCAGAAAGGTTGGACCTAGGTTCGATTGAATCGCACGGATTGCATTGAAAATAAGGACCGGGTTAGCAAGAAGGGTTAGATTCTCCCTCAAGTGCAAGACTCAAAAATTTCAGATGCACACTCCTGTTGGTATTGGGTCTATAAAGTTTTTTGGCGTACGCGGAGCCATTGGGGGAAGTCTATAGATGTCGTGTTAGTTAGGTACCCGTTAGTGGAAGTCCATGAATACCCACACCAAGAAAGACCAAAGATTTTATAAAATAGTCATTGGATGTTTAAAATCAATGGCGAGAGCTTGGAATGCCCAAATCCATACACATAACATGACATGTGTTATGGGAACTAGTGGAATGCTCAACTTTGCATAACATTCATTTGAGAAATGAATTTATTTGAATGGATGCTTGAATTGTTGAATTGAATGTGACATTTCATATATATCTCGATTGGGGAGTAACCTCCTTAGGAAATACCGTATTAAACGTAACTAACCCTTTATGGGAACATATTTTAGGTGTTGTAGAAGCACCGATGGACGACTCTCATTTGGGTCCTTGCTGATGAAGGAGCCAAAATGGGGCTTTTGAATGGCGTTTTGTAAATCAAATTTGTTTTGAACTTGTATATTGGTAATAGAGCATGTAATGAGACTCTATTGAACAATATTTTTCATGTAAATGAATGAAAGTATTGAGTATGGATGAGTTTGGATGAGATGAATTGGAAAATTAAAAGATTGGGGGAAAATCTGGGTTCAACTATTGGTACTGGTACCATGTCATTGGATGATCTAGATACCGGTACTTAGGCTTACAGCTACTAGAACCTAAATTCTAGTGGGTGCAGGTATCGGTATTCCGATGGACAGTGAGCTCAGGTACCGTTATCTAGGCTATCAAGTACTAATACCTAGTAAACAGTGAGTCCAAGTATAAGTACCAAGGCATATAGGTATTGGAACCTGACAAGTATAAGACATAGGTACCGATACCACATATTAGAGGTATCAGTACATCTTCCCAAAACTTGAAATTTTTTAATGTAGTACTAAGGGGCCTTCACCTCTAGAGCGATCGTCTTTGGTTGATGTAAATTGAGAATAATAAGTCCAAATCATTAGGGTTTTGGTTTTAGAATGATCATATGATTACTATATGCACATGTTACATATTGGATAAGACTCCCGTACAAAGGAGACTCTGCCCAAAGTTTGTTTTGGTTACGATCCTGGTAAATGGGGTGTAAAGATGTGGTATCAGGTTATGCTGTACTTATGAGTATTTTTTGCACGTTAATTGATAATCAACGGGTTGAGAAATGACCTCCAAACTTTGGGGCATCGCAACTACTTTTTAACTTTAAATTCTTATATGCTATTTTACAAGCACAAACCATCGCAAATCAATGCCCACAGGGCCACGACACTTACTTTTAGAACTAAGTTAGACATTGAATGATGAATAGTTGTATTTATTTAATGGTATTTAGTATACTCTCATGATTTAAAGGTTGATAGCTTGTTAATGTTTCAATTGTGAATTTTGGGACGTTACACTTTTACCCTTTGTTTTTTGTTATTGAGTGAGCTACTTTAGGTCAACCGTTCTTATTTGAGAATGACTAAGCTGGTTTTAGCTATGATGTAGCTGGTTAAGGTTCGAACTGATCTGAAGCCTTGTTATCAGATCAGATTAGCCATTTTGTTCTTTAGGTCAGCTGACTCTCCTATTGCGTTGTAAACTTATTTTTTTATGAAGGTTTTGGTCTTGTTATCATCAAACTAGATCGACAAGAATTTAGTCTAACATGACATGAGTGCTATTGGACATTGCTTATATGCTACAAGAAATCGGCAATTTACAAACTTGGTTATACATTGAGTATAAATGATTTGTATATAAATTAAATAAATTTTAGCACACTTAGATACACATATTGATAATAATAACTTTAATACATGCCCTTTGAAAATTGCATAACATAATAATTGAATGTCAGCCTGTTGCAAAAAACATGACCATTGAATAAATAATA
>CM042196.1:15262477-15277094 GCA_023539305.1 Ilex asprella
GTAAGAGCAAAAGTGACACATATAATGAGATCGAATAAATTTATCTGTCTAATAAAAAAAAGGCCAAAATTTCCTTGAAGATAATATTTCCAAAATTTTAACCTATATATACCACCATAAAAACTATGAAAATTCTAATCCTTAAACTGACCCAGCATTCAAATCACAATAATCAAACTTTATTTCTAAGTCACAAAATTTATTACAACAAACTCCAAAAAAAATTATTTGATTTCTCAAATCTACGGAACTGTCCTAAAGCACAAATACTTTTTTCTTACAACAATAGCCAAAAACTGTTTTTGCAGGAAGTGGAAACTAAAGAATAAGCACCAAAAACCTTTATAGACTAAACATTAAGAACATGTCACCCCTTTCCAAACCTGTCAATGACGATCAGATGCCCTTCTCAATTGTGGCACTTTGGATCCTGCATACTGCCTTAGAGTTCCATTGCTTTCCCCATCACCCCTTTCCACTTATCTTTGTCACTGTGTTCCTCAACAAAATCACTTCAAATCCAACTGGGTATCCCAAAAACCGTACTTTTCTCTTCTTGATGATGTCGTACGACCTGGGTTTTCCCTAATCAGGTAAATTGCATTGTCAATCACTCCACCAAAAATAGACTAAATAATATGCCGTAAATAATATTTTATACTTACTTCACCTTTAAGAAGTTTGACATAAAAAAAACCAATTTATCCCTTTGTGCTCTCTGTCAAACCACTTTCCCTACAAAACACTTCCCATCTTTGTAGCTCGCAACCAAAAACACAACCACACCACCATCCACATAACACAACCACCACTCATATCCTACATCCAAACATAACCATAAGCACCACAACATCGAGTTAAGGACATTATTTTATGCCAACACACAATGCTATTAAATTTTTTTAAAAAAACACACACACAATATGGTAGTGAATAATTAATTAAACGATAAGATAGCAACATAGAGACTTATGTGACTATCACATTCCAAACCCAAGAGATGAATATTAGTACTCAAATGTAACATATTATTATGCCCTTTTTGAACGAATTATGCTTTGATGAAGTTTAAATGATGATATTTCAGGTTCTAAAGTGGAAAAAGGGTTAAAGGGCAACAAAAAGTACATTTGAAAGCAATACCAACACATTAGGGAACAAATTGGAAAAGCTTGGAACAAATAAGTGACGTTCGAACACCAACTTATGCTCGAATGCTCATAAGAACCAGGCCAGCTGAAATAGAATGTGTTGTAGCCAAGAATCAAAGCACGGAGTGACAAAGAACTAATGTTCGAACGCCAACTCACGTTCGAACGTCCATTGGAGCACTAACAAGATCAGACTAAAGACATGGTATGTTGCAGCAAATTAATGACAAGTTCTGAATGGAGTGTGGAAGGAGATTTCTCCAGAGGACCACAGGTCATGTGACATCTGAGTGATAAGGACAGATCCCGGCTGGCGTTTGAACGCTTTTAGAACAAAGACAGAAGAAACGTTCGAATGCCATGCACCGTTTGAACGCCCTTAGAGCAAAAACAACAAACATGTTCGAACGTCCTTGACAGACTGCATGTAGAGTGGTTGGCTTTTCACTTTAACTTAGGCGACAAGCACTATTTCTTCACCTCCCCCCTTTCCTTTTTCTTGCCTATAAATACTCCTATTTTTGGGAGAGAAAGAGGTAGCACTTCTACTTCCTAATGTTCTTAGTTTTCTCTTTGGTAGAGAGTTGAGAGGCTTAGACTCCCACTCTTTTCTTTACATTCATGTTTACATTTACTTAAGAGTTTTAGTTTTTCTATTTACTGTTAGTCTTTACTTTTATGTTTACATTTGCTTGTATTAAGAATTTTATTTCTTTATTTACGTTTAGTCTTTATATATATACTTTTACTTACATTCATTTGTTTATGTCTTTCACTTTCATTGCTTGAGCTTCCTTCTTTCTTACACGAGTCTTACACTTTTCTAGAGCTTTGCTAAAGCTATGAATGGTGGAACATGATTCACTCATTCTTTGTTGAAGATTGACTCCTTGTTATTGTGCTTTTATTTTACAAAGTTCTCTCCTTAGAGAGATGAATATCACTCACTTTTCTAGCTTTACCAAAGCCATGAAGAGTGAGTAGTTTCTCATTCACTCTTTAGTAAGAGGTGAATGACATATATAAATTATCCGAAAGTTATATTTATGCACTATTCTAATGCTTAATGTTTTTTCCCTTGTTAATTGGATGATTGATTGTATCTGGCAAAGCTAAAGTACTTTGTATAATCGAGAGTCTTTCTATGACACGGATGATTCTTGGAAAGACTCCTCCTTTCATGGCAAGTACACCCACTAGATCTTCATGACTACCCTTTAATCATCCCCGTTATTGTGCTTCATTTAAAGAATAGAATATTACAGTCATGGTTGGATGTCTTGTAGAAATACTTGCTTGTCTGTAGACGGTTTAAGTCTCGGTACAGGCAATTCTTGTAAACTTCTAGTAAGACATCGGAACCATGACCTTAATTCTCACAGTCCATCTTCATCTTTCGATTAACTTGTTGTTGACACAGGAGTTAATTGAGTTATTAAACATAAATATAATAAAATGGATAATTGACTACATGTGCCGATCCTCGAACTAAGGAGTGACTTTTATTTCATTTAAATTTATCTCATATTTTGTCTAGAAAACCTTCTTGGAAAGAATTTCATATTCAATCCAAGAAAAACTTCCCCACTCACTACTACAAATTCCAAAGGTTACAATCGATTGATCTTTACCACTGCTTACTTTGAAACACCAACACAACAAGTTCCTTGTGGATTCGACTCCGGACTCAAACTGAATTATTACTACAGCTTGATTGTATGCACTTGGGTGTACACATTTCAGATCAAGTCAAGTTTTTTGTGCTGTTGCCGGGGAACCTTAGTAAAAGTTTTTTAAGGTAAAAGGTAAAAATACCGTTCTTTTTTTGTATATATATATATATATTCTTTAGCTCACTGTAAATAATTTATTTTGTTTCCATTTATTTTATGTCTGAAAACGCTCCTCACTATAAAAATTTGCCGACAGAATCTTCAGGGTCTATGAACCAGTTTGAACAAAATTCACCTAGATTAATAGCAGACTCTTATGAGAGTATTATGGGAAATAATGATAGAAATTGAGAAGTTCCCATGAAGGAAGATGAAGTGCCTAACATTCGAACTTTGAGGGATTACTTGAATCCTATAAGAAATCGTGTCCTCTCGTATTTTGTATTTCCTCCAGATGCACCCCTTTTACTGTAAAGCTGGAGACTGCACAGTTGTTCCCTATTTTTCATGGGTTGGATACCAAAAATTCATATTTGCATATGAAAGAATTTAAAGAAGTGTGCGGAACATTTCAAGACAATTCGAAACTTGTCAAGATGAAAGTTTTTCCTTTCTTTCTAAAGGACAAAGCTAAACAATGGTTAAATTCTTTAAAATCTCTTTCCATGCCAACCTAGCAGATCTTTCAAAATGATTTTTTCAAAAAAAATTTCCTTTACAACGGACCAACACATTCAAAAAACAAATCGTGAATTTTTCGGTGAAAGAAGGGAAAACATTTTACCAAAGTTAGGAAAGATTCAAAAAACTACTTCAAGCCTGCCCACACTATGCTTTTGAGAATTGGGCTCTAGTAGGATTTTTCTATGACTCATTGCCCACTAGACTGCGTCAGTTTGTTGAAATGATGGCCCAAGAAGAGTTTATGGGTAAAAGTCTGGAGGAGGTATTTTATTTCTTTGACACCATATCTGACAGTTCTCAGATGTGAAACTTAGCCTCGCGTACCACCAGTGAAGCCAGACCATCCACTTTTCAAGGGGGAAAGTATGTCTTGAGAGAAGATGATGACCTAAGAGCAAAAATGTCTACTTTATCTCGAAAGCTTGAAGCTTTAGAGAAGAAAAAAAATTCATCAAGTCAATATGGGCCCTTCCACAGAACAAGTGTGTGGAATCTGTGCATTGATAAGACATCCTACTGGGGAATGTCCTCCCATCCCTGCATTCAAAGAATTCTTGTTAGAACAAACAAATGCAATCTCTAACTTCAACAAGCCTTATTCCAACCTATACTCTAAAACATATTATCCAAGGTGGCAAAACCACCCGAACTTTAGTTGGAGGAACACACAAGCAACTCCCACGAACCAACCACAAAATTCACATCCACCACCTCAAGGACCTTCTGCATATCAACCATACAAAAGAAGCCTTGAGGATACACTGAACCAGTTCATGCAAAAGAAGCCTTAAGGATACACTGAACTAGTTCATGCAAACCTAAATGAACTTCAATGCTCATTCCACCTAATCTTTCACTGATTTCAAAGCACAGACCACCCATTCCTTCGAAGATCTTAAAAGTCACATTCAAACGTTGACTCAATTCATGAGCACACAAGAAAATGACAAGTTTCATGCACAACCAAAACCTCCATAAGACTAAGCCCAAGTTGTCACCACACTGAGAAGTGGCAAAGTGATTGACAAGACCATTAGAGACATACTAATTTCGAAGTCAAAACTAGAGTCAATCCCAATCAACTCATCAGTTGAGCTAGAACTTGTAATTGAAAAAGAGCCTGAGCCTATGGTAGAACAAGAGCCAGAACCTTCTGAGGAAAGAGAACCTTTATGTTTAAATCCTGCTCCTTTGCCACATATACTCAATGCCACACAAAAGTTGAATCATCAACCTGAAATTTACGAGCTTTTCAAGCAAGTAAAAATTAACATCCCACTTCTAGAAGCAATCCAACAAATACCATCTTATGCCAAGTTTCTAAAAGACTTGTGCACAGTCGAAAGAAGCCAAAATGTTTAAAAAAGAGCCTTCCTGACAGAACAAGCATGTGCCTTGCTACAATGCAAAACCCCTCTAAAATACAAGGACCCTGGGTGTACAATTGTACAATGCAAAAACCCCTCTAATTGAAGTCTCTCCCATATGACCTTAAGTATGCATTTTTAGGAGAAGATGAGTCATACCCATTGGTGATTTCTTCTATGCTCACAGACTTGCAAGAGTCTAAACTGATTGAAATTCTTACAAGTCATAAAAGCACCATTGGGTGGACTATCACTGACTTGAAAGGAGTAAGCCCGTTAATCTACAATCATGTTATATATCTTGAAGAGGACTCAAAACCCTCTCGTCAAATGCAGAGATGATTGAATCCTCACATGAAGGAAGTTGTGATAACTGAGGTACTCAAACTCTTAGATGCAGGGATAATCTTTCCTATCTTTGATAGCAAATGGGTTAGTCCAACCCAAGTTGTATAGAAAAAGTCTGGGGTCACAGTGATAAAAAATAACGCCAATGAACTAGTGCCAACTAGAGTCGTCACAGGATGACGAATGTGCATTGACTACCAAAAAATGAGTTTGGTAACTAGGAAAGACCATTTCCCTCTCTCATTTCTTGATCAGGTTCTAGAAAGAATTGCAAGCCATGAATTTTACTGTTTCTTGGATGGATATTCTGGGTATACTCAAATTAAGATAGCCTTAAATGATTAGGAGAAAACCACATTCACATGCCCCTTTGGCACCTTTGCATTCAAAAGGATGCCATTTGGACTTTGTAACGCTCCTGCAATATTTCAAAGATGCATGCTAAGCTTGTTTAGTGAAATGGTTAAAAAAAATTTGGAAGTATTCATGGATGACTTCTCTGTTTATGGTAACTCATTCGATTTGTGTCTGACCAACCTAGAAAAGGTGTTGATAAGATGCAAAGAAGCTAATCTGGTGCTTAATTAGGAAAAATATCATTTCATGGTAACACAAGGCATTGTCTTATGTCACATTGTGTCGTCTGAGGGCATGAAAGTTGACAAAGCAAAAATTAATCTAATTAAAAATCTGCCAGCACCCAAGACTGTAAAGGATGTTTGATCATTCCTAGGACATGCAGGTTTTTATAGAAGATTCATAAAAGATTTTAGTACCTTAGCCAAACCCATGTGTCATCTCCTGATTTGTGACGTAATCTTTGATTGGAATGAAGCATGCCAAAAAGCTTTTGACAAGCTGAAAGATATGTTAATTTTCGCTCCAATAATGCAACCCCCTGATTGAACTCTTCTTTTTGAACTAATGTGTGATACAAATAATTATGTTGTAGGTGCTGTATTGGGACAAAGAAAGGATAAGAAACCACATATAATTTACTATGCAAGCAAAACTTTGAATGATGCTCAAATGAATTATTCAAAAACTGAAAAAGAATTACTTACTGTAGTTTTTGCTTTGAAAAAATTTCATTCCTATCTTGTTGGTTCTTTTGTTACAATATTCACTGACCATGCAGCCCTAAAATTCATGCTCACAAAGAAAGATGCCAAACAGAGGCTCTTACGATGGATACTCTTACTCCAAGAATTTGATCTTGTATTAAAGACAAGAAAGGTGTTAAAAATGTGATGGCAAACCATCTGTACAGATTGACTTATGAATTTCACAAGGATAGACTGCCAATCAATGAGAAATTCCTTGATGAACAACTGTTCGTAATGAATGAGACTCTATGGTACCCAAACATTGCTAATTTCCTAGCTACTGGAACACTCCCTCCATCATTCACTCCCATGGATAAAAAAAAAATTCTGAGGAAGGTTTGAAACTTCTTTTTGGAAAATTTGTACGTATTTAAATACTATAAGGATCAAATCATAAGACGTTGTACACTCATGAAAGCAGACATGTGATATTATTTTGTCATTCTGAAGCGTGTGGTGACCACTTTTAATCAAGAAAAACCATTGCAAAGATCTTACAATGTGGATTTTATTGGCCCACACTTTTCAAAGATGTCCATGCATTTTTCTCAGTCTCTCTTTGTATTTGCTCTCACACACCCACACTATCTGGCATTATCATGTGTCTCTAAAGAAAATTGAAGCCGACGATTTGTCAAATCTTCTCTCTCCCTCTTCTCTCTTATTGTGCTCCTCTCACTATCTATGTGTTGGAATTGAAAGTGTGGGTCCAGCGTTTCAACTGTTTATATGTTGCATATAAGTTATTTGTTGAAATGCTTTATAAAAGTGTTTTCTTCTCTCTCAACGGTGAAGTTTCCAGAACAACTCGACCACCTCCAGCACCAACAATCTCGACGAAAAGATTTTTTTTTCAATTTTGTTGAGATTTTAATTAATTTATTGGTTTGGTGAACTTTGGATGCTACTGGTGTGCAATTATGTCCATATCTACTTTTTCAGGTTGTTTTATTATATTGGATGGTCTAAGTTAATCTATTTGTTAGTTAAAATTTGAAACTTTTATCAATCTTATGGCATGTACGGAATTCATTTGTACTAAAAATTTGCATCTTAACAGGCAAATGGATACGGCTGTGGCAAATGGATACGTTTGGTCAGGTGCTATTTGTATTTTGAATGGTTAGAACACTTAGAGATAGGTGAAAAAATGCTTGCTTTGAATACTACCAAAGGAATTTTTTTTTTTTTTGTGGCAAGAAAATTTCATTGATGCTTACGGCTGCTGCAATAAGTAGAGCATAACTACAATACCTCAAGTAATTAAGTTCAAGCTTTTCAGTTGTATAGTTCCTGCATTTCTGCTTCAATTTACTATACTGGTCATTTGATGCAACTGCCAGGTAGCTATAATTATGTATGTGTGTTTTATTTTAAGTTGATAATTTGAAAAAGTGTAAGATTTAGGGTGCTTGAATTCTGGTAATAAGTTCTTTTTGTTTTCCCTTTGTTACCTAAATTTAATGGTGTTTCTAAGAGAGAAAAAAAGGTTGCTGCCAAAGGGAGAAAAACATAGGAACCAGGTGGAGTTGAAGGGCTTTTTTTATGTGTGTTTGTAGTGGAAATTTCATTTAAGTTGTTCTTTGTAATTGCCTGATATTTGTATTGAATTTTTTGACACAATAAAAGTTGTACAATGCATGAAGCAGTTTTTTTTGTCACAATTTTGCTTCGCTTTTATGTTTTTCTTTGAGTTTTGCTCTTGCAAATTGTACAAGTTGGGAAGATTTAGCTTGAATGGTACCAGTTTTGCTTTGGTTTAATTTTATTTTGATCACTTTCTTTTTTTTTTCCAAGCTCATGTGAAACGCTTTATTATCAACTATTTGATATAAACTTTGCATGTATATATTTTATGTTGTATTTCACTAGGAATTTAGTTGTAAATTTTGTTGTGAGTAACATAAAAGTTTATGGTGGCTTGATTTGATGTATGTACTAAACAGTAGTTGTTGTGATTATTTTCCCATATTTCTGTTGATTTTGCATCTCTATACTGCTACGATATCATTGACTTGATCCGAAATGTGTACACCCAAGTGTAGGCGGTCAAGCAGTAGTAATAATCCAGTTTGAGTATGGAGGCAAATCCATAGGGAACTTGATGTGTTGGTGTTTCAAAGTAAGCAGTGGTGAAGATCAATTGATTGTAACCTTTGGAATTTATAATTGTGAGATTGGGAGGTTTTTCCTGGATTGAATATGAAATTCTTTCCAAGAAGGTTTTCTAGACAAAACATAAGATAAATTTAAATGAAATAAAAGTCACTCCTTAGTTCGAATATCAGGACATGTAGTCAATTACCCGGTTTATTATATTTATGCTTAATAACTCAATTAACTCCCTTGTCAACAACAAGTTAATTGGAAGGTGAAGATGAACTGTGAGAATTAAGGTCATGGTTCCGATGTCTTATTAGAAGTTTACAAGAATTGTCTGTGCCGAGACTTAAACCATCTACGAACAAGCAAGTGTTTCTACAAGACATCCAACCATGACTATAATAATCCATTCTTTAATTGAAGCACAATAATTGGGGTGATTAAAGGGTAGTCATGAAGATCTAGTCGGGGTATTTGCCTTGAAATGAGGAGTCTTTCCATGCAAGAGTCATCCATGTCATAGAAAGACTCTTGATTATACAAAGTACTTTAGCTTTGCCAGATGAAATTAATCATCCAATAAACAAGGGGATAAACATTAAGCATTAGAACAGTGCATAAATATAACTTTCGGATAATTTATACATGTCCTTCTCCTCTTAATAAAGAGTGAATGAGAAACTACTCACTCTTTATGGCTTTGGTAAAGCTAGAAAAGTGAGTGATGCTCATCCCTCTAAGTAGAGAACTTTGTAAAATAAAAGCACACTAACAAAGAGCCAATCTTCAACAAAGAATGAGTGAATCACGTTTTATCCTTCACGGCTTTGGCAAAACTCTAGAAAAGTGGAAGAGTTTCACTCCTCTAAGAATGAAGAAAGCTCAAGCAATGAAAGTGAAAGACATAAACAAATGAATGTATGTAAAAGCATATATGTAAAAACTAAACGTAAATAGAGAAATAAAATTCTTAATACAAGCAAATGTAAACATATATGTAAAGACTAACAGTAAATAGAGAAACTGAAACTCTTAAGTAAATGTAAACATGAATATAAAGAAATGAGTGGGAGTCTAAGCCTCCCAACTCTCTACCAAAAAGAAAACTAAGAACATTAGGAAGTAGAAGTGTTGCCTCTTTTTCTCCCAAAAATAGGAGTATTTATGGGCAAGGAGAAGGCAAAGGGGGAGGTGAAGAAGTAGTGCTTGTCGCCTAAGTCAAAGTGAAAAGTCAACCACTCTACAAGCAGTTTGTCAAGGATGTTCGAACGTGAGTTGGCGTTCAGACATGTTTGCTGTTTTTTCTCTAAGAGCATTCGAACAGTGCATGGCATTTGAATGTTTCTTCTGCCTTTGCTCTAAAAGCGTTCAAATGCCAGCTGGGATCTGTCATTATCACTCAGATGTCACATGGCCTGTGGTCCTCTAGGAAAATCTCCTTCAGTACTCCATTCAAAACTTGTCATTAATTTGCTGCAACACACAATGTCTTCAGTATGATCTTGTCAATGCTCCAGTGGACATTCGAACGTGAGTTGGCATTCGAACATTGGTTCTTTGTTACTCCGGATTTTGGATCTTGGCAGCAACACATTCTATTTCAGCTGGCCTGGTTCTTATGAGCGTTTGAACGTGAGTTGGTGTTCGAACGTCACTTCTTTGTTCCAAGCTTTTCCAATTTATTCCCTAATGTGTTGGTATTGTTTTCAAATGTACTTTTTGTTGCCCTTAAACCCTTTTTCCACTTTAGAACCTGAAATGTCATCATTTAAACTTCATCAAACCATAATTAGTTTAAAAAGGGCATAATAATATGTTATATTTGAGTACTAGTCACACCTCTCAACCTATTGCTAGTCCCTAGTAATACAACAATTAAATGTAAACCTTTTTTGTAGGTCATCTGGTTGCATTTAGTTTACGCAACAAGCCGTTAAACCATTAGGTTTACCCTAGTGGACGAGTGTTGTCTTGTGAGGGTTTTCAGTGAAGCTAACCACAAACTTCGTTTGAACAAATGTGTATGTGAGGTGACTAAAAATGAATTAGCAACATGGTCGTTTAGACATTCTACCCTCAATCGTGACTTATCCCCTACATTTCTTTTCCATTGGTACTCACTCTATTCAAAAATTAGCATATGTCACATTAGCATTTTGAATTCCCTAAGTAGTAGGATGGTCATTCAAGAGACAAGAATTGGTATATAACAAACATTCCAATGTACCACCCTCCATGGATAGCTTTGATTTCACAAACCTTTCTCAGAATACTCTTAGCAAAACAAATCACTCTAATTTTACTGACTTATCTCTCACAGGGCATGTGATTAGAAGATGGCCAATCGAAAAAATCATATGCTCAATTAGAACAAGAGTGAAGTTTTAAAGAAAACAGATTTTACCTTGACATAATATCCTGGAAGAATATTGATACAATTAAAGAAATGCTATTTAACATACCCCAACTTCTGATAGTCAACACACAGATGCATTAGACTTGAGATCAATTAGGGCTTTGAATAGGTTGTAATGTGGCTAGAGGTTAGTAGCTAACAAAATGACGTTAGTCGAGTTAAAAAGCTATCTCTTTTATGCATTTTAGAACACCTCTGTTTGTCTTTTCCAAATTTTTTCCTAGGAATGGGATTTCTTTCTTTTATTTTTCCCATTTTTTACTTTCTTGGCAATTCCCTGTCTTTTTATTTTTTTTATCTTTCAGCTGTTTCCACTTGTTTTCCTTTTATTGAATAGTGGCCACCATTATATTTGTTATTTGCCCTACCTTTCTGTATCATACTGCTTTATAAGAGGGTGTAAGAGAATTAGATAGCAATGGTATGTCAATATTATTGTCCTTGTGACTCGATTTTCATACGGGCTTCTTGAAAAAGAAATCAGTCGCTGAGGGCTTAAGCAGGGCTAACTAGGGATTATCACTTTGAAGAATAAATAGCTGAGGCTCAAAATCGATCCAAAGATGGCCTAACATCCTTTCTCAAGTATGTGCACCTGCAAGTGTCATATGCAAGGGTTCCCTGTGGGGTATGTACATAGATGACTTTAGCTGCATCAATCAAAGCAAGGTTAATGAGACTACTGAAAGAGATCGGAATTGAAAGAGCTTACTTTAAGTAATTGTTGAAATCCTCTCCAAAAGCATCGTCAAGCTCAAGACTTACCATGGTTTTCTTTTGTTATCTCCACTGATTATATCGGGTTTTCCAGGGAATGTCAGTTATATACCGATTGCTTTTTTGAGTCTAACCACGTTGTACCTTAAGAAAGACAAAAACTTCTGTAAATTTAACAATTTAAACATAAAGATAGTACCAATATTCAACATGAGGTTTTACGCCTTGGTTGTTAGGTTGAGGTGTCAAACAGATCATGTGCTGAGTCATTTGAACATGTAATCCTAACATCCACATTTTTTCGTTATTTAACATATAACAAAATAAAGCTAAATTTGTACATAAATAAAAGTGATAAATTGAGTCATTCATTTCCACAAAAATCATCATTCATCATTGACATCAATGATTCAATTCATCCACAAAAGGCACAAACAAAACAAAAACTTTAAACATTACTACAAAACATAAAAGAAAAATCATCCTAGGAAGAAACAAATGAAACAAAACAACTAACTCCACTCAAGAACAAAAATATCCTCTCAATCCCCTCCATCTCCACCATTAGCAGCTCCACTAGATCCACTGCCCCTCAAAAGACTAAGGATTTCATCCTGCTTAGCTTCGATGCTAAGCATGATGTCCCATAATGAACGCTGGGGCATACTAGAGTTTTTGAAAATTTGAGAGGGATTGGGGATATTGAAATGAAAAAGACAATGCAGGCTTTTATAGTCTGAGTTGCTACGTTTGACCGTGTTTAACGTTCGAGTATGAGTAGAAGGATTTTTAAATTATCGTTCGAACGTGGAGTGAATTTCGAACATTGCTAGCTCTTAGTACTTTTGATCTATCAGTGACTCTTCTAATTTCCTATCACACAAACCGGTAAATCAAAGTACTGGAATAGGATGGCGTGTCATGATAATCCTTACTCTTCCTATTCACTATCCAGTTTAATCGATCGAGTGCACAGCCGAAAATTATTTCAGAACACTGATTGTATTTCTTCTCGTGAAAGACTCTGCCACACTATTTATAGGCACCAAGTCTCTTGGCAGGATGGCGTTTAGCAAAATTACTTCTACCATAGAGGGGTTTCACTTGTTGTTGTTGGATTTTGTCTTTCCTTACCAATCTTGTTTTTCTCGTGATCACAGTATGCACATCTGATGAAAAAGTTCGTAGAACTGCCAGACTAAACCAAAAAAGTTTGACATCCATAATTCCTATACTTTAAGACTCATTATCTAGTTTTTTAACGTCTGTCAGTCACAAAAATAATTTAAACTGACTCACAGACATACAATAAACAAGACAAAGTACACAATATGATCGTAACAACAACAACAACAATATAAGTAACAACAAAGAAAAAATTAAACATTTATGTTACGGGTACAACTACAAAAAAAAAGTAGAATACGAAAAACAACATACGAAGGTTCTCACACCACCAACCTAAACTGAACATTGTCTCCAATGTTCCGAATTTACCAGTATGAAGCTTGAAAATGAGGTTGAATGGTACCAATCCGTGCTTCTGCCGAAACCTACAAATCAAAATTCCTATGTTAATCCTTCCTGTGCAGATCTGGATCTCGGGTAGGCTAGTAAGCCTTGTGTGTGAGTGCGAATAGCAGCAGAACTCCCATGAAAAAATAGAGTAAAGCAATGTAAATCATGAGAATAGGGATCTAATCTGATGGATGACCTATGAAAAAAGCATTAGAATTAGATTTTTATTGTACTAGGAGGTACAAGCAATATTTAGGTTGGAGGTGTGATTAGTACTTAAAAGTGGCATTTTACTATGCATTTTTACAATTAATGTACTTTGATGGAGTTCAAGTGATGTTATTTTAGGTCTTAAGGCGAACAAGTGCTCAAAGTTAACAAATATCACACCAGGATACAACACCAGCAGAATAAAGGACAAAATTGGAAAAACTAGAACTAAGGCAATTACGTTCGAACGTCAAAATGAACCAGCCCAAAACCAGATTGCTGAGACACACTATATTATAGCCAAGCATAGGATACTGAGCAAGAATCGAAGGTACTTGAGTACCACGTTCGAACGTCAACTAACGTTCGAACGTCCACTGGAGCACTGACAAGACCAGCCTGCCTTTAAGTTGCTGAGACATGGCGTGTTACAGTCAAGAAGACCCTGAAGTACTTAAGTATCACGTTCGAACGCCATTCAATGTTTGAACGTTCCTTGGAAGCATTGGAAGACCATCATGCTGCATAGAGTGGAAGACCATCATGCTGCATAGAGTGAGAATGTGAACTTCATAGAAGACCACTTAAGTGCAAAAAAAAAGATCAGACAGAAGACCACTTGAGTGAAAAAGATCAGATGTCATCATGCGTTCGAAAGCCCATATGGCAAAGACAGAAGAAAGCATTCGAACGCAAGGCAACGTTCGAACGTTCATAAGACAGAAACAACAACAACGTTCGAATGTCAACTAACGTTCGAACGTCACCCATAGACTGTCTGCAAAGTTGTTGACCTTCACTGTGACTTGGATAGTAAACATTATTCATCCATCAGCTCTTACCTTTCCTCTCCCCCATTCTTTCCTTACCGATAAATACCTCTATTTGGGGAGCTTCAAGGTGTGCAATTTTTTCTCATAGAAATTAAGTAGTTTTGGGGAGATAAGTTTGGCCTTAGACCAACATCTCTCCATCTTTGTACTTATTTTATGTTTATATGAAGCTTTCTTTACTTGCATTTACATTTTCACTTTGTATACCAACCATGATGGAGGTTTGTACTCCCCTTGAAGTTGGATCTTTAATCTTCTCTTTGTTTAGCTTTTACATTCATGTTGTAGCAACCATGGAGGCTTAGACTCTCCTTATAGTTGTATTTGCTTTTGTTTACAAGTATCAAGAAAGATAGCTTATCTTTTGGTTGTGGTGGAAACCCTCCAAAAGTAACTAGCTTTCTTCTACTTTCATTTGTTAGTTTCTTTCACTTCCATTGCTTGAGTATACTTCTTTCTTAGAGGAATGAAACTCTTCCACATTTCGAGAG
>CM042196.1:15282094-15300116 GCA_023539305.1 Ilex asprella
GCATAAAACCCTGAAAAGAACAACAATTAATGCATTATCCCTAATTCACACACTAATCTTAATAGGTCAATTTTGATTAGTTTAACTTTATTTAACTAACACAATTGACCTATTAACTTAATTAAATTATGCATTAATTAGGATTAATCAAATGACACGATGTCGAGTTACTCGGTATCCATGGGTATTGCACGGGTTGATGGATAATTAACGAACCCCTGAATTTTGGATCGTCACAGCTTGGTATTAGAGCCTAGGTATACGAATAACCTTGGGCTTGATGGACATGAGTCTAGACCATTGCATTCCATACATATTTTATGTTATATGCTCTACTTGCTACATGTTATGTCTTACTTCTTGTGTGAAATTATATACATGATAGAATGTATATGGAAAAGAGGAACACTGGGGTGAGAAAACATAACATTGTGTTCAAAAAAGGGATGAACGGGGTAGTTCAAGGGTTAAACGTCTACTAGTATGTGGCACATGTTCTACTATTTATCAAGATCTTGGATGAGGAAACAGACCTCATTGTTGGATTTATCTCGCGAAATCTAATTGCCCTGTCAATTTTCATTGAATTTCGAGACAGTCGAATTTTTCAAGTTTTACGAGACGACTGTGTCGAATGACCTCACCAAGGTCCCCAAAAATAGAAATTATAAAATTTCCTTATAATTGAATTAAAGTTTAAATAAAATTAATTTAAACTTAAACCGGGATAAAATTAATCATTTCGGGATGAAAAATAGACCCGGAAGTAGGAAATATGCAGTGCGATGTAGACCACACATTTGAGATTATAAATATCGACTAAAATAAGATTTTTGGGAGAAAATATCTCCATTTTTCAGCCTCTCACACGTTGGAATAAAAGAGATAAAGTAGAGAAGAAAAAAAAGTTAAATTTCAAGGCTTTCTGCTTCGATCTACGGAGTTCCGTTAGTTGGAATTATTCGGACCAAGAATTAAAGTGGATCACATCGACAAGGACTACGCAACCATACCAAGAAAGAAGGATTTCACCAAAGATCCAAGAGAATATTTTGAGAAAAACAAGAGTTTTGGGGCTTGAGAGGTGTTATTGAGGTTCTCCACACTTCATCTCACGCTCCAAGAGGTAGGGTTCCCTCCTACTTTGGTTTGTTTCTGACCTAGAATGTCCATAAGGGATGGTTAGGTGTATCTGGTTATATATCACTTTCCTATTGTTTTGGAAACGAGGAAATGAGTATTGAAATGTCTTTGACCAACTTCTAGCTTAATTTATATATGTGGAAATTCTTTGCGAAACTTATTGGAAATTGGTATTTAGTGGGCATGCTATGTGTTTATATTGTGCCTGGGGAATGACATGGGTTATGTAATAGCATGTTGGTAAATTGTTGTTGAAATATGTTCACTGATATATTGATATTGTGACAAAGTTTTGTGTTTATATGCATGTGATATAAATTGCTATGAAACATGTGGACATGTGGTTAAATTACTCATTGGGCATTATTGCATATTGGGCATGGGGTTGGCATCACATTCATGAACATGAGTCATAAGTATGGGTGCATGTGTGCATGGTTCTTCAAATACCATACTTGGTGATTGATGTATAGACTCGGGAAGGTTGGATCTAAGATCCCATTGAGTCGCATGGTAGCATAGAAAACTTGTGTCGGGTAAAGCAAGAAGGGCTACACTCTCCCTTGGGTACAAGACCCCGCTGCTGGTTTAGACACTTCCGTCGGTGTAAGTCCAAAAAATCGTAACGGCATACGAAGCCGACGGTGCGATTCCAAAATTCATTGCCCTACAAAGACACAAGATTTTGTTTTACAAAAATACTCATTTGATATGTAACATACAACAATGTTTGGTTTTAAAAACACATGACTTTTATTAAAAACAAGTATTGGATGTACTTCATCAATGATAAATGTTTTACATAAGTGCATTGCATTGTGTTTTGGGAGCTGGTGAGGGCTCGGGTTAAGGTGGATGAGTGAGTCTCATCTCATTTCATGACATAAAATGGTGAAATTCCTACAAGTAATTACATGTTCTTGTTTGAAATGGATAAATGTTGTTAATTGTTGCATGTACACATTTTATATACATCTAGGTTGGGGAGTAGCCTCTGTAGGGCATACTCTATTGAGCGTGGCTCACCCTATACGAAAAAATATTTCAGGTTCAAGGTATACACTGATGAATGACACCTACTCGGGGCCCCAAGGATGAAGAGAGGTTGATATGTGGCTTTACTTTAGTGTTTTCTAAAACATTTGTGAAAACTTAGTTTTGACATGTAAATATATGAAATCTTTTATAATAGAACTTGTAGCAACTATGTTTGATGTATTTGGGTTGGTTTTGGAAAAGTTTGGAGTGAATTGGAAATAAAAAATAGGTGAAATAGGTGAATCTGGGCAGAGAGTACCGGTACTGGACAGAAGGCAGACAGTACCGGTACTCTTTCCAAAAATCTCAAATTTTAAATTTTTTTTTCCATGTTTTCGGTCTATGTATTTGTGACATCCCAAAAATCCGAGGGTTCTTTATTAACCTTTGATAACCCATCAACTCACGAAAATACCTGTGCTTGTTGCACGTCCCGACATTATGTCAATTATACCTCCTTAACCGGGATTATAACCCACACTTGTAACTTGGGTTTCTTTAATCATTGAATCCTGTCGAGGTCCATTGTGCCTCAATATACCTTATTTATTGTCCATTTGTGTCATTGGGACTAAAAGAATCAAAGTCCAAAAGCATCGCAATAGAATTTTAAAATTTCTGATTTTTCATAAGGGTACCGATATGCGGACCCTACTGGACAACGCCGTACTAGTACAGTTTTTTCAGATTTGTCTATTTGGCCTGTTTTTCATTTTCAATCCATTCCAAACCTTTCCAAAACCAACTCAAACTTAGACATCATGTATTTGTACATCGAACATGATTAATACAAGTTCTATTTCAATCATTTTCATAGATTTACATGTCAAAACATAATTTTCACAAATCTTTTACAAAAATTTGGATTTAAGACCACAATTCGGCCTCTCTTCACCCTTAAGACTCCAAATGAGGGTGGTCCACCAGTGAGTGTCTCACACCTGAAATGAGTTCCCGTATAGGGTGAGCCACACTCAATTGAGTATCTCCTACAGAGGCTACTCCCCCCTAGATGCACGTGAAATGTTCTCATGCTACAACAACAACAATTCATAACATTCCAAGCAAGAATACGCATTTAAAGTGGAATTTATCATGCCATGCAATGAAATGAGATGTGACTCAATCGTGCACTTTAACCCGAGCCCTCACCGACTACCACAACACAATGCAATGCACGTATGTAAAACTTTCATCATTAATGAAATTTCTCGAATGCTTGTTTGAAATAAAAGTCATTGGTTTATAAAACCAAGCATTGTTGGATATTGCACATCCAAGAGTATGTTTGTAAAACAAAATCTTTAACCAAAATCTTGTGTCATTGTTGGGCAATGGATTTTGGAATTGTACCGTCGGCTTGGTACGCCTAATTCACTTTTGGAATTGCACTGACGGAAGTGGATAAACCATTAGTCGGGTCTTGCACCCAAGGGATCTTCTAGCCCTTCTTGCTATAAGCGACACAAGTTTTTCCGTACATGCAATCGTGTGACTCTGTTGAGCCTTGGTCCAACGGTATCGAGCCCACATATCAACCATCAAGTATCGTGACTCATGTCCATGAATGTGATGTCAATGATATGCCCAAATTGCAATGCATGCCATGTGAGCAATTTTCACATATTAACATATACTATGAAAATTTATATCATTTGCATATAATTTCCATGAACCATCACCATGCTAGCATATCATAAAGCATATGTCTACATGTCAACAACATTGCCTAAGCATGTTACTTCAATTACATCAAAACAACAATTTCAATCACTCAAGGGATTTCATCAAACTCCTTCAAGGCACTAAACATGTTAAACACATATCATGCCCCAAAATATCACCAAATTACAAGAATATACAAGTAATTTCCCTACATCAAATTCAAGCTGGAATTCAACATAAATCATTTCAATACAGCTTCCTCATTTCCAATACCAAAGATACATCTTAGGCCAATTTTAAGATCAAACCCTTTGTCAATCAACACCAAAGGGTGGAATAAAACCAAAGTAGGAAGAACCCTACCTCTTGAAGCGTAGAATGAAAGCGAGAAATTCAAGAACCCAACACAAGGCCCAAAACTCTAGATTTACCCAAAGTCTCCTCTGGAATCTTCAGTTAAATCCTTTATTCTTGGTGGGTATGTGTAGTCCTCATCGTGTAGATGAAATTTAACTCTTAGTCCGACGGATTCCGACCGACGAAACTCTGAGAATCGACGAAAGAAGATTGAATTTTCTCTTTCTCTCACTCTTTCTCTCCAACGTTGAAGACCATCTGATTTCAGCAGTTATTTTATGCCAAATATCTAATTTTTGGCCTTATTTATAATTTTAAAGACTCGGCTCATATCGAGCCACACGCCCCTCAATTTTTGCGTCTGTTTTTGCCCAGAAACGATTTATTTCATCTCTGTTTAAGTTGAAATTAATTTTATTTAAAATTTCATTCAATTATACAGAATTTTTTATATTTTTCATTTTTGGGGACCTTTATAAGGTCATTGGACACAGTTGTCTCATAAAACGCACAAAATTCGACTATCTCAAAATTTGACGAAAATTATCTAGATAACTCAGTTTCGCGATACGAATCCAACAACGAAATCCTTTGTGTCATACGAGATCTAGACAACACTTTTTTTAATTTTTTCATTATAGTAGAAAAAGACAATTTTTCCCTTTTTCAAAAAAAAAATTAAATTTACCCAGGTTTTATAGTGTTCCTTCCTTCAAATTATGTAAATGGATTATAATGGAGTATAAATCATGGTATACTGATCCTTGGTTGGATCAAATGGAGAAATGAACACGTGTGACACTTGTGGGTTATAATCTAGGCAAATGTGATGCTATTGACGTGGTGTCGGGTTGTGCGACAGTCAAGGGTATTTCAGCGGGTTGATGGGTGATCAACGGACTTATAAATGACCCCCGGACTTATAAATTATTTAGCTACTGTTACTATTCATTCTCATTATACATGGACTGACAAAAATAAGTTTCTAAGCGAGGTACATATTTTTTTGGGGGAAAATCCTTATTTGTTTAAATATGGTAAAGATAAAATAATAAGAGGTTGTGCACCTAATTATGAAATTAGTCAGGTAAATCAGTTTTGTCTCTCTGAAGCTTGCGGAGGCCATTTTGCTTCAAAGAAAACTGTTGCTAAAATTTAGCTATGTAGATTTTATTGACAAAATTTTTTTAAAGATGTTCATATATTTTGTTTAAATTCTGACAAATGTCAAAGACTGGGAGATATTTCAAAAAGAAATATGATGTCTTTAAACCCTATTTTAATTGTCAAATTTTTTGATTGTTAGGGCATCAATTTTATGGGTCCATTTTTCCCATCATTTGGATATTTTTATATTTTGGTTATAGTCGATTATGTCTCTAAATGAGTAGGGACAATTTCATGTCAAAATAATGATCACATAACAGTGATCAAGTTTTTTGAACGAAAATATTTTGTCCAGATTTGGAATTCCTTATACCATTATAAGTGCTGGTGGATTACATTTTTGTAATAAAGTTTTTGAAAATCTTATGAAAAAATACTCGATTTCACATAAAATATCCACTCCGTATCATCCTTAGACAAGTGGGCAAGCTGAATTAGGCAATAGGGAGATAAAATACATTTTAAAAAAAATAGTAAATTCAGATCGTAAAGATTGGTCTTTAGGATTGATTGATGTGCTTTTGGCTTACCGCGCTACATATAAGACAATTTTAGGAATATCTCTTTATCGGTTAGTTTAGGGTAAACCCCATCACTTACCTGTAGAATTAGAACATCAAACATATTGAACAATCAAAATGATAAATTTCGATATGAATAAAGTTGGATTAGTTCATAAACTTCAAATAAATGAATTAGAAGAATTAAGAAATGAAGCTTATAAAAATACAAAAATTGCTAAATCTAGAACAAAAAAAAATTATGATAAAAGTATCATACGAAAATCTTTTAAACCTTCTCAAAAAGTTCTGTTATATAATTACAAGCTTCATTTATTTCCTGGAAAATTAAGATCTAAATGGACAGGTCCTTATATTGTCAAAACAATTTTTTGACTATAGTGTAATTGAAATTGAGAATCCATTAATTTGAAACATTTTTAAAGTAAACGGTCAAAGACTTAAACCATAATATGATGGATTTACTCAAGCTATAATTTTTGTACAACTTTTTGATCTAGTTTATGTGCTCTTAAAAATGTAGTGATGTTAGATTACAAATAATAGTACTAATGGTGTGTTATTTGTTTGACATATTAAGTCTTCTAAGTGAAAGCCAGATATTCTAATCGCTGGACAACAACAGATTGCTAGTTTTTATTATCAGTTCTAATTAACACTATTTTATACGTTGCAAATAATGTCTAATTTAAGTTGGGGGTGTGGATGTGAATTTTCTTACGTGAAAATTTACTTATATTTGTGTTTAGTGTTTTGAAGTTTTTATAAATTGTTCGTCTTTGTGACTGGCAGACGTTAAAAAACTGGATAGTGAGTCAAATTTCAATAATTTTTTGAGTCAATTTTAAAAGTTTTCAAATCATAATTGTACAATAGAAGAGAAACTATTTTGATAAGTTTAATTTTACTGCGTCATCTTCCAAAAGTATACATGCATTGATCATGCAAAAAGCTAGAAGAGTTAGAAATTCAGAAAATTTTAAAAGCCAAGTAAGACCCTTGTGTGGAAAAGTACATTTGCTAAATGTTGATGATCAAAGCGTCTCGGTGGTTGTGTATATTGTGGTCATGTAGAACATTTGAGACAATATAATTAGTGTGCGCAACCAATTTTAGGTCGAACGTTAGATCGTCGCCGGTGGATTAGGTATGGAAGAGTAAGGATTATCCTAATGCGCCATCCTATTCTACTCCTATGTTAACAAGATACGTGAGAAATGAAATTAATCGTGTCACTGGTGGTATTGATCCAAAAAGTTCTGATTCTAAATTAGTGTGATCAAATGATGTATAATTTTGGAACAACAGCTAGGTGTAAATATATGTAAACAAATGTAAATAATTATAAGTTAATTAGGAAAATCAGTAAATATTAAATAACAAATAAAAGAATAAATACAACCCTTTTTTTTGAAAAAAAATGTGGTTAGAAAAGTTTTATAGAATATGTAAAGTTGTATGTAATTTTTTAATTGCAAGATTTTTTTAAGAAGGCATAATTTCAAAATGTCAACAGTAGCAACCTACAAATTGCAAAGGAAAAACCAGTGTTCTAGAACTCTCCAGACGGTGGTGCTGGCGTTCGGACAACAATGCATATATAAATACCAGTTCCATGCAAAAAAACCGATATGTTCTCATTCCATCGTAGGCCAAATAAAAAATCAACAATTTTCTCCAAGGAATTCTTCTCAAATCTGCTACACTCGCCCTTTTTCTTCAAATCTTCTTCGATTATTCACTTACCCATTACATTTTTAAGGTTTCTACTGATCAGAATCAGTTGAAACCGAGTATTTGAGAGAAATCAAGCAAAATATGGATTCAATGTGGCAAACGAGAGGATCTTCAAGTCATGCTCAAAGAGATCAACTTCTGCAACATCAAGTTGCAAAACCCGAGTAAATTTAAACTTTTTCTTGAAAAGGAAAAAATGGTAATTTGTCACTATAATGCGGATTTCAAATACGTATTTCTTTAGACCTTGGATGACAAAATAGACCTCACCATCGGATTCGTCTCGTAAAATCTAGTTGCCCTGTCAATTTTTGTCGAATTTGGGGATAGTTGGATTCTTCACGTCTTACGAGAAACCTGTGTGGCGCGACGTGGACCAAGTGTTTAAGAGTTATAAAAATGAACAAATTTCTTATTTTTAGGCAGAATACTCTGCATTTTCCTGTGGGCTGTGTGAAGGAAGGGAGATGGAAAGGAGCAAAAAAGAAAAGTTTTCAAGGCTTCTCGCTATGATTTTCGCCTCTCCATCGCTTGAATCAACTCGAGCCAACAATCAAAGTTGATCTCCTTGACGAGCGCTACTCTTATGTACCAAGAATGAAGGATTTCACTGAAGATCCAAAAGGAAAATTTTGGAAAAATCAAAGGTTTGAGGTTCGGATTGGTGTTCTTGAAGTTCTACACCTCATTTTATGCTCCAAGAGGTAGGGTTTCCTCCTACTTTGGTTTCTTTCTAATCGATGGGTCCATATGAAATGGCTAGATATATGGAAATTGATTAACCCTAACTAGTGTAAAATTTGAAAAACTTAAGTAATCAAATTAGTAAGATAAACTAATTAAAACTTATTAGTTGAAGTTAATTAGAGTTTAGTGTGTAAATTAAAGTATTACCATTTTTATGTTTGAAATTGCAGAGTTTAATGTAGAAATACCGAAGAATACAAGACAAATACGAAAACCTGGAAACTACGAAGGACTCAATTGCAAAAGATTTAAGAAATAAGACATCCTCCGACAAGTGGCAGCCCAAGAAGACAACACTCGTAAGCTCAAGAACACAAAACCTAAGAGAGGAAAAAGAGAAAGAAGAAGAAAGAAGAGAGAACGAAAAAGAGAATCAAGTCTTTGAAAACCGGTCTGTCGGGCTAAATTCTGTTGTATATTTCTATTCAGATAGTTGAACTACTGCCATTTTGTTGTTTTGATTAATGATAAAGGTGGTTGTGTTTCAAGTGTTCCTTAAGAAAGAAGTTTTACAGTTTGCCATTTAATTTCAGTATTAATGACGAATACCCACACTCCTTGCTTTTCTATAACAATGGGGCGTGAGTAGTCGTTTATATACCCTTTAGTGAAGGGTGAACATATGTATATTATAGGTTAGATTATAGAAATGTTGATGTTATATTTATATGTTTATCTATATATGTATTATTATGCACTTCATGCATGATACAACGATGTACGTAATTTGGTGTTGTGCCTGAAATTATGTCTTCGGTGCATCATCAACCTACCAATTAAACAACCACAACGTTCCTACCGGTATGGCTTGTCCTCCACCGAAATGTTGAGGATGTTATACTGATGAATGGTACAAAACCTAAATGAACCTCATGAATGGCTTGTCCTTATGGGTTATTAGGTTAGTTTAATTACTATATATAACTATATTGCAAGTATAACAACCACGGCGTTCCTATCGGTAAGACTTGTCCTCCATCGAAATGCTGAGGATGTTTAACTTGTAACGCCCCAAAAGCCGGGGTCCTTTATCAACCATTGACAATCTATCAACCCGCGGAAATACATGTGGATGTCGCTTAACCCGACACCACGTCGATAACATCCCCTTAATCTAGATAATAACCCACAATGTGATTCGGGTTCAATTATTCATTTGATCCAACCCAAGTCCCATACACCATGATCTATACTTCATTAGGGTTCAATTAGATCGATTAAAGGGAGAAAACTCAAAGCCCAAAGCTTGGCAAAACAATTTAAAATTTTCAAAATTTTGGCGAATGTACCGGTACGGTTTGTGGAGGGCATACCAGTTTGGTTTACTCTCTATACAGCTCCGTACCGGTACACTGTACCGGTATGATTTGTCCAAATTAGCTTGTTTCACCTGTTTTTCATTTCAAACTCATTCCAAACCCTTCCACAATCTTCCCATACATGATTAACAACATTTGTTATATAAAACTTGATACATACAAGTTCTAATTGCATTCATTTACATAAATTTACATGCAAAAACCAAGTTTTCATAGATATTTTGCAAAAATTCAAAGCAAAGCCATATCTCGGCTTTTCTTCACCCTTGATTGTCTGGATGAGAGTCATCCGCCGATGTGTACCCGCACCTGAAATGTTTTCCCATATATGGTGAGTTATACTCAATAGAGTATCCCCTATAGAGACTATTCCCCCTCTAGATGCACATGAAGTGTTTACATGCAACAACAATTATCCATAACAAATCCAATGAAGTGTATGCAATTCAATGATGGAATTTACTATGGCATGCCAGGCAAAGAGGTGAGACTCATTCATGCACTCAATCCGAGCCCTTCCTAGCTCCTCAACACATGCAAGTTCCAATGCGTACGAACTCGTCATCTATGTTACACATCAAATGAAGTTTACAAATCTAGGGTCTTTCTTCGGGTGGATATTCATGGACTTACACCAACGACACCTAATCGACACGGAATTCATGGAGTTCCACCAACGGTTCCGCGTACACTGACACACTTTATGGGCTCTCATACCAACGGAGTGTGTATCCAATCATTAGGTCTCTCACTTGAGGGATCTTCTAGCCCCTCCTTGCTAACCTCAACCCAACTTATCATGCAACCATGAGGCTCAGCTAGGCCTTCAACTCAACTTTTCAAAGCCTTCGGTTAATCACCAAGTGTGGTGTTGACCACAACCATGCACACACCCATGTGATGAGATGTTTCTGTGCATATACAATGTGATGCACCATTCCAATAACAATCATGTCCCATATGCATGAATGTCATATGGATAATTTAAACCACATATAAACATATTCCATGTAAATTTATATCATATGTATATAACTTCTGTAAATCACCATTATGCATAATATATCAATAACTATATGTCCACATATCGCAACAAACTCTAACATGTTATTTCAATTACATCAAAATAAAAACATTCAATTATCCAAGAAATTTAATCAAACACTTTCAAGACACAATATAACATATAGCATGCCCACACAATCCCAAGTTCCGAGAGATCACATAAGAACTCCCACATATCAAATTCAAACTAGAATTTGGTTTAAGTCATTTCTAGACTCATTTCTCATTTTCACAACTATATATACATAAGTTAACATATATATAAACCCAAACCTTGTCATTTGGACCTCATAGAGTAAGAATAAAACCAAAGTAAGAAGAACTCTACCTCTTGGAGCGTAGAAATGAAGGTAGAAGATTCAAGAACACCTCTCCAGACCTCCAAAACTTGATTTCTCCCAAATCTCTTCTTTGGATCTTCGGTGAAATGCGTCATTTTTTGTGTGGCTGGGTAGCCCTCGTTGATGTGACTGACTTTAATTCTTGGCTCAACAGATTCTGACTGAAACAACTCTGAGAATCGATGAAAGAAAATTGGTTTTCTCCCTTTTCTCTCCCTCTTTCTCTCACACGCTAGAGCCAGCTGAATGAGGAGTGAAAATATCTAATTTTTCAGATATTTAGCCCATATTTATATTTTTAAAGGCTTGGCTCACATTGTGCAACACGTCTCTCACTTATTCAGGTCTGTTTTCACCCCAAAACGATTTATTTTATCCCGATTTGAGTTCAAATTAATTTCATTTGAACTTTTATTCAATTTTAAAAATTTATTGGTGGGGACCTTTGTGGGTCAATCGCCTCTTAGTTGCCTCGAACGACGTATAAAATCTGACTATCTTAGAGTTCGATGAAATTAGTCTGGGTGACTAAATTTCACAATACGAATCCAACAACAAAGTCTGTTACGTCATACGAGCTCTAGAGAACACGTATTTTAATTTTGCATTATAGTGGCAAAATGGCCATTTTTTCCTTTTCCTGAAAAATTTAAATTTACCCGTGTTTTCACATTCTTCACCACTTAAAAGAATTTTGTCCCCGAAATACACACATATAATCACATGTATATGCAACAATCATTTAGTATTAGATGGCTATAAGAAAGTACCTCCATCCCCGAATAAGAATAGATAATTGGTACGTATAGTGTCTTCATGCTCCCACGTCACCTCCTCCACTCCTCGGTGCTGCCATAGCACTTTCACTAGCCTAATGGTCTTGCCTTGCAAAACCTAATCCTGGCTATCCATGATACGCATCTGTCCCTCCTCGAAGGTACCATCCGCATCAACAATAAGCTCGCCCCAATCCACCACATAAGTGAGATCTGGGGTGTATTTTTGGAGCATAGAGGCATGGAACACCGCATGAACACCCGATAGATTTGGAGGTAACGTCAACCGATAAGCAATCATACCCACCATTTTAAGTACTTCAAAGGGCCCAATATACCTCAGCGATAATTTTCCGTGCTTGCCGAACCTGACCATTCATCTTTTAGGAATCACCTTCAAGAAGACATGATTTTCCGCCTCAAACTCTAGAAGTCGCAGCCGTCTATTGGTGTAGCTCTTTTGTTGGCTCTAAGTTGTGAGAAGACGTTTTTTGTATCAAGTCCTTCTTTTCAGAGGTGTCCCAAACCAAATCCAAACCCATAGAGGTTCTGTCTCCTACCTCTGTCCAGCAAACCAGAGAACAACAAGGCCTCTCATATAGCGCCTTGTAGGGTGCCATTTGTATGCTCGTCTAATAACTATTATTATAGGCGAACTCCACTAATGGTAAATGTTCTTCCCAATTACCATTGAGATCTAGGACGCTTGCCCATAGCATGTCCTTTAAAGTCTATATGGTCCTCTCCGACTGACCGTTCGTCTAGCGATTAAACGCAGTGCTTATCATCAACTGTGTTCTTATGGCTTATTGAAAACTCTCCCAAAATGAGCCATAAACCTGGGATCCCGATCTAATACTATAGATATAGGACCCCCATTAAATAGGACAATCCCCTGTATATATAACCTGTAGAATTCCTCCAGTGTGAAGGTCAGCCACACCGCCAAAAAGTGTGCCGACTTAGTAAGTCGGTCTACTATCACCCGCACTGCAACATGTCCTTGCAATGTTCGTGGCAAGTGAGTCACAAAATCCAGTGTGACATGCTCCCACTTCCACTCTGCTACCTCTAAAGGCTGGAGTAATCTCGCTAGTCTCTAGTGCTCAGTTTTCGCTCGCTAACACGTAAGACATTGATTAACAAAATCCCCAATGTGTTTCTTCATCCCACTCCAGTAGTACTGGCGACGAAGATCATGGTACATCTTCGTGCCACTTGGGTGCACAGCAAAACGGGAGCAATGAAACTCCTAAAGGATCTCCTCTATCAAATCCGCCAACTGGGGAACCATAATCCTTTCCCTATACCGAAGACTACCATCAAAGTGAATGACCCAGCCCTCGTCATAAGTACCTGATCGTACTCGATCCTTAATGTATAATATTTATGGGTCCTACCCCTAGGACTCGATCACTCTACTCAATAGGGAAGGCGTAGCCACCAAACTCCCCAAAGTGCCTTGAGTCTGATCTATGTAACGTTGCCCGAATTGTCCCACAGTCTCAATCATCTGTCATTCCCGGGAAGCTACACTAGCCAAGACTCCCCGTGACTTCCGGCTGAGTGCATCAGCCACCATATTTACCTTACCAGGATAGTAATGTAAAGTAAAGTCATAGTCCTCTAAATACTTCATCCACCTGCGTTGCCTCATGTTGAGGTCCCGTTGTGTAAAGATGTACTTCAAACTTTTGTGGTCCGAAAACACCTCAAACTGCTCACCATATAGATAGTGGCACCAAGCCTTCAAAGCAAAGACAATGGCCACCAACTCCATGTCATGTGTGGGATAATTCTGCTTGTGATTCTTTAATTGCCGAGAAACATAAGCTACTATCCTCCAAGTCCATCCTAGAGGTATCACAATACACTATGTACCTTTGTCCCTTTTCTGGAACTATCAGAATAGGAGCTGAAGTAAGCCTCCTCTTCAACTCCTGGAATGCCTTCTCACACAAATCATTCCACTTAAACTTGACCTCTTTTCGGGTTTTCCTCATCATAGGTGCAGCTAATCAAGAGAAGTCCTCAATGAACCTCCTATAATACACTGCCAATCCCAAGAAACTTAGTATCTCGATGACTGACTTTGGCCTCTCCCAATTCATGACTGCCTTAACCTTTTTTGGGTCTACGGATACACGTGAAGCCGACACCACATATCCCAAAAATTTCACCTCAGTAAGCCAAAATTCATACTTGCTGAATTTAGCGTACAACTGATGGTCTCTCAAGGTCTGTAGAACAATCCTCTAGTGGCCCTCATGCTCCTCCTCAGACTTGGAGTAGATCAAGATGTCGTCTATAAAGACCACGATGAACTGATCTAGATAGGGTTAGAACACCCTGTGTATGAGATCCATGAATGCTGTCGGAGTATTCGTCAATCCAAATGGCATGACGGTAAAATCAAAATGTCCATACCGCGTCATAAACACTGTCTTAGGGATATTTGCCTCCCTAACCCCTAATTGATGGTAACTAGTGCAGAGATCTATCTTGGAGTAGACATACGTTCCTCTCAGTTGATCAAACTAATCATTAATTCACGGTAGAGGATACCTATTCTTGATAGTTACCCTATACAACTGCCAGTTGTCTATGCATAGTTGAAGGGTCTTATCCTTTTTCTTGGCAAACAACACCGGAGTGCCCCAAGGTGAGGTGCTCGGTTTAATGAAGCCCTTGTGCATCAATTCTTACAATTGGACCTTGAGGTCTTGTAACTCAGCAGGTGCCTTTCTATGACTCTATGAGGAGTCATAGAAATAGAAGATGTATCAGGGTGTAACTCAATAATGAAGTCTACATCCCTATGTGGAGGTAATGTCAGTAGTTCATCTGAAAAAACATCATCATACTAACAAACCACCCGAGGTAGACCCAACTCTTATCTCGCCTCGTCCTCCAGGGTAAGGCTTGCTAGCCAACCCTTCAACTGCCCGTGCCAATGAGAGTTATACACCACTTAAGGTAAAGCGTTATGCTTTTCCCCTAGTACTTGAAACAAACACCATTTGGCATATAAGTAGTGACTCTCTTCCGATAACAATCAATAACAACACGGTGTACTGTCAACCAGTTCATCCCAAGGATGACATCAAACTCCGATATATGCATGACTCTAAGGTCTACAGTGTGTAGAGTCCATGAGATCTCTAACTCACAACTCTGATATATCTAATTAATCCTCACCCTAGTTCCTAGGGGAGAACTCACATGTAGTGGATCTTCCAAGGTTTCAACCTCTAAGCCAAAATCTTACACATAAGATGCAACAGTAAAAAACTGAGAGGAATATACCCTGAATGACTGACTGATCCAGTGGCTCAGTCTGAGGTGTGATTGCGCACACACGCCCCTGGGTCCCTAAAATTTCAGCTTATAAACCTTGCCCTCAACCTCGACCCAGACCCATGTTATGGCCTGATTGCGTAGTCCACGCTCGAAAAGTGGTAGGCGTTTGTGTAGCACCCTGGAATTGGTACTGGCTTCCCTGGCCTATGGTGGAGTAGGGAGGAACAAACTATGTTTGTGGCTGCACCACCAAAGACTGGGACTGGGATGTCCCATAGCTCTAGGATCCCTATCGCTGAGGACAATCCTTCCTCATATGACCTGGCTGGTGACAGAAATAGCAAGTCTTCTGACCTGCCTGGTAGGTGGTCCTGAAGTTTCCCCCGCCTTGGGAGGATTGACCTTCGCCTTGGCCTTGATAATTATGGCTCTACCCTTGATGTCCATGCAGAGCAGAAGTCCGTTTATTTCTTCTCCGAATTAGAAGAAGAGGATGGGCCCTCCTTCTACTTGTCTTTAACACCTGCTTCTTGGATGTTACGTGCATCCTCCACTTTTCTCTCAATGGATATAGCAGTCTCAACCATCAAGTCAAAGTCATGTAGGAGAAGTCCCATAATTTTGCCCGGACTGGAAAGTTTTAGCCCATCCTCAAAATTTCTCACTTTAGCCATGTTTGTGGCTAATAAATCGTCAGTGAAACAGGCTAATTCTTTGAACTTAGCCAAGTATTCTAACACCGCTAATGTGCCTTGCTTCAAGTCTAGGAATTTCTAGGCCTTTGCATGTCGAACGCCCGTTAGGAAATACTTGCTCATGAAGAGCTCCCAAAACTCTTCCCAGGTTATAGCCTCTAAATCCCTTAAGGCTTTAACCCAATCCCACCACAATTAGGATTCTTTCTCTAGCTAAAAGTAGCCAGCATTATCTTAGTGGCATCGGAGGTGATCTTCATAGCCCCTAAGATGTTGTTGATTTTTCAGAACCAATAGTCAGCAATCATCAGGTCCGCCTCTCCCATGAAAGTCGGAGGATGGTGTGCCTTGAACTTTTGGAGATTGCTTGAACCTCCGTGTCCCACATTTGCACTAGTCTGTGCAATAGTAGCAGTTGTAGCACTGACCTGTGCAATAGTAGCAACTGCCTCACCAATAACCTCCATAAAGGCTTGGTGATTAAAGGCCGGTGGTGGTTGGTTGTTCCACCCACCGCCTCAGCATGCCCTTTCCTCTATATGTCATCTACACACAAGTAAGATAACAATAGAGCCTCACATAGTATCCCAGGACAGTGATCAAGTTTAAACTTTGAGAATTTCCTCCTCGTCTCACTAGTAAAGCGTATGTCACCCACTGGTAGGCATTTACACCGTGAACAATCCCGTTCATCCCTTTTTTCAAATCCAATGTTATGTTTTCTAACCTCTTGTTCGCCTTTTATATACATCTCACTGTACATATAATTCACATAACATGTAGCAAGTAGAGCACAAAACATGAAATGCACAATAAATGCAATGGTCTAGCCCCAATTTCCATCAAGCCCTAGGTAAATTGTATACCTAAGATCTAAAATCAAGCATGAAGTCCCAAAATTTGGGAGTCCTTTATCAACCATTGACAATTCATCAACCCGCAAAAATACTCATGGATGTCGCTTAACCCAACACCATGTCGATAACATCCGCTTAATCGAGATTATAACCCACTATGTGATTCAGGTTCAATTATTCATTTGATCCAAACCAAGTTCAATACACCATGATCTATACTTCATTATGGTCCATTTAGATCAATTAAAGAAAGGAAACTCAAAGCCCAAAGCTTGGCAAAACAATTTAAAATTTTCAAAATTTTTGAAAGTGTACACGTACTGTGTACCGATACAGTTTGCTCTTTGGACAGCTTTGTACCGGTACGTTGTACTAGTACAATTTTTTTGGATTTGCTTGTTTCACCTATTTTTCATTCTAAACCCTTCCACAATTATCCCATACATGATTAACAACATTTGATATATAAAACTTGATACATACAAGTTCTATTACATAAATTTACATGTCAAAAATCAAGTTTCAAAGATGTTTTACAAAAACTCAATGCAAAGCCACATCTCGGCTTTTCTTCACCCTTGATGGTCCAGATGAGAGCCGTCCGCCGACGTGTACTCCGCACCTGAAATATTTTCCCATATAGGGTGAGCTACGCTCAATATAGTATCCTCTAAAGAGGCTACTCTCCCTTAGATGTACATGACGTGTTCACATGCAACAACAATTGTCCATAACAACTCCAATCAAGTGTATGCAATTCAATGATGGAATTTAGTTCAGTCAATGGTCGACAAGGGTGAGTCGAGTGAAAAAAGTGAAAGAGATGGGGTTGATAAGGAACATGTGATTGATGATGGTTTATGTTTTCCTTCTATGCCTGCCCCTTTTCCCCATCGGTTGAAGGCACCTATTAAGGTGGCAAATTATTCTGACATTTTGGATTTGTTTAAGCAGGTAAAAATCAACATCCCGCTCCTGGATGCCATCAAGCAAATTCCATCATGTGCCAAAATATTGAAGGACCTATGCACGGTGAAGAGAAAGTTGAATGTCCGGAAGAAGGCATTTCTCACCGAACAAGTGAGCTCTATACTAAGGACCAACACTCCTCCAAAATTCAAGGATCCCGGTTGTCCAACAATTGCCATCACTATCAGGAATTGCCGGGTTGAGCAAGCATTGCTTGACTTGGGAGCGAGCGTCAATCTTCTTCCTTACTCCGTGTAACAACAACTCAAGCTTGAAGAGTTGAAGCCCACCTCGATTACACTTCAACTGGCGGATCGGAGCATGC
>CM042196.1:15304177-15317282 GCA_023539305.1 Ilex asprella
TCCTATCTCTTGTATCATCCCGAGGGAGAGTGACACTCCCTTCACACATAAGCCATACACATTTGAGGGTGGTGTTGAGAGGTAAGGAACAACAACCATTACCAATCAATCAATGAGCACTCTCAGTAAGAAAATGGGAAAAACTTAACATCGTAGCTTATATGCTAGTTTGGGTATGGAGGACATGTGAAACCTGGGTAAATTTGAACTTTTTCGAAAAAGGGTAAAATGGTAATTTTTTATTATAATGCTGATTTAAAATACTCATTTTCTAGACCTCAGATAAGGAAACGGAGTTCACCGTCGGACTCGTATCGCGAAATCTAGTCACCCTGTCGAATTTTGTCGAATTTCGAGATAGTTGAATTTTATACATCGTTCGAGGCGGCTGGGTAGCGAATAACCTCACAAAGGTCCCAAAAAACAAAAAATTTAAAATTTTTTTATAATTGAATAAAAGTTTAAATAAAATTAATTTGAACTTAAACCGGGATCAAATAAATCGTTTCGGGACGAAAATGAACCCGAACAAGTGGGGGACACGTGGCGCAACTCGGACCAAGTATTAAAATTATAAATATGGTAAAATATCTGATTTTTCTGCAGAAAATCTACTGAAAATCAGTCTTAAATGTGTGAGAGAAGAGGGAGAAAAAAAAGACTAAAAATCTTCAAGCTTTCTCCTCTAATTCATGGAGTTCCATCGCTCGGATCAACTCGGACCAAGACTTAAAGTCGATCACCGCGATGAGAGCTACGCAACCACACCAAGAACGAGTGATTTCACCGAAGATCCAAGAGAAAACTTTGGGAAAATCAAAGGTTTTGGAAGTTTTGGAGGTGTTCTTGAGCTTTGGTTGGTGTTCTTGAAGTTCTACACTTCAAGTGAGGTAGGATTCTTCCAACTTGGGTTTTATTCTCACCCTAAGGGGCTGTTTTGTCCACTTCCTTGTGGCTGAACTTAGGAACTGATTTAGGATCGTTTAGGGGCTGTTTTGTGCACTCGCTTGTGGCTGAAAATATTGACTGTTACGTAGCTATATTTCAGACTGAATTTGGGGTTGTTTTGTGCACTAATTAGGGGTTATTTTTAGACTGTTTTATTCCTATTCTAAGGGACTGAAATTGTGGCTTCAAGGGACTGTTTATGGGCTACATAGAGGCTGTCCAAATGACCTGTTGTTGGACTGTTTTAATGGCGAAAATGGGACTATTTTTTGGGCCAGTTCATGGATTGGTTTTAGGCCACTTTGTTGACTGTTTTTAGGCCACTTTGCTGACTATTTTAGGCCACTTTGCAGATTGATTTTATGGGCTGTTATGTGTTGATTTTGGGGGCTGTTATGTGTTATCATGCGCTTTGTAATTTAAGTGTGTTATTGGCATAGATTATGTAATAATATGCTTGTCAATTGAGTTGAATATAAATGTTGATACATGCTAGTTGATGTTTTGACATTATGATGAAATTATGGAGATTATATGTATATGTTATAATTGTCCATGGTATATGTTGATATGTTATTTAAGTCGTCCATTTAGCATTCATTGCATGTTGGACATGAATTTAGCATCACATTTTTTAGCATAAGTCATGAGTGTGGGTGTGTGGTATGCATGGTCAATCAAATACCTTATTTGGTGGTTGGTATGTGGGCTTGGTAAAAAGTGGATCGAAGATCCCCTTTGAGTGGCATGGTTGCATGGAAGAAACTTGTGTAAGGTATAGCAAGCAGGACTAGACTCTCCATTGGGTACAAAACCCAGTCACATGGTTCAGGCACTTTCCGGCGGTGAAATTCTAGAAAAGTACTGGTGTTTACGGGACTGGTGGTTGTGATACAAAAATCCGTTGCCCAACCAGACACAAGATTTTGTTTTGTAAAAGTACTCATTCAATGAGTAACACCTATCAACGATTTTATTT
Organism: Ilex asprella; assembly: GCA_023539305.1. Taxonomy (NCBI): domain Eukaryota; kingdom Viridiplantae; phylum Streptophyta; class Magnoliopsida; order Aquifoliales; family Aquifoliaceae; genus Ilex; species Ilex asprella. Next base: position 15,306,105 of record CM042196.1, read on the forward strand.
TATAATGAAACAACTTTTATTTCAAACGATCATTGGATGGATTTTTCATCAAATGACGGTTCATATAGAGTTGCATGAGTGAATCACATCTCATTTCATAGCATGACATGGTAAATTTCAATATAGAGTTGCATATTCTTACTTGGAATGTCGATGAGAATAAATGTTGCATGTGCACTTAGGTGGAGAGTAGCCTCTGTATAAATTATTTTACTGGGCATGGCTCACCCTATACGGGAAAACATTTTAGGTATGGGTTGTACGCCGATGGACGACACTCACTCGGGCACTTAAGGAAGAAAAGCCGACTTGTGGCTTTCAATCCATTTCTTTTGTAAAATTAGACTTGTAATTAAATTTTGCCATGTAATGTGTAAATGAATTATAAGGGAGTTTATATGGACTGTTTTAATATAACTGTATATGTTTTATATGAATATGGATAAATGGACTCGGTTTGGTCTATATTTACTCATAAATGGACCATGTGTGGTCATAGTTGAATATTGGACCTCAGATGGGTTTTGTTATTATATGATGCATAGGTTGTGTTTTGGGTAGAGCTTCCCACCCAAAGGAGACTCTGCCCAAGTTTTGTTCAATTATGGACCCCCATAAGAGGGGCATAACGGTAAGATGTCGAGTTACTTGGTAACCACGAGTATTCCGCGGGTTGATGGGTAATCAACAGACCCCCGGATTTTGGGACATAAAAGGGAACTTACATTTACTCAAAGGAACAATTTTTTAAATTCAAAAACTATTCACCAATCTCCTTATGCTTGCTTTGGTTAGAGTGCATATGCATAGTTTATTGATTTTGTCTTTAAATGACAATATGTCTCCCTATGCTTATCTAGAGAGGATCTTAGGCCATCATTGAATTGCGTTGAACCTTAGCCTTTTTTTGTGAAATTTTTTTTCTTAGTGCCGTGATTGAGCCTTAATTGAAAATTCATTTTCATACCACATGTTTTACCAAACCAATGCAAAATGATTACAATTACCACACCTTGGTTGTTCTAAGACTGACTGTAATCATTCCTGAAGAAAAGGAAATATGGTGAGGAAACCCAAAAAAGGGATGAATGACATTGAATGAAAAAGAATAGACAAATCCAAGAAAAGGATAAAAGGGGATTGGACAAGAAAAGAAAAGAAAAAAAAATGTTGAGAAAAAAAAAAGGTGACAAAAAGTGAAGTGAAGGTGAAAAGCTGAAAATTCCACAAAAGGAGATTTTTGATAATAAATATCATGTCCTCAAAATAACCCTTTTTGTCTCTCCCTTCCCTTCATTTCACTCAACTCAAATATCACCCCAGGCATCATTACAACCCATGAAATCCCTAAATGATCTAGAAAAAGCATGGTGAGAGCACACTTTAAATGAAAATAAAAGTTGTTTTTGTTATCTAGTGCCATAACATTCCGTTCATGAATTATGACAAGGTCATTTCTATTGTTATACATGTACATCATTTTTGGATAATATGTGAGAAATTTGATTTATGCACAAGTTTCTATCTCACATATACTCATTGAGAGCACGCTAGGATAATCATAAGCATTATTCATTTTTTAGAGAAACCCTCGATGAGAATCGCATCAAAGCTGAATTTGGATAGCTAAATGAATGAGAATTCTTTTAAGTAAAGGTTTAAATTAAATACTCATTTCACACACACAAGTCTTGAAAGGAAATGAATAGGTGTATACTTTAAAATAACATTTAAAGCTATGATGAAACTCATGTGTGATTGGTTCTGTTGTTTGAAAAGTTGTGTCAAGCGACCAAGAGCTAGTAAGATAAGGGAATATTGCTCAAATTTTAGATATAAGACAAAAAAGACGAATACCCATTTTTGTTGTGTTACGTGCTTTACATATTGGGTGTTCATTTTTTTTAATTTATAATTCCATGTTATGGTTTTGAAAGCATCAAGGCTCAAATTGCATTGTAATTTTCGTAAATGAATTTGGGCATAGTCATACTTCGTGGTTCACTAGCATGGATCATGTTTTTGGGTAGTTGAGTTAGGGAAATAGGTCATTAGAATGCTTTGGAGTCGAAAACTTGGAGTGGGACTGAGGATGAGAACATAGGGAATATTTACCAAAAACAAGTTAAAACCTATCGGTAGAAGATTGCAAGACCTACCAGAAGAATTTTTCTACTGGCAAGTTACCCACAATCTACTAGTAGATTTTTCTTAAAAACTCAAAAACGAGTGTTTTAAACCCAATTTTTTGGTGGAACCCTTCATCTCCCTTATACATCTCACTCTAAAAAGCACTCTCCTCTCTCAAAACCTTCCAAACATTCTAAGAAGCCCTGGGCATCCTCCAAATCCTTCAAATTTCTCTCTTAAGTTTGTGATTTTTTGTGATTCTTCTTCATTTCTTCAACCTCTTTCCCCCCAAAAAAAAACCTTATTTCCTCCATAAAGCATCATCAAATCCACTTAAGGCTTGGAATTTTGGAAACAATAGCTTGAATAGGTAAGATTCCATCTTCATCCTTTGAGATTTTTGAGTTATTTTGGGGATTGTAGTTTCGATTTGTCACCCTAGGGGCCTTGTTGATTATTATGGCCCGCACAAAGCAAATAGGCCCTGGCTCACCACCTCCCGTGGGAACCAGGTCCCGAAAGAGGGATGAAGAGTTAGGCCCCAGTGGTGGGGAACAAAGGAAGAAAAAGGAAGAATGACACTCGCACGGAGAGCATTAAGACCAAGAATGTTACGGACGAGTGGCAAGTTGAGAGGTCCACTCTTGGGCTACTCAATGACGTGGTCTGAGTGATCGAGGGCCACGACATTAACTTTAGGTTCCAGCCAGTGGAGGGGTATGTGTTTCCCATTTTTCAGGAATTTTAATAGAGATTGGGGTAGAGGATGAGGATTTTTGCATGTTAAAGACGAGTGTGAGGTGGAAAGGTGATTAAGGTCACCTCGACAGTCATCGTCGAGGCATTGCATTTGACTTGATCTAAAATGTGTATACCCAAGTGTAGACGGTCAAGCTGTAGTAATAATCCGATTTGAGTGCGGAGTTGAATCTACAGGGAACTCTTGTTGGTATTTTAAAGTAAGCAGTGGTGCAGACCAAATAGTTGTAACCTTTGATATTTAAAGTTGTGAGGTTTTGGGATTTCCATAACAAAATATAAGATTCTTTCCAAGAAGGTTTTCTAGAAAAAATAAAAGATAAGCTCAAAGATAAAAATGTCACTCTTTAGTCCGAGGATCTGGTCATGTAGGTAATCATTCGGTTTATTATATTTGTGCTTGTTAACTCAATTAACTCCTATGTCAACAACAAGTTAATGGAAAGATAAAAATAGACTGTCAGAATTAAGAACACGGTTCTGATGACTTTCTAAAAGTTTACAAGAATTGTCTGTACCGAGACTCAACCCATCTACAAATAAGCAAATGTTTCTACAAGACATCTAACCATGACATTATTATTCCATTCTTTAAATGAAGCATAATACTGGTGAAGATTGAAGGGTAGTCGTGAAGATCTAGTCGGGATACTTGCCTTGAACCAATGAGTCTTTCTACACAAGAGTTATCTATGTTATAGAAAGTAATCATGGTTATACAAAGTACCTTAGCTTTGCTAGATGCATTCAATCATTCAATTAGCAAGGGGAATATAAAACATTAAGCATAAGAAAAATGCACAAATATAATTTTCGGATAATTTATACATGTCCTTCACCTCTTACTAAAGAGTGAAAGAGAAACTACTCACTCTTCATAGCTTTGGTAAAGCTAGAAAAGTGAGTGATGCTTATCCCTCCAAATAGTGGACTTACAAAATGAAAACACACTAAACAAGGAGTCGATCTTCACCGAAGAATGAGTGAATCACATTCCACCATTCACGGCTTTGGTAAAGCTCTAGAAAAGTGGAAGAGTTTCACTCCTCTAAGAAAGAAACACACTCAAGCTATGGAAGTAAAAGAAATCTAGTCACTTTTGGAGGGTTGCTTCCTCAACCAAAAGATGAACTATCTCTCTTCATATAAGTAAATATAAGAGAATTCTACAACTATATGAGTGGGAGTCTAAGCATCCATCAAGCTCTCCACCTAGTCCCCTTTACTCTCCCAAAATGGGAGCATTTATAGGCAAGGAGGAGGAGACAAGAGGGCGTGAAGGAATAGTATATGCCACCCAAGTCCAAATGAAAAGCCAACCACTCTGCAGCCAGTCTGTAGACAACGTTCGAATGTTGTTTGACATTCAAACATTGTCTCTGTCTTTGCTTTATAGGCATTCGAACGTGCTGGTGGGGTCTGACATTTCCACTCAAGTGCCCTGTAGTCTTCTGTGAAGTTCATTTCCACACTCCATGCAACATCATGGTCTTCAAATGATTCCAGGGGACGTTCAAACGTGGTACTCAAGTGCCTCAGGGTCTTCCTTCTTGGCTGCAACAGGCAATGTCTTAGCATTTTAGTCTTCTCAGGATTTAAGGTAATGTTCGAAAGTTGATTGGCGTTTGAACATTCTTACCTTGGTCCAAGATTTTCCAATTTTGCTCCTGAATATGCTGGTGTTGTATGAAAATCTGGTGTTCATCGCTTTTTGTCCATTATACAATTTATGCCTTGAAATTTCATCATTTAAACTCCATCAAAGTATAATTAGTCTTAAAAGGGCATAGTAATATACTAATTTTAACTACTAATCAAACCCCAACCTAAATATTGCTAGTCTCTAGCAATACAATAATTGAAAATTTATTTCTAAAGCCATTTTTGTAGGTCATTCAGTTGCATTTAGTGTAAGCAACAAGCTGTTAAACCAGTAGGTTTACTCTAATTGATGAGTGTTCTCTCGTGAGGGTTTTCAGTGAACCTACCTATAAACTTCGGACGAACAGATGTGTTATGTGGGATTGATGGTTAAAGTAAATTAGCATCATTGTCATTGTGACACCTAACCCTCAATTTTTTGACTTATCTCCCGCACGATCCTCTTTCATTGGTATTCATTCTATGCAAAAATTAGCATATGTTACATTGTATTTGGGATTCCCTAGGTAGCAAGAGTGATTATTCTAGAAACAAGAATTGTTACACAACAAACATTCCACTTTACCACCCTCCATGTATAACTTTAATTTCACAAACCTCTCTTAAAAATGCCCTCAGCAAAAATTCTCTCCGATTATAGTGACTTGTCTCTCAAAAGGCATGTGATCAAAGGATGCTCAATTAAAAAATCACATGAGCAATTAGTTTGGGAGTGAAACTTTTAGAAAGTAGACAAATCATGTCCTTCGCATAATCTCATGGAAGAATATTGATGTAGTTAAGGCAATACTATTTAACATACCCCACTTGTAGTCGGCGGCCTACACATGCGTCAGACTTTAGATCAATTAGGGATTTTCATAGGTTGTAGTGTGGCCTAAGGTCAGTGGCTAACGAAATGACGTCAATGGTGTTCAAAAGTTATCCCTTTTTTATTCAGTGTAGCACACCTCTTTCTAGATTCACAACATTTTTCCTGGGAATGGTATTTCTTTCTTTCATTTTTCTCATTTTTCACTTTCTTGAAAATTCCCTGTCTATCTATCTCTTTTTTGTTTCAGTTGTTTCCACCGATTTTTCTTTCATTGAATAATAGTCACCATTGTCTTTTCTATTTTTCTTGCCTTTTCTGTAACATATTGATTTATAAGAGGGTGCAAAAAAATTAGATAGCAAGGTATGTTAAGTATATTCTATTGTGGCTCGGTTATCATATGGGTTTTTTGAGAAAGAAATCATTCATTGAAGGTTCAAGTATGGCAAACTAGGGATATACTAAAAGAAATGGCTAAGGCTCAATGTCAAATCAAAGATGGCTTAAGCATCCCACACATGTATGTGTCGTATGTAAAGATTCCCTATGAAATATGTCAATAGATCACTTTAGTTACGTCAATCAAAGCAAGATTAATGAGATTATGGAAAAAAAATGAAGTGATAGAGCTCAGTAGAGTAAATGTTGATATCCTCTCAGAAGCATCGTAAATCTCAAAATTTACCATGGTAATCTTTGTCATCTCCATTGATTATGTTGGGTGGTTCAGGGAATGTCGAATATATATCGATTCCACTTTTGAGCCTGATCTTCTTGCACCTTAAGAATAACAAATATTAATGTACATTGGACAATTTATGTGACACCCCAAAATTCGAGGGTCATTATTCAACCGTTGACAACCCGTCAACCTGCGGAAGTAGTCGTGGACGTCGCTTAACCCGACACCACGTCGATAACATTCCCATAGCTAAAATTTTTGTCAACAATTTTGATTCATATTCCTTCAGTCATTTAATTCAACCGAGGTCCAATGTACCTCAATATACCTGATTTAAGGCCCATTTGTATCATTGGGACTAAAGAAATCAAAGTCCAAAAGCATAGCAAAAAGACTTTAATATTTCTGGTTTTTGAAAAGCGTACCGGTACGTGTACCAGTACGGCTAACTCTCTTGGCAGCAGCGTACCGTTACACGTACGGGTACACGCTGTCAACTTTTTGCCTGTTTGAACCATTTTTTATTTCAAACCCATTCCAAACCCTTCCAACTTCAACCCAAACTTGTACAACATATACTACACACATAATACTTGATCCATACAAATTCTATTATAGTCATTTACATGAATTTACATGTCAAAAACTAAGTTTCAATAAATGTTTTACAAAAACTCAAAATAAGGCCACAAGTCGGCCCCTTCACCCTAGATGCTCTACATGGAAACCATCCACCAGAGTATGTCCTGGACTTGAAATGTGTTCCCTTATAGGGTGAGCCATGGAATGCACACATGCAACTTTCAACACTCCATCATATTCCAAGTAAGAATATGCAATCAATGTTGGAATTCTTCAAGTCATATCATGAAATGAGATGAGACTCACTCATGCAATTCAACCTGAGCCCTTCCTGGCTCCTCAACACATGCAAGTGTCATTGTGTATAAATCCGTCACCCATGTTGCACATCGAATGACATTTGCAATTTTAGGGTCTTTCTTTGGGACATGTTTATGGACTTACACCAATGGCACCTAACCGACACGTAATTCATGGACTTCAACTAACGGTTTAGCGTACACCGACATACTTTATGGGCTCTTATACCAACAGAATGTCTATCCAATCACCGGGTCTCTCACCCAAGGGATCTTCGAGCCCCTTTTTGATAACCCCAAACTCAATTTATCATGCTTCCATGCAGCTTAGCTAGGCCTTCGGCCCAACTTTCCCAAGCCTTCTGTCAATCACCAAGTGAGGTATTGATGACAACCATGCACACACCCATGTAAGGAGATGTTCCGTGCAAAGGCAATGTAATGAACCATTGCTTAACCATGTCATGTCCCATGTAATGAATGCCAAATTAGCAACATTTATCACTTATCATCATATTCCATGAAAATGTATATCATGTGTATATAACTTCCATAAATCATCATTACGCTCAATATATCAATAAACATAATTTCCATAAGTTATCACATAACTCACTCAAGCATGTTATTTCAATTACATCAAAATAACAACTTCAATCCATGCAAGGCATTTTATCAAACACCTTTTATGCACCAATCATGTTATCACATAATATTGCCCACACAACATTCAATATCATTATTTAAGGCATTTAATCAAACACCTTCAAGGCAAGACAAACATATCATGTGATCACACACATTTGTCCCCATATAATCAAGTATCAAGGAATCACATAAATGACTTCCACATATCAAATTCAAACAAGAATGTGGTTGAGGTCCTTTCTAGACTCATTTCCATAATCATATATATATATATATAAATATATATATACATAAGTCAATATATATATATATAGATGTATATACACCCAACCATTCCTCATAGGCATTCTAGATTAGAAATCAACCCAAGTAGGAGAAACCCTACCTCTTGTAGCGTGTAGGAAGTGATAGAACTTCCAAAAATACCAAACAAAGCCCAAAGCTCTTGATTTCTCAATTTATCTCTTTGGATCTTTAGTGAAATCTCTTGTTTTTGGTACGTAGAAATAGTCCTCGTCGAGGAGATGAAGTTTAACTCTTAGTCCGAGTTAATCCGAGCGACGGAGCTTCGAAAATTGATGGAAGAAAGGTAGAAATCTTGATTTTTTTTTTCTCTTCTCTCCCTTCTCTTCTCTTCTCTATGGCCGGCCAAGGGCTGAATAAGTGAGATATATCCGCTGAAATATCTCATTTAAGTCCCTAATAATAATTTTAATTGCTTGGCTCCAATCGTGCCTTGTGTCCTCACTTGTTCGGGTCCGATTTTGCCCCAAAACTATTTATTTGATCCTAGTTTAAGTTCAAATTAATTTTATTTGAACTTTCATTCAATTATAAAGAAAATTTAAATTTTTTTATTTTGGGGACCTTTGTGAGGTCACCCACCACCCAGGCGCCTCGAACGACGTACAAAATCTGACTATCTAGGATTTCGACAAAATTCGATAGGGTGACTAGATTTCCTGATATGAATCCAACGGCAAAGTCCATTGTGTCATCTGAGCTCTAGAACATGAGTATTATAAATACGCAGAAGAGTGGCAAATTACCATTTTATCCTTTTTTTAAAAAAAATTCAAATTTTTTCGGCTTTTACATTCTTCCCCCATTAAAAGAATTTCGTCCCCGAAATTCACACACTCATGCGCATACGATCATATGCATATGTAACAATCATTTAATGCTAAATGACTTTAAGAATGTTCCTCCATGCTTGAACACGAAAGGATAATTGACACGTATAGTGTCCTCACGCTCCCATGTTGCCTCCTCCACTCCTAAGTGCTGCCATAACACCTTCACTAGCCTCACGGTCTTGCATCGCAAAACCTGATCCCGGCTATCCATGATACGCACTGGTCCCTCCTCGAAGGTCCCATCCGCATCAACAATCAACTCACCCCAATCCACCACTTATGTCGGATCTGGAGTATACTTCTACAGCATAAAGACATGGAACACCGCGTGAACACTCGACAAATTTGGCGGTAACGCCAACCAGTAAGCAACTGTACCTACCCTTTCGAATACCTCAAAAGACTCGATATATCTCGGGGACAACTTTTCTCGCTTACCAAATCTGACCATTGCTCTCTTAGGCATCACCTTCAAGAAGACATGATCTCCCACTGTAACCTCTAGAGGTCGCCGCCGTTTGTCAGCATAACACTTCTGCAGCTCTGAGCCGTAAGATGACGTTTTTGTATCAAGTCCACCCTCTCCGAGGTATCTGTAACCAATTCCAAACCTGTGAGGGCCTCTCTTCCACCTCCATCCAACAAACTGGAGAACGACAAGGTCTTCCATATAATGCCTCATAGGGGCCATCTGTATACTTGCCTGATAACTATTGTTGTATGCGAACTCCACCTACCCTTGAAATCTAGGGCGCATGTCCTCTAAATTCTAGATAGTCCTCTCAGACTGACGATCTGTCTGGGGATGAAAAGAAGTGTTCATCATCAATTGTGTCCCCAAGGCTCATTGGAAGCTCTCCTAAAAATGAGTCGTGAACTTGGGATTCTGATCCGATACTATAGATACGGGCACCACATGCAACCGGACAATCTTTCGTTTATACAACCTGTAGAATTCCTCCAATATGGAGGTCATCCGCACAGCTAAGAAGTGTGCCAACTTCATAAGTCGGTCCACTATCACCCACTCCGCTTCATATCCCCGCAATGTCTCTGGCAAGTGAGTCACAAAATCTATTGTGACATGCTCCCACTTTCACTCAGCTACCTCCAAAGGTTAGAGTAACCCTGCTGGTCTCTGGTGTTCAGCCTTCACTTGCTGACACGTGAGACATCGGCTAACAAAATCTCTGACTTCTTTCTTCATCCCGCTCCAATAATACTGGCGACGAAGATCATGGTACATCCTCGTGCCACTAGGATGCACAGCAGAACGGGAACAATGAAACTACCTAAGGATCTCCTCTCTCAGATCCGTAGAATGGGTAACTATGACCCTTCTCCCAAACCGAAGACTACCATCCATGTGAATAGCCCAGCCTTCCTCACTTGTACCCGATTGTACTTGGTCCCTGATGGACAATATCTCCTCATCCTGCCCTTGGGTTTTAATCACTCTGCTCAGTAGGGAAGGCAAAGCCACAAAACTCTCCAAAGTTCCCTGAGCCTGACCCATGTAGCGTAGTCCGAAATTGTCCCACAGTTTTGAACATCTGCCACTCCCAAGAAGCTATACTAGCAAAGAATCCCCGTGACTTCCGGCTGAGTGCATCAGCCACCACATTTGTCTTACCTGGATGGTAATGCAAAGTGAAGTCATAGTCTTCTAGATATTCAATCTACTTGCGTTGCCTCATGTTGAAGTCCCGTTGTGTAAAGATGTACTTCAGACTTTTGTGGTCCAAAAATACCTCGAACTGCTCACCGTATCGATAGTGGCGCCAAGCTTTAAAGGCAAAGACAATGGCTGCCAAATTCATGTCGTGCGTACGGTAATTCTACTCGTGATTCTTTAACTGTTGAGAATCATAAGCCACTACCCTCCCGGACTGCTTCAACACACAGCCGAGTTCGTCCTTAGAGGCATCACAATACACTGTGTACCTTTGTCCCATTTCTGGGACTCTCAAAATAGGAGCTAAAGTAAGCATCCTCTTCAACTCTTGGAATGCCTTCTCATAAGAATCATTCAATTTGAACTCGACCTCTTTCTTGGTCTATCTCGTCATTGGGACAACTTGTCGGGAGAAGTCCTCTATGAACCTCTAGTAGTACCCTGCCAATCCCAAGAAATTACATATCTCGAACACTGACTTTGGTCTCTCCCAATTCATGACTGCCTCAACCTTCTCCGAGTCCATGGATACACCCAAAGCCGACACCATATGCCCCAAGAATTTCACCTCTTTAAGCCAAAATTCACACTTGCTGAACTTGGCGTACAACTGATGGTCTCTCAAGGTCTGAAGAACAATCCTCAAGTGACCCTCATGCTCCTCCTCAGACTAGGATTAGATCAAAATGTCGTCAACGAAGACCATGACAAACTGATCTAGGTAGGGTTGGAACACCCTATGCATGAGATCCAAGAATGCCGCTGGAGCATTCGTTAATCCGAAATACATG
>CM042196.1:15317382-15333958 GCA_023539305.1 Ilex asprella
ATCTCAAGCAAGTATCATTTAGGACTTCAAGGGTTATAATGGGGCCTCGGGGTGATATTGAGGCAAAAGAAACAAAGGATATAGGATAACAAAGAGGGTTGTTCCGGGTGAATGACCTTTATTTCAAAAAGATCTCCCTTTTATGGGATTTCAAGTCTACTACCATCACTACATTCTTTGTTTCTTTTCATTCTTTTCCTTAACATTTTCCTTTTTCTTTTGTCATTCTTTTCTTCTTTTCACTCCTTTTTTTCCTTTTCTTGGATTTTCATTTTTTTTTTCATTCAACTCTTTGAATTCAGCATCATTCATCCCTTTTGTTTTAGTTTTCACACCATACTTCCTTATCTTTTATAATCACTCATTCTCAACACTAGGAACAACCAAGGGGAGGTTTATTTTTATCATTTTTCACTGGCTTGGTCACATGTGTGGCATGGAAATGAATTACAACTGAAGCTCAATCATGGCACTAGGGATAAATTTTTCACAAGAAGGCAAAGGCTTAAATCATAAAAAATGGCCTAAGATCATCTCTAGATAAGCATAGGGGAACATTGTACATATCAAGACAAAGTCAATTAACTACCCCAATGCACCTAATCAAAACAAGCATAATCAGATTATTGAACAAATTAGATTTAGTAAAATTGTTCCTTGAGTAAATGTACATTCCCTCCAAACAAGGATTGGATTAAAGCTCATATGGGTTCTTACTCATCTCAACTATTCATGTTAAGCACTAAAATGTGAACTCAATGTATAAATTTCTAAAATTACAAGTTCATGGTGCACTATGATTGAGTTTGAATGAAAACACAGATGTGATACTCATGCATAGGATAAACTTATATGGTGTACTCATGTGTTCAAGTTCAAATTGAAGATCAAGTAATCACAATTCCCATAAAAATTAGGGTAGGGGAATATAGTTCAATATTTGATATTTTTAGTGTCAGTGTACAAGTGGGAGACCCAATGGTGGGATCCCCAAAGTTGCAGAGCTTGAGTTGCAAAATCTGGCATGTTTCAGCAAAATCTACCGGTAGGTCGATGGAAACCTACCAGTAGGTTTTACTTCAGTGAGCAAAATCTATCAGTAGGTTTGCAGTAGGTGCAGTAGCCAAAACCTATCGGTATGTTTTTACTTGTTTTGCTAAATTCTTGGTTCCTTCACGTTCAAAACTACCATCAAGCCACCACCTCATATCCAATCAACTCAAGCCACATTTAAACCCTTTTTCACCCAAAAAATTTCAAAATTTTGAAAATTTTCACATTTCTCATTATTCTATACAAAAGGTTGTGGAAAATGTAAATGGTGCACCTCAGCCCTAACTTGAAACAAGCATTGTCCTCAATGCACAAGGAATCGTGCAATAAAAAAAAGAAAATAAAATGGGAAATGAGATAATCCTCTTCGTTTCTTTTTCTTATTATTATTTTTATTTATATACATTAACAAAAAAATAAAACGCAAAAAGCTTGTTTACACCCACCCCAACTTAAAATAGAACATGATACCCAATAAGATTTTCAACAATGATGCTCAAAATGATTTAAGTCCAAATTAGAGAGAGGGAAACAAACTCATGCTAAAATATACACTACAACATTATGAGAAATAAAAATGTAACAATAAAAAAAGTCTAACTACTATGTACATGATAACAAACAAAAAGGGCTCATGTCAATCCGGCTTCAATTCGGATATGAGCTTGCACCCATTGATTTTTTTGATTTTAAAATTTTTTTGGTGTATAAATGCCCTTCCAAACCAATCTATCCAAACAAAGTAAGGACAATGATTCAAAAATCTCAATCAAATTGATGTGTATGCAAGTTTATGTAATTTCAACAATGAAGTATAAAATTTCCCTTTAAAATTTTGTACACTTAACTCCATTGCAATGCCCTCCCCAAAATGAAAATTGTGAACCTCAACACCACTCATAGATGGAAAAATAACCATGGCCTCATTAGCCTCATGTTAGATAATATCTACATCAAATTTTTGACAATCAAGAGTGGTGTGAGATTCAACATCAATTTGCACTTCATTGGGATGATCATCCTCAATACATTAACTATGCCCAAGGTGTTGTTCTTTATGCATAGCAATTATAGCATTAGTCAATGTATCAAGTTGTTGAGTTATTTGGGCATTGAATTCCATTTGGTATTGCATAAAATCGCACAAAATATTTTTTCAATTCTTCTTTGGTTGAGTTCCCATATGTTGGATAGTGGCAAAACTCATTAGGTGGTGTGAGATCGGATGAAAAATTATAAGGTTCATTCTCACAACCATAACTCGGATAACTCATTGCAACACAATGGCCGAGGTAAAAAATTTTGGAGGCCAAAATTGAATTTGAACCTTCGCATTCAAAGTCTTGAACTGAATAATTTATTGGGCACTCACTAGTGATGTGCCCATACACATCACAAATCTCACACACATATTCAAAATAAGGGGCATTTAACACATTTTCATAAAGATAGGAAACATAACAAAAAAACCACAAACTAAAACAAAAATATATTCAAGGAGCAAAGTCCCTTAGCCAATGATGAACATCACAGGAGTTACTTTTGTAATCTGAAAATCACCTTCGAACTCGACGCTTAACCTTCCTCTACAACAGTGCCAAAAATGCTTGATCAAAACCGTTGTTCTTTTCCCCAGTCTCTGCACATCACCCTCAAATGTGTATATGACTTATGTGAGAAAGGGAATGTCACTCTCCCTCGAAATGATGTGGGAATGGGGCAACGGAATGGTGTGGAATGAAATGAAATGTACAAAGAAATGAAATGGAAAGAAATATATGTGAACAAAAATGCTCGCCAAGCGTAAGGAGTCTTTCGAATATCGTGTTTTACTTGAAAAATTATTCTAAGGTCATTTTCTCAGGGAAGGAAAGTTCAAGTGTGCGACGGTGATTTTGTTAAAAAAGGAAAAAATTTAAAATCCTGTAGTTGGTTTTGGTGAGTTTTGTTCTTAACAAACATGCAAGAAAACAACTGTTGGCTAATCCAAAAGGTTCACTCCAATGAGAATATTCAATCTACTTAAAACCTTCCTTCGAGGGTTTATAGATGAACGATTGATTCGTGGGAAGCTAGGGATGAGATGGTGAGGTTCCAAGCTTAAACTGTGACTAGGCCTACGAAATATCAAAAACTCACAACCACATCCACTCTCAACTCAGTCAAACTAAACCATCGTACACCGAGAGAGGAAAGAAAAAGAGTTGAAATGGAAAATCCAAGAGGAGGTCTTCCTTGGATTGACCAACTAAAAATCTAGCTACTCATGAAAGTAAGAAAGAAAAACTTAATGTAAAGAGACATAATGAATACATAAAGCATGAAACTTAACTTATTGCAAGAAAACTTAAACTAAGAAGAAAAATATTCAATACCCAATTAAAAACTTGAAATGAAGAAAACTTAAATACAACAACGGTAAAATCTAGAACATGTAACTAAATTTGCAAAGTACTTGTAATAAATGACATTAAGGACATTAAATGAAGATTACAGGAGTCTTACGATAAATTAAAAATGAAAGGATGGAAGAAAATGCAAAAATCTAAGTTTTCTATCCACTATTCATCATATTCTTCCTTAGACTACTCCTAAGCTTAGCTAGCCACACTTGAAATGGTTTGTAAATGTTGAATATATGGTGTATGAGCATTGCATTTTCGTCCATAGGGGCCCTCTAACATGTGTGTGCAGGCCTACCATCATTGGGATGTGAGATGATGGCTGAGACAGGCTAGGAGCAGCCTGCCCAGCAACTCCACTGGCAACCCCCTTCTTTCTCATCCCCATTAATGTCTTTGCCTTCAAAGTCTTCTACTAGAGTATATGAGGCATGTAGATGTATAAGGAAAGTCAGGGGACAAGTGGGAGAATCAATGGTGGGACCCCCAAGCAAGTGGAACATGAGTTGCAGGTGTTCTGGGCAAGACTTACAGGTCGATTTTGGTTACTGGAGTAAAAACTACCGGTAGGTCTTTCTGGTAGGTTGCCTATTCTGGACTAATTTTCTTAGAATTCTCATAACTTTTGATCCAACTATCTGATTGAGGTGTAATTTTGAACCAGCATAAAGGACATCCAAATCCAAAACTTTCTTGCTTTGCCCTTTTTCAAATTCAAAATGAATCAAGGTCCAAAAGGATAAAAACTAAGGTACTGCCACCAAATGGTGCGTGTGCTGGTGCCTATGTTACCAAACACCATGACCTCCTTTATTTCTTCACTTTTAAGCCTCCAAATCCTCATGTAATGTGTCCATGCCTTCACCACACATCCATACTTAGTTGCAAGATTTTAAAAAACTTAATTTACATTATAATTACCTGCAACATCTAAAATTCAACATTATTTGTAATTTTGGCTAACTATAAGTACATATAAGTAAAAGTTGAGTTGAAACTTATGTAATGAGTTTGATAAATATGCAATATTTTGTGCTCATCATCTAACACAAGAAGAACTACCCCTCGTTCTCTTTCTACTGGTTTTATCAATTACTAAAGTAAATCCTTCAAGTTTGTTAATTTGTGTGGATACCGATAGAGGTCAAACATTTATAAGACATGGGGCAAAGATCAAATTCAGATTTGAAAATTTAAGAATGCATGAGGATTGCTTGAGAATGCTTGAAGATTGCTTGAGAATAAACCAAATTTTTTAGAATGCTTGAAGATTGCTAATGGCACACTTCAAGAGGTAACCCTTAATCTTCTCTATAGATCAAAGGTTTCTCGGTCTGTATTAAACATGAATAGATCTTGGTATGAGGAATCAAATTATTATTTTTAAATTTCGTTGCGCTTATTATATGATTCCTTTCATGAGTTTCATCTCATTTCATGGCATGACATGGTAAAAGAATTCTAACATTAAATTGTGTGTTCTTGTTTAGAATGGTTGTTGATTGTTACATGTGCACTTTCATATGTATCTAGGGTGGGGAATAGCCTATGTAGGAGATACTCTATTGAGCTTTGCTCATTCTATACGAAAAAAATATTTCAGGTGTGGGATACACACCAGTGGACAGGTCTTATTTGGAGCCTCAAGGGCGAAGAGAGGGCGAATTGTGGCCTTTAACCTTGGTTTTTGTAAAACTTTTGTTAAAATTATGTTTTGGGTATGTAATATATGTAAAAGAATTATAATTGAACTTATATGGACTACTTTTAATATAACCTTGCATGTTTTTATATGAGTATGGATAAATGGACCTGGTGTCGTCAATGTTTACTCATAAATAGATTCGGTGGGGTCAATGTTGTATATTGGACCTCAAATAAGTCATGTGATTGTATATTGTACAGGGTGTATTTTGGGTAAAACTTCGTGTATAAAGAAGACTTTGCCTGAATTTCGTTAAATTATGGACCTCAATAAATGGAGCATAATGGCGTGATATCAAGTTACATGATATCCATGGGTATTCTACAGATTGATGAGTGATCAACGAACCCCCAGATTTTTGGGGTGTCATAGCTTG
The DNA here is from genome assembly GCA_023539305.1 of Ilex asprella. NCBI lineage: Eukaryota > Viridiplantae > Streptophyta > Magnoliopsida > Aquifoliales > Aquifoliaceae > Ilex > Ilex asprella. Next base: position 15,322,919 of record CM042196.1, read on the forward strand.
GTATCAGAGCATAGGTATACAAATTACCTAAGGCTTGATTGGACATGGGTCTAGACCATTGCATTTATTGTGCATTTCATGTTATGTGCTCTAATATGCTACATGATTATGTGCTACGTGTTATGTGAATAATATGTATAGTAGAATGTATATGAAAATGGAAATACTAGGGTTAGAAAATATAACCTTAGGGTTCTGTGAAGGAGATGAATGGTATAGTTCAATGTCTAGATGTCTACTAGTGGGTGGCACAAGAACTACTAATGAGACAAGAAGAGAAATCTTAAAGTTTAAACTTGATCCCTATTTTTGGATACTATGTGAGTGTTCTATTGCTATTTGACATGTGTGCAAATGGCATATAGAGGAAGAGGACACCGAGGCACTGGGTGGAACAACCAACCACCACCGACCTTTGACCAATAAGCCTTCTTAGAGACTATTAGTGCTGCGACTGCTACTATTGCACATGCCAGTGCTATAGTTGCTACTATTGCACATACTAGTGAAAATCTAGGCCAAGGAGGCTCAAGGAACCTCTAGAAGCTCAAGGCTCACCAGCCTCTGACCTTCATGGGAGGGGCGGATCTGATGGTGGCTGACCATTGATTCCAGCAAGTTAACAAGATCTTAGGTGTTATGGAGATCACCTCTGATGCCACTAATATAATGCTAGGTACATTAAAGCTAGAGGGAGAATTCCAATTATGGTGGGATTGGGTAAAGGACGCCAAGAACTTGGAGGCGACAACATGGGGAGTGTTTTGAGAGGTCTTCATGGGCAAATATTTTCTGGCATGTATCTGGTAAGCTAAGGCTTGGAAGCTCCTGAATTTGAGGCAAGGAACTATGAAGGTATTAGAATACATGACTAAGTTAACATGGCCAAGGTGAAGACTTTCACTCCACAAAGACAACCAGGACAGGGTAGTGGCTATCAAGACCAAGGCCAACGTCGATCCTCCCAAGGCAGGGGAAACCTTGGGGCAACATATTAGGCAGTTCAGAGGACTTTTTTCCATTGCCAGCAGCTGGGTCACATGAAGCTGGATTGTCCTCAGAGGCAGGGATCCCAGAGTTATAGGGTGTCTCAATCTCAATCATCGGTGGGGCACTCACAGACTCACTTTATTCCTACCTACCCCACCATGGGCATGGGAAGCCAGTACTAGTTTCAAGGTGTTGCATAGGGCCCTACTACTTCACGCGCGGGGATTCCGTAATCAGGCCAGATTTAGGCTTAGAGGTGGAAACCTTGAAAAAGCCATTACATGTGAGTTCTCCCCTAGGAGCTAGGGTGAGCGTTGATCAGATATGTCAGGGTTGTAAGCTAAAGATCACGTGGATTCTACTCATCATGGACCTTAGGGTCATGGACATGTTGGAGTTTGACATCATCCTTGGTATGGATTGGTTGTTGGCACACCAAATCGTCATTGATTATGATGGTAAGAGGGTCACCGCGTACATGCCAAAGGGTGTTTGTTTCAAGTTCTAGGGGAAATGCGTAACACTTTACCTCAAGTAATCTATGACTCCCGTTGGCACGGTCAATTGGTGGGTTAGCTAGTAAGCCTTATTATAGAGGACAAGGTGAGACAGGAGTTGGGTCTACCTTGGTTGGTTTGTGAGTATGAGGATGTTTTTCTGGAAGAACTACCGGGATTACCACCACATAGGGATGTAGACTTCACCATTGAGTTACACCCTGGTACATCACCCATTTCTATAACTCCACATACTATGGCACTTGCTGAGTTACAAGAGCTCAAGGTCCAATTATAAGAATTGATAGAGAAGGGGTTCATTAGGCCGAGCACCACACCTTGGGGACTTTGGTGTTGTTTGCCTAGAATAAAGACAAGACCTTTTGGCTATGCATCGACTACTTGCAGTTGAATAGAGTTACTATCAAGAATAGATAACCTTTGCCACGGATTGATGATTTATTTGATCAACTGAGAGAGCACGGATCTACTCCAAGATATATCTCTGCACCGGTTACCATCAGTTGAAGGTTAAAGAGGCGGATATCCCTAAGACGGCGTTTAGGACGCGATATGGGCATTTTGAGTTTACCGTCATACCTTTTGGATCGACGAATATCCTGACAGCCTTCATGGATCTCATGCATATGGTGTTCCAACCCTACCTAGATCAGTTTGTCATCGTCTTTATTGATGACGTTTTTATCTACTCCAAGTCTGAGGAGGAGTATGAGGGTCACTTGAGTATGAGGGATGTTCTCCAGACCTTGGGGGGCCATCAGTGGTACGCTAAGTTCAGCAAGTGTGAATTTTGGCTTACTGTGGTAAAATTTTTGGGACATATGGTGTCGACTTTGGGTGTATCCGTGCACCCAAAAAAGGTTGAGGCAATCATGAATTATGAGAGGTCGAAGTTAGTCTTCGAGATACGCAGTTTCTTGGGATTGGCAAGGTATTACAGGAGGTTCATTTAGGACTTCTCCCCGACTAGCTACATCTATGATGAGATTGACTCAGAAGGAGGTTGAGTTTGAGTTGAATGACTCGTGTGAGAAGGCATTCCAGGATTTGAAGAGGAGACTTATTTCAGCTCCTATTTTGATAGTCCTAGAAAAGGGATAAAGGTACATAGTGTATTGTGATGCCTGTAAGGAAGGACTTGGATGCATTTTGATGTAGTCCGGGAGGGTAGTGGCTTATGGTTCTCGGCAGTTAAAGAACCATGAGCAGAATTACCCCACACATGATATGGAGTTGGAGGCCATAGTCTTTGCATTGAAGGCTTAGCGCCACTATCTATATTGTAAGCAGTTCGAGGTATTTTCGGACCACAAAAGTCTGAAGTACATCTTTATACAGTGGGACCTTAGTATGAGGCAACACAGGTGGATGAAGTAGCTTGAAGACCATGACTTCACTTTGCATTACCATCCCGATAAGACAAATGTAGTGGCTGATGTACTTAGCCGAAAGTCACGAGCAGTATTGGTTAGTGTGGCTTCCCTAGAGTGGCAAATGCTCAAGACTGTGAGACGATTTGGACTACATTATATGGGGCAAGTTCAGGGTACTCTGGGAAGTTTGGTAGCTACGCCTTCTCCACTGAACAGGGTTTTTGAGTCCCAGGGGCAAGACCCAAAGATATTATTCATTAAGGACTGAGTACGATCAAGTACAGGTGATGTGAGCTAGACCATTTATAAGGATGGTAGTCTTCAGTTTACGGTAAGGATTGTGGTTTCCCAATCTGCAGAGTTGAGAGAGGAGATCCTTAGTGAGTTTTATTGCTCCTATTTTACTGTACACCCTGGTGGCATAGAGATGTATTAAGATCTCCGTCGCTAGTATTATTGGAGCGGGATGAAGAAACACGTTGGGGATTCTGTTAGTCGATGTCTCACGTGTAGCAAGTGAAGACTCAGCACCAGAGACCAGCAAGGTTACAACCTTTAGAGGTAACTGATTAGAAGTGGGAGCATGTCACGATGGATTTTGTGACCCACTTGTCCCTAACACCACGAGGGCATGATGCAGTGTGGGTGTTAGTGGATTTTCTTACTAAGTTGGCACACTTTTTGGCTGTGTGAATGACCTTTCCACTGGAGGAATTATGCAGTTGTATATACGGGAGATTGTTTAGTTGCATGAGGTACCCGTACCTGTAGTATCGGATCAGGATCCCAAGTTTATGACTCATTTTTGGGAGAGTTTCCAGTGAACCATGGGGACACAATTCATAATGAGCACTGTTTTTCATCCCTAGACGGACGCTAAGTCGGAGAGGACCATCCAGACTTTAGAGGACATGCTATGGGCATGCATCCTAGATCTCAAGGGTAGATGGGAAGAACATATACCCTTAGTGGACTTCACCATCAACAATAGTTATCATGTAAGTATACAGATGACACCCTATGAGGCACTATATGGGAGGCCTTGTCGTTCTCTGATTTATTGGACATAGGTAGGAGAGAGACCCTCTATGGGTCCGAAGTTGGTTAGAGACACCTCGGAGAAGGTGGACTTGATATGAAAGCGTCTTCTCATGGCTCAAAGCCGACAGGAGAGTTACACCGACAAACGACGAAGACATCTTGAGTTTGAGATGGGAGATCATGTCTTCTTGAAGGTGATGCCTAAAAGAGGAGTGGTTAAGTTCGGAAAGTGGAGAAATTTATCGCCGAGGTATATCGGGCCCTTCGAGATACTCGAGAGGGTGGGTACAGTTGCTTATCGGTTGGCGTTACTGCCAAATCTATCGGGTGTTTACGCGATGTTCCATGTCTCTATCCTCCGGAAGTATACTCCAGATCTGACACATGTGGTGGATTGGGGTGAGTTGATTTTGGATGTGGATAGGACCTTCGAGGAGGGACCGATGCGTATCATGGGTAGTCGTGATTAGGTTTTACAAGACAAGACCATGAGGCTAGTGAAGGTGTTGTGACAGCACTAAGGAGTAGAGGAGGCAACATAGGAGCGTGAACACACTATACGTACCAACTATCCTTTCTTATTTGAGGATGGAGGTACATTATTATAGTTATTTAGTATTATATGACTGTTTCATATGTATGTGGTTGAATGTGCATGTGTTTGTGAATTTCGGGGATGAAATTCTTTTGAGGGGTAAATTTAATTTTTTTCTAAAAAATGGAAAAATTGTAATTTGTCGCTATAATGTGGATTTCAAATACATATTTCTCTAAAGCGCGGATGACGAAACAGACCTCACTGTCGGATTCGTCTTGCGAAATCTAGTTATCTTGTCAATTTTCGTCAAAATCCGAGATAGTCAGAATTTTCACATTTTACAAGACGACTGTGTCGAATGACCTCCCAAAGGACCCCAAAATTGAAAACTATAAAATTTCCTTATAATTGAATTAAATTTCAAATAAAAATAATTTAAACTTAAACCAAGATGAAATTAATTATTTCGGGGTAAAAATGTACCTGAACAAGGGGGCGTGTGGCACGAAGTGGACCAAGTTTTAAAGGTTATAAAAATGAACAAATATATGATTTTTAGGCAGAATACTCTGCCTTTTCCAATGGGCCAAACTTGTGAAGGAAGGGAGAGGGAAAGGAGAGAAAAAAAGAAAGTTTTCAAGGCTTCTCGCTAAGATTTCTGCCTCTCCGTCCATATGAAATGGGTAGGTATATGGAACTATACATGTCACTTGCCTCTTGTTATGGAAGTGAGGAATTGGATATAGAAATGACTCAAACCAACCTCTAGCTTAAATTAAATATGTGGAAGCTATTGGTGTAAACTCTTGGAAATTAGGTTTGTGTGAGCAGTTTTGTGTATTTTAAAACTTTCCTATTATAGTTGGGTTAATGCAAAAGGGTAGGTGTATAGAACTATGTATTTCACTTGGCTATGGTTATGGTGTGGGTGTAGAAATGATTTAATCGATTTCTAGTTTGAAATTGATATGTGAAGCTCCATGTGAAAATTCTTGGAATTTGGTATTGTGTGGGCATTTTATGTGTTATATTGTGCCTTGTGAAAGAAATAAGTTATTTACATAGGATATGTGATAACATGATTAGTGCCTTGAAGGTATTTTGCTGAATGCCTATGTGATAATTAAGCTAGTCATGACATAATTTATGTATGACATGCTTGAGAAAAAGGTAATTGATATATGTTTTTAATATATTAGCATCATGTCGAATTGTGATAATTATGTGCATTAGATATAAATTACCATGGCATAAGTTAAATTATGTGGATAAATTGATCCATATGGCATTCATTACATATGGGACTTGATATTGTCATGCAATTGTTCATTACATTGTATTTGCACGGAGACATCGCATTAGGTGGGTGTGTGTGGATGGTGTGATCAAACACCACACTTGGCGATTGATGGGTGGGCTCAGGAAAATTGGGTTGAAAATCCAACTGAGCTGCTTGGTTGCATGAATATGGAGTCGGGGTTAGCGAGAAGGGCTAGAAAATTCATCCGGTGAGAGATCAGGTGACTTGGATATGCACTCCAGTGGTATAAACGTCGACAAAGTGTGTCGATGTAAGCGAAACCGTTAGTGGAAGTCCACGAAATCTATGTCGGTTGGGTGTAGTTGGTGTTAGTTCATAAATACTCACCCCACGAAAGACCCAGAGATTTTAAAAGGATCATTGGATGAAATTTATCAAAGATAGATTTTCTAAACATTGGCGCTGCATTGTGTTGTGGGAGTCAAAGAGGGCTCGAGTTAAAGTGTGTGAGTGAGTTTCATCTCATTTCATAGCATGACATAGTAAATGAATTCCATCAATGAATTGCATGTTCTTGTTTAGAATGGTTGTTAATTATTATATGTGCACATTCATATGCGTCTAGGGTAGGGAGTAGCCTCTATAAGAGATACTCTATTAAGCATTGCTTACCCTCTACGGAAAAATATTTCAGATGCGGGATACACACCGGTGGACGGATCTCATTTGGAGCCTCAAGGGTGAAGAGAGGCAGAATTGTGGCCTTTAACTTTGATTTTTGTAAAACTTTTGTTAAAACTATATTTTGGGCATTTAATATATGTAAAAGAATTGTAATCGAACTTATATGGACTACTTTTAATATAACCTTGTATGTTTTTACATGAGTATGGATAAATAGACCTGTTGCGGTCAATGTTGTATATTGGACATCGGTTGGGTCATGTCATTGTATATTGCGCAGAGTGTGTTTTGGGTAGAGCTTCTCGAACAAAGGAGACTCTGCCCGAATTTCGTTAAATTATGGACCCTGATAAATGGGGCATAATAGCGTGATATCTAGTTACATGATATCTATGGGTATTCCGCAGGTTGATGGTTGATCAACGAACCCCCAAATTTTTGGGGGGTCACACAAGCAAGGAGATTTGACAAACAGATACCAAATTCTGAATTTGATTACAGCGAACAGTTGCTACCCTGAGCTAAGAAAAATCAGATTTATACTGAAGAGTCCTACTTTTTATATGCTTATGGGATGAGACACACAATTGATCTTTCAAACTTTATCATGGATCAAATGATGCTTGCTGTGGATAGAAAGAAACCCTCACTCCCATATGCTATGTTAGTTTCACAATTATGCATGGACAAGGGAGTAATTGCAGATCCCACATGGAAAACGGTGGAGTATTTGGCACCGTTAGATAAGACCTCTATGAAGAAAAGCCATGGCATTCAATATGAAGATCAACTGTGACGCCCCAAAAACTTGGGGGGTTTTAATTTAACAAAATTCTTGCAAAGTCTCCTTTGTACAAGGAGCTCTACCTAAAACTCAACCTGTGCCATATACAGTCACATGACCCATCCGATGTCTAATATACAACATTGACCACACCTGGTCTATTTATCCATATAATAACATGCAATGTTACATTAAAATAGTCCAAAAGAGTTCGATTACAACTCTTTTACATACATCACATATACACGGACTAACTTAGCGAATATTTTACAAAAGCATAGTTTTTCACAATAGTTTTACAAAATGTGAATTAAAAGCCACAAGTCAGCTTTTCTTCATCCTTGAGGCCCCAAGTGAGCGTCTTCCACCGATGTGTACCCCACTCTTGAAATGTTGTCCCCATAAAGGGTGAGCCACGCTAAATAGGGTAACTCCTAAAGAGGCTACTCCCCAACCTAGATGCATATGAAATGTCACATGCAATATTCAACAAGCAACAACCATCCCAAACAAGAATATGCACATCAATGTTGGAATTCTACCATGTCATGCCATGAGATGAGATGAGAATCACTCATGCACTTTAACCTGAACCCTTATCAGCTCCCACAACACAATGCAATGCCAATGTGTAATAAAACCTCCATTGATGTTATACTTCCAATGACATTTTTGCATGAAACAAAATCACGTGGGTTTGTTGGGTAGCGGGGTTTTGGTGTCAAACTACCTATTCCGCACACTGATACACTTTTTTGGACTTGCACCGGCGAAAGTGTACAAACAAGTATCCGGGTCTTGCTCCCAAGTGAGTATCTAGCCCTTCTTTCTATACCCGACACAAGTTTTTCATGCAACCCATGCGATTCTGTTGAACCACGGTCCAACTGTACTGAGTCCACTTGACAACCACCAAGGATGATGTTTGGCCTAACAACAAGCACACACATCCACACTCATGTCTCATGCCCATGAATGTGATGCCTCCATACATATACAATGTAATGAGCAATTGCAACATGAATATCATATCCTTATGTAATGAATGTCATATGGATTATTTCTACCACATTTCAACATATGTCATATTATAATTCATATCATAAGCATGTGATTTCATTTTACCACTTCATCCAAGCATCTTATCACATAATCTCATGCAATTAACAGACTTTATTTCACTTAGGCATTTTATCAAACACCTTCAAGACACCAAATCATGTAATTAATAAACTGCCCAAATTTATCACCCAACTCAAAAAAAATCAGATTATATGATTACCCATACCCAATTATCAAAACTCCCATGAAATCACAAACTAGCAATTTCTAACTACCAATTCACACTAGAATTGAGCCTACCCATTTCCATTAAACCAACAATAATAGACAAGTGTTAAAATACACAAAATAGTCCGCACATTCCATATTTTCATCCTAGGTTGGAAATAAATCTAGTTAAGATGAAAACCCTACCTCTGAAGCATAAGATCAAAGTAGAAAACCTCCAAGAACTTAATGACAAGCTCAAACACAAGCTTCCCCCAAAATCTTGTTTTGAATCTTTGGTGAAATTCTTTCTCAGTTCTTCGGTGAAATCCTTCGTATCGTCAAGGAGATCGACTTTAATACCTGGCTCGAAGAATTTCGACCGGCGGAACTCCGTAGATTTGTGAAAGAAATCTTGAATCTTCTCTTTTTTCTCTTCTCCTCTCTCCAAGGTTACAACCAGAAAACCCAGCAGAATAGTAATGCATAAAATCAGATTTTTGGTCCCTTTTTATACATTTTAGCGTTTGGCCCACGTCGCGCCACGCGCCCCTTTTTTCTGGGTACGTTTTTATCCCGAAACGATTAAATTTCTCTCTGATTCAATTTTAAATATTTTTATTTCAACTTGATTTAAATAATTTTACAAATTTTAAAATTTAAATAAAAATTTTATTTTTGGGATCACCCGAGACCCGCCACCTCATAAAACGTGAAAAATCTGACTATCTCAGAATTTGACGAAAATTGTCTGGGTAACTAGATTTTGTGAGACGAATCCAACAGTGAGGTCCATTTCATCATCTGAAATCTAGAGAAATATGGATTCTCAACCCGCACCAAAGTGATAAATTACCGTTTTATCCTTTTCATAAAAAGTTTAAATTTTTTCGGGTTTTACATCAACCACCTCCACCACAAGAGTAGCCATTCCAAGTACTAGGAGATTTTTTCCCGCAAGAATAGCCTGAACAACAAGAAGATTAACCATACAAATAAGTAGATGACCGGACCGATAGACAAATTCTATTAGGATCGGAGACCATTGTTAATTAACTCAATCAACGAATGGATGATTATGAGCAGAATCAAGTTGAGATGTTGAGGCTACTAAAAGAACATTTCGGTGGAGGACCGTCTACATCTTGATCTTAATACACTGGAGATTCTACCAAAACTTTGCTATCTTTCACTCATCCATTAATTATGCATTTTAACTTACTTTCTGTTTTGAACTTGTTTTTAGTTTTGAATTTGTTAAGTTTATTTTTGTTATTTAATATGGAAATTATTTTTTTAAGTTAGGAAGACTATTTCATATGATTCACAGTTAAATTAAGTTAGTATTGTAATGTTTTGCAAGAATATTCTTTATCTAATCATGTGGGATTTTCATTCTTTTAGTTGTGTATTATCTTAATATTTTTGTTTAAACTTATTCTTAAAAAAGCACAATTAGATTACTTTATTGTTAAAAACCTTGTGAAATATTACACTTTTTGCATATATAGTGGAGATGTAAGACCTGTTGTAGATTTTCAACCAATCTTTCATGGAGAGATATTTGACATCTACTCAAATAAGAATCTTCGATTCAGTGGTAAATTTTCTTTGAATAACCTCACAGAATATAAATTCTTTTCATGAAACCCGAAAAATACCTGAGCCATATGAAAATATATTAAACCTACCTTTGTTATCTAATTGTCCTACACCCTCTTCTAAATCAGTAGGATACAGAAAAGCAGAAGAAGAAGAAGAAGAAGAAGAAAAGGTAGAAAAGGATAATGAAAAAAGTGATCACTGTTCAAAGAAAAGAGAAATTTGGGAAAGAAATTTCAAAGGAAAAAGAAAGAAAGAAAGAAAGAAAAGAGCCAAGAAAGTGACAAATGGAAAAAATAAAAAGGATGAACATACAAAGTCTTAGAAAAGATAGAACGAGGTGTGCCACAATACTAAATAAAGATAGCATTTGAATCCCATTGATGTCGTTTCATAAACCCTAAACCAATGGCCACATTACAACCCTAACAAAGTCCTTTTTGATTCAAGAAATCATGCATCTGTATTAATCCTATCAATCTAAAAAGGGAGAATGTTGATAATACGTTTAATGTAGTGTTAATTTCATGAAATTATGTCAAATTTCAGTTTTATTCAAATAATTGCTCTTTTGATTAACTACATGTGAAACTATTTGCTTTGTTAACAATATTACAATCACACGTAGTTTTTGAGAGAACAGTAACTATTACATATGCGTAATTTTCTTTGTAGAGTGTATTCCAGGGAAGGATTGACATCAAGACTACCATGAAAAAGGGTAATATTTTTTCAATAATTTTTGAAAATAAAGAAATCATTGCATACACACACAAGTTTTTATAGAAATATATACAACTAACGTGTATTACTCTTACAATGATCAACAAATGAAGTATTCTAGTAATACAGATGGAATATTGATTTAATTTTATTTGAGAAAACTATGAATTATGAATTCCTAACTACTGAAGTTTGTAGGCAGCTTCACTAAAAACCTTCACGAGACAGAACACGTCCACTAGGGATCACCTAGGCGT
>CM042196.1:15354390-15385739 GCA_023539305.1 Ilex asprella
GGCCCATCTAAATTTAGAATCCACAAGCACAATGAGACAATGATCTGTGACAATTCTAGACAAAGCATCTTGTCTAACCCTTGGATAACAATCTTTCCATCCTATAGAAAGCAAAATTCTATCCAACTTTTTACATATCGCTCTACTCCTTATATTATTCGACGATGTGAACACTTCATTGGCTAAAAGAGGATATCTAAGCTCCGTTTCCCTTGTAAAAGTATCAACGTCCCTCATCTTTTTTGTTATTCTCCCTCATTCAGCTCCTCAATTGGGTATCTTATGAAAATACACTCCCCCATGCACCGCCTAGAACTACATACTACAAACAGTTCATCTAACTCTTCCCACAATGACATCCTAATCCTATGGTTATTAGGCCCATATGTCCCCGTAAACCACCATTCAAAACCCTAGTTGTGTTTTATTCTAACTAAGGTAGTGAATTCCCCCTCTAAATCTTCTACCACAACTGACCTCTCATCCCAAATATGATAGAGATCGAAAAGGGATTGGATAAACTTATATTAAAGAATATGAATTTATTATTTATTTTAGTATTGTTGTATTAATGTGACGACCCGTATAAAAAAAATAATCACTAACACGCTAATTTAGGTAGTCAAATTATGATTTTATATAACTAAGGGTTATTTTTAAAAATTTTAAATAAATAAATGGATTTCAAATATGAATTGTTTACGTAAAAACGAGTTAAATGACTATAATATATGTCATATTTCGGGTTGAAATAAAATACCATATCAATATTTAAGTATTCGAAAGACCATAATATAAGTTATATTGTATATTAAAAAAAATTCAAATAGTATCATAGGCAAATAATAATACCCATAGATATATGTATTAAAGGGTACAAGTGTCACCATAGGGAGGCATGGGTTGTAATTAAAGTGACATGTGTTTTATAAAAAAAAAAGAGGCAACCATAGAAGAATGGGCATTTGTCTAATGACTTTCATCACATGCTCTTAAACTTTCTTAGAGGCCAAGCATTTGCACCCTATAAATAAGGGGCTACCAAAGATGCAAAACGCAAAACGCAAAACGCAGGGCAAGAAAGAAAGGAGAAAAAGAAAGGAAGAAAAAGTAGAGAGAGAAAGGATGAGAAAGAGAGAGAGATTCATGAGATCTTTGGGTCAAAAATTGAACAATGATTTTACTTCAGATCATTATTAAATTCAAATATTTTGTTCAGGGTATTTTGAATTTTATATCTATTGAAGTCATTCGAGGTACGGGGTAGTATACAATATGTTCTTGTCTTTTAAATCTCTTTGCAAAGAGTGTCTTTTCAATATCTGAAATTTGTATTCCTATTGATTATTCTGATTAATATAAAATTCTGTCAATGTTATTGATTGTCCTGTACATGTACGTTCGGCTAAATACTTTGGGATTGATTGGTACATAGACGAAGTGTACTTGGGGCATAATTAGTGAAATGTGATTATGGCCCTACGGAGTGCGATTGTGATTACAGTATTGAGGGGTGTAATAGTTCGATATGAGTATGAATTTTAAATGCCCAAGTGTCACTTGTCATGTCACCAAGAGGACTCGAGTATGAGGCTGTGTTTGATAGATATTGAGCTATGCGACTTTTCGAATTGAATTCTTGATTCTTTTATTTATGATTGTTTATTGATTGAATTAATTGGTATTTGATCATTCATATTCATTTCTTGTTGAGCATATTGTTTCCTATTATATTGTATACTTTTCCGTCTTTAATATTTTTGCAAGATGATCTCGAAGGGAAGGACTAAAGTTGATATTTGAGGAATCGAAGACGGAGAAATCTTGATATAATTTTTAACTTTTTATATTGAGGAGATTATTTTTATTGGTATTTGGAGATCAAAATTGTGATTGAGGCAATTAGAGCTTTGGTCCTATACTTGGAGATTTATTTGTGGTTTATTATTGATCGATTGATTTAATCAAGTGACACATCTCAGAAACGGGACGTTACAATTAATTAAGAAATATTTGTTTGATTAAGATTGTTTTAGTAATTTAAATGTGAGGGTAGAATTTGGTTAGGAAATTATCATAGGGTTTTACTAGGATAGTAATTTTTAGAATTTGATTAGGAAACTATTTTAGAATTTTAGGAGAGTAAATTTTGTTTTGGTAGGAGACTTAACGAATAAATATGGATGTAAGCCCTACTATTTCATGGTAGAGAGTGATATTAATAAAAGTGTTTCTCCATTGAGAATCTGTGTGTTTTTTGATTGATTTCTTGCAAGTATGAGATAAATCATTTCCATTCTTTCTTTCTTCTGCTTTTTATATTCTTTGCTCTTTTTTCCTTCCCATCTAACATCATTTAGTATGGATATGATGTAATAAATAAGGCATATATGAAAATCGTCCAACACATCATTTGAAATGTACAAGTTATAAATCAAAGATTTATACATTTGAAGCCAAACCATCATTCGCCTTGCATTCAGATAATATAATCAATCAAACACTAGTGACTTAAGAACCATCTTAGGAAATCTTTTGGGTCTAGTACTCTAGGGTCTTATCGCATTTCTTGCTTTTTCGAAGGATGTATAGGCACAGCTTGTAATGTCACACATCATCACCGAAAATCACTACCATCACCAACCCCCTTTAGACTAGTAGTTGCCTTGACAACCCCTCATGGGCCCCAATTGTCTACTAGCACTTTTGATGTAGGACAGAATTTGAAGGCGGCCATTGAAAGGGGAAATATCGAAAACAGGGCTGTTTCAGGGTTGTTTAGGGCTGTGAACAATGCAGGAACAGCGCATGAATAGTGCCAAATAGTAGATAAACAGTAATGTGAACAGTAGATGCCGTGCACAGTAGCAGTGAACAGTAAATGCAGTGAACAGTGGGTGAATAGTACGTGAACAATAGTTGAAGATAGAAAACAAGAAGGAGAATTAGAAGAAGAGAAGATAGTTCTAGGCCTCACACCTAGAAAACCGAAGGCATCTCACCTAGGGGCTCTTTAGTATCACACCAAAGAAAGGATTGTATCACACAATTTGAAATTTTCATATATTCATTTATCATACCTCAAAGTCTTGAAGTTACATTAATATATATGACTTAAGAAACTAATTAATGCTAAAAATAGGACTTAAGAAACTAATTAATGCTAAAACTTTTCAACTCCCAAAAAGTTGGATACAATGAGTGTGTCATGGTGCATGAATATGTGGATACATGCATAGAAACTTGTGGTTCATGTAACTAAATGAAAGGTCATAAGGCATATAAAAAGTCATGCAGACTTTTAGAAATCAGCCTATGCCTAGTCAATATCCCAAGTAGGCCCAACATCATCCAAAATATGCCAAATTAAGGCTTGGGCCTTAGAACCATCTAGCCCACGTCTCTTATACACCTTTATTGGATGTTGTCATTTTCCATCAACTTTGCATGTCGTTATCGAGCATATACACGTTGCAAAAATATCATTTGTTATATCCATAATCCCTTTTGAAAATCCAACCTTAAGGACAAAAGAAAAAAGAAAAAAGAAAAAAGAATACTTATGCCACAACCTTGGCATTTTATCAAACATGTAGGAGACTCATAATATCAAGATTTGTATTTTCAAAGCAACACAACTATTTCAAAGAGAATAAGTCATATACATTATATACAAGATCATAATATACTCCAAAATCACAAATCATAGGTTTCATCAAATACTCCATAACCAAAATCAAACTAGGGTTAGAACCACAACATCAACATCATCTTTATGCATGTATGTTCACAAATTCGTGACATATTGAAACCAAACATTAAATCAAGCTTTGCAACAACAATCCAAGATATATTAAGCATTATATAAAGAAAACACATGGGATGCACAATATAAATATAAGAGAGAGGAAAACCTTACCTAAAAACCAAAAATTCTATGCTAATTTCCTAGATTTCTCAAACAAAGCTTAGATCCTAGAGATCTTCTTCTTCCCTCTCTCTAGTTCTAGGATTCTAAGAGTGGTATTGGAGGTGTGAGAGAAATGAGGGTGAAAATGGGGTTTTACGTATAGAAATTCTCGTCCGATATTATTCTTCTGGCCAAAAGTACATCTACAATTCACCCCTAAAGTCGATCCCAAGTAAACATTTTGTTTTATGAGTTATCTCAAACCTAAAGTTATGTTATGCTCAAAACATTGAAATGCCCATTTTATTCCTCCGGACCACTATATAAGATGAACATTTATCCCTAAGTTTTTTAACCTTCTGAATTCTATAGTAATACTATTTTGACCTAAAATATTTTAAAAATTTATCTAGTTACTCTTATCAAACTTAAATACCTCCGAAATTAAGTTTGACATGAAAGTCAATATGGGTGAAACTCAAACTTCGCGACTATTCTTGTAGCAATGATTTGAAATTTCTATCATCATTTGAAAATACTAGTAAGCTAATATAATTTATATTCAAATAAAACACTAGATCTTATATTACCTTACCCGCATGGAGAGGTTTTACAATTTATGTTTCAAATCTTGGCTCATCAGACTCTTTATTCACTTGAGGATTTTTCTTTTCAACTACAACATATTTTAGGCGGCATTGAAAGGATAGATGACTAAAATTATGACAATTAAAACATCTCATCTCAGGATTAGTACTTCCTTGAGTGGTAGTGTTAGCTGGAGATAGTTTGTTTGGAGTAAAAGTACTCTGTTTAGATTTATTAATGAATTGAACTTGACTTGCATCTACAAAAGTTCTTTTTAATTTAGGTTGTAGATGCCATATGAGCTCTTTTTTGTAACTCATCTTCCATCTAATAGGCAATCTAAATTGCATTTGTCATGCTGCAAAGTATACTTGTAGCTACACCCTACGAAATCTATGAATTGAGACCTTGCCTATACATTCTAATATTTTGAGGTGTTCCATAATATTTCAAGATTTTTTTTAATATTTCAATGCACTTGCACAATTGTTAAGGAATATTTCAATGTATTTCAAAATACTTTGGTGCATTTCTACTAATATTTTGAAAAAATAATTCTTAATTTTTTTATTTTTTTTCATTCTGCTGTCGTAAAAGATCAAAACGTTTTTGAAACACATCAAAATGTTTCTGTTTCCTAGGTGATTGAAGCAATGCACTGAAATTAAATTTTGATCCTTGAATACATGTACTGGGAAAAAATCTTGTACCTTTGATAAAGAGTTATAGGAATCATGGAATACGGGTTTTCATTGGGGAAACGAACAAGAAAGCAGCTTCTTGCCAAATAAACAAACAATGAAGGACTGGAGTGAACCGGTTGGAGGCACTCTGATGCTTAAGTCAGTTAGGGCTCCAAAAATAAGAAAGGAAGATTGTAGGGAAATAAGTGCGTACCTTAATCTTAAGTTGTACCCAATATTTATAGTAGTCTGTATCCTCTTCTAGGGTTTCTATCATTGGCTGTAAAGGTGGCACACCTATATTTTAGCTAAATCTTTCTTAATGCATGGAGGAATCTTTTCAGACTTCTTTTGTTACTCGTCGATTATTTAGGTTACATGTTTCTAATTTATTTCTACGATTTAGGCAATTTTTTTATTGGTTGCCTAGCACCACCTTTGATTTTTCGGGATGGCGTAGCCATTTGTCTGTTCGGTCTTATCATTCAATTGCCTAGGCTTCATCCCATTAATTAGTTCCAGTTTGTCGGGATAATCTGACTATCTTTTGTTCGGATAAGGCTTGATCTTCTGAGGATAAAGGTGAACTTCATTCAAATTCTAGTCTTGTATGACCTCTTTCTTAAGTACGCTTCATCAAGCTTTGCTTTATATTTGTTGGATACTTGAGGATACGTATGAGATACTCCTACATATTCGATATTTATAAAATATTTGGATACTTTGTAGATGCTTCTATATCAGAACAATATGTATAACTTTTGAATTTAAACTTTAATATCTCCTTTCAAATTCACATATCATATAATATATCAACAAAAATGCGTATTGCTTTGAAGACACATCAATATTTTTAAGTATTGTCTACTATTATTACATGTCAAAAGTGTATAAAATAAATCTATTACATTATAATCTTGGCTATAAATTCTTCTAAATAAACCAAGTAAATATCATTTTTGATTCCTTTAATTAGTCACTTCACTTTTTGTGAATATATCATAATGATATGTTTTATACTTTTTTAAAACTATAATTTTTTTTTGCAAAATTTTCTTATTATGTTAAAAAATTACTAAAATATATAATTATTAAGTATGTAGATAATAGTAAAAATATGAAATATATTTTGTTATAGACGTATATTGGCAGTATTCGTATCCGTATCGTATCGTACCTGTATTTGTATCTGTATCCATACTTTATAGAATATATGGAATGATGATGCACATTATGTATTGCAATATTGCATTGGTTTAATGTTGACAATGTTTGTCCAATGTGCAGTCATTTAATTATTTGATACATTTCTTATTGTGGGAGACTAATTTGTTGACCGACAAAGCAGCTGTGACGACCAGTTTTCTGGTGGTTATGACATATTAATTATTAATTGCTTATTGATAGCGTAGCTGCCATCCATGGCCATCCCCTCCAATATTCTTCCACTAATGCTGCCCATGTATCTGTTTGAAAAGGGAATTCAGGGGATTAGTGGACTCGGGGACGGATTCAGAATTTAATCTTTGTTTTTTGTGGGGGAGGGAGTGTGGCGCATGTAGATATGTGTGGTAATACCAGAGGTTTATTACCACCAATGTACCTAGTGTTTCCAAGTTCTAATTTTACAATGGACATCCATGTGATAGATTACACGTTGTTGCATCATTAGTAGACAAAGGAACCAAGAAACAAGGTATCAGAAAAAAAACTATGTGCACATGGTGAGTAAAATTTAGCTCAATAAAAGAGAACATTGACAATATTTCCTGATTTAAAACTAAAATTCTCTTGGAAAAAGAAAACAAGAAACACACGTACTTCAAATCCGTTGTATTCAACTTTAAAATATGGGCAGTTTTCCCGTACAAAATCACCATGATACAAACTTTAGGTCCTCCGTACTAATATTCATGGGTTTTATTCATAACTGGTTATTACATCCAGAACAACATAAATTGAAGAATAAATAAGAGCAAAAGCCTTTATGGTGAATTTTTTTACAAGCTTTTATATAATTTACTCGTTCTATGTTACTCTGACAACAAATTTATATGGTATCATTTGGTTTCTTATACACATAATGATTGCCAATTACGTGAATCTAAGATTGATTGTATTGTATCTTCTAATTAGATAATTGGGACATGGAATAAAACATTTGCATTATTTTTCTATTTGTAACATCCTGGTGAATTTAAATAATGCAAGATGAGACTGTGATGTTTCAATGGGGGATTTATTTTGTCCAGGGCCGCAATATGAAGTTTCTAAAATTTATTTTATGTGTTTTGGTGGGTTCATATCAACTAGAGGGCAATCACTTCTTTTTTACTATATATTTTATAGGACTTTCCAAATCCCATGACCACCCCTGGCGCCATGATGTGACTCTGCCACTTGGTGGCTAAGATGTGTCCAAATGACCAGTGTGCAATAAAGTTGCTGCAACTATCACTCTTCAATGTAAGAATTGGCTAAGCAGCAAATTTGTGCTGGCCTCTTATTAACCTTTTTGAACTGCACCTTTTTATATCAACAGCCCTTTGATTCTCTCCCCTAATTGCTTTCTAAGCTTAGAAGTGATGAGTTTACCAATACACTTAAGCTCTAGATTACTCGATTCTCCTTACTTGGATTTGCTTGCAAGTCTTTCATTGGTGTTTGATTTGTTCTTTCTTGTGGAGTTGTGGTTTTGCGTAATTGCAGTCTTCCTTGTATAAAGAAGCTTCTCTTTTGCTGTCAAAAAATCAAAAGAAAAGATTTGGGACAAATAAATTCAAGAACGTCTAAAAATTAACAATTATATATGGCTTGTTCACAGAGACACTTGATGCATCAATTTTTCATGCAACAATATTAGCATTACATACTTTCTTTGTATGTTCTTCCTTTTTATTGCAATGTTTTCCTTTAGATTAGCCCTGAGAATCATCGGTGCTGTGGCTTATCCCTTACTTCATGGTTGGACAAAGACTTTGTGCCACATATTTTGTGTTTTCTAAAGATATGCTGCCATCTTGCTTCCGGTCCCTACCTCGTACAAGTATTAACATATCTATACTTTCTGAGCAGGTTCATATTGCAGGCGTGGGTGATTACAGTTTAGTTGGCATTACAGGCTTGGCTGATCCTTGCCCTTTACCTTCGGCTGCCAAAAAGAAGGGACTCCGAGACAAGGAGAAGCTATTTTATGCACCAATGTCTGGGCTGGGGGATCTCCTTTATGATAAGGATGCTGTCTACATTAACATAAATGATCACTTAGTGCAGTTCTCTAAAGCTGATGATGAAAACAGTGGAGTGACAGGCAAAGGTATATGGTATTTTCTTTCGATTTTTGGTGATTGAAACATATACTCTTCACTTAACAATTTATACATGCATAAGTGCATACATACATACACATATATTTATTGAAATGAAAATTTGAAAGGAAGTTGTGGAGGTTAAATAATGCAAAAAGCTAAGCACGAATGTCTAGCAACATTCATCTTTTTTTTTTTGTTTTTTGTTTTTTGTTTTTTTCAACCGACACATTCAACTTCGTTGGACTGGATTCATACTGTTTCAGCTAAGTGGTTGTGTTTGTATGGTCCAGGAAAGGATCGTGATGTCGGTGAGGTCCTGGTCAAATCACTTCAGAACACAAAATATTCCATTGATGAGAAGTTGGAGAAAAGCTTCATTACTTTTTTCAGCAAGAAACCTGATATCCTATCAGAAGCTTCAAATGATGTGAAATATGCTCATGAACCTTTTGATCAGGCAAAAGGTGTTGAGCCTGTGGATGAACATCAGTTGGAGCAAGCATTTAAAACTGATGGGTCTGGTGAAGAAAGTGATTCTGAGGATCTGGACAGTTCGGGATCTTCAGATGACGATCAAACCTTCGGAAAGGATTTAGATATAAGAGCTGTGGTTAATGATCCTGATGAAAATAATTGTGATGCATCCGAGCAGCTGCATTCCTCTAAAAATAGCTTGACGGAACTTGTTGAGTTTTGTGAAGGAAGGATGAGGAGAAAAGCTATCTTTGGAAATGACATTGATCTCAATGATTTGAAGGTAATCCTATCACAAAAAAATTTAATGTCAACGTTTTTTAAACTTCATAACTCTGAATTTTTCCTTACTTCTATGGGAAGTTGTGCTGTGGAGGGGACTATAACCTGATACTAAAGTGTCTGTGATGTTCTTCCTAAACGAGAAGCTTAGAAAATATGCCAGACTTTCTATTGTTTCAACTTCTATGGTTGTTGCAAATCTGTAAGTACGGTCACGTCTTATTTTTGATGATACTAATTTGTTTGGGAAGTTAGATTCTTCTTTTTTGTCTTTTTTTGACATTCACTAATTTAGATTATGGTAATCTTGTCCACTATCTTGGACCTTTTTCTGTGGCCAGCAAAATCGATTTTTAATGAGCAAAGCTGCAATAAAAGAAAAAAGAAGAAAATGGAAAAAATAATGAGACAAAAGAGGGAGGAGCGTACCATGTACATTCAAGAAGCAATGCTAAAGCAAAAGAATCTGACTTAGAAGTGGCAGGTGTTCTTCTCCTTGAGCTCCGCATCCCCATTGGATTTATCCATAACAACTTGATGTCTGCTTTAAGGTGGACTGCACATTGGCTAGGAAGATTAGTTTAGTCCTCCAAGGATAAACAAAAGCATCCAAACCTTTTGTTTATTTAGAACAAATTGCAATTTCCATCCTCATGTGGTATGCTCCCATAGCACTTTGTCCTCTTATGTTTTAAATGTAGCCACATATGCCTCAGTGATTTTTGACCAATTTGAGCAACTAATATCACGATCAGTGATGGTAAAATCGCATCTCTAACCTCATACCTCTCTAGGCCAAAATGACCACTGATCTTGGTTTAAACTACCCTGTTGTTGCAAGACCTTTTACCTCCAACCCTCAGCCCCTGGGGTCTGTTCATCCACTAGCAGCATGGGTCACTTACCAAAGTGCACTCATCAGCTTGCATGGAGTTGCCCAAAGCAATAGCCTGGCCAAAATCTCTGGCCCATCCTCACAACCCCCTCCTTCACCTGTCCCCACCCCCAAACTCCCTGCGCCCGGCGATGGCAGAATCCTCTTCCCCCACCTCATGCCTCAAACTCTCTCTAAGCTTAACCGAATTGTGCAAATATTGGTGGGGAAGTGAGTCGGGAGAAATGGTGGTGAATAGTGGCTATTGATAATATTGATGAGTAACTGTACTGATGGTAGATTGGTTTGGAGAGAGCAGGGGCTGACTGGTGTGGAGTGGAGGGGGGGAGAAGGGGTGTTGTGGGCATGCAGGGGCCATGTGTGAGAGAGAAGAAAAGGTTTTGTATGTATATTTCTGCCACCATTTTTCTTTTTTAAATGTTAATTTTCATGTACTCTTCCTTTTTCTATTTTTATTGAATTTTGCAGAAAGTGGTTGGGATGGTGATTATGGGGAGATGATGGTGACTAGTGGTGATGGCGATAGTAGGCTGGTTTACTTAGAAAATGGGGGTAGACTAGTGTAGAGAGAGAAAAGGCGGGGTATTTTGTCATTTCTAAGGAATTGCAAGGGCATATTTGTCTTTTAACCATCATGATTTTGGAGGGAAAAAGCTTTCTTCATGTCTAGTCACCAAACAGGGGTGTCTTATACGTCGTGTCAACTGGGACAGAAAGTGTAACAGTTGCATGTCAGTACAAACCACATTAGGGTTATGTGACTATATTTTAACCATAAGGATTGAAGTGCTAAAGTGGTATGCCACTAGGGTGTAAAATAGAAGTTGTTCATTTACTCACTCATTTTGTTTTACGAAAGAACATCCTAGTCTTAAACACCAAAATATCTCATAAACAAAGTTCACCCAATCATTCATTGCTTGTTTGAAACATTCAGTGTAATAGACTGTACAAGTTGGCAGACTATTGATACTGGGGCTGTGGTGTACAACTGAATGAAATATAGGTATTGTGCACACTCTTCTGCTTTTGTTAGCTTACCCCTTTTAGGTCTGCTTTTCTGACTAATACTTGGAGTATCAACTACAATTGTTCCAACTTACAATCTTTTCGGCATGATGCTAAGAGATGTTTCTCTGTACTTAAATACTTTGGCTTCACTTCATTACAGGAGGATGCAGATGAAGATGATGAACCAAATGGCGAGGATGTGGATGATAAATCATCTGCTCATTCAGATTTTTCAGAGGAAGAGGAAGTGGAAGATCATGATACAGATGGTATCATGTCCTCCCACTTATTGTTATTTTTCTGTGTCTGGTGGTGTTCTTGTTCTTGTTTGAATTTGTATTTGTATTTTGGGAAGTAAATAGTTATTATTTGATAAAGACGGGTCACAATTTTATCTTGGTTATAGTATGGTTGATGGCTTGTAGGTCAGCTTATGCAAGTTCAGTAGCAGCAAAAGATCAAATGAAAATTGAATCGTTTTTTTATTAAAAGAAAACCAATTGCTTAAACTTTGTCTGGGAAGAATTTTCCTGCCAGATTGTGGTACTTTGCTTCTGAATTTTTTCCCTGTTTCTGATCTCCTGTTGTCATTGTAGAAGATGAGTTGGGAAATGCTTCAAACTGGAAAGAGTCCTTGGCGGAAAGGACCATTTCAAGACAGCATACAAATCTTATGCAACTCATATATGGGAAATCTGAATCGAAGTCAAGTTCTTATGCTGATGAGGCTCAGGGTAGCAGTGAAGATGAAGAAAGTGAGGATGGTGAGTTCTTTGAGCCGAAAGGAGAGGGAAAAAAGGTTTGTCTTTCAGATGCTATTGATTTCGAACCCTTTTCCTCTTTCCTCATATTAGGATGTGTTCGTCTTTATATCCTAGAATAATAGGTTTGAGGTTCCTTTGAACATAGTTTGATTGCTCGAATTAATACCTTTCAATTTCTCCATGGTGTCTGATTTATAACAGAAAATGGGGGAAGGATTAGGTGGTGATAATGTAAATATTGAGGATTGTTCCAAATTCACAAATCGTGCTAGTTTGAATAACTGGAGAAAAGAAGAGTTTTCTGAAAGCATTCGTGATCGTTTTGTCACTGGTGATTGGTCAAAGTCGGGTCGCAGAGGTCAAGTCTCAGAAGCTGATAGTGTTGATGATGATGATGAATTTTTTGGTGATTTTGAGGACATGGAAACAGGTGAAAAATTTGAGATCCATCAAACAAGTGATAATGGTGATGATCATGTGATACACAAGGACGATGATGTAACAATCGAGGAGCGGAGGCTTGAAAAGCTTGCTCTTCGTGCAAAATTTGAGGCTCAATATCCTTTCCCCTGTAATATTATAATTTCGTTTCCCATCTCTCTGTGTGGGTGTGCATGCGTGTGTGAGACTACTTGCTGTTGGGGAGATGTTTAATGCTAAGATTTACTATTGTTTCACGAATCACTATTTGTCATGTGTGACGTGGTTGCATGACTTGGTTATTATGATTGGTTTTTGTTAGCAATTTTGCTTCTGTTTTTTTTTTTTGTTATATTTGCTTTTTCCAAGGGTTTAGAAATATTGGAAAATCAGTTTTGTGACCTTAATTGTGATCTACATATGATGGGTCAGAATCACCTGATGAGGAAAATGACAACAAACAAGGAACCAAGTTTCATCGGAACCAAGCTACTGAAAGTGGCTTTGTTGATAAGGTGCACTTTTTCATCAGCTTGATACATATTTTTCCTGCTATTTAGAAAGAATTAAGATTAACTTATGGGTGATGTAGCTCAAGGAGGAGATTGAACTTCGGAAGCAACTTAATATTGCTGAACTCAATGATATTGATGAGGCCACCCGGTTGGAAATTGAGGGATACAGGACAGGGACTTACCTCAGATTGGAGATTCACGGTGTTCAATGTGAGATGGTTGAACATTTTGATCCCTGCCATCCTATTCTCGTTGGAGGAATTGGTCTCGGTGAGGAAAATGTTGGATACATGCAGGTTAGAAATCCAATTGATTTGAATAATTCTTCTAGTTTCCTTATATTAAGTTATAAGTCACAGTTCAAACTAAAGTAGCAGGAAAATAATTTGTTGTTACCTTCCCCATCCATTTTCCCCTTCTAGTTCTCATCCAAATGAATCGCGTGAATATTTAGTGCTGCTGCCCTGGAAATTCAACGAATTAAGAGAAATATCTGAAATGGCTCGAAAGAGAACTGATTTTGGGGATTCAGGCTTATTGGATGTTGGGTACTGACTTCATTCTACGTAGCTGTCCCTGTCCAGCAATATGTTCTTTCTGAAGAAAAGGGAAAGCACTGGTCAACTGACTTTGTTTTGAGAAATTTGACATGATATGTCTTACTATCATTAGTCTCATGCATGAATTTAGATCATTTAAATCTGGAAATGGGTAAAAACCAATTCTTAGTTGCATTTGGTGATATGTACAAGATAGTGTTGTAGATGAGATTTTAGGCTGACAATAATAAGAGAAATGAAGGAATGCGATTCCTATAGCCGACCCTAAATAGTTGGAACAAGGTTTTGTCTAGTTGAGTTGAGTTGAAACATGAAAGGAATTTGTCCTGAAGTTAGAATATACAATGTCGATAATCTAATACCTTTTAACGAGTAAATAGCATGTAGCATCTATGGTGTTAGTTTGTGGGCATGCTAGACTGAAGCAATATCATGTATTTTTCATACCTATTCTTCGTAAGTTGACACGCCTTTACGGTGGACACAAGTTCTAATTCAGTAGTCAGTTATGTTCTTGGTGGATAATTATATGTTATGTTTTGGTATATGTAATAACTCCACTCCCTTCCACATCTCACGGTTCTTTTTTTTTTCTTTCTTCCAGGTCCGATTCAAGCGGCATAGATGGCACAAAAAAGTACTGAGAACTAGAGACCCGATAATAGTTTCGATTGGATGGAGGCGATACCAAACTACACCTGTTTATGCTATTGAGGACTGTAATGGTCGTCATCGTATGCTCAAGTACACTCCTGAGCACATGCACTGTCTTGCCATGTTTTGGGGTCCTCTTGCACCTCCTAATACTGGTGTAGTTGCTGTTCAAAATTTGTCAAACAACCAGGTTAGATTGTTTTTTCCTTCCACAAATTCCCTACTTGATTGATTTGGAACAAGAGCTGTCGAATTGAAACCCTGCTCAATTCAATAGTTCTCAGCCGTTCTGTATCTCAATTTATTGGAAAAATGAGAATGAAAGAATATTAGTTATTGTTTAATTTGAATGGGTATTATATATCTCTTATACAAGGATCAAAATTTTGTTTCGGTGCATTGTTTCGGTCACCTAGGAAATGGAAACATTTCGACCCGTTTCGGAAATAGAATGAAAAAAATAAAAAATTTAAGAATTATTTTTCAAAACATTGATCGAAATATACCAAAAATATCTTGAAATACTTTGTAACTTTCCAAAATAATTGTGCAAATACATTGAAATATAACTACATTTTGAAATATTATGGAACACCTCAAAGAAATAGAATTTCGATTTCATCACTGATTCGTTTCGGTCTCTTTTGAAACGTTTTGAAAAGATATTTTGATCCTTGCTCTTATAATGAATAGTTTAGGTGAGTTGGGTATGCTGGCTAATTTATCCATTTTAAATGTGAACACAAACCATTTCCAGCTATTAGTGGCCTGACATTCTTACTTGATTAAAAGAGGTTACGTAAATCCTTCATATATAATCCATTTATATTCGTTTTAATCTGCTTTTGCAAGCCTTTTCAATAAGGATATAGCTTGGATTTGAATTAACTTGTTTTCTGTTAGCAGACTCCTATGCCCCATTCTGCCGAACCACTTCAGTTTCTGGCTGTGTTACTTTTTGTGTATTCCTTGTGTTGAGCTCACTGTATATGCAAAAAGAACTTTGTTTCATACTAATTCTTAATAGAACAATCGCATTCTCTTCATTTTAACACTGGCAGGTGTTTTTTGAGTTCTAATTATTTGGTTACAGCTATCTTAGTATTCTTTTTTTTTAGCTAAGAAAACAAATTGAACAAAAATGGGTCATAAATTAGGTCCATGTTAATTGAAGGTGTTGGAAGAGATGGATTTGGTAAAGATCTAACTTTGGCATTATTTGCATAAAGTAGTTGCCTCAGATTCGGGTCCACAGGTAAATGCTCCCAAGAAAGCGAATGGGTCATAGTATTTGATGTGTCTTTGAAGTAGAAGGGTTTGCGGTGTGGTAATTAACATTTTTAGACATTGGTCTTCAACAAATATGAGCTATATATGACTTCTTCCTGCACCTATCACTTCCTCTTCCTCTTCCTCTTCCCCCCGGGGGGGTGGCGTGGGGGAGAAGAAGATAGAAAAATTAGACTCACTGGCGGAATTTTTTGTGTTAAATATTTTTTAAAATGATTTTATTGTGCCCACCTTAATATTTTCGTATAAGCTAACACAAAATGTTTGAGCATGTTATGGACTTTCCAAAAAATGTGGTCCCAAAATTTGTCCCCCTACTTCTCCAAATGGGTCCACTTAAAGAAGAACCCCCCCTCCCCCTAAAAAATTCTATTTTTTGGGCAATTGAAAACTCTGCAATTTTACTTTGATGCCGTCTTTCAACCAGAAGGGTAGTCACAACATATTTTTTCATTATATTATATTAAGCATCAACATGCATTTATTACTATGTCAGAAAACTAACTAGCATATATGCACGCACCTTATTATTGTACACGAAACAAGTGGACGCTTTTTGCTTGATTTGTCATCGTAGCGCACATGTATCTTAAAAAAGGAAAAATAACTCTTTAAGTTCAAACATTTTTAGTTACCTATCAAACTCCCAAAGTCGGACACGGATCGAGACGTCGTATTTTTCTACAAGTTTTTATATCCGAGTTGTGGGTTTTAATTCGTTTTCAAGTCAACCGGAATGAAAACAAGTTGATCGGGACCCTTAGGTTCAAGATTACAAAATTCTTAAGTTTTTTAGTTTCTAGTTTTCCATTGAACTCCATAAGCAGGGCTCACAGACGATACACTGTCTTTTTAAAAAGTTTTTATGTCCGAATAGTTGGTCTCCGTCTGTTTTCAAGTCAAACAGAGTGCAAACGGGTTGATTGGATGAAGAAATTCTTAAGTTTTTATGTTTTTTGTCAAACTCAAAGATCAGGGCCCGGATTGAGACGCAATATTTTCCTACAAGTTTTTCTGTGTTGTGGATCTCTCTTCATTTTTTGAGTAACTGGAATATAAACGAGGCGATCAGGACCCTTAGGTCCAATGATACTTAATTCTTAAATTTTTTAAGTTTAGTTTTCCTTAAAACTCCAAAACTGGAGCTTGGATTGAGACGCCACATTTTTCTACAAGTATCCGTCCATTTTCAAGTCAAGCAAAGGAAAAACGGACTGATCGGGACATTAGGTAGAATTTGAAGATAATGAAATTCTTAAGTTTTTACGTTTTTAATTTTTTGTCAAACTTCAAAATCGGGGTTAGAATCGAAATGTAATCTTTCCCTCTAAGTTTTTATATTCGAGTTGTGAGTCTTCATCTGTCTTGAAGCCAAACAAATTGAAAATGGGTTGATCGAGACTATGAGGTCCAATCTGAAGGTTATGAAATTTTTAAGGTGATGTAGATCGTAATAGCTCTGATACCAAATTGATGCAGATTAGGAAGGGAAGAGTTAGAGATAAAAAGAGAATAAGAAAAGGGATGAGAAAAGAGATTTTTTTTGAGATGGAAACAATATCAGTATTCAATAATAATCGAAGTCTAATCTAAATAAAAGCCTTGCATGCATCCTTTTATATAGGGAAACTAAAACCCTAAAACAAATAAATAATGACAAATAAATCCTCAAAAGTTAAAAGAAATTACTTAAAGATAAATATTAAAGGTATCTAAATAATTCTCATAACTAATCTATAATATTTATCCAATTTCTATATGATCTCTATCATTCTCCTCTGGTTGAGAAAAACTCTCCTCCGAAAGTCTTCAAAGTAAAAGTACCCTAAGAGAACAGGATGAAGATGACATAATGCCTCATCTAGAATGAAAGAACCACTAACTTCTTTCCATCGACCAGGATAAATGCAAGAATCTCCATTTGTATAAACACCTGCTAATAAAATAGGAGGCTCTGGAGTACCTCGATTAAGTAGTATGTCATCCAAATAAAAATTTGGATTAATACTAACATTCAATGGAAAATTATGCAAATAAGCATTAGATCCAAACTCGAATAACAAAACAATTCTCAATAGGTTTCAACAAAAAAGTATTCAATGAGACAAAACATCGATGACAAAAGGAGTAACAATAACGTCTTGGTGGTAAAAATAATTAAGTACCAACTCAAGTGAAATCTTGATAGTAAGAATAAAGTCAACTATTTGAGAGGGAAAAGACTTGGGAATAAAGTTAGATTGACTTGAAATAGGAGATACAAAACAATCACCAAAAGATTTTGAAATAGTAACTCAATATGCTCGACATCTTTCATAAGTGTGCACTCGATGGACTTTTCAACAAGTTCCATTACAAGTGGTGACTCAACATTTGACTTCGGCAAAGGTTCAAACTCACTTTCTTCAGGAATCTGATGAAATCGGACAAGGGGATTGGTAGTCGACATGAGTAATATCTTTTTTTTTAAGTGAGAATGTGTCATTCAAATCCATGGTTACCCTGGAATTAGGAAAACGTGCTGAAACAACATGGATATCATTCAAGTAATCATGATACTTATATGTAGTGGAATTAAAATTGTAAGATATCATGTCATGCTGTTTAGCAGACTTTGATTGAGAACTCATCTAGCTATAGTTGGATTTCTTATGAAATCTCTCAACTTTTAGAGCATATTATAGGCTACCACTAACGTATTAAAAATGTATAGCTTGACCTCTCTATTAATTTTTGGTCTTAGCCCTAGAATAAATTGATTAATTATCCAAGTTTCATCAACAATGTCATACAAGTACATGAGATTTTGAACTGGGCAAAGTAATCAGAGACACAAGAAGAATGTTGTCTAAGATTGAGCCATTGGTCATAAAATTAATTCGTGTAGGAAGTAGGAAAATACTTCTCTTTCAATTTATATCTCATTTCAACCTGAGTGGTAGGTGATTTTTCTAAGCTATTTATGCTTCTTTGGATTGCTTGCTAATATCGCTTGGCAGAACCATCCAATATTAATTTAGCAAAACAAACGCCATGAGAATTTGACATGCTATGTCAATCAAATTATTCTTCTAAATTAGCTAACCAGTCCAAGAATTGTTTGGATTTGGAGTATTATAAAATGTAGAAGAATCTTTAATTGATTTGCCAATTGGTGTTGAATCCTTGTAGGCATACCTAGACTTGCTATGTTGATGACCTCGAGGAGGGATTCTTAAGCTAGAGTAAATATGTGGATTAGAAGAATCATACATACTCTTGAGTGAGTATTAGAACAAGGGAATGACACCAAAACAAGTTCAAGGATGTAATTGATAAATGATTTGTTGATAAATGATTTGGACTCGTAATTTTTTTAATTTTTCAATGAATAAAAATATTAGTTTCAAATTTCTATAGGAGTATGCATACCATAATCCAAGCTTTGCTTTGAGAAAATTATGAAACTTTATGAGGATGATTATGCAAATTTTGGAACTTCTGGGGATGTTCCTGTAATTTTTCTGAATTTGTTGGGATGTTTCTACAATTCTAGATGGTATTTTTACAATTTGCTGAAACCTATGGGGGTGATTTTGTAATTTTTAGAACTACTGGGATGTTGCTGCAATTTTCAAGATTACAAGGGCAGTTCTATTTTTTTTTGTCGACTGGTTCTCTTGGAACGAGACCAAGAGCACTGTGCGATGAACAATCGCAATGAATAGTGAATAGTGGGAATCAGATTGAGATGCCGTCTTTTCCTATAAATTTCTATTTTTGAGTTGTGGGCCTCCACCCCTTGTCAAGCTAAACATACCATAATCAAGTTGATTGGGAGCCTGAAATCTAAGGTTACAAAATTCTTACAATTTCTAGTTTTTCGTCAAACATCAAAATCAGGGTTTTTGGTTCTAGACTCCGTCTTTTCTTACAAGTTTTTATATTCGAGTTGTGGGTATCTGTTCGTTTTTGGGTGAAACAGATAAAAAACGGGCTGATCGAAACTAATAGGTCTAATTTAAAGGTTATGAAATTATTAAGTTTTTTAGTTTTTCGTGCAACCCCAAATTAGGGCTTAGATTGGAATGCCATCTTTTCCTTTAAGTTTCTTTATTCAAGAAGTGGATCTCTATCCATTTTAAAGCCAAGCAGAATGAAAATGGACTGATTGTAATTGTTAGGTCCAATTTGAAGGTTTTGAAATTCTTAAGTTTTTAAGTTTCTGGTTTTTTGTCAAATTTTAAAACCGGTGTATGGATTGAGAACACCGTCTTTTCCCATATGGTTTTATATCCGAGTTGTGGGTTTCCGTCCGTTTTCAAGTCAAACGGAGTAAAAATGGGATGATATGAACCATTAGGTCCAATATTTTTGAAGGTTTTGAAAATTTTAAGTTTTTAATGTCAATATTTTTTGGGAAGAATTTTAGAAATATATGTTTTGGTGGTTTCCATTGAAAAACCTGTTTGGTTATATGTTTTCAAAAATAGTTTTAAGAAATAGAATAATGTGAAACCTATTCGAACACGAACCCAAAAAACAATGAAAATATGAGATAATCTTTGGATTGACTGTTTCATATGTATTGATATACAACGCCACTTATGGAATTGAATGCATGTCGTACTTATATATTACTTTACGCATAATATTATAATACAAGTTCTAATATAATACATACCATATTTCCTACATAAGACAAGTCCTTCATTATCTTAATCGGTCAATTTCTACAGATTATCATAAATAGAGAAATGATTTTTCATTTCCACACTATTGTTGAGAACAAAGTAAAAACAGTAAAAACAAGCAGCATCACAAAATTATATTACAACTGCAATATGCACAAACAAGCCAACCCTTATAGTTGAGAATATGATCATTAACAGTTGGGTGGCATTCATTCAAACCCAAATGAATGAATATCTATAGTCTCTACTAGCTGGACACTTATAGAAATACTGTCTGCCTATCATTTTTGTCCATGTGATTCTAGAAAACTCTTGTGGTTAGCATCACATGTGCATAAAAGCCTTTTAACATTATCCACGTGCTTTGCATTTTATCAAGAAAAATTCAAATACCATTAATTTGTATCACAATCAACATAGGTAGAGCCAATAGACATAAGAATTCATGTTTTGTTGAATAAAATTTTAGATGCTGATTGATAAAACACGTATAACTTGTTTGAATTGTTGATTGATAGTTTCAGTTGAGTGTGGGAACGACTCAACAAGAAGTCTATGTTGTGCACTACGCAAAAATGTGAGTAAGAAAATTACAATGGACTCTTCTATTGTCACTCCTTCGCGGCAATCCTCTTTTAGGTGATTGCTATTGTGCAACGTTTGATACAAGGCATGCAATGTAATAACATCCATCCTTATATTCTTGTTGGATGTCCATTCAATAATTCCATCTCCCTATTCATGATTGGTGAGAGCAGATGTCCTATGTGGAATTTTGACCAGTCGATTTTGGGCTCAGGGGCTAATGCCCGCGACAAACAGTAGTTCGTCCAAATCCTCCTCTAAGTTACTTGATGAGCTTGTACAGTCCTCTTTGGATTGTGCATCATTATTTGACATTGGAACTAGGAAGAAGATAAATGCTAAGATTATAATACATACAAGCTGATTCAACATTCATACATAAATATTAAAACAAGTAGAATGTCATATCCTACAAGATACATAAACACCATAATAATAAGTCAAAAGTTGGACATCCATGGCCACATATTACCATCCAAAACATACCAATCTAACACATAAAGAGTTATATAACAAGAAGTAAACCTAAGGACATTGGGACTACCCGCGGGATTCAATTGACTCAACCCACTGCCTCTTGTGTAGTGCAAACATTTTAATAACCATTTCACGCTGCCCGAGGTCCTTGAATTTCTCACGAGCACGAAAATATTTGTTGGCCTCAATGTCTTCCATGGACTCCAACACATCAATGCAAGCATGAGTGTGACTTAGCATAGCACTTGTATTTATCCAACCTCGCAAGTGAGTATGCAGTCCATACATCAAGGACACTATCCCTCTTAGAGCTCTTATTTTTTTTTTTATAGTTATAATGTCCAATAATGATACCCAATACAACGAGGTCTTTACAAACTCATCAAGTAGCGATTTGGATGAACTATTGTTTGTCACTGACATTAGCATATGTCCTCAAAATTGACTGTTCAAAATTTAATGTACAACATCTGTTCTCATTAGTCATGAATGGGCGATGAAATTATTGAATGGGCATCCAATAAAAATATATGATTGTCTAAAGATGGATGTGAGTACTTACGGGCTTGTGTCAAACATTGCGTGATGACAATCACTAGAAAGAGGATTACCGCAGATGAGTCACAATTCAAGAGTTCGTTGCAGTTTTCTTGCTCACAATTTTGCAGAGCACAAGGCATAAACTTGTTGCCGAGTCATTACAACACTCAACTGAGCCGAGTCGTTACAACACTCAACTGAGACTATCAATTGGTAATTCAAACAAGTTGCTGATTCAAACAAGTTATACGTGCTTTATTAATTGACATCTTATATTTTATATGATATGACATGAACCCTTACGTCTATTATGGGATTTAACTAATTACGTTGATTGCGATACATATGGTATTTGATTTTTGCTTGATAAAATGCATAGCACATTGATAGCGCTAAAGGATCTTTTTGTGCATGTGGTGCTGGCCACATGAGAGTTTTAAAGGCTCACACAACCATAAATGATGTGTGGTATTTCTATAGGCGTTCAGCTAGTGGAGACCATAAACATGCATTTATTTGGGTTGATGAATACCACCCAATTGTTAATGACCATGTGTTGACCGTAGCGGTTGGCTCGTTTGTGCATGTTGCGGTTGTAATGTAATTTTGTGTTTTTATTATTTTTACTTGTTATCAACACTACGGAGAAATGAAAAGTTATTTCTCTATGTATGATAATATGTAGAAATGGTCCAATGTAAGATAATGAAGGACTGTTCTTATGTAAGAAGTATGGTATGTATTATATAAGAACTTGCATTATGATATTATGTGTGGAGTAATATATTAGGATGACTAATATTCAATTCCACAATTTGCGTTGTATATGGGTACCTCTAGTTTTTTTTTTTTCCAAATATTGGATGATTTTATGGTAATTTCATCAAGTTTGATATATTGACAAACTATTCTATGAAACGGTCAATCCGTGCAACATCTCATATTTCATTGTTTTTTGAGTTCTTGTTTGGACAGGTTTCTTAGTTTTTTGAGCCTCGACTAAGATGGTTGAGAAGAGTTGATATAAGCTAAGGGGTCAGCCAAACAACTATATATGTTGTATTCGTTGTCGCATGCTTTACTGTGATTAATGGAATAGTTGATATGCTTCTGAGATCACTTTCATATATTAAAATACCACTACATCCTAAAGCATAAATCATGTAGTTGTGTAGCCAATTTAATTAGGATTATAGTTTGTGCATGAACATATACTTTGTGTAATTCACTGTTCTTGTTATTCGAATTAAATGAAGAAATAAAACTGAGCAAAAGAGAACAGTTAGAGGGCATAGTTCACTTGAGCTCAGACAGACTGAGAATTATATAAAACACCCTTAGCTTGGTATTAAAGTGTAGGCAGTGTTAAGTAGGACTTTTATGTGTACAAAAATTTGATACTCCTATTCACCCCCAGCCTCTCCCTCTAGCACTCCTTTTCATTGTCTTGTCATGGGGCTGATAGCTCCAGCTTTAGGCTTCCCACACCTATATATTTGCCAAATCAATCTAGAGGGAACACTTAAGGTGAGCACAAATTGACCAAGAATTGTATAAAACAACCAGATTGGTATTATTGTGTAGGCAGTGGTGAGTAGGACTCAAAGTGAAGAAAAATTAGATAGTCCTATTCACTCCCACTTCCTCTAGGACTCCATTTCATTGTCTTGCCTTGGGGCCAATAGCTCCAGCATTAGGTTTCCAACATCTATGTATTTGGCTAACCAATCTATGGATGTTGCATCACCTTGGGCATGTGCTAAGCAGTTTCCATCTGCTTGCGCAGGCAACATTTAGGATCATAGCAACTGCGGTTGTTCTGGAGTTCAACCATGCTGCACGAATAGTGAAGAAGATTAAGCTGGTTGGCTACCCATGCAAGATCTTTAAGAAGACAGCACTCATCAGGGACATGTTCACCTCAGATCTTGAAATAGCCAGATTTGAGGGTGCAGCTGTGAGAACAGTTAGCGGTATCCGTGGGCAGGTGAAGAAGGTATGTCTGTCACTGACTGTATTTTGTTTCTTGAACTGTTCTTGTTGCGACAGATGCTTGTATTTGCCGTGTGTATCTATTTTGCTTTCAAACATTCTTTTGATGTATATACTAGCAGAATGGTTGGTTCCTCTGGCCCAATATTGTATCTAGTTCTTTTAATTTTATGTCACCACATGAGAGTGACCATTGCCCATAAATAGTTGCATGGGACTAAAAGGTTTTTATACTGAGAGAAATACGAATTGTTCCTGTAATTCTGAAGGCTTTCTTGGTTAATTTAGATGATGTCAATCTGGGCAGGCTGCAAAAGAAGATAGTGGTAACCAACCCAGGAAGAAAGGAGGATATCCTAAAGAAGGCATTGCCAGGTGCACTTTTGAGGATAGGATTCTAATGGGTGACATTGTTTTCCTACGGGCATGGACTCAAGTTGAAGTTCCTCGCTTTTACAACCCATTGACAACAGCGCTGCAACCTCGTAACCAGACCTGGAAAGGAATGAAAACTGTTGCTGAATTGAGAAATGAACGCAATCTTCCAGTTCCTGCTAACAAGGATTCACTCTACATGGTAATTTCTGATTAGTGAGCCAGAGTATTTTAGCAGAAGTTTTCTTTTTTATTGTTATTATGATTTGTTGGCCCATTTCTGATCTCGTTTGTTTGTTGGCTTGCTTGTCTCGCTTGACAGCCAGTTGAAAGGAAGCCAAAGAAGTTCAATCCAGTGGTTATCCCCAAGTCTTTACAGGCAGCCCTCCCGTTTGCTTCAAAGCCCAAGGATCTTCCGAGTCGGAGGCAACTTCTTGAAAATCGTAGGGCTGTTGTGATGGAACCTCATGAGCGCAAAGTGCTTGCGCTTGTTCAACACTATCAGTTGATTAGACATGAGAAGGTATGTTCTTTCAGACAGAAAATATGCTAAACTGGGACTTTTTAAAACCCCCCTTGGGGGGGGGGGGAATATATATGACTGCCTAGAAGCCACTTTTTTTGCCATGGCTTGTCAAAACTTTAGATCCAAGCATGAATCCCCTTGGGGTTTATCACTGCTATGTATTGGCAGCTGTGATTACACAAGTGGAATGGAAGAGTTTTGCATGATATAGGTGTATCATCTCTATCATGATGGTGCCATTCTATTGCTCTCATCTATGAAGTATGGACACTCAATTTGTGCTCACGTATCAGTGTCCGAAACTTCTGGGACACGGACACGCAAAAAATGGTGTCTGAATTTTTTTTTTTAATTTTCGGACACGTTTGGGACATGTTACTTTCTATATTTGTATCTAGATTTAAAGAAGATGAAGATAGCAAATATCAAGAAGAAAAATTGCAATTGATTTAGACATAAAAAAATGACAGGGAGAGAGAGCAACAACAAATTTACCGTTCAAAGAAAAATGTTGCAAAAGGTTTTGACAGAGAAGACAAGAAGCCGGAAACTTCTTGAATGAGAAAAAGACAAGAGGTTTAGAGTCTTTAGACTGTTCTAGAGATAAGAGAGGATAAAGCCTCTCTTTACGCACGTGAAGGAACAATTATTATTGAAAATATATTGGTGGGTTACAGCTGGCTGGAAAAAATTAAGTGCAATGAGCCATTCTACACTATGTTGACTTGCAGCTTTGCATGTAGATTAGTCAATCAATAGATGAATAGTGTGCTGCCAAGTATCTATAGAGAGCTATTGTGAAGTACTGGATCCAACAACTCCATTAAAAACGGATAGTGGTGGGCCCATGCTACTAACTCATGAAAAGAGTTTGGAGCCAAAACTTGAACTGCCCACACAATAGTGTGTTTATGCTTGGCAATCCTACGGTTGGTGAAGCTACACATAGCTGATCAACTCAAACAAATTTGAATGGATAGCCAGGTTTTGTTGCCCGGCACTACAACATCAACTTATTCACCGAATCCCCTTCTTAAAATATGCAACGGTTTAATGTTGTTGGAGTTGTTTTTTGCTTATAACAACAAAATGGTCACCATAATTGTAACGAAGAACATCTTATTACTATGTGTGACATCATATAATTATATATATAAAATTTATAAAAAAATATATGTTGTTTAACGTGTCCGTGTCTTGATTTTTTGGAAAATTTCGTGTCCGGGTATTTGTATCGTGTCGTATCTGTGTCCCGTGTCCGTGTCTATGCTTCATAGGCTCTCATGAATGCTTTTTGACTTTTTAGCATCAATCTTGGTTTTGGATGGCACCTCAAAATTTTTGGCCACCCCCATATCTGTTAGGGTTAATGTGTTTAATTTTTGAAATATATATGATGGTGCAACCATTGGTTGGTTGGACCAATATACTCAACTTTGGAACCCTAAAAGGTAGAAAGACTAGAAATTTTTGGTCGAAAGAGAAGTGTTTATTAGGATTAGTTTTTTTATTGTTATTATTTAACTTAGGATACTTGTTTGACAATGAGCATTAGTGAGTTTGATTGGGGAATTGTCATAGAGTTTTAATGGATTGAAATTTGAGAATTTGATTGTGAAACTTTTTTTTTAGAATTTTATTAGGAGAATAATTCTTATTTTGGTAGGAGACTTAACCTATAAATATCGACTTAATCCTTACTATTTTATTAGAAAGTGTGATATTAATAAAATATTATCTCTATGGAAAATTTTGTGTTTCTTGACTTAATCTTTACGATGGTTTGATATCCCTTATTCGCTTTTTTTTTCTTCTTCTTTTCTGTTCTTTTTTTTTTTTCTGTCCTCGCGCAATATAATATCTTTATTTGTAAGGCAATTGTGCAAGCATTGTTAGGATAGGTCTTGTTTTCTTGCCTTTTTTTGGGGATGAGCGGGGAGGTGGGAGGGATTCGAATAGTTGTGTATATCCCCGTCCTTTTCTAAGCCTTTAGCCCAACTTAGTGGAAATCCATCCCTTTGAAAACTCTAATGGCATGCCCTTTAATTGGGTTTCAAGCTACGTTTGTTTGCCAAATAGGAATAGAATTGGCCTAATCCAACCTCATCCAGTTCTTGATTTGCCTCTGTGGGTTGAATAACATGCGAAAAGGAGTAATCAGGTTGGTAAGTTAACATTAGCTCCCTAGTAATTCCAAGACACTAGATGGGATCCCTTCGAAAAGCTCATCATGGACACCTCACCCTTCATCTTAGTTATGGGACGTCTCCACTGAAGATTGCTATACCCACCGTGAAAGGAAAGAATTAAGGGGTAATTAGCTTTTACCTGTGTGATTTTGCTTAAAATCACTTTAGCTCCTCGACTTTTAAAATTATGCACATAACTTTTTTATGATTGTGAACTAAAGTAAAATCATTACTTTTGCCATCCAAATTGACTGAGTCTGTTTCACTTTCCATAAACAAGTTGTGGGCTTTTTTATGGTTTCCTTCCAAAATAATTTTGTTTAGTACCTAAAATACCCTTTATACCCTCTTCTTTCTCCTATTCTTTTGTTTTCTTCATTTTCTCCTGCAACTGAGATCCTCACGTAATTTTTTCAAATGCTTTCAGAATCTTCAACATTTCTTTTATTGCAAGGGAGATTGATTAATTGGTTGTGAGGAGGTCCTAAGCAATTTTTTTCAAAATTTATGCACCAAACATCAAATAGAACCCAACTAATAGTGGATTCAAAATGGGAATAACAAATTAGTCCATTGAAGAAGATATAACTTTTATTTCACATAAATGCACTTTTGAGTTGGGTCTCTACTTCAAAATAGAAATAATGCCATGGGTATTTGTTTGCTGGCTGCTCTTTGGTATTTGTGTACCCATCGCAGCACAACAAATCAATAACAGATGGGCAGTTACATCAGCCAAAGGAAAAAAGGAGGAGAAAAGTAGGAAAAATAAATCAAAAGCTGAAATTGTATAAGAACTTCATTGGTTTAGTTTTGCACACCTGTGCTTCACCTACACTCCATATGAATATTAAATAACTCATTGATTCATTTTGAGGACATAGGAAGGAAATGAAGAGGAAGAACCAGTAAAATTGTCATTTTTTATTTCTGTTAATGGTTTCAAGCTTTTCACTTTGGTACACTACCATTGGGAGGTTATGAACATAATTCTAGTAGTTGAGGAGGTAAAGTGTTTTTGAGCAAAACCATGTGGTAGTAAAAGATAATTACCCCAAGAAATAAAGCTGTAAAAGTTATTGTTGTGAGTTGAAACAGTAAAAGGAATTCTAGGGTTAGAGAAAACGAGAGAAAGAAGAGAGAGGGAAGTAGAGGCTGCGAGAGAATAATTAGTTGTGTAGGCTATGTTGGCCTACATTTTCTAATTTATAACTGAATAATA
Organism: Ilex asprella; assembly: GCA_023539305.1. Lineage (NCBI taxonomy): Eukaryota > Viridiplantae > Streptophyta > Magnoliopsida > Aquifoliales > Aquifoliaceae > Ilex > Ilex asprella. The sequence continues at coordinate 15,382,327 of CM042196.1, forward strand.
TTTAGGGTAGTTGCTATATTACTCTACACTAATTGGTTTATGTCTAATATAGAAAATAAGAACTCTTAACATTCCTCCTCAAGGTGGAGTATAAAGACAAAAAATACCAGCTTGGAAGATAAACAACCGAAGGCAGATTGAGTCAATGATTTGCTAAGAATGTCACCCAACTAATCACTAGACTCGATATATAGAGTGATGATCTTCTTTCGCATCAAGAGATCTCAAATGTCCTGATGCAACAAGTTTTAGGACTCAAGCGAGGAGTGTACCCATTGATGCTTCAAATTTGCCATCCTCTAGGCCAAACCAGCCACTTAGCCTCAGGTACGTAAGGGTAAAGGCATTCTAAGTGTTAAACCATCCACATATAATTGTTTTAAGTGTGGTTAATGGGGTATATATCCTCAACTTGTCTAAGATGGAAATTTATTCCTCAGTCTAATTTAATAGAGGTGAACCCCATCTTGAGGACTCGTGGTGAGGAACAACTTTTTACTTGCATTAAAGAAGTAGAGGGTGATGTAGATGGTCAATTTCTTGTGATTGTGTCATGATGGCTCCCAAAGCCCCACTAACTGCTAGGTGGTTGAGACAAAGTCTTTTTCATGTTACTTGCACCGTCGAGGGCAAGTTTTGTTTCTTTTGTCATTGATAGTAGGAGCACCAAAAACTTAATTTTTCGAGAAATGGTTGTCAAGCTATACCTGCCAATTGAGAAGCTAGCTAAACCATACAAAGTGGCATGGTTTAAGGAAGGCGCTGAAGTCCTTGTTACACATTGTTGTCTAGTGAAATTCACCATTGAGAAGAATCATAGGGATGAAGTTTGGTGTGTTGTGGTTCCTTTACAGGTGTGTCACATTTTGTTGGGACTTGGGACGACCTTGACAATTTGACTGTTAGACTTTGCATGATGCAGAAAAGAAGGCCTACACTTTCAAAATGGGTAGTCTTGACTCTTGAGATAGTATTGTGTCCTCAAAAGGATGTAAGAATGCCTAGAAAGAAGGTTGATCAACCACCAACCCAAAATAAAGTCCAACATAAATCTGTCATGATCCTTAATGAAAATCAAGTTGAAACATAATAAAAGGAGATTCAATGACGAGTATGAAATTTCTAAGGAAGTTAAACTATTACTTGATGAATTTAAGGACATTCTTCCAGAGCAACTTCCTGATAGACTTCCACCACTTTAGAGATATCTAACATTGCATACATCTTATTCCTAGTGCTAGTTTATCTCATCTAGCTCATTATCACATGAGTCCACTAGAACATGAGGAGTTGCATAAACAAGTGCTAGAGTTGCTTAGGAAGGGACATATTAGAGGGATTATGAATCCTTTAGTAGTCCCACTCTTCTTACACCAAAGAAGGATGGTACTTGGAGAATGTACATTGATAGTCCTGACAATAATAAAATAATCATTAAGTATAAGTTTTCCATACTTAGACTTGATGATATGCTTAACCTTAGGATGGGTTGTTATCAAATCAAGATTCGACCCGGGGATGAATGGAAGGCAGTTGTAAGACTAGAGAGGGTCTTTATGAGTGGTTGATCATGCCATTTGGTTTGTCTAACTCCCCATGCACATTCATGCGTGTGATGAACTTTCATGTGTGTGATGAACCAAGCTCTTAAGCCTTTCATTGGAAAGTTGATGGTTGTATACTTTCGTGATGTCTTGATAAAGGAACACCTAACACATTTAAGGCAAGTGTTGATGCAAAAATTGAGGCGTTTCCACATCAGCTCGTTGGACATCGATCACCTAAAATAGAAGTCAGAGATCGGAGGGGAAGCTCCGGGGGTTGACCCTCCGATGTCTAAATCAGTAATAGACTTAAAGGTATTGAATGCTTTTAGAAGCCAAGTGGCATACCTGGGGCATAGGGTGGAGCTCTATTTATAGGTGTTTCAGTTTGAATTGCATTAGAACTGCAATTAAGCCTACATATCCTAACCATATTAGGACTAGGCTTAATCTCATTTGTTAGGGTTTGTCCTTATGTCTTGGATCTGTTTATCCCATGTGGGGTATTCAATGCCCCAATTCTATTCGAATTAGGACTCTTAAAAAAAAGATGGGTTGGATTGATATTCAGTAGAGCTGAAATTTATGCTAGCTCAAATTTTCCTCCATTTGTAGCCCCTCAATCCAACCCAGTTTGTGGGGGTGTTTTGTAACTTTGGCCCATGATTTCTTTACCTCGTATATTGCGGATTGCTCATAAGTTGGGAGCTTTGCTTTGATAACAATTTGTTAAGCATCTGTCTTTGTCCTTAAAAGCTTGTTTCTGGGATAGAACTGCTAAACACTTAATATACTTGTAGATCTTATCTCCATTGTCGAGCTCTTGGCATTCATCTTGACTGTTAAGCTTTATTTTATTTCCAAGTTGTGAGGTTTTTCTTTTTGCCAGCTTGGCCTTGGATTGAGCTGTTTTATTGGCAAGTTGTTGGGCATCTCTTTTTGTAAACAGAGCTTGACCTTGGATTGAGTTGTAAGACATTTAGCCTATTTAGCTCTGCTCTTGTGAATTGGGCTTTAGCCTTGGTTTGAGGGTTTAGCTCGTTAGGTGACCGACAAGGCCCGAGAGTAATATGGTCAACTAGGTTTCGGTAGTTTAACCGAGTTGATCCTCCCAATGACTCTAGTCAGTGCTAGGTCTTGTGCCGGTGAATTAGAGGTCCCAAGTCTCCCACTCATCTTTGAGCTGGGCACCATGATTTTGGGATGCCCTCTAATTCTCAACTGTATGATGGAGATGCCACCTTTGGAGGCCTGGTTATCCCGAGTTGAGTTGGCTCGAGGTATAAACAAGATGACTAGACCTGTGTACGCTGTAAAGCTAGAGGAACTTTTGGCTGTGCTCGTAGGCTTTTTGGCTCAATTTGAGCTAGGCTAAGCTGGAAAAGAATTGAGTTGTTTGGCCGAGCTGTTTGGCTGATCTGGCAGGCTGTGCAAAACTGTTGGCTGAGCTCGATGAACAGTGCCAAACTGTTAAGCGATTGAGCAAAGCTGGTGATGGATGTGCATAGCTAAGTAAGCACAACTGGGATGAATGAGCAGTTAGAGCTGAGCTAAGCTATTTGAATAGAGCTGGTCCTCGGATCAAGGCTCTTTAGGCTGAGCTATCCTAGACTTCCTTGGCGAGCTCATTAGTCGAGCGGTCAAGCTGCATGAGCTAAGCCGCATCAGCTGCGTGGGCAGAGTTGGTCTATTTGAGCAGGTCTGATATAAGCAGAGTTGTGTGAGCTGAGGTGTTTAGTGAAGCTGGCTGTATGAGCATAGCCAAGCTGTGAGAAGAGCCGAGCTTATTTGAGGATAACTTGTCCTTGGGTTATGACTAGGACTGTCAAAATCTGACACGACACGATTAACCGACACGAATTAAGCGGG
>CM042196.1:15385839-15397238 GCA_023539305.1 Ilex asprella
AATAAAAATAAAGTAGTAGTTCAAAGACAAAGGGGGGGAGATGGGGAGCACTTTAAAGACAAAGGTAAACCAATGTCTTTTGTTTTTGTCCCACATTGACAAATGAGAAGAGATGGGAGGGTTAAGTTTATAGGCAATGACCTCTTGTCTTTTTTTTAAGCCTTCAGGTCTCATTTTTATGAAATTTGGCTAAAAAATCATCTTTTTTGAGGCAAGCATAATTGGTAGTAAAAAAAAGTGGAGTATTAACATTTGTTGATAGAATTTTTTTAATATTAAACGGGTTAAGCGAGTTGTGTCGTGTTACTCGCTTATTAAATGTGTCATGTTTGTGTTGAGATTTTTCACTTGTTTATTAAACGTGTCGTATACGGGTTCACATATTTTTAACCCATCACCTATTGAATCCGACCCGTTTGACACCCCTAGTTAAGACCTTTTTTTGCCAAGCAGGCCTTTTTTGGTTAGGCGAGATTTTAAGATGTCAGCTAAGCTAAGCTACATGAGCTGCTTGAGCTATGCAGAATCAGATTTTATTTTAGTACCAGCCCTCCAGTCATGATCTATACCTGCAAGAGCGTTGACAATACTAGGGCAGATCAATCTTTGCCTTATGCACTCCAGCGCTTGTATTAAATCTTGTTCTGAGTGTATTCTGTAGATCTCCTATCTGGGATTGGTTGACTGTCGAAATAAGCTCCGATCCTGTTTATCTAGTGGTTCATGACCAGGCACCTTTTTTTTGCTGCATTGTTTATGCCTAGTTCAAAATTGAACGATCTTCTTCTGAACACAATTCCCTTCTTATGTTGCGAGCCTGATCAACTCTATCAACTTATTTGTCAAATGACATATTTGTAAAAGTTTGGCCATGCTTTCGGAAACTCTGGGTGTCACACTTATTATGGTTGCGGCATTTACTTTTTGGCTTCCGGTTTTTTGCTCGAACAGTTCTCCTTTTGGATTCTAATGGGTCTACTAGTGGCCGTAGTGTATAGTTTCAAGAACTTTCTTTTCAGAAGTTCGTAATCACGACCCACGGATGGAAGTTCTTGATTTTGCACTTAAAAGTTGTGCTTCTTGTTGATGGGGCGGTCTGCCGATCACCTTGTCTTACTTTGGCTGAAGAGGGATACTCAAGGCCTTGAGAGTGCCTTGTTGTAGTGATGAAGATTATTGAACACAGCTTGAGAGCTTGGGCAAGCAGTCTTGATGGTTCTGGTCATACCAAAGGATTTTGATCATCAAACTTTGGATGGCCATTTGTTCTCGCCGTGCTATGAGAGTTGAGCCTTAAGAAGCAAAACCCTGCGCTCCTTGCTTAACTAGGTAATTCCAGTCACCAAGTTTGAGCTGAGCTGATAAGTTGGGCAATGATTGAGCTGAATTGTATAGTGTCATTTGGAATAAGTTGATGAACCAAATCAATGTTCAGCCACCTTGGTTAGGTTGAGGCCAAATGAGTGGCAGGTTTGGGAAATTGGGAAATCTCTTGGGCACATTCTACCAACTATGGTTTTCCATGTTTCTCCAAACTTAATTCTGCAATGAGAAAAAAAATAGTTGAGGCAAGAGAGTTGCTATTAGAACTCAATAACTGGTTAACCATGTTCTTCAATAAACAACACGGTGCAGGTAACAGGAGATTTTACCAAATCTTGGGCTCTATTTTATTATGTAAACCCGAGGCATTCTTTGCCAGAATTTCCAAGTAATAGAAAGAAATATTTGCAACAGGTAGTGGAATAAGAAATTTGGTGTACTCAAAAAATTTTGCTCTATGTGCACTCATTTGCACCAGAGGGAGATAGTGGTCAATTCACTTACTGTGCCAGAAGAGAATAAGTTATCATGGGTTACATCTCATTTTGTTCTTACATAGTATAGTGGTGAAATAAATCATGTTCAGGTGACACTGGCTCTTGTGTACTAATGAGTTCTGACCTAGGCCATCCCAGACGGTGGAGCTTGATCATGTCCTTGCTGGACATGTGGATCTCCCAGATCCAATATGATGTTGGCCTATGTCTTATCTTTCTAATTGGTTCTTGTGAAGTATATAGATTATTATTAGTTCGCACTGCACATCATCTCCAAGTGGGAACTAAATTTTGTGTTTCACCGAACTTCTGCAGATGAAGAAGCGAAAGTTTAAGGAAGAGGAGAGGAGGAAATTTCATGAAGCAGAGAAGGCCAAGGAAGAGCAACTTTCTAAAAAACGTCGGAGAGAAGAACGGCGGGAGAAGTTCCGTGAGCAAGACAAACTAAAAAAGAAAATCCGAAGGGATTCTGGGGCCTAATGCTTTGTAATTTACCAAGTCATTTCAAAATTTCCTGTATGATTGGCCAACATAAGTGGAGTGTCATTTTGCTGGGTGTCCTGAGAGGTAACAAGCGACATTTTTTATTTAATGCAGCAAGTTTTACCTTTGCATTTATGCAGCACGTGATCAAAAAATTAAAATATAAAGTTCAGTTTTGCAGTGTATAAAGTTCTCTCTCTCTCTCTCTCTCCAAGAGGGATTGTTGCGTGCATATAAAGGAAAAAGAAAAAAGGGGGATGGGAGGGGGCCACTTAGATTTAAATTATTTTAACTTAACACCGCGAGTTTTGCCACTGCCTAAGCAAAGAGAGAAAGGAGAGGAAAAACCACCGAGGTGTAATTTTTCCACTAGGCAATACATACACATCCATGTTATTCTTTCAAAAAATGAGGACAGCTACTTTTGTCTGGCAAGAAGTTTTGATGCAGACAATGTACTGAATTAGTGAAAGGTTGAATTTTGGGAGAGTTTCAGATGTATCAAAGGAGACTTTGTTTCTCTTATGTTGGGATAAGTTTGTTGTATGCCGCCAGTAAATAAACCAAACACATAAATGAAGCCTCTGTAAGAGTACAAAAGGTATTATTCTAGACTGATGGGAGAGGGAGATTGTGTACAAAGCTAACAATAGATGTTAGGGTAAATTAAAAGGACACCTCATCGCATTTGGGTGGTGAGTTCATTCCCTGATATTTCAACATGGATATGGCGAGCACTTGATATTACAAATTTTCAATAGCACTATTATTTTTTGGCGTCGGAAAAGATGACATGAAGTACAGAAACTCAAAATGACAATCTCTTTCTCCAGATTGGAACACAATAATCATGTTTCTAATATAACTTCTTACTGGAATAAAACTAATCAGATTTTTTTTTTTTTTGGGGGAGGAGGGGGAGGTGGAAATAAAACTAATCAGTTAGCCGACATTCTCTCTGACGTTTTCTCCCCGTTTAATGCAGCACAAATAGTGGAGAATTACACGGTTTAGCTTATGGTTGTCAAAAGCACTAATGATCAGGTAACAATCAAGTCAAATTTCAGCAACGTCAAAAAATTATAAAAAAATTTCATTCCAAAAAGTTTTCGATAATTTGAGTAAACTAAAAAATTTTACCTTTGAACTAGTCGTTTTTGAGCCAAACATTGGTGTTTGACAACTTTTACGCATTTTTTCTATTTTATCCTGTATGAGGGGCATTTTTAATATTGCATATTTGCTTACTTTCTCTAATAATTTTTGAATCATTAGGGGGCTTTAAACATTATTCAACATCTTTTGGTATTCGAAAATAATGATTCAGAGAACATTGTCTCTGCTTTTTCCAATTGATTTGGTTTCTTAGAAATCCACGCCACTTTTAGGGTTGAATTACTTTTGTTTACTGTTTTTTCTGGTTATTTGATTTTTTTTTCAATTCAAACAGATTTTTTTGTCGAGTTTTTATTTGTTGACTTGAGTATCATACTTAAACCCAGATTTTCTTAGATCTAATGTCATTTCAAAGTTTGGCGTCTTACTATTTTATATATAGAGACATATACACTTAGTAATTATGCTTCCATGAGAATGAATTGAATCTAGGACTCTTACACCTGCCCCTGCAATTTCTATTTTGATTTCAATGTTATTTGCACGATTGATTAAATATTTTTAGTAAAGTTTTATACTTTGTAAAAAATGTTTGATTGCTTATTAACAAGACTGTATTCTTGGTATAAGTAATGCTTATGATTCTCTATAAGTATTTAAACTAGATGTTTAAAGTTTATTTTTAATCAATCACCTCAATATTTTTTCTTTACATAAATATAATTTTTTGATAAATATGAGAAAATCTAAATCCCGAAACTAAAGAGTTGTTTTGCAACAATTGTTTTCCTTTCAAATTTACTTTTATAATTACATTTCAATAAAAGCCCTTGATAGATAATATTTTGTAATTGACTAATTTCGTGAAATTCTTGTAAATATCAAATTATTCTATGGTCATGATGCCACAACGATGAAAATATGAAAGAGACAAATGGAAAGGAGGATATCATGCTTCAAACTAGTAAGACCACGTATAAAATTTAAAGATGGATAATATGATATTAAGAGTACTTCCAAAAGGATGATAGAAACCTTGAATCATTGTTAAAAGATTGGTCATGAAGTTTGAGTTTCAGACAAATTGACTTTCGGGTCAAACTTAGTTTCGAAGGTGTTTAACCATAAGAAGGGAGGCTATGTGTGTTTCTAAATATTTTTTGGTCAAAATAAGACCACTATTAAATCTAGAAGGTCGAGAAACATTGGAAGAGATAAAATGGAGTATATTAGAAGTTTAAAAATATTCTAGAGTTAAAACACATTTTGGAGAAAATTCGGGTAGGAAGAAATTAGACACTACTCTAGTATTTTACCTATAATTTTTTATCCCAATTCTCGATTAATCTAAAATTTGGACAGTAGAAAGTAGACTTCAAGGGATACAAAATTATATTTCACAAAAATTTCATGATTTGGCTTCGAACTATGTGAAAATCGCTCCAGAATTTTGTACAAAAAAGTTTCCAGCGTCTAGTCCATATCTTTTTTTATTATTGGTTTTTATGTTATTTCGTACTGTACAATTATTTTCTTTGTGGGTTCATTTTTCCACGGGAAATAATGAGAAGAATTATAGAATGGATTGCTACCTATGCCTAGATCGCGGATAAATGAAAATTTTATTGATAAGACATTTTCAATTGTAGTCAATATCTTATTACGAAAAATTCGCCCCTTGCACCATTCGGACACCCATCCTGAAAACAAAATTGTGCATTTCTTTAGAATTAAAGAGAAACAGAGAATTTGAACCGTTTAGACGCCCATAGAACTATCTGGACGCGGCCTTAATCATTTTTTAGGTTTTTCTACGTTTTTTATCCTATAAATACCTTAGTGCCGCGATCTAAAGTGTCTTTACCATATTTTCATCCTAGAAAAACCTAGAAAGCTTGAGAGGAAGTAAAAGAAGAGGAATGAGAAGGATTCTCGCATCGATATTGATTCATGAGCACTAGGGTTATTTTCAAACATCGAATTGAGGTATGTGATTCTTCTTGAGTTCTTTCATTGAGACTTAGGGTATTATATATGTTTGTTTTGAATCTCCTTGATTATTTTATGTTAGATAATCGTTTGTTCTTGATTTTTTTCCCAGTTAATTTATGATTTTAAACAAGATACATGCCTTGCGTTCAAGAAATATTGTTGTTGAATTTCCTAAAACCCTAATTTTGCTAAATACATATTTTAAGGTGAAAAATACATGGATTCTTGAATTCTAAATTCCTATTCTTGATTAATTATGTTTCAATCAAATACCTATTCTTGTTCCAACAAATTGAGATTTTTGAAAAAACCCTAGAATATGATATCGGATTTATAAGGTTTTTCTTGATATGATCTCTTGCCTATTTTGATTCCATAATAATCATTATTATTGTATATTGGAAATTGTGAAACTTGTGGTTGATTGAATACACGTTTTGGTAAATTTGTGGTTTTATCTCTATATGGTTTGGGTGTGACTAACTAGAATTGCCTTCGAGAGTTGTTGTAGAGTGTTAGAGGTTAGTCTATTCCAATGCGGGTGAGATGGTTGTCTAACACATGTAGTTCTTGTGAAATCAACCACTATTGTTCATGTAGGTTCGAGGTTGAAGGACGGTATACCTTTCTTGGAAGGGTTCGTCAATATCGTGTGAGACTGTATATGCCATTTCTAAAGTAGTTTGTGATGTGGCCCTACAGGGAATGATTGAGATTGTGAGTTTGTGTTGGGGTGAACAAGGTAAGATCATTGTGTAGATTCTTAAGAAGTAACCAAAATACATGAGAACTAAGTCGTTCTTATTGAATTATTTGTTGATTACTCTGATCTTTAAGTGTTTACCCCTGTTATTGACTTATTGTATTTCGTACACTTGAGATCATTATAAATGTCACTGTTTTTCTTTCAAAATTATATATATGTTATTTTCCAAAAGAGATTCCCTGTTTTATTCTTGAAAAACTTTGTTTGAATTTGAGAGAGATTTCCTATAGCCTTTTGCTCATTCCCTATAACAACTCTTTATAGATTCTGACAGAGGGGAGGATGTTGGATTATATGAGCAAGTTGACCTCGAGATTGAAGAGGATCAATATGTGGATCCTGACATGGAGGCTTAGAGATGTTTCTTCGTAGTGTGGATTGTTTTTAGAGTTGGCTATGAAACAATATTTTCATTATATTTATTTATTCTGCTGCTAGTTATAGTTTAATTTTGAATTGTAAGTTTGGAGAAGTTATAATGTTTTATTGTCTTAGTATCAGACATTTATCAGATGGATGGATGATTTATTATTTCAATGGTTATTTTTAGTTGCTCTCATGATTGGATGTTTTGTATGTAATGACTTTCAGGGTGAATTTTGAGGTGTTACAAAGCTATATTAAATGGAATCTTCATATGCACCTCCGTGCTTAGGACAAAAGTAATGACCTCAGAGACCTAAGAACCCTTAGTTTAATTTATTAGACTTAGAATGATTAGTGTTATCACATGCAGATCTACAACTTGCATGTTTGTTACTTTTTGAGATTCGAATTAGATCATGGTCAAAATAGAGAAAAACAAAGGCTCTGCTTCCAAATGATGTGGCAGCTGGTGCGTTTGTTCCCAAGCACCAATACCTCCTTGATTTATTCACTTTTAAGCCTCCAAATCTTCATGCATTGTGTCCATGCCTTCACTACACATCCATCATAGTTAGAAGGTCCTAACATCAATGATTTGAGCTATAAAAATATGCAACATAAAAAATTCAACATTATTCATAATTTTGGCTAACTCTAAATACTTGGATGCAAACGTTGAGTTATAATGCCTGTAATGAGGCCGTTAATATGCATTATTATGTGCTCATCAATTACCAAAGCTTGAATTGTGTAACAGTAAAGAATAGATATTTATTGCCATGAATTAATGACTTATTTGATCAATTGAGGGGTTCTAAGTATTACACCAAAATTGACCTTCGCACAGGGTACCATCAATTGCGGATTAGGGAGGAGGATATTCCTAAGACTGCTTTTTGTACTTGGTATGGTCATTTCGAGTATGCGGGGACGCCGTTCGGATTGACTAATGCACCTGCATCCTTCATGGATTTGATGCACAAGGTATTTTGGGCGTATCTAGATCAGTTTGTCATTATATTCATTGATGACATACTAATATATTCTCGGACTCACGAGGAACATGAATGCCATCTCACGATTGTGCTCCAGACCTTGAGGGAGCATAAGTTATGTGCGAAGATGAGTAAGTGCTAATTTTGGATGAAGGAAGTGAAATTCCTTAGTCATATTGTGTCAGAACAAGGGGTAGCCGTTGACCCCTCATAGGTTGAAACAATAATGGATGGAGTGGAAAATACCAAAGAATGTGATGTGCGTAGTTTTCTGGGCTTAGCAGGCTATTACTGGAGGTTCGTGGAGGGATTCTCCAAGCTTGCGATGTCGATGAATCGCCTTACCAAGAAGGGGGAGAAATTCTTGTGGACTCAAGAGTGTGAACGAGCCTTTCGCACCTTGAAGGATAGGTTGACGAAGACACCTATCCTCATTATTCTGAATAGTGGGGAGGGATACGATGTGTACACCGATGCTTCATTACAAGGCTTGGGATGTGTGCTAATGCAAGAAAGCAAGGTAGTTGCTTATGGTTCGAGACAACTAAAAGTTCATGAACATAATTATCCTACTCACGACTTAGAGCTGGCAGCTGTGGAGGTGTTACCTGTATGGGAAAAAGTTTCAAGTATTCGCAGACCACAAGAGCCTCAAGTATGTGTTCACACAGAAAGACTTGAATCTCCGGCAAAGAAGGTGGATTGAATATCTGGAAGACTACGATTTCACACTCAACTGCCATCTTGGGAAGACGAATGTAGTTGTCGATGCACTTAGCAGAAAGTCTCGGGGGTGAACTCAATATTTCCATAGGTGAATAAAAGTTGAAGGATGCCCTTGGAGATTATGATCTATGAGTTGGAGAAGATAGATCACGACCATGTCTGTTCAACCTTATGGCTCAACCTACTCTCCAATGTAGGGTTATGGAATTGTAATGCGTGGATCCTGAATTAGCATTAGTTTGAGCTAAATTGGAGAATGGAGAAACTATGGAGGGTTGGTCCTTGAGAAAAGGGGAATTGAGATATAGGGAGAAGCTATGCGTTCCCGATGATTCGTCCCTAAAGGAGGAGATACTTGGAGAATGTCATCGCTCTAAGTTTGCTATCAACCCCGGTGGCACAAAAATGTATAGGGACATGAAGCGTAAGTATTGGTAGAAGGGAATGAAGAAGGATGTGCCAAGGATCATAGCATGATGTGCGGTGTGCCAGTAGGTGAAGATCGAACATCAAAAGTCAGGGGGCTTACTACAGTCTTTGCCTATCCCAGAGTGAAAGTGGAATCACATCACCAAGGACTTCGTGTCGGGTTTACCACGGACGTCGCGAGGACATAATTCCGTATGGGTCGATGTAGATAGACTCACCAAGTCTGCTAATTTTTTGAGTATGAAGACCACGAACAAGTTAGAAACCTTGAGCAAGCTTTACATCCGTGATATTGTGCGATTGGATGGAGTTTCACTTTTTATCGTGTCGGATCGTGATTCTCAGTTTGTGGTGTGATTCTGGCAAAGTCTATAACAAGCCCTAGGGATAGAGTTACATTTTAGTACAACGTTTCATCCCCAAACAGATGGCCAATCCGAGAAGGTGACAGATTTTGGAAGATATGCTACGAGCTTGCGTGTTGGACTTCAAGGGAAGCTGGAGTGGTCATTTGCCATTGGTGGAATTCTTGTACAACAACAGCTATTAGGCAAGTATTGGGATGACACTGTATGAGGCATTGTATGGAAGGCTATGTCGATCACTGACGTGTTGGTTGGAAGTCGGTGACAGTAGTTTGTTTGGACCGGAGATTGTTCGAGAGACTACTGAGAAAATTCAACTCATCCGGGAGAGGCTATGCATGACATAAAGTCGACAAAAAGCTATGGGGATCAAAGACGAAGACCCTTGGAATTTAAAGTTGGAGACTACATGTTCCTCAAAGTGTCGCCCAAGAAAGGAGTATTTAGATTCGGCAAGAAGGAAAAGTTAGCTTCAAGATATACCGGGCCATTTGAAGTTATCAAGGCGGTGGGTAAAGCGGCGTATCAACTTCAGTTACCAGCTCAATTAGCAGGCGTACACGACGTATTCCACGTTTTGATGTTGAAAAAGTGCCAGTCAGAGACCACGCTTGTTGTAGATTTGGAAGATATTGAAGTTCAAGATGGAGCAATATATGAAGAACAACCGGTGAAAATTCTTTATACAAAGGAGAAGGTTCTTTGCAACAAAGTCATTCGATTGGTGAAGGTCTTGTGGTAATACCATGGAGTGGAAGAAGTCACTTGGGAACTGAAGCTGGAATTGCAAGAGAAGTATCCGCACTTATTCGTTACTTGAGGCAAGTTTCGAGGACCAAACTTTCTTTAAGGGGGTGGATTGTAAACCCCTGCATGTTAAAGTAATAAAATTATAAATTGTGTTGTAATGTGATATATGTAATGGTGTAGGAACGAATCACATGAGTTATAATCGTAGGAAATACTAATAAAGTAAAAATAATAGTTAAGGTCGATTTAGCTAGTGAATATATGACATAACTTGTAAAAGAACTTCTATCAACTATACTTGGGGTACAAATTTATGTTGTGTAAGTTTGGGTTGGCTTTGGAAGGGTTTAGGATGGATTGAAAATGAAAAACAGAGGACAAAGACAAAACTGGGCAAAACTGTATCGGTACTGTGTTCCGAAGAAAATTGGTCCCAAGAGTTACACGTACTGGCACGGCCGAAAGAGGTCTGACAGTTTAAATGTCGCGATTCGGGGTCCATTTTAGCCTTTTAAATACATAGAGACCTCTTTTGTACCGGTACGGTCGAAAGAGGTCTGACAGTTTAAATGTCGCGATTCGAGGTCCATTTTAGCCTTTTAAATACATAGAGACGCCTCCTTTAGCCCCATTTCGGCCCTTCTAACCTCAAAAAACCATAGAGAGAAAGAAAGGAAGAGAAGAGAGGAAGAGAAAAACACTAGTTTTGAGGGGATTTGTATCTTAGAGTCCATCAAAACCTAACTTTCAAGAACACAAGGTAGGGGACTTCTTCTCTTTCTATTACATTGAGGTTAGGGCTTATGAATATGATATAAAATCATCCTCTCTCAGTCTTTTTGACAAAGAATACATGTTTTTATCAAATTTAGGGTTGAATACCCATGAAATCTCTTTTTGTATTTCAAAACCCTAGTTTTTTGGAGAGATGATTTTTCTTCTTAATTCTTACTTGATAATTGATTTTGAAACTATAGAGCTTTGTGTTGAGTAATTAAATGATGTTGTTGTGATCTCTTGTATGTTTCATATTTGGTCATTGAAATCGTCATATGATGAATTTGAGAATTTTGTTAATACTTTGAAAATTGTTAGTTAAATTGAGAATATGTTGGTTTCCATATTGTATGGTTATTGTGATGGACTTGAATTTTCTTCGAGAAATGCCGTAGTGTGTTAGAGGTTAGTCTATCCTGATGGGGGTGAGATGGTTTCCTAATACTTGTAGTGGGTTGTCATTTAGTAATGCGACGACTATCGTTCACTGGAGTTCGAACTAGGGTTGATATACCTTTCCTGGGAAGGGACTCATCGCTGCCATTGATATGGTAGACGCCCTTTTTCCAAAATGCTTGTGATTTGATTGTGATTGATAAACTAGGTATAGTCGTTGGGTATATTCATGAGAAGCAATCAACGTATATGGCACAAGGCTGAACCAATATACATGAGATTGTTAACTCTTGTTTGTTGTTGTGGGAATGGCTTCTACAAGAACCTATTGGACATGATATATGGTTGAGAAATGTTTTTTATTGCTTTCATTTAATTCTTGCTATTGTGTAAACTTGAGATCTGTTTAAATGTCCCG
>CM042196.1:15435573-15464955 GCA_023539305.1 Ilex asprella
GAGGCATTCAATTTTTTTTGACACCATATCTGATAGTTCTCAGATGTAGGACTTAGCCTCTCCAACATCTATTGAAACCAGACCATCTACTTCCCAAGGGGGTAAGTATGTCTTGAAAGAAGATGATGACCTAAGAGCAAAAATGTCCACCCTGTCTCGAAAGCTTGAAGCTCTAAAGATGAAAAAGGTACACCAAGTTGATATTGGCCCACCCATAAAACAAGTGTGTAGGATTTGTGCATTGATAAGACACCCTACTAGGGAATGTCCTATCATTCCGACATTCGAAGAAGTCCTATTGAAACAAATAAATGCAATTTCCAACTTCAAATAGCCTTATTCTAACCTGTATTCTGAAACATATAATCAGGGTGGTGAAATTTCTCGAACTTCAGTTAGAGAAATACACAACCAACTCCCATGAATCAACAACAAAATTTAGAACCATCACCTTAAGGACCTCATGCATATCAATCATACCAACCACCATACAAGAGAAGTCTTGAGGATACAGTGAATCAGCTAATGCAAACCCAAATGAACCATAAAAATCATTTCACCCAAGCTATTACTGATTTCAAAGCACAAACCACCGAGTCTTTCGAGGATATCAAAGCCACATCAAAAAATTGACCCAATCCATGGGCACACACAAGAGGGGCAAGTTTCCTACCCAACCAAAACAACCACAAGACCAATTTCATGTAAGAAATCCTTCAATCGTGTAAACCCCACAAGACCAAGCTCAAGCTATCACTACACTGGGAAGTGGCAGGGTGATTGACAAAACCATTAGAGACATGCTAATTACAAAGCCAAGACCTGAGTTAATCCCAGTCACTGAACAAACTGAGCCTAAACCAGTGATCAAAAAAGAGTCAGAACCATCAAAGGATAAAAATCCTTCTTGTTTTATTCCTGCTCTTATTCCCTAAAGACTCAAAACAATACAAAAGTTGAATAACCAGCCATAAATTTGCAAGCTTTTTAAGCAAGTGAAAATCAATATTCCATTTCTGGATGCAATCAAACAGGTTCCCTATTATGCCAAGTTTCTAAAAGACTTGTGCACAATCAAGAGAAGCCAAAATGTGCAGAAAGGAGCCTTCTTGACAGAACAAGCAAGTGCCCCTACTTCAACACAAAACCCATCCAAAATACAAATATCTAGGGTGCCCAAGTGTGTCATGTGTCATTGGAAACTTCAGAATATAACAAGCACTGTTAGATCTTGGAGCCAGTGTCAATTCGTTATGTTTCTCTATCTATCAACAATTAGGTTTGGGTGAAATCAAACCCATTTATGTTACACTCTAGTTGGCAGATAGGTCAGTCAGTCCCGAGAGGCATTGTTGAGGATGTCCTTGTAAAGGTAGACAACTTCGTCTTTTCTGTTGATTTTATTGTTTTGGACACTCAGTCAACAATGCATTCCGTCATTCTTGGTCAATCATTCCTAGCAACCTCCAATGCATTAATCAATTGCAAGAATAAATTCATGAAATTAAAATTTGGGAATATGAATCTTGATCTTAATATTTTCAATATTGTTAAGCATTCAGGAGAGGACAATGAAACAAGAGAAATAAATTTCATTAAGTCTTTAGTCCACGAATATTTGAATGATATATTTTATGAAACCTCTGTTGAATCCTATTTGTTAGAACCTATCACATCCAAGTTAACAGATGATGATCAAAATCTATAAATTTGCCATGCTCATGCTGTTGAGATATGTGCACACAAATTTGAAGAACTTTCATCAAGTGGTACAAAGCCACTTTCATCAAATGTCAAGCCACCAAAGCCCGAACTAAAACCTTTCCCATTTGACTTAAAATATGTGTTCTTAGGGGAGGACAAGTCATACTTTGTGGTAATTTCATCTAAGCTTACAAAGTTGCAAGAGTCTAAGCTGCTTAAAGTCCTTAGACGCCATAAAAAAGCACCATTGGGTGGACCATTACTGATTTGAAAAGTATAAGCCTGCTAATATGTAATCATACTATATACCTTAAGGAGGACTCAAAACCCTCTCATCAAATGTAGCGGCGACTGAACCCTCACGTGAAAGAGGTTGTAAGGACTAGGTGCTAAAACAATTGGATGCTGGAATAATCTTTCCCATCTTTGATAGTAAATGGGTTAGCCCAACCCAAGTCATTCCCAAGAGGTCTGGGGCCACAATGGTGAGAAAAGATGATAATGAACTGGTGCCAACTAGAGTCGTCACAGGATGACGAATGTGCAAAGACTATCAAAAATTCAATTTCCCTTTCTTGATTAAGTCATAGAAAGAATTGTAAGAATAGAAAGAAATTTTATCTTCCCTTTCTTGATTAAGTTATAGAATGAATTGCAGGCCATGCATTCTACTGTTTCTTAGATGGATATTCTGGGTATAATCAAATTGAAATAGCACTAGATGACCAGGAGAAAAGGACATTCATATGCCCTTTGGAACCTTTTCATTAAAAAAGATTTCGTTTGGACTTTGTAACGCTCCTGCAATATTCCAAAGGTGCATGATGAGTTTGATTAGTGACATAGTTGAGAAAATTTTGGAAGTTTTCATGGATGATTTTTCAATATATGGTGATTCATTTGATTTGTGTCTGACAAATCTGGAGAAAGTGTTGATAAGATGTAAGGAAGTCAATCTAGTGCTCAATTGGGAGAAATGCCCTTTTATTTTAATACACGACATTTTCCTAGGTCATATTGTGTCATTTGAAGGCATGAAAGTTGATAAGGAAAAATTATATCTGATTGAAAATTTTCCTTCTCCCAAGACTGTTAAAGATGTTCGATGATTTTTAGGACATTCAGGGTTTTATAGGGGATTCGTAAAATACTTTAGGACCATATCTAAAACCATGTGGCATCTCCTAAGTCAAGACGTACCTTTTGTGTGGTGTGAAGCATGCCAGAAAGCTTTTAAAAAGCTTAAAGGTATGTTCATTTCATCCCCAATAATGCAACCCCCTGATTGGACTCTACCATTTGAATTAATGTGTGATGCAAGTGATTATGTTGTGGGAGTTGCATTGGGACATAGAAAGGATAAAAAAACCCTACGTGATTTACTATACAAGCAAAAATTTGAATGATGTTCAAATGAATTATTCTACAACTGAAAAATAATTGTTTATTATAGTTTTTCCTCTGGAGAAATTTTGTTCTTACCATGTTGGTTCTTTTGTTATTGTGTTCATTGACCATGCATCGTTATGGCTCTTAAGATGGATACTCTTATTGCAAGAGTTTGATTTGATCATTAAATTTAAGAAAAGTGTTAAGAATGTGGTGAAAGATCATCTATCAAGGTTAACGTATGAATTTCATGAGGATAAACTACCAATCAATGAAAATTTTCCTGATGAACAACTATTCACAGTCATGGAAATACCATGGTACGCTGATATTGCTAACTTCCTTGCTACTGGTATATTTCCTCCTTCCTTTACAATAATGGACAATAAGAAATTTTTTAGGGAGGTTCGTAATTTATTTTGGGAGGATCCATACGTGTTTAATTATTATAAGGATCAAATCATAAGGTATTGCATCCCCGAGCACGAGAACAGACATGTAATATCTTTTTGTCATTTTGAAGCATGTGGTGGCCATTTTTCATCTAAAAAACCGTTGTGAAATCTTGATGTGTAGATTTTATTGGCCCACACTTTTTAAAGAGGTTCATGCCTTTTGTCTAACATGCGATAGATGCCAAAGCTTAGGAAGCATTTGTAAAAGAAACACGATGCCCTTAAACCCAATTCTAGTAATTAAAAATTTTGATTGTTGGGCCATCGATTTTATGGGACCATTACCCCATTCCTTTGGTTATCTATATATTTTAGTGGCCGTTGATTATGTGTCGAAATGGGTTGAACCAATTTTATGCCAAAATAATGATCACCGAAGAGTGATCAAGTTTTTAAAATAAAACATTTAATCTAGTTTTAGAATCCCTAAATCTATTATAAGTGATGGTGGTGCTAATTTTTGCAATCGTCCTTTTTGAAATATGATGAAAAAAATACTTGATTTCTCATAAAATTTTAACCTCTTATCACCCACAGACTAATGGATAGGCCGAATTAGCTAATCAAGAGATCAAACTAATTTTAGAAAAAATGGTAAACCCAAACCACAAAGATTGTTCGTTAAGACTAACTGATGCACTCTAGGAATATCACACTTCTTTTAAAACAACTTTGGGCATGTCTCCTTATCGAATAGTCTATGGTAAGCCTTGTCTCCTACATGTGAAATTGGAACACAAAGCATATTGGGCCATTGAAACAATAAATTTTGACCTAGACAAGGTTGAAATTTGAAGAAAACTTTAGATTAATGAGTTGGAAGAATTGAGAAATTAAGCATATGAGAATGCTAAGATTGCTAAGTCCAGAATGAAAATTTTTCATAACAAGAATATTGAGGGAAAGTTTTTTGAACCTTATCAAAAAGTTCTGTTATCCAATTCAAGGCTCTGCCATTTCCTGGTAAGTTGAGATCAATGTGGACTTGGACTTACGTTGCCAAAGAAGTGTTAGGACATGGAACAGTGGAAGTGGAAAATCCATCAAATGGTAATATTTTTATTGTTAATGGTCAATATTTGAAACCATTTTTGGAAAACTTTGCTAAAGATGTGGAAACCATTTTTTTAATGGATCCAAAATATTCCACTCAGATTCAGGTCTGCTGATACAAAAAAGGGGTCGGGTCAGGAAAAATTCAATCCAACCCAACTCGACCCAGAAGGACGCCTTTATAAGGCCTCCAAACCCTTTCCCTTTTCTCCATCCATCCTGCCCTTCTTCTTTTTTCTTTTTTATTTTTCTTCTACTTCATCATTTTTCTATTATCTGTAAAATGAACCACCCCTGCAAATCCATGGCCACAAACCCCAAAGACAAAATCCTATGTTTCATGATTTGCATTTTATTTCTATAGTTGTACATGGGTGTCCTGCTTCTGTTTACACTCACGCACAAGGGTTTCCATCCTAGCAGAAACCCAGATCTTCCTAAAGAAGATTATTTTATTTATTTTGTTTATAGGAATCGGTAGATGAACATATCTTTCCTGTCAATCTTAACTCCACTTTGCGTATACTGGTAAATTGGAAACATTGAGAAAAATGTTGAGTTTAGGTTGAGGGTGAGAACTACATTTCATAAGAGAACTACAATTCATATTTTGTGTCTTTTAAAAAAAAATTGATTGTATTTTGTATTTTTCCTTGTATTTCGTATTTTTACAGTCTTTATAATGATGATCATGTCTTTAAAGCAGTTTTCAATCGTCTTTGTGATTGGTAGATGTTAAAGAACCAAATAGGGTGTCTTAAAGCTTTACAAGCATAAATGATAAAAAAATTTGGTTCAGTTTAGGAATTTTACGCACTTTTCCATCTGATGTGCATGATGTGCTAATGTAAAAGCCAGATTGATAAGAAAAACCAAAATTCAGGAACAACAAGCAAAACCACTGTGTGGCAGAAGCACTTATGCTAAACGTCGTCATGCAAAAAGACTTGGTGTCTGTAAACAATGTGGCCAAATCTTTCACATGAAAGAATATAATTAGTGTTCTAAACCAATTTTCGGTCACGCACTCGATTGATTAGATTGGATTGTGAATGGCCAGAATAAGGATTATCCTAAGATGCTTTGCTATTCCGGTACTTTGTTTTTTCTATTTTGTACGATAGGAAATTAGAAGAGTCACTGATTGTTCAAATGACACGGAGACAAAGGAAGACTCAAATTAAACTTCTTTTTGACAAAGTTGTGGAAAATTGTGTTTTTTGGGATGAAAGCCAAAGGTCTGAACTTTTTGTTGAAAATGTAAATATCTTTTTGTTAGATGTACAAAATCCTTTCTGTTGAAATGAAATGTGGGCCGAGTAAGGAATGTACTAGAATACCAACCTTAAGCATGGGCAGGGACTTATCCTGTGACGCCATGAATTTTTTTCAAGTTCAATTTGTGTATATAGCATTCTTTTAATGTGAATATAAATGTGCATAAAAATTAAGATTTTTGATCTGGTGTTTGAACGCCAGGTGATGTTCAAATGTTGGCTGCTTACAATACTTTGGCCTTTGTAGGAAATGAAAAGTACTAGGAGCACCAAACGTTCCAACACCTAGGTAACGTTTGAACTAGGGTTGAACATTTGAACGACATACCCACGTTCAAACGTTAGGAGCTTACAATACTTTAGCCTCTGACTGAACGTCAAAAGTACTGGGAGCTCTCCATGTTTGAATGCCAGAGTAACATTTGAACCATCATTTTAAAATCCTTCTACACACGTTCGAACGTCAATGATGTTCGAACGTTCACTCCCAGCCTATAAATACTTGGTTCGTCTTCTTCAACGTGTTGATAAATTTTATGGATTTGGGCATTTTTGTCATTATGGAGGCGAGAGGTTGGATGTCTTATTTGAGAAATGGTGGAGAAGCCATGAAGGAATTGGTGTGGGAGTTTTACTCCAACGCCGAAATCATCAATGCGACGATAAAGACGTATGTGAGGAGGGCTCACATTGACGTGGATGGGGATTATATTCAGACGAGGACTCTAGCCAAACTATCCCCCGAGGAAGACGGTAGGCATGGACGTTGTGGGGGTGGAGTTGACGGGGTTGGCTATCTTTACTTAGGGAGGACGAAGGTTTTTTCAGCAAGGAGAGTTGACCGACAAATACAAAATGCTCAACTTAATTGTCGTCTTGAACTTTCCCCCATCGTATGCAAGAATGAGGTCCTCCTAGAGATGGCCCGATTGCTATACGTAATGAGGAGGGGCCAAAGCATAGATCTCTCATCCTTAGTCTTGACGAAGATGATGAAGGGGTGTCACGTGAAGAGAAATTCACTCCCCTTTGGCACCCTTGTGACAAAGATATGCTTCAACTATGCAGTTAGAGTGAGGTCATAGATGGGAGTACAAAAGTCGATGGGGCCATTAAACAAGGAATCCTTCCGAAGGAGCTAAGGTCACTATGATGGCCTGGCGGCAAGACATAACGAGCCACCTGCCCAAGGCACCAATGAGGTGCAGGATGCCTTAGGCGAGGAGGAAGAGAGAGAGCTCAAGGAAGAGAGCTCACTCCCTAGCACTAGCAACAGTACCCAACGACCACTACGAGAGATTATCTAATAGTAAGAGGAGATTCTCAGCTAATGGAGCTAGAGGAGCTAGTGGAGCTGGGGAGATGAGAGAGTGAGAGAGATTTTTCATTTCTTGAGAATGGTTATGAATGGGTTACTTGTTTTGTGGATGTTTGGATCTTTTCTGCTGAACTATAATATTTTGTGAAATGAATGAATCAGTTCACATTTATCATTTTAAATGCTTTTGTTAAAATTTAACATTATATTTTTAATTTTTAAATACATATGTTAATATTGAGATTGATTGCTAAAAGTGACTAAAGCACATGATCAGTTCAACACCTCACCTAACAATCTAGACTTAAAACCACCTATCTTTGAAAAATGGTATTTTCTCTATGCCTAAATGTCAAATGTACTTTGGTATTTGTTATTCTTAAGGTACAAGATGACCAGACTTGAAAATGGAATTGATAAATAACTGACATTCTTTGAGAAAACTGACATAACTAGTGGAGATAACAAAAAATGCCTTGGTAAGTTTTCGAGCCTTTGGATGTTTTTTGTGGGACAGTCAACATTTACTCAATTAAGGTTTTTCACTATCCATTATTGAATATTCTCATTAAACTTGTTTTGATCGATGCAACTAGAGCAATCTGTTGACATAGCCCACAAAGAATCTGTTCATGTGACACATACATATGCATATGCATGAGAAACGATCTTAGGTCATCTTTGATTTAATTTTGAGCCTCAACCATTTCTTTCACAAAATTATATCCCTAGTTAGGCAAGATTAAGCCTTTAAAAGTGTGAATTCTTTTTCATATAACCCATATGATAACCAAGCAATGGGAAAATATATTTCACATACCTTTGGTATCTAATTTTCTTGCACCCTCTTATAAATCAATATGATACAAAAAAGCAAGAGAAATAGAAAAGTCGGTGGAAACAATTGAAAAAGAAAAGAGACGAAAAAATAAAAAATAGCTAAGAAAGTTAAAAATGAGAAAAAAAGAATGAAAGAAAGAAACACCATATAGGTGAAATTTTGAAAAGCTACTCTACGTCATTTCGTTTGTCATTGACCTCTAGCCACATTACAGCCTATAAAAGCCTTAATTGATCCCAAATCTGAGGCATATAAAAGTCATTGTCCAAAAGTTGGGGTAAATTAATAGTATTATTTTATTTGTATCAATATTCTTCCATTAGATAATGCCAAACATGATTTGTCTGTTTCCTTAGATTTCACTCCCGTACTACTTGTGCATATGAATTTTCAATTAACGTTCTTCTAATCGCATGCACCTTGAGAGAAAAATCACTATAATTGGAGGAAATGTTTGTTGAGAGCATTCTAAGAGAGGTTTATGAAATCAAAGCTATCTATGAAGGGTTGTAAAGAGAAGTGTTTGTGGTATAACAATTCTTGTCGCTAGAATGATTATTTAGACTACATAGGGAATTTCAAATACCAATGTGACAAATGCTTATTTTTAGAATAAATGCCAATGAAAGAGATGTGTGTGGGAGATAAATCAAAAATTTAGGGTTGGGTATCTCAACGACCATGGCGCTAACTCACTCTAACAAGCAATCTCATATACACACACCTATTCAACTGAAGTTTGTAGGTAGCTTCACTGAAAACCCTCACGAGACAACACTCATCCACTAGGAAAACCTAGTGGTTTAACAGCTTGTTGAATATGCTAAATGCAACCAGATAACCTACAAAAATGGCATTGTAAATAATTTTCCCTTCAATTTTTGTTGAATTACTAGAGACTAGCAATATTTAGGTTGTGGGTGTGATTAGTAGTTAAAATTAGCAACTTACTGTGTCCTTTTTAAGACTAATTATGCTTTGATAGAGTATCTATGATAACATTTCAAGAGAAAGATTCTACAAAGGGCCTAAAATCAATGGATACCAAACTTTCATGCAACAACCACATGTTCTAGAAGAAAATTGGAGAAGTTTGAAAAAAAACATGAACGTTTGAACGCCAATCCACGTTTGAACGTCCTCTTGAATTTTTTAAGGACCAGACTGATGAAGTGATGATACATGGCGTGTTGCAGATAAGAAGAAAAACAAAGAGGTACTTGAGTACCACGTTCGAACGCCCATCCATGTTCGAACGTTGGCTTGAAATAATTGAGGACTCCTTGAAAGAGTGCTCTGGCATAAGGCGTGTTGCAGTTACTCTCACGGAAGAACAAGGGCCACTTGAGTAGGAAGTTAAAACCCCATCCACCATTCGAATGCCCATCAAGGAAGATAGGAGGCAATGTTCAAATGTTGTCCCTAGATAGGCTTTAGAGTGGTAGATTTTCTATCTAGACCTTGGGGCTTTCACTTGGACTTTGAAGACCTTATATTATTCTTTTTACACTCCCTTGCCCCCTCTTCCTTGGCTATAAATACTCCCATTATGGGAGCTTCAAGGGACACACAACTTAGAGCTAGAGCTAGAGCTAGTTGTAGAATTATTCTTAGACTTAGACTTACATTTACTTGCATAGA
The DNA here is from genome assembly GCA_023539305.1 of Ilex asprella. NCBI lineage: Eukaryota > Viridiplantae > Streptophyta > Magnoliopsida > Aquifoliales > Aquifoliaceae > Ilex > Ilex asprella. The sequence continues at coordinate 15,445,252 of CM042196.1, forward strand.
GGGAGATAGATCATCTTTTGGTTGAGGTGTAAACCCTCCAAAATTGACTAGCCTTCTTATACTTTCATTATTAGTTTCATTTACTTCCGTTGTTTGAGCTTCCTTCTTCTCTTAGAGGAGTGAAACTCTTCCACTTTTTCTAGAGCTTTACTGTGACACCCCAAAATTCTGGGGTCCGTTTATTACCCATCAACCCGTGGAATACCCGAGGATACCGAATAACTCGACATCGTGCCATTATGCCCCTCTTATCGGGGTTCATAATTGAACAAAAATCGGGCTTAGTATCCTTTGTACGGGAAGCTCTACCCAAAACACAACTTGAGCATCATATAATAACAAGACTCATCCGAGGTCCAATATTCAACTATAACCACACCGGGTCCATTTATCCATACTCATATAAAACATACACTGTTATATTAAAACAATCCATATAAACTCTGTTACAATTTTTTTCACACATTACACGCCAAAATTTAATTACAAGTCTAATTTTACAAAAGAAATGGATTGAAAGCCATAAGTCGACTTTTCTTCCTTAAGTACCCGAGTGAGTTCCGTCCATCGGCGTATAACTCGTACCTGAAATTGTTTTCCCGTATAGGGTGAGCCACGCCCAATAAAGTAATTCCTACAAAGGCTACTCCTCACCAAGTGCACATGCAATATTTACATACAACATTTATTCTCTTCAATATTCCAAGTGAGAATATGCACCTCTATATTTGAATTTACTATGGCATGCTATGAAATGAGATGGGACTCACTTATGCAACTTTAACCCGAGTCCTCACCGACTTCCACAACACAATGCAATGCACTTATGAAATGAACCGTCATTTGACGAAAAATCCATCCAATGTTCATTTGAAATAAAGTTGTTTAATTATAAAACCAAATCATTGATGGGTGTTACTTATTGAATGAGTACTTTATAAATCAAAATCTTGTGTTTTGTTGGGCAGAAGATTTTGGTATCTCAACCACTGGTTCTGTAAACACTAGCATTTTTCTGGAATTTCACCTCCGAGAAGTGCCTGAACCATGTGACCGAGTTTTGCACCCAAGGGAGAGTCTAGCCCTACTTGCTATACCCGACACAAGTTTTCTTCCATGCAACCATGCGACTCAAAGGAGATCTTTGATCCACTTTTTTCCTGAACTCATATACCAACCATAAAACAAGGTGTTTAATTAACTATGCATACCACACACCCACACTCATGACTTATGCCAATGAATGTTATGCTAAAGTCATGTCCAACATGCAATGAATGCCAAATGGACAACTTAAATAACATATCAACATGTATCATGGACAATTATATCATATACATATAATCTCCATAATATATCATATACATATAATCTCCATAATTTCATCACAATGTCAAAACATCACCTAGCATCTATCAACATTTATATTCAACACAACTGACAAGCATGTTATTACATAATCTATGTCAATAACATACTTACAACACAAGGCGCATGATAACACATAACAACCCACAAAAATCAACACAAAACAACCCACAAAATCAGACTGTAAAGTGGCCTAAAAGCAGTCTTTAATGTGGCCTAAAAACAGTCCACAAAGTGGCCTTAAAACAGTCTTTAAAGTGGCCTAAAAACAATCCGAAAAGTAGCTTAAAAATAGCCAAAAAAGTGGGCTAAAAATAGTCCCCAAAGTGGCCTAAAAATAGTCCCCAATGTGGCCTAAAACAGTCCAAAAAAAGGCCATTTGGACAACCTCTATGCATCCCATAAACAACCCCTTGAAGTCACAATTTTCCGACCCTTAGGATAGGAATAAAACAGTTCAAAAACAACCCCTAATTAGTCCACAAAACAGTCCCTAGACAACCCATTAAACAACCCTAAATTCAGTCTAAATATATAACCACATAACAATCCATATTTTCAGCCACAAGGGAGTGCACAAAATAGCCCGTAAACGGTCCTAAATCAGTTCCTAAATTCAGCCACAAGGGAGTGCACAAAACAACCCCTTAGGGTGAGAATAAAACCCAAGTAGGAAGAACTCTACCTCTTGCAGCGTAGATTGAAGTGTAGAGACTTCAAGAACACCAAAACCACCTCCAAAACTAGATTTTTCCAAATCTCTACTTTTGGATCTTTGGTGAAATCCTTCATTCTTGGTGTGGTTGTGTAGCCCTTGTCACGGTGATCGACTTTAACTCTTGGTTCGAGTTGATCCGAGCGACGGAACTTTGAGAATCGACGAAGGAAGTTTGGAAATCTCACTTCTTTTTTTTCTCTCTCTTCTCTCTTCTCTCTTCTCTCTTCAAAAACGTGTGGAGGCTGAACAATGGAGATATTTGTGCCTAAATATTTGATTTAAGTTGAAATTTTAGTCGCAAATGAGCGGTCCACATCGCACCGCATTTTTTTGAATTTCGGGTCTATTTTTCGTCCCGAAACGATTTATTACATTCCGTGTTTAGTTCAAATTAATTTATTGGTACTTTAGTCCAATCATAGTTAAATTTTAAAATATTTATTTTTGGAGACAACCGAGAGGCGCCATCCAGTCATCTCGAACAACATGCAAAAAGTTTGACTATCTCAGAATTCAACGAAATTCGACTGGGTGACTAGATTTCGCGACACGAGTCTAACGACAAACTCAGTTTCCTTATCCGAGGTCGAGAACATGATTATTTTAAATACGTATTATATTGGCAAATTACCATTTTACCCTTTTTCGCAAAAGTTCAAATTTACCCGAGTTTCACATTTACCAAAATCGTGAAGGGTGGAACAGGATTTACTCATTCTTCGTCGAATATCGGCTCCTTGTGTAGTAAGTTTTACCTTGTAACTCCTATACTCAGAGGGATGATAATCACTCACTTTTCTAGCTTTATCAAAGCCATGAAGAGTAAGTAGTTTCTCATTCACTCTTTAAAAAGAGGTGATGGACATGTATAAATCATTCGAAAGTTATATTTGTGCATTTCGTATATGCTTGATGCTTTATATTTTACTTGTTTATTGAATGATTGAATGCATTTAGCAAAGCTAAGGTACTTTGCACAACCATGAGTCTTTTCTATGACATAGATGACTCTTGGCAAAAGAAGACTCATTGGTTCTAGGCAAGTACCACAGCTACATCTTAAGGAAAATATATCAATCTTCACCATTATTGTGCTTCAATTAAGAATGGAATACTAACACAATGGTTGGATGTGTTGTAGAAACACTTGCTTGTTTGTAGATGGGTTGAGTCTCGGCACAGACAATTCTTGTAAACCTCTACAAAAACATCGGAACCATGCTCTTAATTCTCACAATCCATGTTTATATTTCGATTAACTTCATATTGACACAATGGTTAATTGAGTTCCCAAGCACAAGTATAACAAACCGGATGTCCAGATCGTCAAGCTAAAGGGTGACTCTTACATTTGATAACTTATTATATTTTGTCTAGAAAATCCCCTTGGAAAGAACCTTATAATTTGTCCAGGAAATCCCATAAACTCTGTAACTTTAAATCTCAAAGATTTCAGCCACTTGGTCTCTATCACTGCTTACTTCGAAACACCAACATTAGTTCCTTGTGGATTCGACTATGGACTTAACCGAATTATTATTACAACTTGACCGCCTGCACTTGAGTGTACACATTTCGAATAAAGTCAACTACTTATACATGCATATATTAATAAATAACACTAACCATTAATCAGATTAACTCTCAGAGAATTGAAACCACATTTACCTTTATATCCACCAAAGACCACCAAAAATTCTTTGTCAACTTATGAAGGTCGAACCCATCTGTCATAAGATCTACATCAGACACCACAAATTTAGATGAGAACCAATCTTGAGAACAAAGGTATAATTAAGGGAAATTGGAAAATTGAGGCAAAGTATTAAACTCTATGAGCCAACTTCAATAATAGTGTGATAACATTTATCTCTTGTACATACATCCTAATTTGAAGTGGAATCTACATTATCAAATCATATAATGCAATACTAGAGGAGGATATTAATAGTGAAAGTGTATTAGTTTGAAAAGCCTTCATCCCCCAAAAGTTACCAATATAACCATGACATTAACTTACCATTAATAAATATATTTGACCTCATACAAAAAACCATGAACTTAAATTACAAATCGTAGCTAGAATAATAAAATGCTTCAGTTCTACAACATTTATCAAATACAATATGAAAGAATTATATACATTTTAATTAGAAGAAAGAAAACTGTATTGTGGACAAACATTTGTAGTAGGAGACTGCCTTCAAAGATCCATTCCAATATTACGAAAATAATAGAAGAAAAACCACTCAATTCCCAAGTTTTACGTTCACCAAATCCACCACAGTCACCTAATATATATCCCGGAAAAATCAATACAAACCCACTCATGACCATCTCATCCCAAACTTTAAAAAGTCACTTCCAAGTCTTTTAAGGTTCTTTACTATCAAAATGTCCAAAACTTGATTAGACGAGATAAGTGAAATGCTAAATCGGACATACCCATAGGAAACCCACACATGCACATAGAGAATACTCAAGCATCCATAGAAAGTGAAAGAAATTAAAGTAAAATTGGTCATTGAAGAGAAAAGTGACAAAGAAGACAATTCACGGAATACTATTTTTTACAAGTGAAGGAATTCTTTGCGTTTTGTGTATTAGTTCTTTGGTTTCTTCTGCTAACTTGCTCCACCGGGAATTTTGGACGCTTCTTTATGATATGCAAGGCTTGCTTTTGTAAGAAACTATTCAAAGAATTGGACTTTTTTTTTTGGGTATCTTAAAGTGTTTTACTTTGCTAAGTGGAGCAATCACAACCCATATATGCAAATAGGCCTGTTAAGCTGTCAAGTGGTTCTTGGTTTCAGCGGGCACGATAGGTTTTGCTTTTGGATCACTCTATGCACATTGTTACCCACAAACGTGTAATCGGTTATGAAAATAGATGAAAGGTTACAAACCGATTAAATGAATATTTACTCTTATAATTTGTAAGGTTTGCCATCATCTAAATATTTAATCTTAGAATTTGTAAGGCCTGCTATCAATTGAATGTTTATTCCCATAATTTGTGAGATCTTCAATTAAATTCTTAAAATAATGTTATTAACTTCATAAAGATAAAGTGGGCATTAACTATTTTGTTAAGGTTATTCTGGTCAAACAAAAGTTTTTCACTTTTGTTGATATTTAGAAGTAGTATAGATATAAATATATATCTGAAGTAATCATAATCTACTAAATTTATTTTGTTAGCATTTAATCCACTTCTTGCATACACTAATAGACATAATTGTAAACATTAAATGAATATCACATTCTTGTCACCAACTTAATTCTGCATGCACTAACATGCATAAAATAATAGTCATACTAAATGGAAACATACTTATTTAATTTTCCACACTTAAATAAAACAATTCTCCTATTGTCATTCAATCCAATTAATTCTCATACTTTAGTTATATGTACTCTCTAAATATTACAATTATTCATTGTAAAAAGTTCAATCCGTGTTGGGGTCTATTATTTATGGGATCTCAAACCATCAAAAACTACCCCAGAATAAAATTTTGGAATATATAGTAGGTGCAATAATGGCTAGTTAGCTGTCAAAAATTTTAAAATCGAATAGAGGCAATCGATTGGCTTGTGTTGTAGAATTTTTTTTTTTTTTTGTGACGCCCCTAAAACCTAGGATTCTTTGTCAACCAGTTGATCACCCATCAATACGCAGAATACTCGTGGATACCCTATAACTCGATATCACACCGTTATGCCCCATTTACCGGGATCCATAATTTAACAAAATTCGGACAAAGTTTCCATTGTACATGGAGCTCTACCCAAAATCACAACCAGTGCATTCATACAACGGGTCTATTTATGAGTAAACATTGACCATACTAAGTCCATTTATCCATACCCATATAATAAAATGCAATGTTACATTAAAATACTCCATATGAGTTCGATTACAATTCTTTTATATACATTACGTGCCCAAAAACTAACTTAGCGGATGTTTTACAAAAGCATAATTTTTCACAATAGATTTACAAAACGTCAATTAAAAGCCACAAGTCGGCTTTTCTTCATCCTTGAAACCCCAAGTGAGAGTCTCCCATTGAGGTGTACCTTGCGTCTGAAATGTTGTCCCCACAATGGGTGGGTCAGGCTCAATAGGGTAACTCCTAAAGAGACTTCTCCTCAACCTAGATGCATATGAAATGTCACATGCAACATTCAACAAGCAACAACCATCCCAAAAAAGAATATACAATTCAATGTTGGAATTCTACCATGTCATGCCATGAAATGAGATGAGACTCACTCATGCACTTTGATGCAATCCATAATTAGACCATTGAGTACCTCCTTAAACTTCCTTGCTCGTGCTCTCGTAACCGGCCCAATTCTATTATCTTTCACATCTTCGAATTTGTGTTTCCTTGAGCATCTTATGGATTGCATCACACTTTAACTCGAACCCTCACCGGCTCCCACAACACAATGCAATTCCAATGTGTAATAAACCCGCCATTGATGTTATGCATCCAATGATATTTTTGTATGAAACAAAATCATGTGTTTGTTGGGTTGTGGAGCTTTGGTGTCGCACTGCCAGTTTCGCACACCGATACACTTTTTTGGACTTGAACCGACGAAAGTGTATAATCCAATAACCGGGTCTTGCACCCAAGGGATTATCTAGCCCTTCTTGCAATACCCGACACAAGTTTTTCCTGCAACCCATGCAACTCTGTTGAACCTAGGTTCTAGTATACCAAGTCCACTTGTCAAGTACCAAGGATGGTGTTTGACCTAACAACAAGCACACACACCCACACTCATGCCTCATGTCCATGAATGTGATGTAATGTAATGAGCAATTGCAACATCAATATCATATTCATATGTAATGAATGTCATATGGATTATTTCTACCACATTTCAACACGTGTCATGGATAATTACATCCTAAACAAATAATTTTCATAATTCACTCCAATGTCAATATATCATAAGTACATATCACATAGGCATTTTATCAAACACCTTCAAGGCACCAAATCATGTGATCACATAAAATGCCAAAATTTATCACGTTACTAAAAAACAATCCAATTAAGTGATTTTCACATACCAAATTATCAAAACTTCCAAGAAATCACAAACTAATAATTTCTAATTACCAATTCACACTAGAATTGAGTCTACCAATTTCCATTAAACAAACTACAATAGGCAAGTGTTAAAATACACAAAAAATCTCACCCATTTCATATATTAATTCTAGGTTGAAAATAAACATAGTTTGGATGAAAACCCTACCTCTTGAAGCGTAAAATCAATGTAGAGAGCTTCAAGAATTCAACTCAAGCTCTAATCTAAGATTTTTCCAAAAAAAAAAATATTTTTGAACCTTCGGTGAAAATTTTCGTTTTCGGTATGGTTGCGTAGCCCTTGTCAAGGAAATCGACTTTAATAGTTGGCCCGAAGAATTTCGACTGGCGAAACTCTGTAGATCTGAGAAAAAAGTCTTGAAATCTTTTTTTTCTCCTTTCCCTCTCTTCTTTTTCAATGTCCAGACCAGCAGTGTGTGTGGAGAAAAAAACAGATTTTTTTGCTCCTATTTATACATTTTAATGCTTGGCCTACGTCGCGCCACACGCCCCCTTTCATGGGTCAGTTTTCACCCCGAAACGTTTAAATTTCGTACCGGTTCAGGCTTAAAATATTTTATATGAAAGTTTTTAAAATTATTTTCCAAATTCTAAAATTTAATTAAAAATTTAGTTTTTGGGTTACCCGAGACCCGACGGCCTTGTAAAACGTAAAAAATTCGACCATCTCGGAATCCGACGAAATTTGTCTAGGTAACTAAATTTTGCGAGATAAATCCAATGGTGAGGTCCGTTTTGTCATTCGAGCTCTAGAAAAATTAGGGTTCACAACGTGCATCGTAGTGGTAATTTACCATTTTGCCTTTCTCATTAAAAATTCAAATTTACTCAGATTTTATATTCTTCCCCCTTAATAGAATTTTATCCTCAAAATTCACACACATACATGCACATTTAACCACATGTATCTACAACAGTCATATAATACTAAATGACTATAAGAATGTACCTCCATCCTCGAATAAGAAAGGATAACTGGTAAATATAGTGTCTTCATGCTCCAATGTAGCCCCCTCCACTCATCGGTGCTGCCACAACACCTTCACTAGTCTCATGGCCTTGTCATGCAAAACCTACTCCCAGCTATCCATGTTACGCACTGGTCCCTCCTAGAAGGTCCCATCCACATCAACAATCAAATCACCCAAATTCACCACATGTGTCAGATTTGGAGTATACTTTCGGGGCATAGAGATATGAAACACTGCATGAACACCCGATAAATTTGGCGGCAACCGATATGCCAACCCTCTGAAGTACCTCGAAGGGCCTGATATACCGCTGCGACAACTGTTCCCGCTTGTCGAACCTTACCACTACTCTTTTAGGCATCACCTTCAAGAAAACATGATCTCCCACCTCAAACTCCAGAGGTCGTCGTTGTCTGTCGACATAGCTATTCTGCCGACTCTAAGCCTTGAGAAGAAGCTTTCGTATCAAGTCCACCTTCTCTGAGGTGCATCTAACCAAATCTAGACCTATAGAAGGTCTTTCTCCAACCTCTGTTCAACAAACCGGAGAATGGCAAGGCCTCCCATAAAGTGTCTCATAGGGTGTGTTATGTATATTCACTTGATAACTATTGTTGTAGGCGAACTCCACTAAGGGTAGGTGTTCTTTCCAGCTGCCCTTGATATCTAAGACGTATGCCCGTAGCATGTCCTCTAAAGTCTGGATAGTCCTCTCCGACTGACCGTCCGTTTAGGGATGAAAAGTTGTGTTCATAATCAACTGTGTCCCCATTGACCGCTAGAAACTCTCCCAAAAATGAGTTGTAAACCTACGATCCCGATCATATACTATAGATATAAGTACCCCATGTAATTGGACAATCTCTTCTTGTACATACAACCTATAGAATTCCTCCAATATGATGGTCATCCGCACTACCAAAAAGTGTGTCGACTTTGTAAGCTGGTCCACTATCACCCATACCGTGTCATGTCCTGGTGATGTCCGTGGCAAGTGAGTCACAAAATCCATCGTGACATGCTCCCACTTCCACTCAACCACCTCAAAAGACTAGAGCAACCCCGCAGGTCTCTAGTGCTCAACCTTGACTTGCTGAAAACGTGAGATATTGTCTAACGAAATCTTTGACGTACCTCTTCATCTCGTTTCAATAGTATTGGCGACAAAGATCATGGTACATTTTAATGCCACCTGGATGCAAAGCAAAATAGGAGCAATAAAACTCCCTAAGGACCTCCTCTCTTAGATCTGAATAATGGGGAACCACAATCCTTCCCCTCTACCGAAGACTATCATTCGTGTGAATGGCCCAACCCTCGTCACTTGTACCCGACTTTCCCAATCCCTGATGGATAACATCTCCATGTCCTGCCCCAAGGACTCGATCACTTTTCTCAGTAGTGAAGGCATAGCCACCAAACTCCCCAAAGTGCCTTGAGTTTGACCCTTTTAGTGTAGCCCGAATTGTCCCGCAGTCTCGAGCATCTGCCACTTTCGGGAAGCAACACTAGCCAAGACTCCGCATGACTTTCGACTGAGTGCATTAGCCACTACATTTGCCTTACCAGGGTTATAATGCAAAGTGAAGTCATAGTCCTCAGAATACTCCATCTACGTATGTTGCCTCATATTGAGGTCTTGTTGTGTAAAGGTGTACTTCAGACTTTTGTGGTCCGAAAATACTTAAAAATGCTTACCATATAAATAGTGGCCCCAAGCCTAAAAGGCAAAGACAATGGCCTCCAACTCTATGTCATGAGTGGGATAATTTTGCTCGTGGTTCTTTAGCTGCCGAGATCCATAAGCCACCATCTTCCCGGACTGCATCAAAATACAACCAAGTCCATCCTTGGAGGCATCACAATACATTGTGCACCTCTGTCCTCTCTCTGGGACTATCAAAATAGGAGTTGAAGTAAGCCTTCTCTTCAATTCTTGAAATGCCATCTCGCACGAATCATCCCATTGAAACTTGACCTCCTTCCGGGTCAATCTCGTCATAGGTGCAACTAGTCAGGAGAAAACCTCAATGAACCTTTTGTAATACTCTGCAAATCCCAAGAAATTACGTATTTCAAAGACTGATTTTGGTCTCTCCTAACTCATAACCGCCTCAACCTTCTCCGGATCAATTGACACACCCAAAGCCGACACCACGTGTCCCAAGAATTTCACCTCTGTGATTCAAAATTCACACTTGCTGAACTTGGGCATACAACTAATGGTCCCTCAAGGTGTAGAGAACAACCCTCAAGTGACCCTCATGCTCCTCATAATGTTCCTCCTCATACTTGGAATGGATCAAAATGTCGTCAACAAAGACCACGACATACTGATCTAAGTAAGGTTGGAACACCCAATGCATGAGATCCATGAATGTTGTCGGGACATTCGTCAATCCAAAAGGCATGACTGTAAACTCGAAATGCCCATACCACGTCCTAAACGTCATTTTTGGGATATCCACCTCCCTAACCCTCAACTGATGGTAGCCCGTGCGTAGAACTATTTTGGAGTAGACACGCACCACTTTCAATTGATCAAATAAAATCATCAATCCTCGGTAAAAGGTATATATTCTTGATAGTAACTCTATTCAACAATAGATAGTTTGTGCATAAACAAAGGGTCTTGTTCTTTTTCTTAGCAAACAACACTAGAGCGCCCTAAGGTGTGGTGCTCGGTCTAATGAATCCTTTGTCCATTAATTCTTTGAACTAGACCTTGTGTTCTTGCAACTATGCAAGTGTCATTCTATGCGAAGTCATAGAAATGGGTGATGTACCTGGGTGCAACTCAATAGTGCAGTCTACGTCCTTATGTGGAGGTAATCCTGGTAGTTCATCCAAAAAAACATCCTCATACTCACAAACCACCCGTGGTAGACCCAACTCTTGTCTCTCCTCGTCCTCCGGGATAAGGATTACTAGCTAACCCATCAATTGCCCATGCCAACGAGAATCATACACTACTTCGGGTAAAACGTCGGGTTTCTCCCCCTAAAACATAAAACAAACACTGTTCGACTTAGAAGCGGTGGCCCTCTTTTGATCACAATTAATGACGATTCAATGTGCTGCCAACCAATCTATCCCACGGATGACATCAAACTCCAACATGTCCACGACCCTAAGGTCCACGGTGAGTAGAATTTTGAGATCTCTAACTGACAACCCCATCATATCTGATCAATACTCACCCAATCTCCTAGGGGAGAACTCACATGCAATGGCTCTTCCAAGGTTCCAACCTCTAAGCAAAATTCCTCACACAAGTCAAATAATAATAGAGCACTAACTTAGTATCCCAAAGTAGGGATCAAAGTTGGACATTTAAGATTTCTCTCATTGTCTCACAAGTAGAGCGTGTGCCACCACTAGTAGAGATTAACACCTTGAACCATCCAGTTCATTTTCTTTCCGACCCCCAAGTTTATATTCTCTAACCCTGGTGTCTCTTTTGCATATAGAGTTAACCATGCATAATCTTCACATAACACATAACATATAACATGAAGCATATTAAAGCACATAACATGAAATGCACAATGAATTCAATGGTGTAGACCCATGCCCCATCAAGCCCTAAGTAAATCGTATACCTAAGCCATGATACCAAGCTGTGACACCCCTAAAATCGGGTGTCCTTTGTCAACCCATTGATCACCCATCAACCCGTGAAATACTCGTGGATACCCTATAACTCGATATAACACCGTTATGTCCTATTTTCCGGGATCCATAATTTAACAAAAATCGGGCAGAGTCTCCTTTGTACCGGGAGCTTTACCCAAAACTAAAACCTATGCAATCATACAACATTGACCACACCTGGTCCATTTATCCATACCCATATAATAACATGTAATGTTACATTAAAATAGTCGATATGAGTTCGATTACAATTCTTTTACATACATTACATGCCCAAAAATTTAGCGAATGTTTTACAAAAGCATAATTTTTCACAATAGCTTTACAAAACGTGAATTAAAAGTCACAAGTCATATTTTCTTCATCCTTGAGGCCCCAATTAAGAGTCTTCCACCTGTGTGTACCCCGCACCTGAAATATTGTCTCCATAAAAGGTGAGTCATGCCCAATAAGGTAACTCCTAAAGAGGCTACTCCCAAACCTAGATGCATATGAAATGTCACATGTAACATTCAACAAGCAACAACCATCCCACCAAAGAATATGCAATTCAAATTTGAAATTCTACCATGCCATGTTGTGAAATGAGATGAGACTCACACATGCACTTTCAACTGAACCCTCACCAACTCCTACAACATAAGGCATAGCCAATGTGTAACAAACCCGCCATTGATGTTATGCATCCAATAATATTTTTGTATGAAACAAAAAAATGTGTCTTTGTTGGGTAGTGGAGTTTTGGTGTCTCACTGCCGGTTCTGCACACTGATACACTTTTTGGACTTGCACTGATGGAAGTGTGTAAACCAGTAAACGAGTCCTACACCTAAGGAATTATCTAGCCCTTCTTCCTATACCCAACACAAGTTTTTATATAACCTATGCGACTCTGTTGAACCTAAGTTCTAGTATACCAAGTCCACTTGTCAACTACCAAGGATGGTGTTTAACCTAGCAGCAAGCACACACACCACACTCATGCCTCATGCCCATGAATGTGATGCCATCGTGCATATGCAATGTAATGAGCAATTCCAACATTAATATCATATACATATGTAATGAATGTCATATAAATTATTTCTACGACATTTCTACATGTGCCATGGATAATTACATCGTAAGAAAATAATTTTCATAATTCACCCCAATGCCAGTATATCATGAGCACATATCAACATTTACATTTCCAATTGTTATCATATAATATCATACAATTAACACACTTTATTTCACATAGGCATTTTATCAAACACCTTCAAGGCACTAAATCATATGAACACTTAAAATTCCCAAATTTATCACATTACTCAAAAAAAAATCACATTAAGTGATTTCCACATACCAAGTTATCAAAATTTCCAAGAAATCACAAACTAGCAATTTCTAATTACCAATTCACACTAGAATTGAGTCTACCCATTTTCATTAAACCAACTACAATATGCAAGTGTTAAAATAAAAAAAAATAGCCCATCCATTTCATGTATTCATCCGAGGTAGGAGAGAAACCTAGTTAGGATGAGAAACCTACCTCTTGAAGCGTAAAATCAACGTAGGGAGCTTCAAGAATTCTACTCGAGCTCTAATCCAAGCTTTTTCCAAAATTTTATTTTTTGAATCTTCCTTAAAAATATTCGTTTTTTGTGATGGTTGCGTAGCCCTCATCGAGGAGATCGACTTTAATACTTGGTCTGAAGAATTACGACCGGCGGAACTCCATAGATCTGAGAAAGAAGTCTTAAAATCTTTTTTTTTCTCCTTTTTCTCTTCTCTTCCAACGTCATGACCAGCAGTGTCTGAGGAGAAAAAATCTGATTTTCTTTTACTCCTATTTATTCATTTTAAAGTTTGGCCCACGTCGCACCACACGCCCCCTTTTTCAAGTTCGTTTTCACCCCGAAACGATTAAATTTCGTACCGATTCAAGCTCAAAATATTTTATATGAAATTTCTTAAAATTATTTTCCAACTTTTGAAATTTTATTAAAATTTTTATTTTTGGGTCACCCGTGACCCGACCATATTGTAAAACAAAAAAAATTTGACTATCTCGGAATTCGACAATATTTGTCTGGGTAACTAGATTTCACGAGACAAATCTAATGGTGAGGTCCGTTTTATCATTCGAGCTCTAGAAAAATATCGGTTCTCAACCCGCACCTTAGTGGTAATTTACTATTTTGCCCTTTCTCATAAAAAGTTCAAATTTACCCAAATTTTACATTTTTTGTTCAAGCCCAGACATCTAAAAAATCCCATTCAATTGCTAAGACTCTACACAGTCTCCTTTGAATTTTTAAGACTTCAGGAGATACCAAAGTCTATCGAACACATCTTTTTTACTTGGTTGTCATTGTGAAGCAAGGAAGCGGGTAAAAACAAGGGGTATAATGAACGAAAGTGAATAATAAAAATAAATCTTCAATTTGTGCAAAAATACAAGTTTAGATTCTTACTCTAGCCCTATTGATTCATAAGAGAATACCAGTTCTAAAGATTTCAATAAAAAAAAAGGATTCAATAAATGTACTAAATCCTAAGAAAACTAGAAAAAAATGAGAAATAAAATAGATAACTCTCTCAATTGTATTCAATAATCAAGAGCTACTGAGCCCTAAAGCTTATAAGAGTATAAATAGTGTAAAAACACTAAAGTAAATTAGGAAATAATATAACATAGCCAAATTATTATTAATTATGCAATGAGGCCATTAATACAGATTTTGCCAAAAAAGGAAAATTTTAAAATAATTATAATGTTAACAACTACTAATCACCCGGATTAAGGAAGAACTGACAATGTTCTATTCTGACTAAAAACGATAAAGTTATTCAACTACAAAAAATTACCAAAATTAGTAACAACGCATTTTTTAGGCCCTAAACAAAGGAATTTGGCCGAAATTTGTCTTGGTCATCACATGAGTTCATTTTGTCTCACAATTCCTAACTGGACATGGGTGTTTAGAAATCCATGTATGTGAAAGTGGCTTTGAAAAATACAACCTATTTGACCAGTCTGACTTGCCTCTATATTGATCACAACTATCCAAGTGTTATGCTACGATCTAATATGTGTCATCCTCCCCATCCTTAGAAGAATTTTCCCTCGAATTCTATTCCTTAGAATTTTCTCCAAGGTAAGGAACGAAGTGTTACACATTAAAAACATTTGAAGTGCAAATATGACTAGGGACTCTCAACCTGTAGGCATTCAGGTTAATGTTTCCCACTATCTCCAAGGGCCCAATATATTGGGCCAACAACTTGTGGTATTCACCCACAAAGAAACAATCTTTATTGAGAATGAGCCAAACAAAGTCTTCAACCTCAAACTGCAATAAACGATGGTGCTTATCTCTGGTTTCTTTATACTTGGAGACATAGTCAAGAAGCTTTCAATGAGTAGATTGGTGCACTTGCTACCATTGGTGGATAAAATCCTTAGTTTTTTTTATGAGCTCACTTCAAATTAAAAACCAGAGCTAGATCAAGTGGTGATCTTGGGTCAGTAACATAGAAAATCCAGAAGCGACAACAACCAGTGCTATGGTTGAAAGAATAGTGGTATGAAAACACCGCTAGATAAATCTTCAAATCCCAACTCTTCAGATGATCACCCACCAAACTACACAATAAATTACCCACCGACCAATTGACTACCTCAATTCGTGGGTGATAGGCACTATTGAACTCCAGCTTTGTGAAAAACCCAAAAAATTTTGAACTCCAGCTTTTGGTAAAACCCGAGAAAATTTAAACTTTTTCTAAAAAGGGTAAAATAGTAATTTATCATTATAACGCGGGATTAAAATACATGTTTCTCTAGATCTCTTATGATGCAACATACTTTGCCATTGGATTCGTATCGCGAAATCTAGTCACCAGACTAATTTCGTAGAATTCTGAGATGGTCGAATTTTTTACGTTTTACGAGACAACTAGGTAGCAGATGTCCTCACAAAGGTCCCCAAAAATAAAAATTATAAAATTTCCTTATAATTGAATTAAAGTTCAAATAAAATTAATTTGAACTTAAACAGGGATGAAATAAATCGTTTCGGGATGAAAACGGGTACGGATAAGTGAGGGGCGTGGGGCAAGATATGAGCCAAGTCTTGAAAATTATAAATAGGGACTAAAATCTGAAATTTTGCACAAAATATCTCTGATATTCTGCTGGATTCAATGTTGAAGACAAAGAGGGAGAGAAAAGAGAGAAATCAAACTTCTTTATTCAATTTACGGAGTTCCGTCGGTCAGAATCCCTCGAGCCAAAAATCGAAGTCGATCACATCGATGAGGGCTACACAACCACACCAAGAATGATGTATTTCACTGAAGATTCAAAGGCAATTTTTTTGGAAAAACCAAGTTTTGGAAGTTTGGTTGGTGATCTTGTGGTTTTACTCTTCGATTTACACTTCAAGAGGTAGGGTTCCCTCCTACTTTGGTTTATTTCTAACCTAGGGTATCCATATGAAATGGTTAGAGGTATAAAGTGATTTATGATTTGCCTATAGTCAAGGAAATAAGGAAATGGGTATAAAAATGGTTTAGACTAAATTCCTAGCTTGGAATTGATGTGTGCGAATTACTTGTATAATCCCTTGGAAATTAGTTTATGTAGGTATGCTATGTGTTTATGTTGTACCTTTGTGAACAAAATGTGTTATGACATGCTTGAGGATGTTATAGTTAAATTAATGAGTTGATACATGTTAATATATTAGCATCATGTGAAAAATGTGGTAATTATACACATTAGGTATAAATTATCATGACATATGTTAGAGTATGTGGTTAAAATGAGTCCATATGGAATTCGTAGCATGTTGGACATGATTGTGATTACAGTTGTTCATTACATTGCATATACACGGAGACATCACACATTTAGGGTGTGAGAGCATTGGGACATCAAACACAGCACTTGGTGGATGATGGGTGGACTCAAAAGAAGTGGATCAAAGATCCTGTTGAGTTACATGGTTGCATGAAAGAAAATTAGGTCAGGGTAGCTAGAAGGGACTAGAAGATCCCTCGGGTGCAAGGCCCGGTAATTGGGGTACGCACTCCCTTGGTTTGGTCCACAAAGTGTGTAGGTGTACACGAAACCTTCGGTGGAAGTCCATAAATTTCGTGTAGGTTGGGTGACCTTTGGTGTGAGTCCATGAACATCCACCCCTACAAAGACTCTAGATTTGTAAACGTCATTCGATGTGTAATATAGATGACAGATTCATACACATTGGCGCTTGGATGTGTTGAGGAGTTGGGAAGGGCTCAGGTTGGGTTGCCTAAGTGAGTTTCATCTCATTTCATGGCATGACATGATAAATTTTAACATGGAATGCATATTCTTGCTTGGAATGTTTGGGATTGTTGAATGTTATGTGTGAACACTTTATATGCATCTAGGTGGGGAGTAGCATCTGTAGGGGCTGCTCTATTAAACGTGGCTCACCCTATACGGGAAAATATTTTAGGTATGGGGCATACGCTGGTGGACGGCTCTCACTCAGGCCATCAAGGGTACAGAAAAGTCGAGATGTGGCTTTACTTGGAGATTCTGAAAAATCATTGTGAAAACTTAATTTTTTGCTTGTAAATTTATGTAAATAAATGTAATAGAACTCATACTTACCAAGTTTTATAAGGGAAATGGTGTTAAATATGCCTTGGATGATTTTTGAATGGTTTGGAGGATGTTGGAAATAAAAAACAACAGAAATAGGCAAAACTAGGCAGAGAGTACCGGTACTGAGTACCGGTACACTGCTGTCTAGAAGGTAGACAATAACGATATGGTGTATCACGTACCGGTACGCTATTGTGTAGTTGGCAAACCGTACCGATACGCAGTACCGATACACTCTTCAAAAATCTCAAATTTTAAAATTACTTTGCCATGTTTTTGGCCTATATTTACCTTCCTTGCAATGATGTAAATAGACAATAATGGAGTATAAATCATAGTATATTGGGCCTTGGTTGGATCCAATGAATAATTGAACCCGAAACACATTTGTGGGTTACAATCTCGGTTAGGGGATGCTATTGACGTGGGGTCGGGTTATGCGACATTCACCTGTATTTCTGCGGGTTGATAGGTTATCAATGGTTAATAAAGGACCTGTAGATTAATGGGTGTCACTGCTTGGTATCAGAGCTTAGGTATACGATTTACCTTGGGCTTGATGGGCTTTGGGTCTAGACCATTGCATTCATGGTGCATTCATATTATGTGCTTTATTTATTACATGTTATGTGCTACATGTTCGGTTTACAATATGCATGGTAAAATGCATATGGAAGGGGAAAGACTATGGTTTGAAAACATAACCTTGGGGATTCGGAGAGTGGGATGAATGAGATAGTTCACGATGTAAATGTCTGCTAGTATGTGATACTTATTCTACTAGAGGGACAATGAGAGAATTCTCAACGTTTGTGCTTGATCCCTATCTTGGGATACTCTGTGAGGCTCTATTACTGTTTGGGATGTGTGTAGATGGAAAATATAGGAAAAGGGCACCGAGGTGGTGGACGCAACAATGACCAACCACCACCGACATTTGACCACCAAGCCTTCGTGGAGGCTATTGGTACTACGGATGCTACCATTTCATAGGCTAGTGCAAATGTGACTCAAGGAACCTCCCGAAGTTAAAGGCACACTGGCCTCCAACCTTCATGGGAGTGGCAGATTCGATGGTGGCTGATCATTGATTCCAAAAGGTTGAAAGATCTTAAGGGCTATGGAGATCACCTCCGATGCCACAAAGATAATGGTAGCTACGTTCCAGTCTTTTTATTTAAAACAAAATGTTATTTTTTAATGTCTTGCAATGTCAACCCATTCAATTCAAAAGATGTTGCTAATTTCTGTTTTTGTTTCAAGTGCTTTTTCTCATGAAGATGTCACATATCTAGCAAACCGTTAAATTCACGTGAATTAGAATTTATTTTAATAAATTAACATGTCTATTAGTTGGTATGAGGTACTAGAACATTTTATAATACACATAAGAGATATTTAATGGCACTCCCTATAACAGACTCAATCAACATACATTGTTTCACAAACTAAGTGACAGTCTCATTGCACACCTAGAATACAAATTAGGAATTTCAAATAAAAAATTGCATAAATAATAAATAAAATTAAAATTGATATTTTTGGAACTAAACGATAAATAAATGCCATGAAAGATGCAATCTAAAACCATCCATTAAAGCACAAACAAAACTAAGATTCTTGATTCATGAGCAACAACTATAAAGATATTTACAATACCACCTAGGTTGGCTCATCCTCCCAATAAGCCTTGGATCTAAAATGTTTCCAAACAACTAGTGAGTGAATTTTTTTAAGATAACCCTGCTCTTCCTGTCAGTATTGTGGTGGGATTGGGTAAAGGCCTCAAAAAACTTGGAGGCAATGACTTGGGAAGAATTCCAGGAGCTTTTCATGGGCAAATATTTTTTGACATCTGTCCAGCAAGCTGAGGCTCTGGAGTTCATAAATTTGAAACAAAGGACTGTGACCATATTAGAATACGTGGCTAAGTTCACATAATTAGTCCATTTTGCTGATGACTATGTGGCCACAGACATGGCCAAGGTGAGGAAGTTTGAGGATGGTCTAAAGTTTTCCATCTGAGAAAAAATTGTTGGTCTTCTTCTTCTAGACTTTGACTTGATGGTCGAGACAATTATGGCCATTGAGAAAGAGGTGGATGATGCTCGAAACATCCTGGAAGCTGGCATTGAAGACAAGAAGGAGGGTCAATCCTCTTCTTCTAATATGGGGATGAAGCAAAGGACTTCTGCTCTGCAAGGACATCAAGCA
>CM042196.1:15469955-15520234 GCA_023539305.1 Ilex asprella
ATTCCAGTAGGTTTTGGGTACCGGTACTGTTCTGCTTCCTTATCTGAATTTCTTGATTTCTTTGCTCCCGAGCTACCTTCAAACTATCTTTTGAACTCCTTTCATCCCAAGTAGTATGGGAGGGTCTTTCAAAGCCATATTTATCTCCATTCAACTGCAAACACATCAAATTGACGTTAAGACTTCAATCATCATAACTTATATTATTTACGGCTCAAAAGCGAGTGAATTAAGTTGATTAGAATCTTAAAATATACAAAGTTGTGTGCTAATCACCTACCCAACAACAATTATCAAGCGAGCATATATATGACACCCTATGAGGCACTATATGGGAAGCCTTGTCGTTCTCCGATTTGTTGGTCGGAGGTAGGGAGAGATCCTCTACGAGTTTGAAATTGGTTAGGGACACCTTGGAGAAGGTGAACTTTATACGAAAGCGTCTTCTCACTACTCAGAGCCGACAGAAGAGCTATGCCGACAAACGACAGCGACCACTAGAGTTTGAGGTAGGAGATCATGTCTTCTTAAAGGTGATGCCTAAAAGAGGAATGGTCAGGTTTTTGGAAAATGGTGAAAGCTATCACCGAGGTATGTCTGGCCCATTGAGATACTCGAGAGGGTGGGTACAGTTGCTTATCGGTTGGCATTACCGTCAAATCTATCGGGTGTTCACGCAGTGTTCCATGTCTCCATGCTCCGAAAATGCACCCTAGATGAGACTCATGTGGTGGATTGGGGCGATCTTATTGTTGATACGGATGACACCTTCGAGGAGGGACCAATGCGTACCATGGATACCCGAGATTAGGTTTTGCAAGGCAAGACCGTGAGACTAGTAAAAATGTTGTGATAGGACGACAAGTGGAGGAGGTGAGATGGGAGCTTGAGGGCACTATACGTACCAATTATCCTTTCTTATTCGAGTAAGGAGGTACATTCTTATAGTCATTTAGTATTAAATAACTGTTGCACATGCATGAGATTGTATGTGTATGTGTGTGTGAATTTTGGGGATGAATTTCTTTTAAGGGGGAAGAAAGTTAGACCCGAGAAAATTTGAACTTTTTCGAAAAAAAGGGAAAATGGTAATTTGTCACTACAATGCGGGATTAAAATACGTGTTTCTCTAGAGCTCATATGACGGAACAGACTTCACCGTTAGATTCGTGTCGCAAAATCTAGTCACCCAGACTAATTTCGTCGAATTTCGAGAAAGTTAGATTTTTTACGTTTTACGAGACAATTGGGTGGCTAATGACCTCACAAAGGTCCCCAAAAATAAAAATTATAAAATTTTATTATAATTGAATTAAATTTCAAATAAAATTAATTTGAACTAAAACCAGGATTAAAAAAATTATTTCGGGACAAAAGCGAACTCGGATAAGTGAGGGGCGTGTGGCACG
Source organism: Ilex asprella (assembly GCA_023539305.1). Lineage (NCBI taxonomy): Eukaryota > Viridiplantae > Streptophyta > Magnoliopsida > Aquifoliales > Aquifoliaceae > Ilex > Ilex asprella. The sequence goes on from CM042196.1 coordinate 15,471,365, forward strand.
ATGTGAGCCAAGCCTTGAAAATTATAAATATGGACTAAAATCTGATATTTTGCACAAAATATCTTTGAAATTCTGCTGGCTTCAACGTTGGAGACAAAGAGGGAGAGAAAAGAGAGAAATCAAACTTCTTTCTCCAATTAACGGAGTTCCGTCGGTCGGAATCCGTCAAGACAAGAATCAAAATTGATCACATCGACGAGGGCTGCACAACCATTCCAAGAACGAGGGATTTTACTGAAGATCCAAAGTGGATATTTTTTAGGAAATCAATTTTTGGAGGTTTGGTTTGTCATCTTGAGGTTTTACTCTTCGATTTACGCTTTAAGAGGTAGAGTTCCCTCTGGATTTGGTTTATTTCTAACCTAGGGTGTTCGTATGGAATGGTTAGAGGTATAAATTGATTAATGACTTGTCTATAGTCATGGAAATAAGGAAATGGGCATAGAAATGATTTAGACTAAATTTCTAGCTAGGAATTGATGTGTGGTAATTACTTGTGTAATCCCTTGAAAATTGATTTATGTGTTTATACTATGTGTTTATGTTGTACCCTTGTGAATGAAATGTGTTAGGACATGCTTGTGGATGTTATAGTTAAATTAATGAGTTGATATATGTTGTTAATATTTTAGCATCATGTGAAAAATGTGGTAATTATATGCAATAGGTAAAAATTATCATGGCATATGTTAAAGTATGTGGTTAAAATGGGTCTATATGGCATTCATAGCATGTTGGACATGATTGTGATTACAATGGTTCATTACATTGCATATGCACAGAGACTTCGCATGTTTAGGGTGTGAGTGCATTGGGACCTTAAACACCATACTTGGTGGATGATGGGTGGACTCGAAATATGTGGATTGAAGATCCCGTTAAGTCGCATGGTTGAAAGAAAGAAAATTGGATCGGGGGGTGCAAGGTTCGGTAGTTGGGGTATGCACTCTCTTAGTTCGGTCCATAAAGTGTGTAGTTGTACACAGAACCTTCGGTGGAAGTCCGTAAATTCAGTGTAGGTGAGGTAACCTTCAATGTGAGTCCATGAACATCCACCCCTACAAAGACCGTAGATTTGTAAATATCATTTGATCTATAATGTAGATGACAGATTCATACACATTGGAACTTGCATGTGCTGAGGAGCTGGGAAGGACTCGGGTTGAGTTATGTGTGTGAGTCTCATCTCATTTCATGGCATGACATGATAAATTCCAACATTAAATGCATATTCTTGCTTGAAATGTTTTGGATTGTTGAATATTGCATGTGAACACTTCATATGCATCTAGCTGGGGAGTAGCCTCTGTAGGGGCTACTCTATTGAGTGTGGATCACCCTATACGTGAAAACATTTCAGATATGGGGCATACACCGGTGGACGGCTCTTATTCGAGCCATCAAGGGTGAAGAAAAGCTGAGATATGGCTTTACATGGAGATTTTGTAAAAGCATTATGAAAACTTAGTTTTTGGCATGTAAATAAATGTAATAGAAATTGTACTTACATAGTTTTATGTGAGAAATGGTGTTAAATATGTATTAGATGATTTTGGAATGGTTTGGAGGAGGTTGAAAATCAAAAACAAGAGAAATAGGTAAAACTGGGCAGAGAGCACCGGTACTTAGTGCCTGTACACTGCTATCTAGAAGGCAAACAATAACGGTATGGTGTATCGCATACCAGTATGCTACTGTCCAGTGAGCAAACCGTGTTGGTACGCAGTACCAGTTCACTCTTCAAAAATCTCAAATTTTAAAACTACTTTGCAATGTTTTCGGCCTATGTTTACCTTCCCTCCAATGATGTAAATGGACAATAATGGAGTACAAATCATAATATATTGGGTCTTGGTTAGATCAAATGAATAATTGCCGAAACACATTTGTGGGTTACAATCCCGGTTAGGGGAGGCTATTGATATGGTGTAGGGTTTTGCGACATTCATGGATATTTTTTTGCGGGTTGATGGGTTATCAACGGTTAATAAAGGACTCCCGGATTATGGGGTGTCACAGCTTGGTATCAGTCCTTAGGTAAATGAATTACCTGGGGCTTTATGGGCATTGGGTCTAGACCATTGCATTCATGTTATGTGCTTTATTCACCACATGTTATGTTCTACATGTTCTGTGAACAATATACATGGTTAAATTTATATGGAAGGGGAAACACTAGGGTTTGAAAATATAACCTTGGGTGTGAAAGAGGGATAAACGGGATTGTTAAGGGCGAAAATGTCTGCTAGTATGTGATACTTATTCTACTAAAGGGACAATGAGAGAATTTTCAACATTTGCACTTGATCCCTATCTTGGAATACTATGTGAGGCTCTATTGCTATTTGGCATGTGTGTAGATGGAAAATAAAGGAAAAGGGCACCGAGGTGGTAGGCAGAACAATGACCAATCATTGGCCTTTGACCACCAAGCCTTCGTGGAGGCTAATGGTATTGCGGATGCTACCACTGCACAGGCTAGTGCAAATATGACTCAAGGAGATCACTTCTGATGCCACTAAGATAATGGTAGCTACATTCCAGCTAGAGGGAGAATCCCAATTATGGTGGGATTGTGTAAAGGCTACGAATAACTTGTAGGCAATGACTTGGGGAAAGTTCCAAAAGCTCTTCAAGGGCAAATATTTTCTGGCTTTTGTCCGGCAAGCTAAGGCTTGGGAGTTCCTGAATCTGAAACAAGGGACTATAACCATTGACTTGATCTGAAGTGTGTACACTCAAGTGCAGACAGTCATGCTGTAGTAATAATCCAGTTTGAGTTCGTAGTCGAATCCACATGAAACTGTTGTTGGTATTTTAAAGTATGCAGTAGTAGAGACTGAATGATTGTGATCCTTGTGATTTGAAGTTTGTGTGATAGATGGGGATTTCCTGAACAGAATATAAGATTCTTTTCAGTATAGTTTTCTAGACAAAATATAAGATAGGTTGGAATTAAAAATAAAGTCACTCTTTAGTTCGAGGATCTGAACATGTAGTTAATCATCCGGTTTATTATATTTATGCTTGACAATTTAATTAACACCCGTGTCAGCAGGTCAATCTGAAGATAAATATGGACGGTGAGAATTAAGCACATGATTTCGATGTCTTTCTAGAAGTTTACAAGAATTAATTGTGCCGAGACTCAACCCGTCTACAAACAAGCAAGTGTTTCTACAAGGCATCCAATCATGGCATTAATATTCTATTCTTTAAATGAAGTATGATGAAGGGGAGGATTGAAGGGTAATCATGAAGATGTAGCCAGGGTACTTGCCTTGAAACGAAAAATATTTCAATGCAAGAGTCATCTGTGTTATAGAAATAAGCATGATTATACAAAGTACCTTAACTTTGCTAGATGCAATCAAACATAAAAAAAGTAAGGCGACATAAACATTAAGCAGTTGAACAAAGCACAAATATAACTTTTGGATAATTTATATATGACCTTCACCTCTTACTAAAGAGTGAATGAGAAACTACTCACTCTTCATGACTTTTGTAAAGCTAGAAAAGTGAGTGATTCTCATCCCTCCAAGTAGAGAACTTACAAAATAAAAAAACAACAAACAAGGAGCCAATCTTCAACCGAGAAAGAGTGAATAATATTCCACCCTTCATGGGTTTGGCAAAGCTCTCAAAAAGTGGAAGAGTTTCACTCCTCTATGAAAGAAGGTAGCTCAAGCTATGGAAGTCAAAGACATAAACAATAAAAGTAGAAGAAAGCTAGTCACTTTTAGAGGGTTTCCACCACAACCAAAAGATGGTCTATCTCTCTTGATATATAAAAACAGGTACAACTACAAGGGGAGTCTAAGCCTCCAATATGGTTGCTACAACAAGTATATAAAAGAGTAACTAAACAACTACAAGGGGAGTCAAAGCCTCCATCAGGGTTGTTATAGCATGTATATAACGACTACAAGTAAATAGAGAAAATAAAACTCTTAATACAAGCAAATGAATCTAGCTAAATGAGTGAGAGTCTAAGCCTCCTTTCAAACTCTAGTTCGTTAATGTCACCAGAGAAAAGAACTAATAGTTTTTCCAGAGAAGAAGCTCCCCTTACAAGCTCCCAATATGGGAGTATTTATAGGCAAAAAAAGGGGAAAAAGATAAAAGAAGGTGAATAGTGTTTGTCACCCAAGTTCACCAACTACTCTAAAGATAGTTTGTGGGGATGTTCGAGTGTTGTTGATGTTCAAACGTTGTTCTGTGTTTTTCCAGTGTGATCGTTCGAACATTGTTCGGCATTCGAACGCCAGATGGGGTTTGACCATATCACTCAAGTGGCTTGTGGTCCTCTGTAGAAACCTCCTTCCACACTCCATGCAGAGCTTGGCATTTTGCATTCATTACCTAAGTCTTCAGTGGATGTTCGAATGTAGTCTGTCGTTCGAACGTGGTACTCAAATGCACTTCTTTATTTGCAACAACACGCCATGTCTTCAGTCTGGCCTTGTCAGTGCTCCAGTTGACGTTCGAACATTAGTTGGCATTCGAACGTTGTACTCAAGTTTCTCAGGGCCTTGGTTCTTGTCTGCAACACACTCTATCTCAGCAGTCTGGTTTTAGCCTAGTCCAGTTTGACGTTCAAACGTGAGTTGGCATTCGAACGTCATTGCCCTGGTCCAAGCTTTTCCAATTTTGTCCCTTATTCTGTTGGTGTTGCAACTTGGTGTGATATTTGTTGACTTTGAGACCTTGTTCACTTTAAGACCTAAAATATCATCACATGAACTTCATCAAAGTACAGTTAGTCTTAAAAATGTATATTAATATTCTAACTTTAAGTACTAATGACACCCCCAACCTAAATATTGCCAGTCCCTAGTAATACAATAAATGAAAATCTAATTCAAATGTCTTTTTTGTAGGTCATCCAGTTGCATTTAGCTTATGTAACAAGTCGTTAAACCACTAGGTTTACTCTAGTAGACGAGTGTTGTCTCGTGAGGGTTTCTAGTGAAGCTACTCACAAACTTTAGTCAAACAAATGTGTATGTGGAATTACTGTTTAAAGTAAATTAGCATCATGGTCATTGGGGCACCCAACCCTAAATTTTGACTTATATCCAGCATGTTCCTCATTCTTTGGTATTGATTCTATACAATAATTAACATCTGTCACATTAACATTTGGAATTCCTTGGGTAGTGGGATGGTCATTCCAGAAACAAGAATTGTTATAAAACAGACATTCCATATTACCACCCTCCATGGATAGCTTTGATTTCACAAATCTCTCTTTAGGAATGCCCTCAGCAAAAATTCACTCCAAATATAGTGACTTGTCTCTCAAGGGGCATGTAATCAGAAGGTGGTCAATTGAGAAATCACATGCACAATTAGTAAAGGAGTGAAGTTTTGAGGAAACAGACTTATATTTTAGCATAATCTCATGAAAGAATATTAATGCAACTAAAAGAAGAACTATTTAACATACCCCATCTTTTGATTAACAATACACACACATGCATCAGACTTGAGATCAATTAGGGCTTTGTATTAGTTGTAATGTCGCTAGAGGTTAGTGGCTAATGAAATGACATCAGTAGAGTTCAAAAACTATCTCTTTTATGCATTTTAGCACACCCTTTTTTGGCTTTTCAACATTTTTTGTCTAGGAATTGTATTTCTCATTTTTCACTTTCTTCGCAAGTCCCAATCTTTTTGTTTCTTTTTCACTTTCTTGTTATTTTTCTTGACTTTTTCCTTCATGCACTAGTGGCCATCATCGTCTTTCACTTCTTTCTTTTCTTTTATGTATCATACTGATAGATAAGAGGGTGTAAGAAAATTAGATTACCCGGTTTATCCAGTGTATTATCTTGTGGATTGGTCAACATATGGGTTTTGTTTCGAAAAAGATTTATTCTTTGAAGGCTCAAACATGGCTAACTAGGGATATAATTTTACAAAAGAAATGGCCCAGGCTCAAAGTCAAATTAAAAGATGACCTAAAATCACTTCTCAAGCATATGCTTATGTATGTGTTGTATGCATGGGCTGCCTATGGGATATGTCAACAAATCACCATTAGTTACGTCAATCAAAGCAAGGTTAATGAGATTATTGAAAGAAAGGAAGTGAAAAAGCTCTCTTTGAGTAAGTGTTGATATTCTCTCAGAAGCATAGTAAAGCTCGAAACTTACCATGGTATCATTTGTTATCTCCACTGATTAGGTTGGATTTAGCAGGGGATGTCGGGTATATACCGATTTTATTTTCGAGTCCGATCATCTTGTTCCTTGAAAATAACAAATACCGTTGTACATTTAATAATTTAAGCATAGAGAAAATATCATTGTTTAAAGAGTTTTGGTTTTAAGTCTAAATTGCTAAGTTGTGTGACTTGATTCGTAATGTGTACACCTAAGTGTAGGCGATCAAGTTGTAGTAATAATCCGGTTTGAGTCTGGAGTCGAATCCACAAGGAACTTGTTGTGTTGGTGTTTCAAAGTAAGCAGTGGTGGAGACCAATTGTTTGTAACCTTTGAGATTTAACGTAGTGAGATGTGAGTGGTTTCCAGAACAGAATGTTGAATTCTTTCCAAGAAGGTTTTCTAGACAAAATATAAGATTAATTTAAATGGAAGAAAAGTCATTCTTTAGTTCGAGGATCAGGACATGTAGTCAATTATCTGGTTTGTTATATTTATACTTAATAACTCAATTAAATCCCGTGTCAATAGCAAGTTAATCAGAAGGTAAAGATGAACTGTAAGAATTAAGACCATGGTTCTGATGTCTTTCTAGAGGTTTACAAGAATTGTCTGTACCGAGACTTAACCCGTCTACAAACAAGCAAGTGTTTCTACAAGACATCCAACCATGACATTAATATTCCATTCTTTAAATGAAGCACAATAATGGGAGAAGATTGAGGGGTAGACATGAAGATCTAGGCGGGGTACTTGCCTTGAAACAAGGAGTCTTTCTATGCCAAAGTCATCCGTGTCATAGAAATACTCTCGATTATACAAAGTACCTTAACTTTGCTAGATGCAATCAATCATCCAATAAGCAAGGGGATATAAACATTAAGCATTAGAACATTGCATAATATAACTTTCAGATAGTCAATACATGCCCTTCACCTCTTACTAAAGAGTGAATGAGAAACTACTCACTCTTCATAGCTTTGGTAAAGCTAAAAAAGTGAGTGATGCTCATCCCTCTAAGTAGAGGACTTTGCAAAACAATAGCACAAGAACAAGGAGCCAATGTTCAACAAAGAATGAGTGAATCACGTTTCACTCTTCACAACTTTGGCAAAGATCTAGAAAAGTGGAAGAGTTTCACTCTTCTAAGAAAGAAGGAAGCTCAATTTACGAAAGAATAAGACATAAACAAAGGAATGTAAATAAAAGCATGAAGGTAAAGACTAGAAGTAAATAAAGAAACTACAACTCTTAAGTAAATGCAAATGTAAAAGCATTAATGTAAATACTAAAAATAAATAAAGAAACTACAACTCTTCAGTAAATGCAAATGTAAAAGCATTAATGTAAACAAATGAGTGGGAGTCTAAACTTCCCAACTCCCGAGCAAAGAAGAAAACTAAGACAATAGGAAAGGAGAGGTAGTGCTAGAAGTGCTGCCCCCTCCTTTTTCTCTCCAAAAATAGGTGTATTAATAGGCAAGGAGAAGGCAAAGGGGGTAAAAGAATAGAGTCTGGCGCCTAACTCAAAGTGAAAAGTCAACCACATTGTAGGTAGTCTGTCAAGGGTGTTCGAATGGTGAGGGCGTTCGAACGGTTCTTCTGTCATTGCTCTAAAGGCATTCGAACGCCAGCTGGGAGCTATGCTTATCATTCACTCGTCAGATGGCTTGTGGTCTTGGCATAAATTTGCTGTAACACACCATGTCTTCAGTTAGTCTGGTCTCGTCAGTGGTTCAAGTGGACGTTCGAACGGTAGGTGGCGTTTGAACATTAATACTTAATTCTCCAGGGCTTTGGTTCTTGGCTGCAACACATCTTGTCTCTGCAGTCTGATATTTGTCTGGTTCAAGTGAACTTTTGAACGGTAGGTGGCATTCGAACGTTACTACTCTATTGCAAGCTTCTCAATTTCGTTCCCCAATGTGCTGGTGTTACGTTCAATTATACTATTTGTCGCCCTTGAACACTTTTTATCTTTTAAGAACCTGAAATGTCATCATTTAAACTCCATCAAAGTATAATTAGTCCAAAAAGGACATAAAAATATGTTATATCTGTGTACTAATCACACCCCCTAACTGAGATATTGCTAGTCCCTTGTAATATAACTATAATTACATACAAATCTATTTCTAATGCCTTTTTCGTAGGATATCCGGTTGCATTTAGCTTATGCAACAAGCTGTTAAACCCCTAGGTTTACCCTAGTGGACGAGTGTTGTCTCGTGAGGGTTTCTAGTGAAGTTACCCACAAACTTCGGTCGAACAAATGTGTATGTGAGGATGCTAATAAAAATGAATTAGCAACATGGTCGTTGAGAAACCCAATCCTCAATCATCTTCTATCTCCTATATTTCTTTTCCATTGGTACTTACTCTATGCAAAAATTAGCACTTGTCACATTAGCATTTGGAATTCTCTGAGTAGTAGGATGGTCATTCTAGAAACAAGAATTGGTATATAACAAACATTCCACTTTACCACCTTCCATGGATAGCTTTGATTCCACAAATCTCTCTTAGGAATGCTCTCAGGAAAAGATTCGCTTCAAATATGGTGACTTGTCTCTCAAGGGGCAAGTAATAAGAAGATGGCCAATAAGAAATTACGTGCACAATGTAATAAAGGAGTGAAACTTTTTAGAAAATTAATTAATCATGTTCTTGGCATTATCTCATGGAAGAATATTAATGCAATTTAAAGAAATGCTATTTAACATACCCCAACTTTTGATTGACAACATGCATATGCTTCAAACTTGCGATCAATTAGGGCTTTTCGTAGGTTGTAATTGGGCCAGAGGTCAATGGCTAACAAAATGACGTCAATGGTGTTCAGGAGCTATCCTCTGCTTATGTAGTGTAGCACACCTCTTTCTTTTGACGATTTGCCGAGAAATGGTATTTCTTTCTTTCATTTTTCACTTTCTTGGTAATTCCCTATTTTTCAGTCTTTTTTTTCCATTTTCAGTTGTTTCCACCGACTTCTCTTTTCGTTGAATAGCAATTGACATGGTCTTTGTCCTTTCTCCTACATTTCTGCCACTTACGAATCTTTAAGAGGGTGTAATAAATTTAGATAGCAAGAGTACGTCAAGCATATTTTTCTGTGGCTCAATTTTCATGTTGGTTTCTTGAAGAAGAAATGATTCTTTTGAAGGCTCGAGCGGGGGTTAACTAGGGATGTTATTTTGAAAAAAAAAATGGCTAAGGCTCATGGTTAATTCAAAAGATGGCCTAAAATTATTTCTCAAGTATGTGCATATGTACATGTGGTATGCATGTATTTCTTGTGGGATATGTTAATAGATTACTTTTAGTTGCGTCAATCAAAACAAATTTAATGAGATTATTAAAAGATGGATAGTGAAAAACCTTTCTCGAGTGAATGTTGATTTTCTCTCCGAAGCATCGTAAGGCTCGAAACTTACCATGGTATCCTTTGTTATCTCCACTGGTTAGGTCGAGTTTTCCAGGGAAGGTCAGTTATATACCGATTCCATTTTCGAGTCCAAACATCTTGTACCTTAAGAATAACAAATTCTAATGTGATTTGATAATGTAAGCATAGAGATGATACCAAGGTTTAACATGAGGTTTTACATGTTGGTTGTGAGGTTGAGGTGTCAAACTGATCATGTACTTAGTCATTTGAACAAGTAATCCTTACATCCACATTTGTTTCGTTATATAACACAATAAAACTAAATCTACACATGCATTTAAAACAAGTAAAAGTGATAAATTGAATCATTCAATTTCTCTAAATATCATCACTTATCATCAACATGAATGATTTCAATTCATCCACAAAAAGACATAGCAACACAAACAAAAACGTTAAACATTCCTACACACCAATAAAAATAGAAAAACAACTAAACTGACAACCAAAAGAACAGCTATCTAAAGTATCCCCCAAGAACAGAAGTATCTCCCTCTCAATCTCCTCCTACTCCAAGTCCACTGGCAGCTCCACTAGCTCTGCCACCCCTTAAAAGCCTAAGGATCTCATCCTGCTTAGCTTCGATGCTAAGCATGATGTCCCGTAAAGAACGTTGGGGCATGCTAGGGCTTATCTCCTCCTCAGTCTGCATAAATTCTATCTCTAGCTCTCTTCCTTCCTCTACATCGAGCTCTTCCTGCACCTCATCTCCTCCTTGAACTGGTGGCACCTCTTGTCTCGCCGTTGGACCACCACTATGTCCTTGGCTTCTCTTGAAAAAACTCCTTGTTTAGTAGCCTTATTGGCTTTCAGATTTTCATTTTAGGCCTTAGCCTGATCCCATTCTCCATGCATATTTCAATCCCGAGGGTGCCAAAAGGCAGTGCATTCTTCTTTGCATTGCACCATTTTTTTTATTTCACCTAATATGAGGGAAGGGAGATCAATACAATGGCTTTTCCCAATTGAATAGAGTAGTCAAGCCATTTATGGAAAAACTTCATTCGTTCATCTTATGGGAACCAAGTTTGCCACCGCAATTAGGTTGAGCATTTTGTATTTGTCGGTGAGTTCTCCTTGTTTCAAAAAATTCCTATTCCCCCATGAAAAAGTAGGTACCCCAGTCAACTCCTTCCCCACCACTTTCTTTGGTACATCTTTCTTGGCAGGGTAAGCGGGTTTGTCTACCCGAGGAACTTCTTGTCTGATCTCCGTGATAACTCCCTCATCCATATCAATGTGAGTTCCCCTCACATAGGTACGAATCGTGCCATTAATGATCTCAGTGTTGGAGTAAAACTCCCTAACCAAGTCAACAACAACATCTCCTCCATTCTTCAAGTACCACACCCTACTCCTCCTTTCTATCTCCTCCAATATTCCAAGCGCAGCAAAATCAGAGATTGCAACATCCCTCTCGTAGACAACAACATGTTTATGGCAGAAATTTTCATACCTTTCGGCATTTAAGGCAGTTGGAATTCACGTTCGATCATATCTCTTTGTCCTTTGCCTCCCCTCTTTCTCTGCTATCACTCCTTCTACAAAATTAGGCTCTTGGTTCACTAGTTGCTCACGCCTGGCAGGGAGTTTCATCTGAGGCATGGCGTTCGAACGTTGTTGGGTGAGAGGGGGTGTTGTCAAGCTACTGAAACTCAGGATTCTTGGTGTGGGATTGAAGGTTTTGATGTGGGGAAGAATTATTGAGGGTTGATTTTGGGTATATTTGAAGAATAATGGTGAATCGAGGTCTGTGGACTGAAAAAGGATTCTAGGATTTTTGAAAATTTGAGAGGGATTTGGGGATTTTGACTGGAGATGATGCTTCTGATTTTTATAATCTGACTCACACCGTTCGAACGTTATTGTCGTTCGAACGTGAGCTGAAGAATTTTTAAAATATCATTCAAACGTTATGTACGTTCGAACGTTGCTAGCTCCCAGTACTTTTGTGTTTTCATCAGAGGCCAAAGTACTGTGAGCTCTCCACGTTTGACAGAGCTAATGGCGTTTGAACGATAATCCGCGGTCGAACGGTCTATTGGCGTTTGAGCGAGCTAAAGTCTCAGTACTTTTTGGTTTAATTAGAGAGTTCTTTAGGGGAAAAGTATTGTAAGCAACTTTCATTCGAACGGAACTTGGCGTTCAAACGTTGAATCAAAAAATAAAAAAAAATTACACTACATTATATACAATCAGAGAAAGTTTATCAACTAAAGTTTAAAAGAAAAATTCATGACGTCTCAGGATACGTCCCTACCCATGTTTGAGGTTGGTATTTTGGGACATTCCTTACTCGGCCCATGTTTTGAGTTTGATTAAAAAAAATATGTACAAAACAGAGAAAAGTTTTCACACTATTTACACGAAATTCGGACCATTGGCTCTCATTCCCAAAATAAAATTTTTCATATTGTTTTTTTTTTGTAAATGGCAGTCTAATCATGGTCATCCACTGTATCTGTGTCTTATGATCTATCAGTGACTCTTCTAATTTTCTATTGCACAAATCGGTTAAGCAAAGTACTGGAATAGAATGACGTGTCAGGATAATCCTTACTATGCCCATTCACTATCCAGTCTAATCGATCGAGTGCATGACCATAAATTACCTCGGAACACTGGTTATATCTGTTCTTGTGAAAGACTGTCACACTGTTTACAGACACCAAGTCTCTTGGCACGACGGCATTTAGCAAAAGTGCTTCTACCATAGAGGGGTTTTGCTTGCTGCTCTCGGATCTTATTTTTTCATACCAGTCTTCTTTTTCTCATGATCATATTATGCACATTTGATGAAAAAGGTTGTAGAACAGCCAGACTAAACCAAAAGAGTTTGACATCTATGATTCCCATACTTTAAGACTCACAATCTGGTTCTTTAACGTCTGTCAGTCACAAAGACAATTTAAACAGATCCACAAACATACAATAAACAAGACAAGGTACAAAATATGATTTGAACAACAACAACGACATCACAAATAACATTTTTTTAAAAAAAAAATCACGGTATGTGGGTACAAAAATAATATACTAACAGAATATGAACTGCAAGTTCTCACACCCCCAACCTAAACTAAAAATTTTTCCCAATGTTTTGATTTTACCATTATAGATCTTGGAACTGAGGTTGAAAGATAGATATTCGTGCTTCTACTGATACCTACCAATCCTCCCTTTTCAGATCTGGGCCTCGGGTAGGCTTGTATGTGAGTACGGATAGCAACAGTATACCCATAAACAAATAGAGTAAAATAATGTAAATCATGAGAATAGAGATCTGATCTTGGGGGTACATGGACATGATTTTGCTTGGGTATTGTCAGTTTTGCAGAAAAATAGAAAAAGAAAAACAAAGAAGAAAAAAGACGAAGAAGACGCAGAAGCAGAAAGAGAAGAAGAATAGAAAAAGAAGAAAAAGTACGAGAAAAGCGGTGGGGAGTGCGATAATGTGATAGATGGGAAAAGATATTGGGGGCGCCAACAGTAACAGATGTGAGAAAAAGAAAGAAGAAATGGGTGGGGGTCTCATGATGATGTCTCTTCGGGTTAGGTTTTTTCCTGATCCGATCCTTTTAAGTGTCGGCAAGCTCGATTCTCGTGAGGATATTCTGGTTCCATTAAATTAATAGTTTTCACATTTTTTACAAAATCCTCCAAAAATGGTTTAAACCTCTGGCCATTAACAGTAAAGATATTACAGTTCGATGGGTTTTTCACTTCTACTACTCCATGATCTAACACCTTTTTGACAATGTATGGCCCTGTACATCTTGACTTTAACTTACCAGGAAAAAGACAGCGTCTTGAATTAAACAACAGGACCTTCTGAGAAGGTTCAAAGGATTTTCGTACAATGTTTTTGTCATGAAAAATTTTCATCCTGTTTTTAGCAATCTTAGCATTCTCATAAGCTTCATTTCTCAATTATTCCAATTCATTTATTTGAAGTTTTCTTGATAGTCCAACTTTGTCCAGGTCAAAATTCATTGCTTTAATGGCCCAATATGCCTTATGTTCCAATTCCACAGGTAAATGACACAGCTTTTCATAGATTAATCGATAAGGAGACATGCTCAACATTGTTTTTAAAGCAGTAGAATATGCCTAGAGTGCATCAGTCAATCTTGACGACCAATCTTTGTGATGCAGATTTACCGTTTCTAAAATTAATTTGATCTCCCGATTAGTAAATTCGGCTTGTCTACTAGTCTGTGGGTGATAAGGGGTTGCAATTTGTGAAAAATAAGATAGTTTTTCATTAAATTTCAGAAAGGACGATTGAAAAAATGAGTACCCCCATCACTTATGATTGCTTTAAGAATTCCAAATCGAGATAAAATGTTTTCTTTTAAAAATTTGATCATTGTTCGGTGATCATTATTTCGGCATGGAATTGCCTCTACCTATATGGATACATAGTCTACTATCACTAAAATGTATACATAGCCAAATAAAGGTGGGAATGATCCCATAAAATCGATGCCCCAATAGTCAAAAATTTCAATCACTAGGATGGGGTTGAAAGGCATCATGTTTCTTTTTCAAATGATTCCAAATCTTTGGCATTTATCAAACGTTAAACAAAAGGCATGGATGTCTTTGAAAAGTGTGGGCCAGCAAAATCCACACTCCAAGATTTTCGCAGAGATTTTTCTTGATGAAAAGTGGCCACCACATGCTTCAGAATGACAAAATATTATTACTTGGTTACTTTTAGGAGTAGGGATGCAACGCCTCATGATATGATCCTTACAGTATTTAAATACATATGAATCTTCCCAAAAGAAGTTACAAACCTCCCTCAGAAATTTATTTTTATCCATGGGAGTGAATGACGGAAGTAGTGTCCCAGTAGCTAGGAAATTAGTAATGTCTGCGTACCATGGGGTCTCATCAATTATGAACAGTTGTTCATCATGGAATTTCTCATTGATTGGTAATCCATTCACGTGAAATTCATAAGTCAATCTGGACAGATGGTCTGCCACCATATTTTCAACACCTTTCTTATCTTTAATGATAAGATCAAACTCTTGGAGTAAAAGTATCCATATTAAGAGCCTTGGTTTGACATCTTTCTTTGTAAGCAAGAATTTTAGGGTTGCATGGTTAGTGAATACAGTAACAGAAGAACCAACAAGATAGGAATGAAATTTCTCCAAAGCAAAAACTACAACAAGTAATTCTTTTTCAGTTGTTAAGTAATTCATTTGAGCATAATTCAAAGTTTTACTTGCATAGTAAATTACATGTGATTTATTATTCTTTTTTGTCCCAAAACAGCACCTACATCATAATCACTTGTATCACACATTAGTTCAAAAGGAAGAGTCCAGTTAGGGGATTGCATTAATGGAGCAGAAATTAACATGCCCTTCAGCTTGTCAAAAGCTTTCTGGCATACTTCATTCCAGTCAAAGATTACGTCCTGACTTAGGAGATGACACATGAGCTTTGCTATGGTACTGAAATCTTTTATGAATCTCCTGTAAAAACCTGCATGTCCTAGGAATGATCAGACATCCTTTACAGTCCTCAGTGCTGGAAGATTTCCAATTAGATCAATTTTTGCCTTGTCAACTTTTATGCCCTCAGACAACACAATGTGACCTAAGACGATGCCTTATGTTACCATGAAATGACATTTTTTCCAATTAAGCAACAAATTAGCTTCCTTACTTCTTATTAACACTTTTTCTAAGTTTTCCAGACACAATTCAAATGAGTTACCATAGACAGTGAAATCGTCCCTGAATACTTCCAAAACTTTTTCAGCCATGTCATTGAACTAGCTTAACATGCACCTTTGGAATGTTACAGGAGCATTACATAATCCAAATGACATCCTTTTGAATGCAAAGATGCCAAAAGGACATGTGAATGCGATTTTCTCCAGATCATTTGAGCCTATCTCAATTTGATTATACCTGGAATATTCATCCAAGAAACAGAAAAATTCATGGCCTGCTGTTCTTTCTAGAACTTGACCAAGAAATGGGAGAGGAAAATGGTCTTTCCTTGTTACCAAATTCAGTTTTTGGTAATCAATGCACATTCGCCATCCTGTGACAACTCGTGTAGGCACCAGTTCATTTGCATCATTTTTTACCACTGTAACCCTAAATTTTTTTGGCACAACTTGGGCAAGACTTACCCACTTGTTATTAGAGATGAGAAAGATTATCCCTGTATCTAAGAGTTTGAGTACCTCAGTTCTCACAACTTCCTTCATATGAGGATTCAATCGTCTCTACATTTGACGAGAGGGTTTCGAATCCTCTTCAAGCTATATTGTATGATTGCGGATCAACGGGCTTATACCTTTCAAGTCAACAATGGTCCACTCAATGGTGCTTTTATAACTTTTAAGAACTTCAATCAGTTTAGACTCTTGCAAATATGTGAGCTTAGAGGAAATTACCACTAGGTAAGACTCGTCTTTTCCTAAAAATGAATACTTGAGGTCAGATGGAAGAGGCTTTAGTGCAAGCTTTGCTGGCCTGCCACTTGATGGGAATGGTTTCGTGCCTTTTGGTGAAATTTCTTCAAATTTTGGGGTCCACGTCTCAAGAGCATGAGTAGGGCAACTTTTTGTTTTTGGGTCATCAGTTGAATTAGATGCGATAGACTCTAGCATAGATGATTCAGTCAGTTTCTCACAGAATATGTCACTCAGATGTTCCAATATCAAAGATTCAATGGAGTTTACTTCCCCTTCCTCCTCATCTTCTCCTGGGTGTTTAGCAATATTGAAAATATTCAATTCAAGAGTCATATTCCCAAAAGTCAATTTCATAACTCCATTTCTGCAATTGATTAGTGAATTCGAAGTTACTAGGAAGGGTCGCCCAAGAATCACGGAAATTTGGTTCTCGGAATGTAATACTAGTTGAGTATCTAGAACAATGAAGTCAACAGGGAAGACAAAGTTATCCACGTGGATAAGCACATCTTCAACAATGCCCCTAGGAATTTTTACAAACCTGTCTGCTAATTAGAGTGTGACACAAGTGGGTTTGAGTTCTCCCAGACCCAACTGCTGGTAGACCGAGTAGGGAAGTAAATTAGCACTGGCTCCAATGTCTAATAGTGCTTGCTCTATTTTAAAATCTCCAATGACACATAACACAGTTGGACACCCAGGGTCCTTGTATTTTGGAGGGGTTTTACATTGTAATAAGGCACTGCCTTGTTATATCAGGAATGCTCTTTTTTGAACATTCTGGCTTCTCTTGACTGTGCACAAGTCGTTTAAAAACTTGGCATAAGATGGTACTTGTGTGGATTGCATCTAGAAGTGGGATGTTGATTTTTACTTGCTTGAAAAGCTCATAAATTTCAAGCTGATGATTCAACTTTTGGGTAGCTTTGAGTCTATGCAGAAAAGGAGCGGGAATTGAACATGAAGGTTCTTTTTCCTTAAAAGGTTCTGGCTCTTGATCTATTATAGGCTTAGGCTCTTTTTCAATTACAAGTTTAGGCTCAACTGATAAGTTGCATGGGATTGACTCAGGTTTTGAATAAGGAATCAGCATGTCTCTAACAGTTTTGTCAATCACCTTGCCATTTCTCAGTATAGTGACAACTTGGGCTTGGTCTTGTGGAGGTTTTGGTTAGGCAAAAAACTTGTCTTTTTCTTGTGTGCTCATAGATTGAGTCAACTTTTGAATGTGGCTTTTAAGATCTTCAAATGAGTGGGTGGTCTGTGCTTTGAACTCGGTGAAAGATTGAGTGGAATGAGCATTGAAGTTCATTTGAGTTTGCATGAAGTGATTCAGTGTATCCTCAAGGTTCCTCTTGTGTGGGGGTTGGTATGGTTGGAAGTCCTTAAGGTGGTGGATGTGAACCTTGTGGTTGGTTGATAGGAGTTGGTTGTTTGTTCCTCCAACAGAAGTTTAGGTGGTTTCGCCTCCCTGGATTGTATGTTTTGGAGTATGGGTTGGAGTATGGCTCGTTCATATTGGAGATTACATTTGCTGGTTCCAACCAGACTTCTTTGAATACGGGAATGGTAGGACATTCCCCAGTAGGGTGTCTTGTCAATGCACAGATTCTACACATTTGTTCAGTGGAAGGGCCCATTTCGACTTGATGAATTTTTTTCATCTCTAAAGCTTCAAGCTTTCGAGATAAAGTGGACACTTTTGCTCTCAGGTCATCATCTCCTCCCAAGACATACTTTCCCCTTGGGAAGTGGATGGTCTGACTTCAACTGTGGTAGGGAAGGCTGAGTCTCACATCTAAGAACTATCAGACATGGTGTCAAAGAAATAAAATGTCTCATCTGGACTTTTACCCATTAACTCTCCATGGGCCATCATTTCGACAAATTGACGCAGTCTAGTGGGCAAGGAGTCATCAAAAAATCCAATCAAAGTCCAATTTTCAAAAACATGGTGGGGGCAGGATTGGAGTAGTTCTTTGAATATCTCCTAACTTTGGTTAAATATTTCCCCTTCTTTCACCGAAAAATTCTTTATTTGCCTTTTGAGTGTGTTGGTCCGATGTAAGAGGAAAAATTTTCTAAAAAAATCATTTTCAAAGATCTGTCAGGTAGGCATGGAAAGAGATTTTAAAGAATTTAGCCATTGTTTAGCTTTGTCCTTTAAAAAGAAAGGATAAAGCTTCATCTTGGCAAGTTCAGAATTGTCTTGAAATGTTCCACACACTTCCTCGAAATCTTTTATATGCAGATACGAATTCTCCGTATCCAACCCCTAGAAAACAGGTAACATTTGTGCAGTTCCCGGCTTTACAGTAAAGGGGTGTAAACATTAGGGGACACTATTTCTTGTACGATTTAAGTAATCCATCCAAGTTCGAATGTTAGGCACTTCTTCCTCCCTCATGGTAACTTCTTCATTTCTATCATTATTTTTTGTAATACTCTCACAGGAGTCTACTATTGATCTAGGTGAATTTAGTTCAGACTGGTTTACAAACCCGGAGGATTCTGCCGATAAATTTTTATAGTGAGGAGCATTCTCAGACATAAAATAAATAGGACCAAAATAATATACTTACAGTGAACTAAAGAATATATACAAAAAAAAAAAAAGATCTACCTTTTACCTTAAAACACTTTTACCAAGGTTACCTGACAACGGCGCCAAAAACAAGGCTTGATCCGAAATGTGTACACCCAAGTGCAGGCGGTCAAGTTGTAGTAATAATCCAGTTTAAGTCCATAGTCAAATCGATAAGGAACTTGTTGTGTTGGTGTTTCAAAGTAAGCAGTGGTGGAGACCAATAGATTGTAACCTTTGAGATTTAAAGTTGTGAGATGTGGGTGGTTTCCTGAACATAATATTGAATTCTTTTCAAGAAGGTTTTCCAGACAAAATATAAGATTAATTTAAATGGAAGAAAAGTCACTTTTTAGTTCGAGGATCTGGACATGTAGTCAATTATCCGGTTTGTTATATTTATGCTTAATAACTCAATTAACTCACGTGTCAACAACAAGTTAATCGGAAGGTAAAGAAGGACTGTGAGAATTAAGACCATGGTTTCGATGCCTTTCTAGAGGTTTACAAGAATTGCCTGTGTCGAGACTTAACCCGTCTACAAACAAGCAAGTGTTTCTACAAAACATCCAACCATGGCATCAATATTCCATTCTTTAAATGAAGCGCAATAATGGGGGAAGGTTAAAGGGTAGTCATGAAGATCTAGTAGGGGTACTTGCCTTGAAACGAGGAGTCTTTCCATGCCAGAGTCATCCGTGCCATAGAAATACTCTCGATTATACAAAGTACCTTAGCTTTGCAAGATGCAATCAATCATCCAATAAGAAAGAGGATATAAACATTAAGCATTAGAACATTACATAATATAACTTTCGGATAATCAATACATGTCCTTCACCTCTTACTAAAGAGTGAATGAGAAACTACTCACTCTTTATAGATATGGTAAAGTTAGAAAAGTGAGTGATGCTCATCCCTCTCAGTAGAGGATTTTGCAAAACAAGAGCACAAGAATAAGGAGCCAATCTTCAACAAAGATGAGTGAATCACGTTCCACTCTTCACGGCTTTGACAAAGCTCTTGAAAAGTGGAGAAGTTTCACTCTTCTAAGAAAGAAGGAAGCTCAAACTATGGAAGAGTAAGACATAAACAAAGGAATGTAAATAAAAGCTTAAATGTAAAGACTAGAAGTAAATAAAGAAACTACAACTCTTAAGTAAATGCAAATGTAAAAGCATTAATGTAAAGACTAAAAGTAAATAAATAAACTACAACTCTTAAGTAAATACAAATGTAAAAGCGTTAATGTAAAGAAATGAGTCGAAGTCTAAACTTCCCAACTCTCTAGCAAAGAAGAAAACTAAGACAATAGGAAAGGTGAAGTAGTGCTAGAAGTGCTGCCCCCCCCCCCAATTTTTCTCTCCAAAATAGGTGTATTTATAGGCAAGGAGAAGACAAGGGGGTAAAAGAATAAAGTCTAGTGCCTAAGTCAAGGTGAAAAGCCTACCACTCTTCAGGCAGTCTGTCAAGGGCGTTCGAACGGTTATTCTGTCATTGTTCTAAGGGCGTTCGAACGCCAGGAAGGATCTGTGCCTATCATTCACTCATCAGATGGCTTGTGGTCTTCTGTGGAAATCTCTCTCTACACACCCTGCTGATTTTGTCATAGATTTGCATCAACACACCATGTCTTCAGTCAGTCTAGTCTCGTTAGTGGTTCGAGTGGATGTTTGAACGTTAATACTTAATTCTCCAGGCTTTGGTTCTTGGCCCCAACACATCTTGTCTCAGCAGCCTGATCTTTGCCTGGCTCAAGTGAACGTTCGAACGGTACGTGGTGTTCGAACGTTAATACTCTATTCCAAGCTTCTCAATTTTGTTCTCCAATGTGCTGGTGTTACATTCAATTGTAGTTTTTGTCACCCTTGAACCCTTTTTTTCATTTTAGAACCTGAAATGTCATCATTTAAACTCCATCAAAGTATAATTAGTCCAAAAAGGGTATAATAATATGCAATATTTGAGTACTAATCACACCCCATAACTTCGATATTGCTAGTCCCTAGCAATATAACTACAATTACATACAAATCTATTTCTAATGCCTTTTTCGTAGGCTATCCGGCTGCATTTAGCTTATGCAATAAGCCGTTAAACCCCTAGGTTTACCCTAGTTAATGTATGTTGTCTCGTGAGGGTTTGCAGTGAAGTTACCCACAAAATTTGGTCGAACAAATGTGTATGTGAGAATGCTAATAAAAATGAATTAGCAACATGGTCGTTGGGACACCCAACCCTCAATCTGATCTATCTCCTATATTTATTTTCCATTGGTACTTACTCTATGCAAAACTTAGCACATGTCACATTAGCATTTGGAATTCTCTGAGTAGTAGGATGGTCATTCTAGAAACAATAATTGGTATATAACAAACATTTCACTTTACCACCTTCCATGGATAGCTTTGATTCCACAAATCTCTCTTAGGAATGCCCTCTGGAAAAGATTCACTTTTAATATGGTGACTTGTCTCTCACGGGGCATGTAATCAGAAGATGGCCAATCAGAAATTATGTGCACAATGTAATAAAGGAGTGAAACTTTTTAGAAAATAGAAAAATCGTGTTTTTGGCATAATCTCATAGAAGAATATTGATGCAATTTAAAGAAATGATATTTAACATACCCCAACTTTTAATTGACAACATGCATATGCTTCAGACTTGCGATCAATTAGGGCTTTTCATAGGTTGTAATTGGGCCAGAGGTTAGTGGCTAACAAAATGACGTTAATGGTGTTCAAGAGCTATCCTCTGTTTATGTAGTGTAGCACACCTCTTTCTTTTGACGATTTGCCGAGAAATGGTATTTTTTTGTCTTTTTTTCCATTTTCGATTGTTTCCACCGACTTTTATTTTTATTAAATAGCAACTGACATGGTCTTTGTCCTTTCTCCTACATTTCGGCATCATACAGATCTTTAAGAGAGTGTAAGAAATTTGGAAAGCAAGAGTATGTCAAGCATATTTTTCTGTGGCTCGATTTTCATGTTGGTTTCTTGAAGAAGAAATCATTCTTTTGAAGGCTCAAGAAGGGTTAACTAGGGATGTTATTTTGAGAAAGAAATGGATAAGGCTCAAGGTTAATTCATAAGATGGCCTAAAATAATTTCTCAAGTATGTGCATATGTACGTGTGGTATGCATGTATTTCTTGTGGGATATGTTAATAGACCACTTTTAGTTGCGTCTATCAAAATAAATTTAATAAGATTATTCAAAGATAGATAGTGAAAAACCTTTCTCGAGTTAATGTTGATTTTCTCTCCGAAGCATTGTAAGGCTCAAAACTTACCATGGTATCCTTTGTTATCTCCTCCGGTTAGGTCGAGTTTTCCAGGGAAGGTCGGTTATATACCGATTCCATTTTCGAGTCCAAACATCTTATACCTTAAGAATAACAACTGCTAATGTGATTTGATAACATAAGCATTGAGATGATACCAAGGTTTAACATGAGGTTTTACATCTTGGTTGTGAGGTTAAGGTGTCAAACCGATCATGTGCTTAGTCATTTGAACAAGCAATCCTTACATCCACATTTGTTTCGTTATATAACATAATAAAACTAAATCTACATATACATTTAAAACAAGTAAAAGTGATAAATTGAATCATTCAAGTTCTCAAAATATCATCATTTATCATCAACATGAATGATTTCATTTCATCCACAAAAGACATAGCAACACAAACAAAAACTTTAAACATTCCTACACACCAAGAAAAACAAAAGAACAACTAAACTAACTACCAAAAGAATAGATATCTACAGTCTCCCCCAAGAACAAAAGTATCTCCCTCTCAATCTCCTCCTACTCTAAGTCCACTGGCAGCTCCACTAGCTATGCCGCCCCTCCGAAGCCTAAGGATCTCATCCTAAGGATCTCATCCTACTTAGCTTCGATGCAAAGCATGATGTCCTGTAAAGAACGTTGGCGCATGCTAGGGCTTGTCTCCTCCTCGGTTTGCATAAATTCTCTCTCTAGCTCTCTTTCTTCCTCTGCATCGAGCTCTTCCTACACCTCATCTCCTCCTTGGGCTGCTGGCACCTCTTGTCTCGTCGTTGGGCCACCACTATGTCTTTCGCTTCTCTTGAAAGAACCCTTATTTAGTGGCCTTATTGGCTTTTGAATTTCTATTTCGGGCCTTAGCCTGATCCCATTCTCCATGCATATTTCGGTTACTAGGGTGCCAAAAGGCAGTGCATTCTTTTTTGCATTGCACCTTTTTTTCATTTCACCTAATATGAGGGAAGGGAGATTAATACTATGGCCTTTTCCAATTGTATAGAGTAGTCGAGCCATTTCAGGCAACACCTCATTCGTCCGTCTTATTGGTGCCAAGTTTGCCACCGTAATTAGGTTGAGCTTTTTGTATTTGTTGGTGAGTTCCCCTTCTTTAAAAAAACTCCTATTCCCCAATGAAAGTAGGTACCCTAGTCAACTCCTTCCCCCACTACATTCTTTGGTACATCTTTCTTGGGAGGGTAGACGGGTTTGTCTACCCGAGGCATTTCTTGTCTTATCTCCGTGATAACTGCCTTATCCACATCAATGTGAGTTCCCCTCACATAGTTGCGAATCACACCATTGATGATCTCGGCATTGGAGTAAAACTCCCTAACCAAGTCAAAAACGACATCTCCTCCATTTCTCAAGTACCACACCCTGCTCCTCCTTTCCATCTCCTCCAATATTCCAAGTTCAGCAAAATCAAAGATTGTTACATCCCTCTCGCAGACAACAGCATGTTTAAGGTAGAAATTTTCTTACCTTTGGGCCTTTAAGGCACTTGGAAATCTCGTTTGATCATATCTTTTTGTTCTTTGTCTCCCCTCTCTCTCTGCTATCACTTCTTCTACAAAATTCAGCTCTCGGTTCACTGGCAGGGACTTTCATCTGAGGCATGCGCGTTCAAATGTTGTTGGGTGAGAGGGGGTGTTATCAAGCTACTGAAACTCAAGATTCTTGGTGTAGGATTGATGGTTTTGATGTGGGTAAGAATTAAGGAGGGTTGATTTTGGGTATACTTTAAGAATAAGGGTGAATCAAGGTCTGTGGACTGAAAAAGGGTTTTATGATTTTTCAAAATTTGAGAGAGATTTGGGTTTTTTGACTGGAGAAGATGCTTCAGGTTTTTATAATCTAAGTCACACCGTTCGAACGTTATTGTCGTTCGAACGTGAACTGAAGAATTTTTAAAATATCGTTCGAACGTTGCTAGCTCCTAGTACTTTTGTGTTTTCATCAGAGACCAAAGTACTGTGAGCTCTCTACGTTCGATCGAGCTATTGGCATTCGAACGTTAATCTGCGTTCGAACGGTCTATTGGCGTTCGAACGAGATGAGGTCTCAGTACTTTTTGGTTTAATCAGAGAGTTCATCAGGGAAAAAGTACTGTAAGCAACTTCCGTTGGAACGGAACTTGGTGTTCCAACGTTGAATCAAAAAAAAAATTACACTACATTATATACAATCAGAGAAAGTTTATTAACAAAAATTCATGACGTCTCAGGATAAGTCCCTACCCACATTTGAGGTTGGTATTTTGGGATATTCCTCACTCGGATCATGTTTTCATTTTGATTAAAAAAAATATGTACAAAACGCAGAAAAGTTTTCACACTATTTACCAGAAATTGGGACCGTTGGCTTTCATTCCCAAAAAAAAAAAAAATTCCACAATTTTTTTTTAAGTGGTAGTCTAATCCAAGTCATCCTTTGTCTCTGTGTCTTTTGATCTATCAGTGACTCTTCTAATTTCCTGTCGCACAAACTGATTAAGCAAGGTACCGGAATAGGATGGTGTGTTAGGATAATCCTTACTCTGCCCATTCACTATCCAGTCAAATCGATCAAGTGCACGACTTAAAATTGGTTTGGAACACCTATTGTATCTCTTCTCGTGAAAGACTCTGCCACACTGATTACAGGCACCAAGTCTCTTGGCACGACGGCGTTTAGCAAAAATGCTCTGCCATAGAGGGGTTTTGCTTGCTAGTCTCAGATCACATTTTTCCTTGCCAATCTTGTTTTTCTCATGATCACATTATGCACATCTGATAGAAAAGTTTGTAGAACAGCCAGACTAAACCAAAAAAGTTTGATATCCATGCTTCCTGTACTTTTAAACTCACTATCTGGTTCTTTAACGTCTACCAGTCTCAGAGACAATTTAAACTGACCCAAAAACATACAATAAACAAGCCAAGGTACAAAATATGATTATAATAACAACAACCACAACACAAATAACAAAAGTTTTAAAAATTTCACGGTATACGAGTACAAAAATAAAATATGAACAGAATATGAACTATAGGTTCTCACACCCCAACTTAAACTAAACATTGTCCCCAATGTTTTAAATTTACCAATATAGATCTTGGAACTAAGGTTGAAAGATGGAAATTCGTGCTTCTGCTGATACCTACACATCAAAATACCAAAGTTAATGCTCCCTGTTCAGATCAGGGCCTCGGGTAAGCTTGTAAGGCTTGTATGTGTGTACGGATAGCAGTAGTATACCCATAAACAAATAGAGTAAAATAATGTAAATCATGAGAATAGGGATCTGATCTTCGGGGTATATGGACAAGATTTTGTTTGGGTATGGTCGGTTTTGCAGAAAAACAGAAAAAGAAAAATGAAGACGAAGAAGACGCAAAAGCAGAAAGAGAAGTAGAATAGAAAAAGAAGAAAAAGTAAGAGAAAGGCGGTGGGGAGTGGGCTAATAGTGATAGATGGAAAAAGAAAGAAAAAATGGGTGGGGGCCTCATGATAATGTCTCTTCGGGTTGATCCGACCCTTTTAAGTGTCGGTAGGCTCGATTCTCGGAAGGATATTCTGGTTCCATTAAATTCATGGTTTTCACATTTTTAACAAAATCTTCCAAAAATGGTTTTAACCTCTGGCCGTTAAAAGTAAAGATATTATCGTTCGATGGGTTTTCCACTTCTACTGCTCCATGATCTAACATCTTTTTGACAATGTATTGCCTAGTCCATCTTGACTTTAACTTACCAGGGAAAAGGTAGAGTCTTGAATTAAACAACAGGACCTTTTGAGAAGGTTCAAAGGATTTTCGCACAATATTTTTGTCATGGAAAATTTTCATCATGTTTTTAGCAATCTTAGCATTCTCATAAGCTTCATTTCTCAATTCTTCCAATTCATTTATCTGAAGTTTTCTTGATAGTCCAGTTTTGTCCAGGTCAAAATTCTTTACTTTAATGGTCTAGTAAGCCCTATGTTCCAATTCCACATGTATATGACACGGCTTTCCATAGGCTAATCGATAAGGAGACATGCTCAAAATTGTTTTAAAAGTAGTACGATATGTCCAGAGTGCATCAGTCAGTCTTGTCGACCAATCTTTGCGATGTGGATTTACCATTTTTTCTAAAATTAATTTGATCTCCCGATTTGCAAATTCGGCTTGTCCATTAGTATGGGGGTGATAAGGGGTTGCAATTTTGTGAAAAATCATATATTTTTTCTTTAAATTTCAGAAAGAACTATTACAAAAATGAGTACCCCCATCACTTATGATTGCTTTAGGAATTCCAAATTGGGACAAAATATTTTCTTTCAAAAATTTGATCATTATTTTGGCATAGAGTTGCCTCTACCCATTTGGTTACATAATCTACTGCCACTAAAATGTATAGATAACAAAAGGAAGGTGTGAATGGTCCCATAAAATTGATGTTCCAACAGTAAAAAATTTCAAACATTAGGATGGAGTTTAAAGGCATCAAGTTTCTTTTTGAAATGTTTCCCAATCTTTGGCATTTTTCACACGTTAAACAAAAGACATGAACGTCTTTGAAAATTGTGGGCCAGTCAAATCCACACTGCAAGATTTTTGCAACGGTTTTTCTTGATGAAAAGTGGCCACCACATGCTTCAGAATGACAAAATGTTGTTACTTGGTTGCTTTAGGAGCAGGGATGTAACACCTTATGATTTGATCCTTATAGTATTTAAATACGTTTGGATCTTCCCAAAAGAAATTACGAACCTCCCTCAGAAATTTATTTTTATCCATGGGAGTGAATGACGGAGGAAGTGTCACAGTAGCTTGGAAATTAGTGATGTCTGCGTACCATAGGGTCTCATCAATGAACAGTTGTTCATCAGGGAATTTCTCATTGATTGGCAATCCATTCTCGTGAAATTCATAAGTCAATCTGGACAGATGGTCTGCCACCACATTTTCAACACCTTTCTCATCTTTAATGACAAGATCAAATTCTTGGAGCAAGAGTATCCATCTTATTAGCCTTGGTTTGACACCTTTCTTGGTGAGCAAGAATTTTAGGGCTGCATGGTCAGTGAATACAGTAACAGAAGAACCAACAAGATCGGACTGAAATTTCTCCAAAGCAAAAACTACAGCAAGCAATTCGTTTTCAGTAGTTAAGTAATTCATTTGAGCATCATTCAAAGTTTTGCTTGCATAGTAAATTATATGTGGTTTCTTATCCTTTCTTTGTCCCAAAATAGCACCTACAGCATAATCTCTCGCATCAAACATTAGTTCAAAGGGAAGAGTCCAGTCATGGGTTTACGTTATTGGAGCAGAAATTAACATGCCTTTCAGCTTGTCAAAAAGCTTTCTCGCATGCTTCATTCTAGTCAAAGATTATGTCCTGACTCTGGAGATGGCACATGGATTTTGCTATGGTACTGAAATCTTTTATGAATCTCCTATAAAAACCTACATGTCCTAGGAATGATCATACATCTTTTACAGTCCTGGGTGCTGGAAGATTTTCAATTAAATCAATTTTTGTCTTGTCAACTTTCATGCCCTCAAACGACACAATGTGGCCTAAGACAATGCCTTGTGTTATCATGAAATGGCATTTTTCCCAATTAACCATCAAATTAGCTTCCTTACACCTTATTAACAATTTTTTTTAAGTTTTCTAGACACAATTCAAATGAGTTACCATAGACAGAGAAATTGTCCGTGAATACTTTCAAAAAAATTTCAACTATGTCACTGAACAAGCTTAGCATGCACTTTTGGAATGTTACAGGAGCATTACAAAGTTTAAATGACATCCTTTTGAATGCAAAGGTGCCAAAAGGATATGTGAATGTGGCATCCTATCTCAATTTGTTTATACCTAGAATATCTATCCAAGAAACAGAAAAATTCATGGCCAGCAATTCTTTCTAGAACTTGATCATGAAATGGGAGAGGGAAATGGTCTTTCCTAGTTACCAAATTCAGTTTTCGATAATCAATGCACATTCGCCATCCTGTGATGACTCGTGTTGGCACCAGTTCATTAGCATCATTTTTTTCCACTGTAACCCTAGATTTTTTGGGCACCACTTCAGTTGGACTTACCCACTTGCAATTAGAGACAGAAAAGATTATCCCTGCATCTAAGAGTTTGAGTACCTCAGTTCTCACAACTTCCTTCATATGAAGATTCAGCCGTCTCTGCATTTGATGAGAGGGTTTTGAATCCTATTCAAGGTGTATTGTATGATTACATATCAACGGGCTCATACCTTCCAAGTCAACGATGGTCCACCCAATGGTGCTTTTATGACTTTTAAAAACTTCAATCAGTTTAGACTTTTGCAAGTATGTGAGCTTAATGGAAATTACTAAAGGTTAAGACTCATCTTTTCCTAAAAATACATACTTGAGGTCAGATGGAAGAGGCTTTAGTTCAGGCTTTGGTGGCCTATCACTTGAAGAGAATGGCATCATGCCTTTTGGTGAAATTTCTTCAAATTTTAGGGTCCATGTCTCAACAGCACGAGTAGGGTAACTTTTTGTTTTTAGGACATCAGTTGAATCAGATGCGATAGACTCTAGCATAGATGATTCAATCAGTTTCTCACAGAATGTGTCACTCAAATGTTCCTGTATCAAAGATTCAATGGAGTTTACTTCCCCTTCCTTCTCATCTTCTCCTAGGTGTTTAGCAATATTGAAAATATTCAGTTCGAAAGTTAATTTCATGAATCCATTCCTGCAAATTGATTAGTGCATTAGAAGTTGCTTCGAAGGCTCGCCCAAGAATCACGGGAATTTGGTTCTCCGAATGTAATGCTGGTTGAGTATCTAGAACAATGAAGTCAACAGGGTAGACCAAGTTATCCACGTGGACAAGCACATCTTCAACAATGTCCCTAGGAATTTTTACAGACCTGTCTACTAACTGGAGCGTGACACAAGTGGGTTTGAGTTCTCCCAGACCCAACTGCAGGTAGACCAAGTAGATAAATAAATTAACACTAGCTCCAATATCTAATAGTGTTTGTTCTATTTTGAAATCTCCAATAACACATGACACAGTTGGACACCCAAGGTCCTTGTATTTTGGAGGGGTTTTACATTATGACAAGGCACTGGCTTGTTCTGTCAGGAATGCTCTTTTTTGGACATTTTGGCTTCTCTTGACTGTGCACAAGTCATTTAGAAACTTAACATAAGATGGTAATTATTGGATTGCATCCAATAGTGGGATGTTGATTTTTACTTGCTTGAAAAGCTTGTAAATTTCAGGATGATGATTCAACTTTTGGGTGGCTTTGAGTTTATGCGGAAAAGGAGCAGGAGTTGAACATGATGGTTCTATTTCCTTAGCAGGTTTTGGCTCTTGATCTATTATAGGCTTAGGCTCTTTTTCAATTACAAGTTCAGGCTCAATTAATGAGTTGATTGGGATTGACTCAGGGTTTGACTTTGGAATCAGCATGTCTCAGACGATTTTGTCAATCACCTTGCCACTTCTCAGAAAAGTGACAACTTGGGCTTGGTCTTGTGGAGATATTGGTTGGGCCGAAAACAAGCCTTTTTCTTGTGTTCTCATAGATTGAGTGAACTTTTGAATGTGACTTTTAAGATCTTCTAAGGAGTGGGTGGTCTGTGCTTTGAACTCGGTGAAAGATTGGGTGGAGCGTACATTGAAGTTCATTTGAGTTTGCATGAACTGATTCAGTGTATCCTCAAGGTTTCTCTTGTGTAGTGGTTGGTATAGTTGGAGGTCCTTGAGGTGGTGGATGTGAACCTTGTGGTTGGTTTATGTGAGTTGGTTGTGTGTTCCTCCAACTGAAGTTCAGTTGGTTTCTCCATCCTGGATTGTATGTTTCAGAGTATAGGTTAGAGTAAGGCTTGTTGAAATTGGAGATTGCATTTTTTTGTTCTAACAAGACTTCTTTGAATGCGCGGATGGTAGGACATTCCCCAGTAGGGTGTCTTGTCAATGCACAGATTCCACACATTTGTTCTATGGAAGGGCCCATTTCAAGTTGATGAATTTTTTTCATCTCTAAAGCTTCAAGCTTTCGAGATAATGCAAAAATTTTTGCTCTCAAGTCATCATCTTTTCTTGAGACTTACTTTTCCCTTGGGAAGTGGATGGTCTGGCTTCAACTGTGGTAGGGGAGGCTGAGTCCCACGTCTGAGAACTATCAGATATGGTGTCAAAGAAATAAAATGCCATTTTTGGATTTTTACCCATAAACTCTCCTCAGGCTATCATTTCAACAAACTGACGCAGTCTAGTGGGCAAGGAGTCATAGAAAAATCCAACCAAAGTCCAATTTTCAAAAGCATGATGGAGGCAGGCTTGGACTAGTTCTTTGAATGTCTCCCAACTTAGGTAAAATGTTTCCCTTTCTTTCCTTGAAGAATTCATGATTTGCCTCTCGAGTGTGTTGGTCTGATGTAAGGGGAAAAATTTTCTGAAAAATTCATTTTGAAAGATCTGCCAGGTAGGCATGGAAAAATATTTTAAAGAATTTAGTCATTGTTTAGCTTTGTCCTTTAGAGAGAAAGAAAAAAGTTTCTTCTTGGCAAGTTCTGACTTATCTTGAAATGTTCCACACACTTCCAAGAAATCTTTCATATGCGGATACGGATTCTCCGTATCCAACCCCTGGAAAACGGGTAACAACTGTCCAGTCCCCGACTTTACTGTAATTGGGGGTGCATCTAGAGGAAATTGAAAACATTAAGGGACACTATTTCTTGTAGGATTTAAGTAATCCCTCAAAGTTCGATTGTTAGGTACTTCTTCCTCCCTCATGGGAACTTCTCCATTTCTATCATTATTTTCCTTAATACTCTCACATGAGTCTACTATTGATCTAGGTGAATTTGGTTCAGACTGGTTTACAGACATTGCGGATTCTGCCGGCAATTTTTTATAGTGATGAGCGTTCTCAGGCATAAAATAAATGGGACCAAAACAATATATTTACAGTGAACTAAACAATATATACAAAAAAGAAATATCTTTTTACCTTTTACCTTAAAACACTTTGACCAAGGTTTCCCGGCAACAGCGTCAAAAACTTGGTTTGATCTGAAATATGTACACCCAAGTGCAGGCGGTCAAGTTGTAATAATAATCCGGTTTGAGTCTGGAGTCGAATCCACAGGGAACTTGTTGTGTTGGTGTTTTAAAGTAAGTAGTGGTGGGGACCAACTGATTGTAACCTTTGAGATTTAAAGTTGTAAGATGTGGGTGGTTTCCTGAACAAAATATTGAATTCTTTCAAAGAAAGTTTTCTAGACAAAATTAAGATTAATTTAAATGGATGAAAAGTCACTCTTTTGTTCGAGGATCAGGACATGTAGTCAGTTATCCGATTTGTTATATTTATGCTTAATAACTCAATTAACTCCTGTGTCAACAACAAGTTAATCGAAGGTAAAGGTGAACTGTGAGAATTAAGACCATGGTTCCGATGTCTTTCAAGAGGTTTACAAGAATTGTCTGTGCCGAGACTTAACCCGTCTACAAACCAGCTAGTGTTTCTACAAGACGTCCCACCATGACATTAATATTCCATTCTTTAGATGAAGCACAATAATGGGGGAAGATTAAAGGGTAGTCATGAAGATCTAGGCGGGGTACTTGCCTTGAAACGAGGAGTCTTTCCATGCCAAAGTCATCGGTGTCATAGAAATACTCTCGATTATACAAAGTACCTTAGCTTTGCTAGATGCAATCAATCGTCCAATAAGAAAGGGAATATACACATTAAGCATTAGAACATTGCATAATATAACTTCTAGATAATCAATACATGCCCTTCACCTCTTACTAAAGAGTGAATGAGAAACTTCTCACTCTTCATAGCTTTGGTAAAACTAGAAAAGTGAGTGACGCTCATCCATCTAAGTAGAGGACTTTGCAAAATAAGAGCACAAGAACAAGGGGTTAATCTTCAACAAAGAATGAGTGAATCACGTTCCACTCTTCACAGCTTTGGCAAAGCTCTAGAAAAGTGGAAGAGTTTCACTCTTCTAAGTAAGAAGGAAGCTCAATCTATGGAAGAGTAAGACATAAACAATGGAATGTAAATAAAAGCATAAATGTAAAAACTAGAAGTAAATAAAGAAACTTCAACTCTTAAGTAAATGCTAATGTAAAAGAATTAATGTAAAGACTAGAAGTAAATAAATAAACCACAAATCTTAGGCAAATGCAAATGTAAAAGCATTAATGTAAAGAAATGAGTAGGAGTCTAAACTTCCCAACTCTCTAGCAAAGAAGAAAACTAAGACTATATGAAAGGAGAAGTAGTGCTTGAAGTGTTGCACCCCCTTTTTCTCTCCAAAAATAGGTGTATTTATAGGCAAGGAGAAGGCAAAGGGGGATAAAAGAATAGAGTATGGCGCCTGAGTCAAAGTGAAAAGTCGACCACTTTGCAGGCAGTCTGTCAAGGGCGTTCAAATGGTTCTTCTGTCATTGCTCTAAGGGCGTTCGAACGCTAGCTGGGATCTGTGCCTATCATTCACTCATTAGATGGCTTATGGTCTTTTGTTGAAATCTCACTCTACACACCATGAAGATTTTGTCATAGATTTATTGCAACACACCATGTCTTCTGTCAGTCTTGTCTCGTCAGTGATTCAAGTGGACGTTCGAACGGTAGGTGGCGTTCGAACGTTAATACTTAATTCTTCAAGGCTTTGGTTCTTGGCTGCAACACATCTTGACTCAGCAGTCCGATCTTTGCCTGATTCAAGTGAACGTTCGAACAGTAGGTGGCGTTCGAACGTTACTACTCTATTCCAAGCTTCTTATTTTTTTCCCCAATGTGATGGTGTTACGTTCAATTGTACTTTTTGTCGCCCTTGAACCATTTTTTTTCCATTTTAGAACTTGAAATGTCATCATTTAAACTCCATCAAAGTATAATTAGTCCAAAAAGGGCATAATAATATGTTATATTTGAGTACTAATCTTTGTGTATCGAACCGATCATGTGATTAGTTATTTTAACAAGCAGTCAACATCCATATTTGTTCCTTTATTTATTAACAAGAATTACTGAAACGCTAATTGTGTACATGCAATTTAAAATGATAAACTGAATCATTCATTTTCACAAAATATCATCATCAATCACCTTTCAAGATTCTATTCATTCACAAAAGAAGTGATCAAACACACCAAAAACTTTTAAAATATCCACAACAACTACCAAAGAAGAAACCAACAACAAACAAAACTCCACTCAAGAACAGAAATATAACTCTCTATCTCCTCCAGATCTACTAGTTCCACCAGCTTCACCCCTCAGTTAGCCAAGAATCTCCTCCTGTTGTTGGAGAATCCTGTCTTGGTTGGCCTCGATGCCAAGCATAATCACTCAAAGTGATCTCGAGGTATTGGTCCTAGGCCCTGCCTCCTCTGGCTGTATGTGCTCTCTCTCCATTTCCATTTCTCTCTCCTCCTCCCTGTCAATCTCATCCTACACTTCATTAGCTCCTCGGGGTGGTGGCATTTTTTGTATCGTAGTTGGGGCTCCACTATGACCTTTGGTTCTCTTGAAAGAGCCCTTGTTTAGTGGCCCCATTAGCTTTTGGACTTCCATTTTGGGCCTCACCATGACCCCATTGTCAATGCACATCTCAGTCACCAGGGTGCCAAAAGGGAGTGCACTCTTTTTCACATCGCATGCCTTTTTAATTTCTCTCAAGATGAGGGAGGAGGGATCAATACTTTGGCCTTTCTGAATTGCATAGAGCAAACGTGTCATGTCTGGTAAAATTTCATTTGTTCTTTTTAAGGGAGCGAAGTTGGAGACTGTAATCAGATTCATCATTTAATATTTATCTGTTAACACCCTTTTTTCAAAAAATTCCGCCCCGACCATGAAAAGTCATTCACTCCAATCAATTATTTTCCTACAACATTCATCGCCACACTCTTCTTTGGAGGGTACATTAGGTTTTGCACCCGAGGCAACACTTGTCTTATTTCTTTTATGTACGCCTTATCCACATCAATATGGATGCCCCTCACATAAGTATGGATTACGCCGTTGATGATTTCGGCATTGGAGTAGAACTCTTGCACCAAATCGACAACAACTTCCCCATTATTTCTCAAATACCAGACCTAATCCCTCCTCTCCATCTCCGCCAATATCCCAATCTCAACAAAATCAGTAATCACTACATCTCTCTCACAAACTACAGCATGCTTATGCTAAAAAATTTCATACCTCTCTATCTTTAAGGCACTAGGAAACCTTGTTCGATCATACCTCTTTTCCACTAGCTTCCTTTCTCTCTCCTCTATCACTTCCTCTACAAAATTTGGCTCCTGACTTACTAGTTGTTCGCATCTGGTAGGAAGCTTTACCCTTGGCATGGCGTTCAAACGTTATTGAGCTTGAGAGGGTGCTAAAAACTTGGAGATCTTTGTGTGGGATTGAAGCTTTTGAGGTGGAGATGAGTTAGGGAGGGTGGATTTTGGATGTTTTTGAGCAATGAGGGTGAATTGAAGTCTGTGGAATGAAAAATGATCTCTAGGGTTTGGAAAATTTAGATGGATTTGGGTTTTTTAAACTAAAAAAAGGCGATGTAGGCTTTTATAGTCTGAGTCGTAATGTTCGAACATGAATGTCGTTCGAACGTTAGTAGAAGGATTTTAAAATTATCGTTAAAACGTGGTGTTACGTTCGAACGTGGTTGGCCTCCCAATACTTTTAAGTTCTGTCAAAGACCAAAGTACTATAAGCTCTCTTCGTTCGAACGAGCTATTGACATTCGAACATTAAGTCTCGCTCGAACGGTCTATTGGCGATAAAACGAGCTGAGGTCTCAGTACTTTTTGGTTCTATCTAAGAGTTCATCAGAGGCAAAGTACTATATGCAGTGAACGTTCGAACGTCAATTGGCATTAGAACGTTGATCCAAAACGTAAAAATTTCAATACTATACTACCCACAATCAAAGAAGGTTATTTATAAAAAACAAAATGTTTGAACCAAATTTCATGGCGTCTTAGGACAAATCCCTACCCGCGCTGTCGGTTGGTATTTCGGGACGTTCCTTACTCGGTATATGTTTTCATTTCAGTCAACAGGGTTTGTACAAAACAAAAAAGAGTTTTACACTTTTTACAAAAATTTGGACCATTGGCTTTCATCCCTAAAACTCAATTTTTCATAGTTTGAAGGCAGACTAATCTGAATCATCCTTTGTATCTGTGTAGATCGGACAACCAGTGACTCTCCCAATTTTCTCTCTCACAAATCGGTTAAGCAAAGTACCGGAATAGCATGGTGTCTTAGGGTAATCCTTACTCAGCCCATTCACTATCCAGTGTAATCGATCGAGTGCGTGACTGAAAATTGGTTTAGAACACTGATTATATCTTTTCTCAGGAAAGACTCTACCACACTGTTTACAGGCACCAAGTATTTTGGCACGACGACGTTTAGCAAAAGTGCTTCTGCCACAAAAGGGTTTCGCTTATTCTTGTTGGATCTCGACTTTCCTTACCAGTCTTGTTTTTCTCATGATCACATTATGCACATCAGATGGAAAAGTTCATAGAACTGTCAAACTAAACCAAAAAAGTTTGACATCCATACTTCCGACACTTTAAGACTTACTATTTTGTTCTTTAACATCTGCCAGTCACAAAGACGGTCAAAGCTGA
The DNA here is from genome assembly GCA_023539305.1 of Ilex asprella. Lineage (NCBI taxonomy): Eukaryota > Viridiplantae > Streptophyta > Magnoliopsida > Aquifoliales > Aquifoliaceae > Ilex > Ilex asprella. The sequence continues at coordinate 15,506,961 of CM042196.1, forward strand.
CTCGCAGACATCATAAATTTATTCAAAATACAAGGCAAGGTACACAGTATGATTAGAACAACAACAATAATAACAGCAGAAACAACCATAAAAATTTCAAAAATTTACGGGCACAAATTACACAGATATGAACTATAATTCTCACCCCCAACCTAAATTGAACATTGTCCCCAATGTTTTGAATTTTTCGGTGTAAGGATCTTGGAGATGAGGTTGCTGGGTAGAGATTCGTTCATCCTCCAAAACATACAAACAAAAATACATGGATTTAATCATTTTTACACATATTTGGGTTTCAGGTATGCTGGAAACCCTTGATTGTAAGTGCATACAGAAGAAGAACAACAATGTACAAATACAGTAAGCAAATGTAGAGCATGAGACAGATGATTGGATCTTCCAGTAATATGGACATGGGATTGCTAGGATTGGGTCGTGTTACGAAAAAACAAAAAGGGAAGAAGAAAATTAGATGAAGCATAAAAGGAAAGAAAAGAAAAAGAAGAGGGGGCCAATAGTGGTGAACGTGGAAGAAGGGGGAAAAATGATAGGGGTCGTATAAAGGCGTCCCCTCGGGTCGGGAGGCTAAGATATTTTCTAACCTGATCCGTTTGAGTGTCGGTAGGCGTGAATCTCAACGGAGTATTCTGGTTCTATTAAAAGAATGGTCTCTAGATTTTTCACAAAATTTTCCAAAAATGGTTTCAACCGCTGACCATTAACAGTAAAGATATTACCATTAGATGAATTTTTCACTTCTACCACTCCATGTTCAAACACCTTCTTGACAATGTAACATCTTGATTTCAACTTACCAAGGAAGAAGCGGAGTCTTGAATTAAACAATAGGACTCTTTGAGATGGTTCAAAATACTTCCTCACAATGTTATTGTCATGAAATATTTTTATCTTGGTTTTAGCAATCTTAGCAATCTCATATGCTTCATTTCTCAAGTCCTCCAATTCGTTTATTTGAAGTTTTCTCGACAGCCAAGTCTTGTCTAGGTCAAAGTTCATTGATTTAATGGCCCAATAAGCCCTATGATCCAATTCCACAGGTAGTTGACATGGCTTGCCATAGACTAATTGATAAGGAGACATGTTTAAAATAGTTTTAAAAGCAGTATGATATGGCCAAAGTGCATTAGTTAGTCTAGACGACCAATCTTTGTTGTCCGAGTTTACCGTCTTTTTTAAAATTAATTAGATCTCCCAATTAGCCAATTCTGTCTGTCCACTAGTTTGTGGATGAAAGGACAATTGCAAAAATGAGCACCCCCCTTTACTTATGATTGATTTCGGAATTCCATACCAAGACAAAATATTTTCTTTTATAAACTTGATCACCGTTTGATGATAATTATTTCAACATGGAATTGCCTCAACCTATTTGGACACTTAGTCTACTGCCACTAAAATGTATAAATAGCCAAAGGAAGGAAAAATGGTCCCATAAAATTAATGTCCCAATAGTCAAAAATTTCAATTACCAGAATGAGATTTAAGGGCATCATGTTTCTTTTTGAAATGTTTCTTAATCTTTGGCAGTTATCACAGGTTAAACAAAAGGCATGAACATCTTTGAAAAGTGTGGGCCAGTAAACTCCACACTATTGAATTTTTGTAAGAGTTTTTCTTGACAAAAAATGGCCACTACATGCTTCCGAATGACAAAATTTTATTACCTGTTTACTTTCATGAGCGGGGATGCAAGGCCTTATGATCTGATCCTTACAGTACTTAAATACATACGGATCTTCCCAAAAGAAGTTACAAACCACCCTTAAAATTTTTTTTTATCCATGGGAGTGAATGACGGTGAGAGTGTTCCAATAGTAAGGAAGTTAGCAATATCAGTGTACCATGGGGAATCATTAATCATGAACAACCCATCCTCGTGAAATTCATCAATTAATATGGACTGGTGATTTGCCACCACATTCTCAACACCCTTTTTATCCTTGATGATCAAATCAAACTCTTGGAGCAAGAGTATCCATCTTAAGAGTCTTGGTTTGGCATCTTTCTTTGTGAGCAAAAATTTTAGGGTTGCATGGTCAGTGAATACAGTAACAGAATAACCAACAAGATAGGAAAAAAAAATTCAAAGCAAAAACTACAGCAAGCAATTCTTTTTTAGTTGTTGAATAATTCATTTGAGCATATCATTCAAAGTCTTACTTGCATAGTAAATTACATGTGGTTTCCTATCCTTTCTTTGTCCTAACATAGCACCTACAACATAATCACTTGCATGACACATTAGTTCAAAGGGTAGAGTCCAGTCAGGGGGTTGCATGATTGGAACATAAATTAACATGCTTTTAAGCTTATCAAATGACTTTTGACAGGCTTCACTCCACACAAAGATTATGTCCTAACTCAGGAAATAACACATGGGTTTGGCTATGGTACTGAAATCTTTTATGAATCTCCTATAAAAACTTGCATGTCCTAGAAATGATCGGGCATTCTTTATAGTTTGAGGGCAGACAAATTTCTAATCAGATCAATTCTTGCCTTGTCAACTTTCTTGCCCTTAGACGATACAATGTGACCTAAGACAATGTCTTTTATTACCCTGAAATGAAGTTTTTCCCAATCGAGCACGAAATTGGCTTATTTGCACCTTATCAACACCTTTTCTAGGTTGGCCAGACATAAATCAAATGAGTCACCATAAACAAAAAATTCATCCGTGAACACTTCAAAAAAATTTTCGGTCATGTCACTAAACAAGCTTAGCATACATCTTTGGAATGCTGTAGGAGCATTACAAAGTTCAAAAGGCATCTTTTTGAAAGCAAATGTGCCAAAAGGGCATGTGAATATGGATTTCTCCTGGTTATTGAGTACTATCTCAATTTGATTGCACCCAAAATATCCATGTAAGAGATAGTAAAATTCATGGCCTGCAATTCTTTCTGGGACCTGATCAAGAAAGGGAAGGAAAAATGGTATTTTCTAGTCACCAAATTGAGTTTTCGGTAGTCAATACACATTCGTCATCCTGTGACAACTTGAGTTGGTACTAGTTCATTGGCATTATTTTTTACCACTGTGACCCCAGACTTTTTGGGTACAACTTGGGTTGGACTAACCCATTTGCTATTGGAGATGAAAAAGATTATTCCTACATCTAAGAGTTTGAGTACCTCAGTTCTCACAACTTCCTTCATGTGAGGATTTAGTCATCGCTGCATTTGATGTGAGGGCTTTGAGTCCTCTTCAAGGTATATAGCATGATTGCAGATTAATGGGCTTATACCTTTCAAGTCAGCTATGATCCATCCAATAGTACTTTTATTGCTTTTAGGAACTTCAATCAGTTTAGACTCTTGCAAGTCTGTAAGCTTTGATGAAATTACCACTAGGTATGATTCATCTTTTTCCAAGAATGCATATTAGAGGTCAGATGGGAGCGGTTTCAATTCAGGCTTTGGTGGCCTGTCACTTGATGAGAGTGGTTTTGTACCACTTAGTGAAAGTTCCTTGAATTTGGGTGTCTTTGTCTCAACAGCATGAGTAGGGCAACTTTGTGAGTTTGGGTCATCATTTATTGACTCGGATAAGATAGACTTTATCAGAGATGATTCAGCAGGGTTCTCGCAAAATGTGTCATTCAGATGTTCCTGAACCAATGACTCAATAGAATGTATTTCTCTCACTTCTTGGTCCTCTCCTGGATGTTTGACAATATTGAAAATATTCAGTTCAAGGGTCATATTCCAAAAATTTAATTATGTGACTCCATTCCTGCAATTGATTACTACATTGGAAGTTACTAGGAAGGGTCGACCAAGAATAATGGGAATTAGACTTTTTGAATGCATTGCTAGCTGAGTATCCAGAACAATGAAGTCAATAGGGAAGACAAATTTGTCCACTTGGACAAGTACTTCTTCAACAATACCCCTCGAAATTTTTATAGATCTATCTGTCAACTCAAGTGTGACACAAGTGGATTTGAGTTCATTAGTGCTTTCTCTATTTTGAAATTTCCAGTGACACATGACACTATTGGACATCTAGGGTCCTTGTATTTTGGAGGGGTGTTGCATTGAAGCAAGGTGCTGACTTGTTCTGTCAGGAAGGCTTTTTTTAGGATATTTTGGTTTCTCTTGACTGTGCACAAATCTTTCAGAAAATTGGCATAGGCCGAAACTTGTTTGATTACATCCAAAAGTGGGATGTTGATCTTTACTTGCTTTAAAATCTCAGGTTGGTTGCTCACTTTCTGGACTATTTTTAGTCATTGAGAAAAAGGAGCTGGAATAGGGCATGAAGGGTTTTTTTCTTTTAACGGTTCCAGCTCTTGTTCAATCACAGGCTCAAGTTCTTTTTCAATTTCAAGTTCAATCGCAACTAGTTTAGGCTCAAATGGTGAAGTGACTGGGATTGACTCAGGCTTTGCCTTGGAATCAACATGTTTCTTTGATGGTTTTGTCAATCACTTTGCCACTTCTCAGAGTAGTCACAGCTTGGGCTTGGGCTTGTCAGTGTTCCATGATCGACGGGTTCCCCAATTGAAATTGGCCTTGTGGATGTTTCAGTTGGGCAGGCAACTTGCCCTTTTCGCATGTGCTCATAGACTGGGTCAACTTTTGGATGTGGCTTTTAAGATCTTCGAAGGACTGGGTGGTCTATGTTTTGAAATCGGTGAACGCTTGTGTGGAATGAGTGTTGTAGTTCATTTGAGTTTGCACGAACTGGTTGAGTGTATCCTCAAGGCTCCTTTTGTGTGGTGGTTAGTATGGTTGGTAGGCGAGAGGTACTTGAGGTGGTGGATGTGAACTTTGTGGTTGGATCATGGAAGTTAGTTGTGTGTTTCTCCGACTGAAGTTTGGATGGTTCCGCCACCCTGGATTGTATGTTTCAGAGTATGGGTTGGAGTAGGGCTTGTTGAAGTTGGAGATTGCATTTGTTTGTTCCAACCAAATTTTCTTGAATGCTGGGATGGTAGGACACTCCCCAGTAGGATGTGCTGTCAATGCATAGATCTCACACACTTGTTCTGTGGAAGGGTCAACATCAACTTGATAAACCTTTTTCATTTCTAAAGCTTCAAGCTTTCGAGACAAAGTGGACATTTTTGCTCTCAAGTCATCATCATATCTCAAGACATACTTACCCCCTTAGGAAGTAGATGGTATAGCTTCAACCGTAGTAAGAGAGGTTGAGTCTCACATCTGAGAACTGTCAGATATGGTGTCAAATAAATTGAATGTCTCCTCCACACTTTTACCCATAAACTCTCCTTGGGTCATCATTTCGACAAACTAACGCAGTCTAGTGGGCAAGGAGTTATAGAAAAATCCTACCATAGTCCAATTCTTAAAAGCATGGTGTGGGTAGGCTTGGAGCAGATCTTTGAATCTCTCCCAACTTTGGTAAAATATTTTCTCTTCTTTTATCAAAAAATTCATGATTTGTCTTTTGAGTGTGTTGATCCGATGAAAAGGAAAAAAAATTGAAAAATTCATGTTGGAAAGTCTGCCAGTTAGGCATTGAAAGAGCTTTGAAAGAATTTAGCCATTGTTTAGCTTTATCTCTCAGTAAGAAAGGGAAAAGTTTTATCTTGGCTAGTTCAGAATTGTCTTGAAATGTTCCACACACTTCCTCGAAATCTTTCATGTGCAGATACAGCTTTTCTGTATCAAATCCATGAAACACAGGTAACAATTGTGAAGTCCTCGACTTTACAGTAAAGGGGGTGCATCTAGAGGGAATACAAAACATGAGGGGACACTATTTCTTGTGGAATTTAAGTAATCCCTCAAAGTTTGAGTGTTAGGTATTTCCTTTTCCCTCATAGGAACTTCTCCGTTTCTATCCTATTTTGTCATAATACTCTCACAAGAGGCCGCTACTAATCTAGGTGAATTTGGTTCAAACTGATTCACAGACCCAGAAGATTATGTTGGCAAATTTTGATAGTGAGGAGCATTCTCAGATATAAAATAAATAAAATTAAAAAAAATTGTTCATAGTAAACCAAAGAATATATACCGAAAGAAATGTATTTACCTTTTACCATAAAACACTTTTTATAGTTCTCCGGCAACGGGGCAAAAAACTTGACTTAATCCGAATTATGTACACCCAAGTGCAAGCCTGTAGTGTAAACCCCCACATGTTTAAAAGTAATATAATGATAGATTATTTAGTAATTTAATATATGTAATTGTGTAGAAATGAACCATGGGTTATAACCGTAGGAAATGTTAATATTGTAAATATTAGTCAAAACTTGATTTCAGCTCATGAACATAAGAAATTATTTGTAATAGAACTTATATCAACTATGTGTGAGGTGTAAATGTATATTGTATAGGTTTAGGTTATTTTTTGAAGGGTTTGGAATGGATTGGAAAGGAAAAATAGAGAATATAGGCGAAACTTGGCAAACCCTTCCGGAACAGCCTTCTGAAAGGCCCGACACCAGTAGCTAAACCCTATCGGAAGAGCCTTCCAGATGGGAACCCTACCAGAAGGGCCTACCGGTAGACCCGAAAGAAATCTAATTTATGCACAGCAAAGTCGGGATTTCGGCCATTTAAAACACCCATTTTCACTACATTTTACCACATTACATTCCACTCTCACCCTAAACACTTTAGAACCCTAAGAGAAGATTAAAAAAAAAGAAGAAAGAGGAGAAATGAGGTCTCTAGAGCTTGGGCTTTTGATTAGAACTTTGAAATCTTTGATTCAAGGTAGGGGTTTTCTTCCTATTCTCTTACATTGAGGGTAGGGCTTATATGTATGTACTCTTTTCACTCTAAGCTTATATGTTTAGTATAAAATCATTGATTCTTGATATCCTTGTGAATATTACCATATTTTGAACAATACTATGGTTGGTTAACCATTAAATCCGTTTCTTGACTCAAAACTCTACTTTTCTAGAGAGATGAACTTTTCTCTAAATCTTTCTTTTATTCTTGATTTCAAAATCTTAGTGTTTCATATTGAACAAAAAAATGGTATTTATGATGGTCTCTTGTACATTTTCTTATATTGCTCATTGTACATCTACATGATAAAATTGGGGATTTTTTAGGTATGTTTGTAAAATGAGAAATTGTGGATTTTGTATTTATTTGGAATTGTTGGTGAATGGAGAATATTTTGGTTTTCTCATTTGTATGGTTGTTGTGATGGACTTGAATTGTCATCGAGAGATACCGTAGAGTGTTAGAGGTTAGTCTATCCCAATGGGGGTGAGATGGTTTCCTAACACTTGTAGTGAATTTTTATTTGGTACTGTGACCACTATCGTTCACTGTAGTTCGACCTAGAGGTGATATACCTGTCCTGGGGAGGGATTCGTCACTATCATTGGGATGGTAGATGCCCTTTCCCGAAGAGATTATGATTTGTTGGTTGTGATGGGTGGACTAAGTATAATCGTTGGGCATATTTTTGAGAAGTAATCAACGTACATGACAACGGGATGAACCAATATACATGAGAATATGATTTATTGTTGAGGAATGTAGTTTATCGTTTTTGTTTAATTATTGTTATTGTTTAAACTTGAGATCTGTTTAAATGTCCCTTGATATTCGCGAAAGGAGACTGACCTCTTTTATATGTTTCAAAAAAACTTTGTATGAGTTTGGGAGGAATGTTGCTACAGAGCTTAGTGCTCACCCCCTACTTAACAACATTTTCAGATTATCCCCTCGAGGAAAAGCTGGGAGTTGATGAGCGAATGCATTGGAAAAGCTCCCATAGAAGGGAATGTAGATCCCGAGGGAGAGGCTTAGTATTCTATTTCCTTCTGTGATAAACTAGAAAATTCATTTTGAGGCAATGTAAAGTCTAACATTATTTTTATGTTTCCTCTACCAAGTGTAATTTAATTCTTCTGGGATGTAAATGTCATTGTTTGGCGTATTCTTTTGGATAATGTTGTAAGTATTTTATGGAGGATGAATGAAGTCTCATTTATTGATGGATTATTTTAGTGCTCTTATGATGTAAATAGTTTTAGAATGTAATACCGTCCAGAGTAGTTTTTGGGGCGTTACATGTGATAATAATCCTATTTGAGTCCGGAGTCAAATCCACAGGAAACTGTTGTTGGTATTTTAAAGTAAGCAGTAGCAGAGGCTGAATGATTGTGATCCTTGTGATTTGAAGTTTGAGTGATGGATGGTGATTTTCTGAACGGAATATAAGATTCTTTCCAGGATGGTTTTCTAGAAAAAAATATAAGATATGTTCGAATTAAAAAGAAAGTCACTCACTAAATTTAAGATAGGTTCAAGTTAAAAAGAAATTCACTCTTTAGTTCGAGGATCTGCTCATGTAGTTAATCATCCGGTTTATTATAATTATGTTTGATAACTCAATAAACTCTCGTGTCAATGACAAGTTAATCGGAAGATAAAGATGGACTGTGAGAATTAAGTACATGATTCCGATGTCTTTCTAGAACTTTACAAGAATTGAGTGTGCCGAAAGTCAACCCGTGTACAAACAAACAAGTGTTTCTACAAAGTATCCAATCATGGCGTTGATATTTCATTCTTTAAATGAAGTACAATAAAGGGGAGGATTGAAGCATAGTCATAAGGATCTAGCTGGGGTACTTACCAGGAAACGAAAGATATTTCTATGCATGAGTCATCCATGTCATAGAAATAACCATGATTATACAAAGTACCTTAGCTTTGCAAGATGCAATCAATCATCCAATAAGCAAGGGGATATAACCATTAAGCATTAGAACAAAGCACAAATATAACTTCCAGATAATTTATACATGTCCTTCACCTCTTACTAAAGAGTGAATAAGAAACTACTCACTCTTCATGGCTTTGGTAAAGCTAGAAAAGTGAGTGATTCTCATCCATTCCAGTAGAGAACTTAAAAAATAAAAGAAGAGTGAATCATGTTTCACACTTCACGGCTTTGGAAAAACTCTCAAAAAGTGGAAGAGTTTCACTCCTCTAAGAAAGAAGGAAGCTCAAGCTATGGAACTGAAAGACATAAACAACAAAAGTAGAAGAAAGTTAGTCACTTTGGGAGGATTTCCACCACAACCAAAGGATGGGCTATATCTCTTGATAAATAAAAGCAAGTACAACTATAAGGGGATTCTAACCCTCCAACGTGGTTGCTCCAGCTAGTAGATAAAAGATTAACTAAGCAACTACAAGGAGAGTCAAAGCCTCCATCATGGTTATTATAGCATGTATGTAATGACTACAAGTAAATAGAGAAACTAAAACTCTTAATACAAGCAAATGAATCTAGCTAAATGAGTGGGAGTCTAATCCTCCTTTCAAACTCTAGTTCCTTAATGTTACAAGAGAAAAAAACTACAAGTTGTTCTAGAGAAAAAGCTTCCCTTTACAAGCTCCCAGCATGGGAGTATTTATAGGCAAGGGGAAAGAAAAAAGAAGGTGAATAGTTTTTGCCGCCCAAGTTCACCAACTAATCTGCAGATAGTCTATAGGGGACATTCAAACGTAGTTGACGTTCAAACGTTGTTCTGTTTTTTTCCAATGTGGACGTTCGAACGTTGTCTGGCATTTGAACGCCAGATGGGGTTTGACCATATCACTCAAGTGGCCTGTGGTCCTCTGTGGAAATGTTCTTCCATACTCCATGCAAAGCTTGGCCTTTTACACTCATTACCCAAGTCTTCAGTGGACGTTCAAACATGGTCTGTCGTTCGAACGTGGTACTCAAGTGCACTTCTTTATTTGTTGCAACACGACATGGCTTCATGTCTGGTCTTATCAGTTCTCTAGTGTACGTTTGATTAGTACTCAAATATAGCATATTATTATGCCTTTTTTGGTTTAATTATACTTTGATGGAGTTTAAATGATGACTTTCAGGTTCTAAAGTAAAAAAAAGGTTCAAGGATGACAAAAAGTACATTTGAATGTAATTCCAGCACATTAGGGAACAAAATTGAGAAGCTTGGAACAGAGTAGTACCGTTCGAACGCTACATATAGTTCGAACGTCCACTTGAACCAAGCTAAGACCAAACTGCTGAGACAAGATGCGTTGCAGCCAAGAACCAAAACCCTTGAGAATTAAGTACTACGTTTGAACGTCACCTACCGTTCGAACGTCTACTGAAGCACTGACGAGACCAGACTAAATGAAAATATGGGGTGTAGCAGCAAATCTATGACAAGTTTTGCATGGAGTGTGGTAGGAGATATCCATAGAGGACCACATGCCATTTGACGTTTGAGTGATATGTACAGATCTCATCTAGCATTCGAACGCCCTTAAAGCAATGACAAAAGACACATTCGAACGTCACTCACCGTACGAACGCCCTTAGAACAAAAATAGCAAAGACGTTCGAATGCTAGATACTGTTCGAACGCCCTTGACAGACTGCCTGCAGAGTGGGTGGGTTTTCACTTTGACTTCAGCGACGAGAACTATTCCTTCACCCCCCCCTTTTGCCTTCCCCTTGCCTATAAATACACCCATATTTGGAGAGCAAAGGGCCAGCACTAGACAGAATTAAGGGCAGCAATTCAGGAACTCTCCCTTTCCTATTGTCTTAATTTTCTTTTTTGCTAGAGAATTGGGAAGTTTAGACTCCCATTCCTTTCTTTACATTAATGTTTACATTTGCATTTATTTACGAAGTGTAGTTTCTTTAGTAACTTCTAGTCTTTACATTTATGCTATTACATACATGCCTTTATTTATGTCTTGCAACTTCTATTGTTTGAGCTCCCTTCTTTCTAAAAGGAGTGAAAATCTTCCACTTTTCTAGATCTTTGCTAAAGCCGTGAAGGGTGAAACGTGATTCACTCATTCTTTATTGAAGATTAGCTCTTTGTTATTGTGCTTTTATTTTGCAACGTTCTCTAATTAGAGGGATGAGCATCACTCACTTTTCTAGTTTTACCAAAGCTATGAAGAGTGAGTAGTTTCTCATTCATTCTTTAGTAAGAGGTGAAGGGCATGTATTGATTATCCAGAAAATATATTTATGTACTGTCTAATGCTTAAATGTTTATCCCCTTGTGTATTGGATCATTGATTGTATCTAGCAAAACCAAGGTACTTTGTATAATTGAGAGTCTTTCTATGACACAGATAACTCTTGCATGGAAAGACTCCTCGTTTCAAGGCAAGTACCTCGGCTAGATCTTCATGACTACCCTTTGATCATCCCCATTATTGTGCTTCATTCAAAGAATGAAATATTTAAATTAGAGTTGGATGTCTTGTAGAATCTCTTGTTTGTTTGTATGCAGGTTAAGTCTCGGCACAAGCAATTCTCGTAAACTTCTAAAAACACATTGGAACCATGGTCTTAATTATCACAGCCCATCTTTACCTTTCGATTAACTTACTGTTGACACGGGAGTTAATTGCGTTATTAAGCATAAATATAACAGACCGGATAATTGAGTATATGTCCTGATCCTCGAACTAAAGAGTGACTTTTCTTCCATTTAAATCAATCTTATATTTTGTCTAGAAAACATTATTGGAAAGAATTTCATATTTAATCCAGGAAAAATATTCCAATCTCATAATCGCAAATTTCACAGGTTACAATCAATTGGTCTCCACCACTGTTTACTTTAAAACACCAACGCAACAAGTTCCATGTGGCTTCGACTCCGGACTCAAACCGGATTGTTACTACAACTTGGCTGCTTGTACCTGGGTGTACACATTTCGGATCAAGTCAAGTTTTTTGCGCCGTTGCCGGGGAGCCTTTGTAAAAGTGTTTTAAGGTAAAAGGTAAAAAGATCTTTCTTTTTTGTATATATTCTTTAGTTTACTGCAAATAATTTATTTTGTTTCCATTTATTTTATGTCTGAGAACACTCCTCACTATAAAAATTTGTCGGCAAAATCTTTTGGGTCTGTGAACCAATCTGAACCAAATTCACCTAGATAATTACAGACTTTTGTGAGAGTATTATGACAAATAATGATAGAAATGGAGAAGTTTCCATGAGGGAGGAAGAAGTGCCTAACATTCAAATTTTGAAGGATTACTTAAATTCCATAAGAAATAATGTCCCCTCATATTTTGTATTTCCTCCAGATGCACCCCCCCTTTTACTGTAAAGTCGGGGACTGCACATTTGTTACCTATTTTCCATGGGTTGAATACGGAGAATCCGTATTAGCATATAAAAGATTACGAGGAAGTGTGTGGAATATTTCAAGACAATTCAGAACTTGCCAAGATGAAACTTTTTCCTTTCTCTCTAAAGGACAAAGCTAAACAATGACTAAATTCTTTAAAATCTCTTTCCATGCCCACCTGGAAGATCTTTCAAAATAAATTTTTTAGAATATTTTTTCCCTTACATCGGACCAACACACTCAAAAGGCAAATCATGAATTTTTCAGTGAAAGAAGGGGAAACATTTTACCAAAGTTAGGAGATATTTAAAGAACTACTCCAAGCCTGCCCACACCATGCTTTTGAGAATTGGACGTTGGTAGGATTTTTCTATGACTCCTTGCCCACTAGACTACGTCAGTTTTTTGAAATGATGGCCCAAGGAGAGTTTATGGGTAAAAGTCCGAAGGAGGCATTTAATTTCTTTGACACCATATCTGACAGTTCTCAGATATTGGACTCAGCCTCCCCTACCACTAGCGAAGCTAGACCATCCACTTCCCAAGGAGGAAAGTATGTCTTAAGAGAAGATGATGACCTGAGAGCAAAAATGTCTACCTTTTCTAGAAAGCTTGAAGCTTTAGAGATGGAAAAATTCATCAAGTCAATATGGGTCTTTCCACAGAACAAGTGTGTGGAATCTGTGTATTAACAGGACATGCTAGTGGGGATTGTCATACCATCCTTTCATTCAAAGAAGTCTTGTTGGAACAAACAAATGCAATCACTAACTTCAACAAGCCTTACTCCAACTCATACTCTGAAACATACAATCAATGGTGGTGAAATCACCCGAACTTCAGTTGGAGGAACACACAACCAATTCCCATGAACCAACCACAAAATTTACAACCACCATCTAAAGGACTTCCCCCATATCAACCTTACCAACCACCACACGAGAGAAACCTTGAGGATACACTGAACCAGTTCATGCAAACTCAAATGAACTTCAATGCCCATTCCACCCAATCTTTCACTAAGTTCAAAGCACAGACCACCCACTTCCTCGAAGATCTTAAAAGCCACATTCAAAGGTTGACCCAATCCATAAGCACACAAGAAAAGGGCAAGTTTCCTACCCAACCAAAACCTCCACAAGATCAAGCTCAAGTTGTCACTACACTAAGAAG
>CM042196.1:15536652-15549119 GCA_023539305.1 Ilex asprella
AGCTAAAGTTTGTCCGACCGAGCAAAGGGCAAGATCCAACCGAGCAGATAAATAGGCTATTCTAGCAGAGCTAAAATTGGTCTAACCTAGCAAAGGATAAAACTCAACCGAGCAGACAGCTAGAATATCCCAGCCAAGCTAAAATTGGTCCGACCTAGTAGAGGATAAAACTCGACCGAACAGACAACAAGGTTGTCCCAGCCGAGCAGAGGATAAGATCCGACATTTGAACTTATCAAAAAACTCAAAAAGGAAGGAATGAGTTGGGTCCTCGTCATGACTGAGTTGTTTTAAACAGTAAATGTGGTGCTAAAAAAATGCCTACAATTCAAGCATTCTGGTTAAACAAATTGACGAAATTACAAAAACGGCAAGAGAAATTGCTGGAGAAATATCAGCAACCTCCCAACTAGAGCCGCCTAACTAGATGAAGGTATGCCACCTTGAATCGAAAATCATGAAAACTCTAACTGAACAGAGATCTCAAAAGGCACAAGGAGCCATGATGAAAGGTACACTAAACTCTCCTTGTCTTCTTGAAATTTACTCAGTACTATTTACTGACTTAAGCATTAGAGTGTCTTTGATCAAAGATTTCGATCTTGGGCAATTTGTTCATTTTTTAGTTGAGGGAAGACTGGGAGATTAACTTCAAAAGTACATCAATCTTTTAATTCCTCTAAGAGGTACTCTCAATTTTTTGCCTCTTACATTTGGCGTCGTATATGGGAAACGATGATCAAGTTTTTGTGAATTGTAAATATATAAGTACTCGATCGATCTTGCCCTATAATATGACGAGCATTGTGGATAAATTTGTATGTGCAACAATTGAGATCGCGAGCATTGCATACAAGAGCTAGTTCATCATGGTTTTCGATATTTCTGCCTTGCGTGATGCAAGTTGTATCATGAAGCAGAATTATTCATCTTCCAGAACCACAAACTGTTGGTTGTGGTATTTTCCTTCCATGGAATTTGTTTTTAGAACTAAGTTAGTTGACTTTTATTTGGGCCCCATGCAACCAGCACAAAGGTTGTATGTGTTGAAAATAGTTATTTGGAACGACTATGCTACGACTGAGCAGATAGCTAGGCTATTTTGGCCGAGTTAAAATTGGTCAGACCTAGCAAATGATAAAACTCGACCAAGTAGATAGCTAGGCTATTTGGATTGAACTAAAGTTAGTCCAGCTGAGCAGAGCAAGTAACTAGGCTATCCGGGCCGAGCTAAAGTTGGTCCCACTGAGCAAAGGGCAAGATCCGACCGAGCAAATAGCTAGGCTATCTCGGTCGAGCTAAAATTGGTCTGATCGAGCAAATAGCTATGCTATCCTGGCTGACCTAAAATTAGTCCAGCCGAGCAGAGGATATCTTATAAGAGCGATGAGAACGTGCAACTGGAACATTCATCATGGTTTTTCGTATTTCTACATTGTGTGATGGACGTTGTCTCATGAAACAAGAAGAATTATTCATCTTCCAGAAGCATAAACCGCTGGTTGTGGTATTTATGTTCCATGGAATTTGTTTTTGGAACAAAGTCTATTGCCCTTTATTTGGGCTCCATGTGACCAACACAAAGAGACAAGTTTGGGACTTTCTAGTATGTTTTGGATGCCAAAGAATACTTTAAAGATTAGTTTTACCTATAATATGAGACTAGTCAATAGGTGATTGGCCTAAAATATGATATATAACGTCTTTAACATAATTGAATCATCTTGAGCATATAACAAAGAAACCCAAGAAGGTCAATTGTTTGATACCGTAAAAAGACCCAAGAGGGTCAATTACTTGAACCGATGCAGGGTCAACTAATTAGAATTAAATGTGATGACTCCAAGAGGAATCAAAGTGTACCACTTGATTCCCGGTACATAAGTGATGAAGTTCAACATCAGACGACAAACTTAATAGCTTATAGCAATATATATACTCTGGTTTATTTCGCATGGTAGAACTTATCTGTTGTCTTTGCCTGTATCACACTTGATACTCAATCTTTTTATGGATCCGACACATATTCCGCATTAATCTCACACATGGGAGATAAATTATGAAACTTGGTGCCTTTTAGATGATTTAATTTTTACAATGGTTTATGACCATTCTTGATCCAAACACGAGGAAGTACTTGACTAATAGAGTCGGCCTACGAGAAAGAGGCCCATGGGGGCCAATTACCTAATTGATATTCGACCGAAGAGGTCAGTCAATGAGAATTATATAAGATAACTATAAAGAGGGATCCAAGTGTGAAACTTGATTTCTTAATTCCTAGTAGACTAGACATACATAAATAAAGACTGACTCTCTACCAAACTGGTGGTTTTGGTATTGAACCAAATACTCACAGGCTGCATAAGAAATTAGTGGAATATGGCTCCCTCGTTAGAATGAGTAATCAATACCGCAAAGATGGTTGTGATCAAAATCTATTGTTTATTAGAAATATATGCAGATAAAAGGAAGATGGATCTCTGCATATAAGCCCTACGTAGTTGGCCCATGGTATGAGAATCCTTTGACTTTGTTTTTTATGTTTGACATGCTAGTAATTTGAGTATACATATGTGTGATGAATATATGACACCCATAATCTGGCATGTTTTGATAGGTAAGAGATCTAAGAGAAAAATATGATTTTTTTCCAGAGATAATTTGATTGTCATGATATTTGTTTTTTTCCATTTTGCTATATTATGTTTTGGAGATAACTCTATTATTTATGCTATAAATAATGACACATGGAGTTTTTGAGATGACCCAATTTTTACGATGGAGTTGGCCAATGAGAAAGAGGACCAAGAAGACATAAAAATCGATATGACAAAGATCCAAGAGGATCAATTACTTGATACCGAAAGAAATTCAAGAGGGTCAATTGTTTGATATTCGACTTGAAGTGTCAACCAATAAGAATTTTTTTTTTAAAATTCGAGGAGAATTAGAGTGTACCACTCAATTCCTAATATGAAGAGCCTACATGAGTAGAGATTAACTCTCTATGGACATTGGTGAGACCCAAGAATTTAGCTACACATGATCACGTTGGAAGTAAGCAACATCCATTATCGGTGTAGTGTGTCACTATGCCCAATAAACATTGGCTTAAGATCAAGCTTCTCCTAAGTGGAGTATTACTCAAGTTACAAATCTGTGGAGATATCTTGTTATGATGATTCAACATTTTCAAATAAACTCTCTTTTGGCTTCAAGGGTCCAAAGTGTCTTCTCTTAGCCCACTGAATTATGAACTATGAAGAATCCTTAGAAAGCTTTGGTTTGATTATCTATTTGAGCTTACATCAAACATGGATCTAGCATTAGAATCTCATAACAGATTTATTAAAGCTATCTACTTATCATGATGACAAAGGAGGTTAATCAATTAGAAAAAGACACCCAAGGGATACAATATTTGATACGACAAAGTGATCAAAGATGCTAAGAAGTATGATACGGACATGATTTATCTTGACTTTATCAAAAAATATACGACTCGAGAGGTCATCTTACTAAACACGCCAATGGTGGTTAATTATGTGATACTTGAGAAAGAGACCCAAGAAAAACAATTACTTAATTGACATTTGGCCCCGAGACTAAAAAATATTTTTAGTTAAGAAGGACTAGATTGTGGAATCAGAGTGTACCACTCGATTGATATAGTCATCCATCTCATTGAATAACTATTTCAAAGAAAGAGAAATTATTTACTGCAAGTATTCTTCACCCATACGCTAAGTGACAAACACATCCATTAGTCCTACCATTGAGGCATTTGGATGAACACCAGAAGTGCGCCTCTCGTGCTAATGTTCATGACTTCCATTAGCCCTAAATAGCCTTTCAAAGCATCCAGAAACTCTAACATCAACACCAACAATTGGAGATAGATCGAGAGAACATCTAGATCAGAGGAGGAGGACAAAAGATCAAAGAAAAATAGGCGACACAAAGCCCAAGCAATCATGATTCCATTGTTGATGTTGTAGAATTTTTCGGGAGGCTTCGTATTACACACACACTTATAGCCACTTGAATTATTATCTACCACAAGAGCTAGTTGAAATGGGAGCCGAGATCCTCAAGTATGGCAAAATTAAGGGTTGGGTTGTGTCGTGCTCAACCCCTCTATTTGGACTGAACAATCGATACAAGCCAAAATAAGAATCAACATCCTTTTATAAATGATACGCTTGAGCCCTTGAGTTGGGATATATCACTTCAATGGAGTACCTCCTTCAAGTGAAAAGGATTGGGTTTTAAAGCTAATCTTTTTGTGGAGTACCTACCACAAGAAAAATGTCTAATAGCGGAGTACCTCCCACGAATGAATAAGATTAAGCTTCAAAACTAATCTTTTTGTGGAGTGTCTACCACAAGAATGATGTCTAATGGCAGAGTACCTCCTGCGAGTATATGAGATTGAGCCATAAAACTAATTTTTGTGGAATACCTACCACATCAAAGACCCGAGAAGGCTCGGGCATAGGCCAACCAATTATTAAGGCAGGTAGGAAAAAACCTGACAAAAGCAGGGACCTAGCTCAGGTGCAGCCATCCGATCAAACTTAAGCTCGTGGCTAGGCACGATGGTGTAAGCCAAATGGGTAAAGTTTGAAGACCAATAAGATTGGCGGATCAGTGCAAGTGTCACAATAAGTGACCAAGATCTTATGCTCTAACCTTTCAACAAGGCAGGTCCTCTTGGCTAGGGGAAAGGGGGCCACGATTTGAATTTTTCTTACGTATTGAACTCCCGAGCCCTTCATCGAGGTGGGAATTCTGTGCTAGAGGAAAGGGACACAAAAAATATCTTTTTATAAGAAACAATACAAGACATTTAATGAGAGAAAGGATTGTAAAAAGGGAATATCTTTTAGTGTGCCGCATGAAAAATATTCTCTGGGGCAAACGAAGGGTTCGATAAATTCTGATCATCATCTGACAATTAGACTTGGGCACGTGACAGGTTGCATGTGTTGAAAATAGTGATTTGAAACGACTATACTATGACCGAGCAGATACGTAGGCTATCCTGGCTGACTTAAAATTGGTCCAACCTAACAAAGGATGAAACTCGACCGAGTAGATAGCTAGGCTATTCAGGTTGAGCTAAAGTTAGTCCAATCGAACAGAGAAAATAACTAGGCTATCCGGGCCGAGCTAAAGTTGGTCCAATTGAGCAAAGGGCAAGATCCGTTTGAGCAGAAAGCTAGGTTATCCCGTCCGAGATAAAATTGGTCCGACCTAGCAAAGGGTAAAACTCAACCGAGCAGATAGCTAGGCTATCCAGGAGGAGCTAAAATTGGTCTAACCTAGTAGAGGATAAAACTCAACCGAACAGACAGTTATGTTGTCCCAATCGAGCAGAGGATAAGATCCGACAGCCGAACTGATCAGAAAACTCAAAAATAAAGGAATAAGCTCGGTCCTCATCACAATCGAGTTGTTTAAAACACTAAACGTGGTGCTAGAAGGATGCCTACAGTTCAAGCATTCTGGTTAAACAAATTGACGAAATTACAGAAACTGCAAGAGGAATTTCCAGAGAAATATCAGAAACTTCTCAACTAAAGCCGCCTAACTGAAGGAAGGTATGCTACCTTGAATCGAAAATCATGAAAACCCTAATCGAACAGAGATCTATAAAAGGCATAAGGAGCCATGGTGAAAGGTACGCTGAACTCTCCTTGTTTTCTTGCAATTTACTCAATACCATTTACTGACTTAAGCGTCGGAGTGTCTTCGATTGAAACACTTCGATCTTGGGCAGTTTGTTCATTTTGGAGGTGAGGGAAGACTAAAAGATCAAGTTCAAAAGCACATCAATCTTTTAATTCCTGTAGGAGGTACTTTCAATTTTTTGCCTCCTACAGTACATTTTTTATTGATCTAACTTTAAATTATTTCTTAGGTTATGCGAATAAAATCTGATTGTATTTATTTTAGACGAGCTATACCCAATTGCCTCATAAAACACGAAAAAATTGACTTTCTCGAAATTCAACGAGAATTGACTGTGTAACTATATTTTGCGAAACAAATCTAATGGTAATATCCATTTCTTCATCTGAGTTCTAGAAAAATTTAGACTTTTAACACGCACCATAATGACTAATTATTGTTTTGCTCTTTATAATAAAATTTTAATTTTTCTGATTTTTACAACTTTGGTAACATTACAACATCAAAAGAAAATTTTAATATAATTTATGGTTAACATAGAATGATTATGGTTAAGGTTACTAGTACATCAACAAATTTAACTTTTATTTTGGTTAATATTATGATAACTGTGGATAATAATACGAACTTAAAAAGTAAATGTACGACATCAGTTGGATGCACTAGTGTTTTATTTATGAGAAATGTGGTTAAATGTGTCAATCATACTTTTACCATTAAAGAAGTTAAAGTTTGCTCACTATTGAGGTAATTTTATCCACTACTATTGTAAATCTCCCGTTATAGCTGCAATTTTGTCTACTAATGTTGTAAGTTTGTCCATTATTATTGTAAATGTTTCAATTCTTTTGTAAATTTCTCAGATATTTTAATTTTGCTCACTACTGTTGTAAATTTGCCCATTGATGTTATAATTTTTCTCACTACTATGGTATTTTTGTCATTGATGTTGTAATTTTATCCACTATAGTGATAATTTTGCGCACTACTGCTATAATTTTTTCACTGATGCTATAATTTTGTTTACTACTGTGGTAATTTTGTCCATTACCATTGTAAATTTTTCATTGTTATTGTATTTTTTCCACTTATATTGTAATTGTGTCCACTATTTTCATAAATTTTTTACTACTGGTTTAAATTTCTGACTGATGATATAATTTTGCCTTTAATTGATATATATAGACAACGTAAAAAGGCAATCAGTGAAGGGGATTGCCTTACCTTTTACTTCTACACGTGACTAAATTTACTACGTTCTGTAAATGACAACTTTTTGATTGGTACTGAAAAAGCAAATGGGGTTATCTTGTAGAGCTGCTCAATCTTGAAATAAAGGGTTAAGCCGTACAAGGGAAAAATTAGAACAGCAAACATTCAAAATAAATGTCACTTAAAACGGTACTTTTTTAAAAAATAACAATTACTAAAAACAATACTATGGTTTTGTGTTTTATGTTTTATGTTGCACATCTACTGCTATATTGTCAGAACCAAGCATGAAACGAAGACTCGTGCCTTGAAGGCTTGAAGACAAACTAGATTAAGCATTAACGATGGGAACAATTAAGGACATTTAACTTTAAGGTTTTCGTGCAAATTGAGATCAAACATATAATGCTTTAGCCGAGAACCACGGGTACAATGTGTCTTTCATGTGGGGATTCTTTGGAGCAGAAGAAATTGAGTTAGGCTACTGATAGACGGAAACGAGTAGAAATAACAGTATAATAAATAAAAAAAATAAAAAATTAAATCGTTAATTTATACACAAATAACGATTTAAATTTCTGATGATACCCAAATCAGATTCCAAGTGCGAGTTCAGGCCCGGAGGTCAAACCAGGAGATCAGGGGAGACTTGCAGAGCTCAAAGGACCATAGCCAGAGTCCCTCTATGCATAGCAATAGCGGAAAAATATAAGGGAACAGCTGAATGACAGTAAGCATCCCCGAAAACTAAAAACAAGGGATCAGACTTTCAACTAACCAAGATCCACTCCCAAATTCAAGGAAGATTTCATACATGAAAGGCAAGGATCTCGACAGAGATCCCACAGAACCGGAAACAACCCTATAAATACTATATGACGCCTCCCTTGTAGAGGCAGAATCCTAATTTTTCCCATATTGTACTGAAAAGCATCTCGATAATCAATAAAGAAAAAGTGAGCAAGAGTCTCCATTGAAGAGTGGATTAGCCGAGCTCTTTAAGCCGATGAACCACTATATTTCTTCCGTATTGCACGCACTATACCTGACATCATCGTCGCATTCATCTCGCAATCAAATAGCTCAAAATCAACCTCACCATTAAAATCTCATTGTTTTCTCATTTGCGTGAAATAACAACATTAGTTTGGCGTCGTCTGTGGGAACGATTGTTCCTGTTACAAATACGCTGATCTTTCAGTGGCTGATAGTCTCGACTCACAACATGAGTAAAAGCAAAACAAATCCACCATGAGTGCAAGATCATCCAAAAGCTGCCAACAACAGACAACCCCAGAATGAACCAGAGGCTAATCTACCTGTAGGTAACACCTCCACAAACAACCAGTGAGAGGCCCTTCGCCTGGTTAATCAACGCCTAATTGAGCAGAATGAAGAATTTATGAAACTTTTGCAATGCCCATAGGAGGCACGACCGACCTATGAAGGCCAGAATAACCCGCTCTACAAAGAACAACCTCACCTTAACCCTATCAGGGAAGTTAATGAAAGGGGGGGAAACAACCAGTCCATGGGGGAAACCCCCATCTACCCCCTAGGAATGGCCACAACGAAGAAGTACAAAGCCAGAATGCGGGGGAAGAGAGGAATGATTTCTTCCCTTATCAACAAGAAAGAAGAGAACAATATTGGGAGCAGCGCTTCAAGTATATTCAGCAAAAACTCAGCCACAAGAAGGAGGTGGTGAAGGGTAGAGTTCTAGTGACGATGGACGCCCTGGTACAACAAACTAACTCCTCATTCATCACCGGAGTGTTACACTTTCCCCTTCCTCCGATGTTTAGAATGCCACAAATCAAGGTTTTCGATGGAAAGAAAGACCTCATAGATCACCTCAATGCATACAAAAACCAAATGGAACTGCATGGATACCAGGACCCTATGCGTTGCAGAGTTTTTGCCATCACATTGAAGGGCTCTGCCTTAGCA
Source organism: Ilex asprella (assembly GCA_023539305.1). NCBI lineage: Eukaryota > Viridiplantae > Streptophyta > Magnoliopsida > Aquifoliales > Aquifoliaceae > Ilex > Ilex asprella. Next base: position 15,545,512 of record CM042196.1, read on the forward strand.
TGGTTTAATAGGCTCCCTCCAGCAACGATCTACTCCTTCAAAGAGCTATCTATAACCTTTATGTCTCAATTTGTAGGAGCTCGGATTTACTGAAAGTCAAGTTATCATTTGTTAAACGTGAAGCAAGGGTCCCATGAAAACCTGAAATCTTTTGTCCAAAGGTTTAATTTAGAGGAGTCATTAAAAGTGGACGTCCCAGACGAAAAATTTGCCATTACCGCTTTCATAGCTGGACTAAAAATGCAGTCCAAGGACTTGATGTTCTCCATATCAAAGAACCCTTATGCGAGCATGGCTGAGATTCTGGCTAAGGCAAAGAAGTACATCAATGACGAGGAGGCCCTTCTCTCAAAGACGGGGAGCTCTTCCTTACATAAGGAGAAAGGAAAATAATAAAAGAAAAGGGACCGAAGTCCCAAAAAAGAAAAAAGACAAGATAAGTGTCCAAGAAGAGAACGTGATCGTTCTCCTAAGCGAAGAGGAGATATAAGGAATCATTTAGGCCCTCCCCAGCCAGAGTTACAACCGAGGTATGCACCTTGACAGCTGCCTCATCTCACCGCAACGATATCACAGATTTTGTATGAAGTACAAAATGAGAAATTCTTGAGATAGCCACCCCGGATGAAGGCAGATCCAGCCAGGATCATGGCCACCACATGGACGACTACATTCAATTGAAGAAAGAGATCGAGTTCCTGATCCAACGAGGCAATTACGCCGCTATGTTACCCATGACAACCAGAACCAAGCCATTCCACCCCCACCACATCGGCAACAAGTCCCAGCTCAACATCAGCAACCTCTAGGGGAAATTAGAGTAATATCTGAAGGGTTTTCAAGAGGTGGGGAGTCCAGCTCAGCCAGAAAGGCCCACCTGCGCAAAATCAGAGCTAGCGAGGCTCTGGAGGTGCACACTGTCTCCAAGGTGTCACGGCTGAGCACTGTTATAACCTTCTCATATTCGGACTTGGAAGGCTGTCAGCATCCTCATGATGATCCACTGGTAATAAGGGTTGTCGTAGGTAACATGACAATTCATCGTGTTCTAATCGATAATGGGAGCTTTACGGATATTATTTTTGCCTCCGTATTTGATAAAATGTCCATAGATGGGGAAAAATTAGAGCCAATAAGTGCTCACTTATTGGGGTTTTCAAGGAGAGAGGGTGTTACCTTTGGGGTTAATCCTGCTAGTGCTTACTATAGGGGATTTCCCATGCCAAGCCGCCACCATTTGTGAAATTCCTAGTGATAGATGCCCCATCTGCGTACAACATGATGCTACGAAGGTGATTGGCACTCAATTATGACATTTTATTGTGCTTTTTCTGGACTAATTATACTTTGATGGAGTTCAAATGATGATGTTTCAGGAGCTAAAGTGAGAAAAATGGCCAAGGATAACAAATACAACATTTAAGTGTAACTGCAGCATTTGATCAACAAAGGAAAAGCTTCAGGACAACAAGATCGTTCGAACGGTGATCAACGTTCGAACGTTTCCCCTGAACCAGGCAGATGAGGTAAAGGCGTGTTGTAGACAGACCCTGGAGATTAAAACCTAACGTTCGAACACCATGCTATGTTTGAACGCAACATCACGTTCGAACGCTGACCCACTGGGAGCACTGACACGATCTGGTTGACTGAAATACATAGCGTGTGAAGACCTCTATTGCCAGAAGAAGGACCCTCAGGCACATGGTGCCATGATCGACTGCATTGGGTTATTTGTGGACCCTGAGTGCTGCAGAGAGTGGGTGAATGGCCTGACAGAAGACTGCAACCCACATGAAGCTTGGAAATCAACACAGATATACAAGCAAAAACAGCCTTCACGTTTAAACGGAAGGTACCGTTCGAACGGATCCCACAGACAGACTGCAGATCGTCTGATTCTTTGACTAAGCCCCTGATTCTCACCTTGACTTAGGCGTCCAGCACTGCTCTTTCACCCCCTCCCTTGCTCTTCCTTGCCTATAAATACTCCCTTTTGCGGAGCTTTGAAGACACACTTGGGGAAAGAGATCAAGAGCTCTCCTCTTGAAGAATACCTAGTCTTTATATGTATTTTACTGTTTCACTTTAATTCAAGTGTTTACTTTCTAGTTCTTTAATTCAAGTTTTTTACATTTATGCTCCTTTCAATTACTGTAAGTCTTTACTATAGTTGGGAAGTTAATTGCCTACTTGTCTTTATTTCTATTGAGTTGGGAAGATAAATTCCCTACTTTTGTTGTTAAATTCATGTACTTTATGTTCTTGCTCTTACATTAATGCTCTTACTTTCTTGCTTTCAATTAAGTCTTGCACCTTCATTATTTGAGCTCATCTTCTTCTTAGAGGAGTGAAACTCTTCCACTTTTCTAGAGCTTTACCAAAGCCAAGAAGGGTGGAATGTGATTCACTCATTCTTTGTTAAAGATCTAGCTTTCTTTTACTTTCTTTCACTTCTATTGGTTAAGCATCTTCTTCTTAGAGGAGTGAAACTCTTCCACTTTTCTAGAGCTTTCTCAAAGCCAAGAAGGGTGGAATGTGATTCACTCATTCGTCGTTGAAGATCAACTTCGGAGTATCTCTACTTGGAGAGATGAGTACCATTCACTTTTCTAGCTTTACCCAAGCCATGAAGAGTGAGTAGTCCTCATTTACTCTTTAGGGAGAGGTGATCGATATGTAATGACTATCCGGATATTATACTTTTGCATTCCTTTCACACTTCAATGCTTTATTTACTTGCTTAGCGGGAGACTGGATAAGTTAAGCAAAGTTAGGGTAACTTGCACAACCAAAGGATATTTCTATGATCCGGATAACTCCTACATAGAAAGATCCGTTGGTTTAAGGCAAGTACCCTAGCTAGTTATTTGTGTAATCAATGGGTATTTCTATGGTAAATGGATGACTCCTTCTAGAAAGATTCATTGATTCAAAGCAAAGAACCCCGGCTAGTATTTTGTATAACCAATGGATCTTTTCTATGGTAAATGGATGACTCCTTCTAGAAAGATCCGTTGTGTGAGACAAACTTTCTGGGATAGAACTTTAAAGATAAACTCCTCAATCTCTACCACCATTGCACTTCATAAAAAGGATGGAGCTTTAACTCAGTCTATCTTTATCTTCCAATTATCTCACTGTTGACACGGGAGTTAGTTGAGTTATAAAGCACAAGTGTAATACACTGGATAATTCATTACATATCCTGAACCTCGAACTAAAGAGTAACTTTAATTATATTGGAATCTTATATTTTGTCTAGAAAAAAAAATCTCTTGAAAAGAATTTAATATTCTGTTCAATAAACCATCCACTTCTCACAAAACTCAAAAAGGTTACAATCAATCGGTCTTCATCACAGCTTACTTTGAAAACACCTAAACATATTCCCTGTGGATTCGACTCCAGACTCAAATAGGATTATTACTACAGCTTGACCGCCTGCACTTGGGTGTACACATTCCAGATCAAGTCAGAAAGCCTTCGCTTAATGCCATGAAAGTCATCCCCTCTGTCTATCATCTGGTTATGAAGTTTTCTACGAAAAATGGAGTCGGAGTGGTCCGAGGAGACCAGCGTATGGCCAAAGAATGCTACACTGCCTC
>CM042196.1:15559538-15573718 GCA_023539305.1 Ilex asprella
ATATATATATATATTTTATGATCATGATATTTGACCTAAATTATAGTCATTCGACTCATTTTTATTAAAAAAATATTACTTATAACATAAAGTTTAATCATACAAAATTATAATCGATGACCTAATTAGCGTGTCAATTATTAATTAATATACGAGTCGTCACAAATTGGGAAGGACCTTTCATTATCTCCAAGGTGATAAGACTTGAAAATTATGAGTTGCAGACCGAAAAATGGAAGATCTTACCTCATTCTTGGAATGCAGAGCATCTTAAAAGATTTTTTCAATAAGTTTCCTTTGTAAGAGGATATTATCAATAGAATAGTGAGTCTTTCATTTATTTCAGCAAGATCCTTCTGAGTAGCCATAGACAAGCTCAACATCTCAGAAAGTTTCTAAGTAGCCAGGTAGCTGCTAATAACCCTAAGTTCATAAAACAAATATGAGCCATGTAGCTCGGGGTAAATTCAAGAGTCACGCAGCACAGGAAGAACTGCCAAGTTCATAAAACGAATATGATCAATGCAGCTCAGAAAGAACTTTTCAGTTCATAAAATCAAAATGAGCTCTACAGCTCAAGATAAACTTTTTAGTTCATAAAACCAAAAAGAGCTCTACAGCTCATGGTGAACTTCTCAGTTCATAAAATGAAGATGAGCCTTACAGCTCATGGTGAACTCTCTGTTCATAAAATCAAAAGAGCTCAACAGCTCACAATGAACTTTCCAGTTCATAAAACGAAGATGAGCTCTACAACTCACAATGGACCGTTCGGCTCATGAAACGAAGATGAACATTTCAGTTCATAAAACCAAAATGAGCTCTACCGCTCACGGTGAACTTCTCAATTCATAAAACGAAGATGAACCTTACAGCACATGATGAACTCTCTAGTTCATAAAATGAAAATGAGCTCAACAGTACATGGGGAACTCTTCAGCTCATGAAATCATGATGAGCTCTTCAGCCCATGCAGTTCGAAAAAACTGATCAGCTCGTACGAATAATGAACCAAGAAGTAACCAAAACACAACAGGGAGATAGTAAAAATGAAAATGTTTGCATCACATCAAAGAAAGGAGATAAAACGTCTAATGAAAAGAAATTATAAAAAGGCCACTAGAATCCTTAGGATGCAGAGAATGCCAAGAAAAGTTGCTAGCTCTCCCCCAACCGTTTCTTTAGAACAGCCACTTCCCCCCTCAGACAAACGTTCTCCTCCTCCAACTTATCCCTTTCCTTCTTTATTTTCGAAAGTAAGTTAAGAAGCTTGGCCCCAGAAGAGGAGAGCAGAATTGCACCAAGAGAGGAGTCAGAGGACGAGGGAGACTCACACGCCTTGCACCTTTTGGAGGACGGCCCAACATCCTCATCCTCCTCTGATTCAGAAGGGGAAAAGTATGGGGAGCTGGAGTAAAAGGGAAAATCAAGTGAAACTGCCACAACCCTAAACAAGAAAAAATTGTTAGACGTCATCAACTTCGAAAAAGACATAGGGGCTGACTGCAACACCTACTCAATCCTTATAATTTCTAACAAATCTAGATCAGGCACAGGTGCACAGATAGGAAAAAATCAGAATACAACATAAAACCAAGAATGGCAAAGAAAGCTTTCAATACCCCAACATATGTGAGAAAAGCTCTTCTAAGAACGAGGAACACTGTTTTCCCGTCGACGATCCTCAGCAGATCTCCAGGAGTCCCAAGAAGCAAAGAAAAAGTGATGGGACCACCCTCAAAGGGAGAGGGACTGTCGAGCTCTAGCCGACGCTCAAAGGAGCGTCTCCACCTAAAACAACTAAAGCAGAGAATTTCGTCATCCTTAAGAGTATGAAAGTAGAGAAATTCGGCAATCGTAGAGAACCCTTGTTGCCGTGGAGGCGCCAGAATAAGAAAAAGCTGATCAGCACGGCCCACTCTTTGGGGGATAAGCGAGAAGGGGCAAACCATAATTAGCCAAGATACATCCAGTGAAAGGATGCATGAGAAAGCGTAGATCATTCTCAAAGGCAGCTTGGAAGAAGCAAATCTTCTTGTGAACTTGGGAAATGTAAGAGGTAAACTCTTCTGGACTCTAGTACTGAACCCTAGGGGGAAAACCGAAATAGGTACTAAGAACCTTTAGGGTAGATAGGGTGAGGTCACTAGAACCCACATATTCCGCAGCTCTGAAGGCAACTTCTACGCCCTTAGCACTGCCTGAGATTCTTATGCCACTAACCTTAGTCTTGCCCTTGATAGGCTTTGGGAGTACTGGAGGCAAAATTAAGGGAGGATCCTCAACATTTACCACAACGTCAGTAGAGTCGACACTTGAGAAATTGTCAATTTCATCTCCCATCTCCCCTAAGTTGACGTCTTCCTGGGCAAACCTATCTCCTAAGAGGGAAACAGAGGAAGGAGTGGGGCCAGAGGAAGCGGACATGACTGAACAAGAAAAAGGGAGATTTAAACATTGGTAGAGAAGAGGAACACCGACTAAGCATTCCCTAATAACCCTAGGGTCAGCACAATAGCTTCGCACGTCAAGGATTCTCACAATAGAACCCCAGCCTACAAAGAAGGGAAGAGGGGACAAGCAATAGTCCGGATTCCAAAAGTAAGAAAAGCGAAAAGCCCAGAAATGAAATAACCACCTCGAACTCGAGGGATCCAGAACGGGAAAAGAAGTGGAGATGACGCGAAACGTACCTAGCCTGTGAAGAATGATGAATCGCAACCCAGGGAGAAATCGAAGGAAGGGAGCAATAGGAGTCTTCAAGTCTAACCAAGGAAGCTTGATTTTGGGTAAGACATCGGAAACTGTAAACTAGAAAGCCAAGAGACCGAGAAGATAAGAACAAAGAAGGAAGTCGAAGGGTGGAAGAAAGGCGGTTTCAGTAGCCGTTTAGGCATTTATAGCTTGAAAGACATATGTAGAAACGTGTGCGGGAATCGAGGAAGTCATGATTGCAGAAAATCATCAAAAGATAACTCCCACGCGCAAGTCTACTTCTATCAAATGCGGGTCCAATCCAGATTTAAAGCAGCTTTGCCCCTGCCCAAGCCTGCTTGGACCAAGGGCTGGAGGGTCACTGATAATACCCAACTTAGATTCCAAGTGTGAGTTCAAACCCGGAGGTCAAACCAGGAGGTCAAGGGAGACCTACAGAGCTCAAAGGACTAGAGCTAGAGTCTGTCCAGACATAGCAATAACGAAAAAATATAAGGGAACAACTGAATGACAGCAAGCATCCCCGCAAAAATAGAAAGCTAAAAATAAGGGATCAGACTCTCAACTAACCAAGATCCTCTACCAAATCCAAGGAGGATTCCACGCATGAAAGGCAAGAATCTCAGCAGAGATCCCACAGAACCGAGAACAACCCTATAAATACTATATGACGCCTCCCTTGTAGACGCAGAATCCTAATTTTCCACACATTGTACTGAAAAGCATCCCGATAATCAATAAAGAAAAAAGGAGCAAGAGTCTCAATTGAAGAGTGGATTAGCCGAGCTCTTTAGGCCGGTGAACCACTATATTTCTTCTGTGTTGCACACACTATACCCGACATCATTATCGCATTCATCTCCCAATCCACGAGTCCAGTAGCTCAGAATCAACCTCACCATTACAATCTCACTGTTTACATATTTGCGTGAAATAACACCATCAATTTCTATTCTAGACTTATTGATTCACAAAAGCATATCAATCCTAAAGACTTTAATCAATCTGACCATTCTCAAGAATAACAGAAAAATTAGAAAGAAAAGAGATGACTCTCTCAATTATATTCAATCATCAAAAGTTGTTCAACCCTAAGACTTACACGAGTATAGATACTACAAAAAAAACCCTAAAATAACTTAGGAAATAATAAAATGTAACCTAATTATCGTTAATTAGGTAAGTAAGCAATTAATAAAGATTTTCTCAAAAAAAAAATTCAAACTAATTATTCTACTAAAAACTAATAATTATATGGATTAAAACAAAATTGACGATGGTCAATTTTGACTTGAGATGGTGAAATTATTCAACTATGAAAAATTATTAAAAATAACTCCTATTAGGTGTGCGATAGTTCATTTTGTTCCGTCCTTTCTGATTGGACATGGATATTTCGAGATCGCGTGGAAGTGACTCCGAAAAAAGTCAAATTGTTTCGATCAGTACAAACCACCCCAATGTCAATTTTATTGATCTAAATACTGTGTTACTATTCAATCTGCGTCAGCTAGCTTCCCATGAAACAAGAGAAATGAACAAAACCAAGGGAAAGAAATCGGAAATACATGAAAACAAATCTAAAAATTCTTTGTGCCTAAAATCATAAAATCCTGATCCAGTATGTCGAATCCTCATGGAGGAAGCCCCAACTGGTCGGTGCAGCTAAACTCCTATTTATGTGTGTCTTGAAACCTGTAAACAAATTGGAGAGTCTTAATCAGTCCATTTACTATATTGTAGAGAGAGAGAGAGAGAAATTCTTAAAATATGTTTAGGGAATCAAAATCTGCCATTAGAAGTTCTAATATTTTTGGAATCCAAGAGTGATTAAATATATTTTAGAAACTGCTAAACTGCTTATACCAATGACTTTCTTAAAAAGGGAATCCTAGAATGACTAGTATGTGCAGCCCAGCAGTATTTTATGACTTTTTGGGGCACCGGAATTTTATGCACTTCCGACATTTGGAGAGAGAGAAAGAGAGATCATGAAATTCATTGAATTCCCCTAGTGAGCTGATTAAGCATTGTCGATAGGCATTACTAGCAACCACATCAACTAGTTGTGGACATCGGAACAGACGGAAAAAAGGGGATTTGAAAATTAAGAAAAACATAAAAGGTGAGGTGAGAAACTTTTTTGAAAGGGAAAGAATGAAGAGAGAGAGACTGAGAATCAAGTTTTGGCCCATTTTCTTATGGGACACCAACTCTTGAGTGAAGCTCCTCAAACCTCCAACAAATAAAAGACCCAACAATATTATTGGAGTATTTTGTTCATTAATTGGCCGGTCTACATACTTTATCCTAAATTCAGTCTGTTTAGAATTTTTGATTCAATACATAGTTTAATAGTTATTGCTTACCAGGAAATAGCTTTCACCATGCTGCAAGCTCTGCTCTGAAAATCCACACTCATTGATGGGTACAGGCAATCCAGAAGAATGAACGCAAACTAAATCTTGACCAAACATAGCTTTCATGTCAAGTGGCCCCCTTGGAACCTCCGTCGCAACCCCATTGATATACACACTGATAAATTCTGAACAATCAACCCAAATAAATTATTGTTTAAGTAAATTATTGTTTTGAAATTAACTCCAAAAGAAATGCAAAAAGACGAGTTTACACATTTATGAACCCTACTTTCAACCGAAATCAAGTAGTAGTGTATAGAGAATCTCCAAACAAACACACACACACACAGAGCGAGCATAAGTCAGTGAGAGAAAGTGTTGTCTACGAACATAGGTGTTGAAATCTTAAAGTATTGACTCACTAACTCGGGCATGCAATTACCAGATCGTACTGCAAGTTTGAAGTATCTGACGGGAAAAAAGTTCTGTGCATAAGTAAATTAATGTCTTGAAATTGAACTAAAAGAAGTACGCACGCCTATAAAAGAGGAGAAAAGAAGAGTAGAGTTGGTGAGCGAAAGTGTTGCTTATGTAAAATTTGAAATCTGTAGCAGTAACTACTCACTAAATCAGCCATGCAATTTACCAGATTGGTAGTGCAAATTCAAACCATCCGAGGGACAAAAAGTTGAAGTCGCAGCAGAGTTTTGCTCAATTTCCTGGAGACCCATTTGACCAGAAAACAAAAAAAGGTCATCAACAACTCCATCAATGCCAACCACTCCACATGATGATGAAGCACCACCGACAAGACATGAGGACGGTGACGTAAGAAACGACGGTGAACCAACAAAGCCTGGATGTGAACCACTCTCATACTGTGTACTTACACCACTAGTGCGTGTTGGAGCTGACTGTTCTGCACTAAGACTTGCTTGAATTTGGCGTTGCCGGCGGCGAGACCTTGACCGCCGGTTTTGGAACCAGTAAAATACGTTTGCGTCCCCAACAGTTCCGAATTTCTCGAGTAATTTCCTTATCTTCACTGTTTCATCTTTTGGAGGATTGACCATTCCACTGTTGAAGATGGACTCAAGTATAAGGATTTGTTCTGGTTTTGGACTCCATCTCGACCTTACGGGTTCGTTTCTCTCAGAGCCATGATTAGGACTGTTAGAGGCTTGGATTTGATCTTCCATGACTCTCGACAAGAGGGGAAAAAAAGAAGAATTCTCGAAGCACACAAGAAGTTAAAAATAGGGGGAAGTATGGAGGCAGAGCACATTAACAAACAGTAGTCTACATCAAGAAGTACGAATATTTAAGGACTAGAGGAATGTCACCGTTCAGAGTTACCATACTGCCCTTTGGTTCTTGAGCTTCACCACATAGTTTCAAAGCTAATGCTAAATAATAATAATAATAAATAAATAAAATTGTACATAAAATAATGTAGGGCAAATATAATGCTGTTTTTATTATACTTTCACTGCTCACTATCTACCTGTTATATTATTTGGACTATTTTTTATCTTATTTACGTATCCGTTTCAACAATAATTGTAGTTAAAAAGTTTTATTATTTGGACTATTTTTTTATCTTATTTACTTATCGGTTTCAACAATAATTGTAGTTAAAAAGTTTTCCGAACCATTCTTAGTGTTGATTTAGAAAAAACAACTAATGCAACTAGTAAATTAGCTGGGCATGCAAAATCAATAAACTTGAAAGTATAAGATTCGGCTAAGATCAGATCTACGCTGCAAGAGCTCCAAATATGGGTTTAAGTATTTAATGAGCCATAGGTTATCTGTACATAGTTTAGGAACTTAATTTAGAAAATTAATACATTATTTTTCACAATTAATCCAATGAAAACGATAGGGTATATCCTAATTATATTAGGTCCTACCACTACTCGGCATGTGTGTTTAATAACTTACATCCATGATGAAATGATACACAACGAATTTCGAATCATAATGAACTTGAGCCTATTTGAAACCAAGCTGGAATTCATAGGTTCTACTAACAAAATTATGCGTCACATATTGCTCTAGATCTGTTTGGTCACTGGCTCACTAATGGGCTCATTAGTTTTACAGCTCGATTCTTACTTGTTTCCTCCAATACAACTTTTTCATTTATCTTTCAGAGGTTTTCAGCAGTGGAGAACAACTGTAGTTTGACGGAAAGAGAAAAATAGATATAACTCTATCTAAAATCAACATACAAGAGAAATCATCATATGTCCACGGGGATGCAGAATAAGGTCAAAAAATAAATATGTAGATGCATATTGCATAAAAATAATTTCTCTCATTTTTTACACCAGAACATAATATCAGCACAACACTTCTGACATAATTAATTAGAGTTTAAGTTTCAGGAATGGAAAAAATGTCGTGGAAGGGTTACATATTAGAAAGGTCCAAATTTTTTCTATGAACTTGGAAATTATAGCCTATGTTGTAGTCATTCTAACTCTCGGGGATGAATTGCAAGAATTTCTCTTCTTTTACTTGCGTTGGAAGTCAAAAATAATTTCAGAAAGCATATAGCCTTTGGAAAAATTGGCTAGAATTTGAAGTATGTGAATCGTCTAGCATTCTCTCCCTTAGCTTCTATTAAACAGTACCTAAGCCCTCCAGTGTGATGTTTAGCAGCCATCTGATTAGATGGATATTAAATTAAAAAAATTCACAGAAAAAATAAAAAAAAAATCATAACAAAGGCAACATTTATTTAAAAGCATAAGTTGATATACATTATGTTTGGTGTAGGGACTAGGGACCTAAAAAGCATTGTATAGAGCTCCACCTAATTATTGATTTTGAAACAACATTATTACACTTGTCAATATTTGTAATAAAGTTTAGACTAAAATTTAATATGAATAATTAGACCAGTTAGTCTCATTAAAACAAATTAACACCCACTGAAAAACCTTTCTTCATGGATTTTAAATGTAAAAAGTGAAACAAATTTTCAGATACACATAAAAACATGCCTGAATTGGCACCAAGATGACCTTTAAATTCTGCAGATTAGACCTAAACTGTAGTTTGATGACCTAATTTAGCTGTTCAAACTAAATTGGATTGCATAAATCTATGCTACCAGCAAATCCATGAAAAACTTGGGCATTAAATAGTTCTAAAATTACAAAACAACCACATTCACTTACAAGGCAAAAGTCCAAATAGCATTGTTAGAAGGGTAATAGTACATGAATTTGCAGGATGTGAATGGAGGACAAAAATGACATGATTTCGGTGTCGGAGTGCATGTGAAAGAAATGTATTATGGCAACTTGGCTAGAATTTTACTTGTGCAAGTCTTCTTCTGCTCTCCTTTATAAACCGAGCCCAAGGTCCCTAGAGTGAGTCTTAACAACAATCTCATTTGGATAATTAAATAAAGATATCACCAAGAAAAATATAAAAAATCATAACGGAAGAAAGGGAAAAGGTAAGATGTTGTATAAGGACTAGGGACCTAAAAAGCTCTAAAAAGCACTCCAAGTATTTTGAGAAGACATTATTAATCTTTTGAAATTTTATGTAATTTCTTTATCCAAATTAATATGAATACTTGGACCACAAAACCTCATTAAAAGAAGTCAATGTTACCCACTAACAAACCTTTGATATTGATTTAGAAGTTTAAATTTGAAATAAATTGTGAGATTGACATTTTTACATGTCTCCAAAAAAACATCAATTGGCACAATAGGAGTAAATATTGAGTACAACGATGATACCATGTCACAATTGATGACATGGTATCACCAACCAATAATAAAACTATAAATAGGAAAGGTGAACCCTACTTGGACTTACATGGCAGGAGGGTGGGAAATTATTTGCTTATATGGAAGGTTAGTTATTAATTTTCGTTGGGTCTATGTGCTTATTTATTTTAATATTATTAATTAGTGATACCACATTACCTTGCCATGTAGTATCACCGTTGTATTGAATATTTTTTTGACTTTTAACTACTACAGAGTTGGTATAAAGTGCACCCGGATGACCTAATTAGGTATCGCAAATTAAACTAAATTAGGACCGTAAAAATCTATGCTACCTACCAAACAAATCCGTTCAAACTGAGGAATCCAAATAATTTCAAAATTACGAAGCAAGCACATCATTTGTTATTAGGTCATGATGGTTGATCGGGAAAAAAGTCCTGAATAGCATGGTTAAAATGGTAAAAGTGTATGAACGACAGGGTGTGAATGGAGGACAAAGGAGGTAGGATTTCGGCGTCGGAGTGCATGTGAAGGAATGCATGGAAAGCTGAGCCGTGTATAAAGGGCATAGATTTTAAAAATGAGGAACAAAACAAACTCATAGGGGTGGTCAATAATTTACTATTTGGTGATGACGTTAAGCGGACATGGCTGACTGTCCACAGCTCTGTCATTTTAATATTAAACGAGAGGATGTTAAACGGTCATAGAGGTTGGCTTAAACTTCGGACACTTTTCAATCCACGGCCAAGAAGAGAACAAAACACTAACATACGTTGCGAGGAGGTTAAAAGGGTCATAGAGGTTGGCTTAAACATCGAACACATTCCTGTACATGGCGAAATCTGAACGAAGCACGAACCGACTTTGCTTCTTTGACGCGGTTTTCTGCTTTGTAGCTTTTCGCCTTCGTTCGTAAGGAACATGTGGATTCCTGCAGAATTACCAAAATACCTTGACCTCAACTTTCGTTTGTTTTTCTTTTCTTTTTGGTAAAAATAAAATCAATTTTATCGAATACGAAATGAAGCTTTGCATAAGAGGGGGAAATGATAAGAAAAAAACGTTGAACACAAATCAAAGAGTGGAACTGTTTGCAGATTAATCCCAATTCTTGAAAAGAATCAGTTGGGCTATTCGCAGATTGATACCAACTCCTGAAAAAGTAAGTGTCATGAGAATTGTTGAAAGAAAATGTTACTTGTATTTAAAATACTGATTTGATTTTGTTGATCTAATCAATGATAACTATTGAATTAGTAGTGAATTCTAACAAATTTTAGGATCACACTTAAATTAATGATAGAGATTGACAAGATTAATAATTCATGTATACCATTGCTCATTATTGGAATGTAAGGAAGACTACAATTGTCTCCAATTTTGGTATTTATTTATTTTTGCTTGAAATCATTGTCTACACTTCAACAATGCAAAATTAGATCTCTTTAGAATAGTAAAATAAGGAAATTCTTAGGTTCTTCTCCTTCCACATTTTAGCAGATCAAGGCAGAGAGACATAATTCGAAAATATTATTATTTATATATATATTATTATTTTTTATTTGGCATCATCAGTTATCCCCCAGCCCTTGACTCAGGCGAGCATGGGCAAGGGCTGAGCTGTTTTAGATCGAACTAAACCCGCACGTGGCAGATCTTGGCTTGCACGTGCATGAATTTTGATGGTTTCAGGTAATCATGAGTCCCTCGATTCCCGCGCACATTTCAGTTTATGTCCCCCAAACTTTAAATGCTCGAACGACTAACAACACTGCCTTCCTACTGTTCATCTTCTTCCTTCGTTCTTTGATTTCTCCTCCTCTTTGCGATTTTAGGGCCTCTTGTGATCGTGTAATTTCTGATTCCCCTTGCTAAACTAAACCTTTTGTGCTTGATTCAAGAGTTCGCAGTGCTTTCCTCCTCCGATTTGGCTCTCGGTTCTTGTTCGTTGCTTTCTTCTAACTAGGTACGTCTTCTTGTTCCTTTTCACCTTTTCTCGTTCTGGATCCCTCGGATTCGAGGTGGTTGCTGCATTTCTGGGCTTATCGGTTCTTTTACTTTTGGAACCGTGACCTCTGTCTATCCCCCTTTTCCCATTTCGTAGACTGGGGTTCCATCGTTAGAGTCCTCAGCGTAGGTAGTTACTGCGCTAATCCTACGGTTATTAGGGAGTGTCTGACCAATATCCCCCTTCCCTATCGCCTCTATAATCTCCCTTTTTCTTGTCCTCTCATGGCTACCTCTTCCAGAGCTGCTCGGTCCTCTGTCCCTCCTCCAAATGGTAGGTCTGCCGAGGAGGATGTCAAATTAGGGGAAGTGGGTGAAGAGATTGATAACTTCCCCAGTGTTGATGTCCTTAACCCTGAGGTCGGAGAGCTCCCCTCATCATCCGCCCCTATGCCCCCCAAGCCTAGCAAAGACAAGGGAAAGGTCAGTGGGGTTAGGCTCTCTGGCGGGTCATAGTATCTAGGAGCTGCTCTTAAGCAAGTTGAGCTCGTAGGATCCAGTAAGGTTGACCGCTCTCTCCTTAGGATTTTCAGTGCCCGTTACAATTTTCCTCCTGGTGTCCAGCCCTCGCGTCCTGATAGTTTTACTCCTTACATCGCTGAAGTTCACAAAAATGTCTGCTTCTTTGAGGCTGTCTTTGAAAATGGCCTTCGTTTCCTTCTGCATCCTTTTCTGAAAGTTGTTCTACCATACTTTAATGTATGCCATTCCCAACTTTCTCCTAACTTCTGGGGCGTCTTAGTGGGCCTTTTGGTCATCTTTAAGGACTTAAAACTCGGGGTTCCTTCTCTTCCCCCTATTCCTGGACTTTTTTAATGTCAAGTTGACCTCATCGGAGGGCTTCTTGTATGCTTCCAAGCGAGTCAACGCCAAGCAGCTTATTTCCAATATTCCTACCTCTCACAAGCACTGAAAAGAATACTTCTTTTTCGTTGGGGGCACAAACTGGGAGTATGACCCTACTGATAGGACGGATACCCTTGGTATCCCTAGCGCTTGGTCTTACCCGGAGAACTTGGGTGAGTCATTGCCTGAATCAATTGGGTTTTGTTTTGAGAATTATAGGTTTATGAATTCGCTCTATTTTTGTTACGTTCAGGTACCAGACTCGAGCTCAGCGAGGAGGACGAAGAGGCAAAACTGAGACTGTTGGAGTGTGCTCCGAGAAGATACTCTGAGCTCATCCAATTTCAGGTCCTAGTTACAAGGGGACTTAGCCTTCCCGAGGTCATGATAGAAGCCCCGTCTCCAATTTTGGTTGTCAAACCTGACGAAGTACTAGGTGATCTTCTCGCTCTTTGGATTTTTAATATCTTCCCTTCTTTTTTTCCTGATCTGATTGATTGTCGTGGTTCAGACCTTTCTGGATCTTCCACGATAAAGCTGTCTGGGAAGAAGCTCGAAGCCAAGATTGCCAAGCTGCAGAGAGGTGGAAAGGGCAGTAAGAGGAAGGCCGAAGCCGGGTCTGGTGGCAGCCCTTTCACCAGAGCTAAGGCTCAAAAGCTAGGAGGGCCTTCCTCCTCTCCAGCTGCGGCTGTTGACAGCCTGGTCCCTCCCTCAAACATCCTACCGAGTGTAGGGGTTTCCTTTTCCCAGCAGCCCCAGCTCACCCCTCTTAAGCCTGATGAGCTAAGCGAAGCTTCCCCCACCTCGTCTGAGGTCGAGAGGGCTTGGGGGTTCATTTCTCAGGTTCAGTCTGAGACGGTATTGTTCAGCCCCTCTGGCAATCATTGAGGCATCCCAGACGAGGCCTGGGGCTGACAAGGGAAAAGGCATCAAGGCGGAGGGGCAAGAGGACTCCTTTTTTGAGAATGCTGAGCTGGCTGCAGGGGCTATGACATCTATTCTCCCTGATTCTAACGTGGATAGAGCTTGTTCTATGCCCCTTGAAGAATCCATAGCTTCAGCTCTTCAGGGAGCTGCTATCGTAAGTTCTCGCACTTTCATGTCCCTACTTGGTTCACCATTACATCTATGTGCTGATCCTCCTTTCGTTTGTTTATATTTACATTTATTATTATTATTTTGTTTTAGCTGGCTCTTCATGTGAATGGTTTGCTGAGTAGGAACCGGTCCTCTGAGAGTTAGGTCCAAGCTTTGAAGGCCTTCAAGGTCAAGGTCAGCGACCTTTCTTTTGAGAATGAGGAGCTCAAGGCTCAGGTGCAAGGTCTTCAAGATAAGGCAGAACTGTTGGCCTCTGATCTCGAAGTTTCTAAGTCGGCTAAGTTCAAAGCTGAAGAGAAAGATAAGAAGGCCCGAGATGAGCTGAGGATTCTAGGGGATGAGCTAAAACACAAGACTGAGCTCTAGTCCAAGGCTAATCAGGATGCCTTCGACGCCCGCTGTTCTCTCGACACCCTGAAGCGAGATCACGAAGCCATCTGTGAGGTGAATGAGGGCCTTCATGAGGAGCTCAAGGAGAAGGGTGATATGATTGCTGAGCTGGAGGATGACGCCACCACCCAATGGACTTCTGGGTGGCTTGCTTTTAAACGCAAAGCTTCCAAGACCTTCCCGGACCTGGACTTCAATTTCTCTATCCCAACTGAGGAGGAATTGGAAGAGTCCGGCTCTGATGGCGAGGAAGACTCCTCAGCTCTTCCTGCTGAAGACATAAACCAAAGCGTGCCCGTTCAGCCGGCTATTCCCCAAATTGCTTCCTTCTCCGCTGACCTCGTGAAAGAGGCCCTCGCCCAAGGTTCGCAGTTAAATGGAGGGGAAGTTCCTGAGACCAGCATCCTTGAGACTCCAGCTTCTCCAGCTTCTGGGACCTTGCCTACTCCTTCTACTGAAGCTGTTTCTACCGACTTGCAGGATCTTCTGACCACTTCTCCTCCAGAGACTTAGGAATTTCTGTTGTAAATTCGTTTGTTGTTGAAATGTAGCACTTTTTGTAATTTGACTTTCGAATTCTCAAATTGTTTGTTGGAAACGTAATGTATTTTCTTTGATGAGCTGTTTGTTGAGACGTAATGTATTTTCTTTGAATTTTGAACCTGACTGCTTTCTTCGAATTTCAAACCCGACTGCTTTATATCTTCATGTACCCTTTGCCCCCTTTGCTTGAAGGGGTGCTGAGCTCTCCTTGAAGCAAGAACTATCGCATTGTTTTGCTGTTTTACTGCTTTGAGTTGTTCAGGCAAATGCTGAACATATATTGTTGTGCTGAAAATACTCAACTGTTTTGGATGGTATTTATCATGATCTTGACATATCTTTTTGTCTGACCTTTAGTGTGAATTCCCCTCCTTGTTTGCTCCTGTGACTCCAACGTATGGTCTCTTCACAATTTTCACCTCTGACTTCGACAGGTCCTTTGCTGAGTTTATTCCTTCGA
>CM042196.1:15574573-15598533 GCA_023539305.1 Ilex asprella
AGACATAAACCAAAGCGTGCCCGTTCAGCCGGCTATTCCCCAAATTGTTTCCTTCTCCGCTGACCTCGTGAAACAGGCCCTCGCCCGAGATTCGCAGTTAAATGGAGGGGAAGTTCCTGAGACCAGCATCCCTGAGACTCCAGCTTCTCCAGCTTCTGGGACCTTGCCTACTCCTTCTACTGAAGCTGTTTCTACCGACTTGCAGGATCTTCTGACCACTTCTCCTCCAGAGACTTAGGAATTTCTGTTGTAAATTCGTTTGTTGTTGAAATGTAGCACTTTTTGTAATTTGACTTTCGAATTCTCAAATTGTTTGTTGGAAACGTAATGTATTTTCTTTGATGAGCTGTTTGTTGAGACGTAATGTATTTTCTTTAAATTTTGAACCTGACTGCTTTCTTCGAATTTCAAACCCGACTGCTTTATATCTTCATGTACCCTTTGCCCCCTTTGCTTGAAGGGGTGCTGAGCTCTCCTTGAAGCAAGAACTATCGCATTGTTTTGCTGTTTTACTGCTTTGAGTTGTTCAGGCAAATGCTGAACATATATTGTTGTGCTGAAAATACTCAACTGTTCTGGATGGTATTTATCATGATCTTGACATATCTTTTTGTCTGACCTTTAGTGTGAATTCCCCTCCTTGTTTGCTCCTGTGACTCCAACGTATGGTCTCTTCACAATTTTCACCTCTGACTTCGACAGGTCCTTTGCTGAGTTTATTCCTTCGAGCTCTGTATGCTTGGTTCTTTTCCCTCTTCTTGGAGGGAGCCTTTAGGTTTCTTGGGAGCAGTCTTCTTGGGTTTCAGCTTAGGTGTTTCCTGTGGGGGACATGTTGTGGTAGGTCTGAGCTGACCTTGATTCAGAGAGGTCTGACCTGTTCCCACTGAAACATGACCTAAGCTGTGTATTAGGGGTCCGGAGGTCATCCATGAATGGGTTCATGTTGCTGCGTCTGTGGCCACGGGCTTTCAGTCTACCCCACAAGTTTGGAGCTACAGCTTATTGTATCGGACTTGTGTGAATGTTAAGCATAGCCGAGGTGGATAGAAGTCTGGTTTTTGGCCTCTTCCGAAGGCAAGAGGTTTATCTTGGATCTTTTAGTACTGTTAGTCGTGTTTTTGGTGTCCTCGAGGGAGCACTGGGTGGTTGACTAATACTTCCCATTGGTGAGGAGATGCTGAGGTTCATCAAAAGCATGTCGCTGACTTTGAGCTGGTGACCTTGAGCCGACCTCAAGTCTGGTGACCTTAAGATGACCTCAGCCTTGCTATTCATCACGAAGCTTAGAAATTTTCTTGGGGGTTATGACTCGGGGTCGAGGTGTTCTGGACCTCCTTGGTAATCCTGAGATCGAGTCTGATGATGATGAGTTAGTGCTGTTGTTTGCCTTTCTTTTTGTTTTAGACCGCTTCCACCGTCTTCGTGCACTTTAATTGTTAGGAGATTCCCATCACCCCTGTACTTTCCTTATAAATTTATGAAGTCTATAGAATAGCCAAGGCTTTAAATTAGGCGTGGTTCTTGGCCCTTCTAAATCTGGGCAAGGCTTCTGAATTTCGTATCTTCTCTTTCATGCCTATAATTTCTGAAGGTTTTCTTGAGTCTATCTCCTTTCTTTGGTTCTTTGCCTGGGGCTTCTAATGGCTGATCCTACTCCATCTCTCTTCAAGGACCGTTCTTCTTTTGGAATAGACTGGAAATTCCAGTCTTGTTTCCTAGTTCCTTCCTCTCTGTCCTCCTCGGATCTGGAGAGGGTCAAGAAACGGTTCTTTCGAGAACTAGAATTGCCTCTCTGAGTTCCCACGCCAAGTGAACCTCCTAACTATCTTTCTCAGGGTGAGGTCTATTTCTTTAAGGATGCCTTCGAGATGGGTCTTCGTCTTCCCATCCATTCCTCTGTTGGGTGTATCTTGACTTATTATGGTCTGCCTCCCTCCCGTTTATCTCCTCAAGGGTGGGTTACGCTTATCAAATTCTTTCTGTTCTGGCGCCTCTAGGGTAATGACAAATTTTTCACAACTGTCGAGTTCCTGTATTTCCATAGTCTTGTGGAAGACGACGTTCCTTGCTTTAGTTGCTTAAGATGGAGGTACTTCTCTGAACGTCGGCTGGTGCTTGATATTCCTTCCCCATCCCAAGGGAGGCTCAACTGTTTTTTCTTTGCTTTCGGGGATTCTTGGAGGTCTGTTGAGGACCGTCGACGAGGGAACAGGGTCCCTCATTCTTGGAGGAAGTTTGATCACATAAGTAAGGGGCTTGATAGTTTTCTTGACCATCCCATTTTTCCAGCGTTCTATTCTGACCTTTGCTTTATTGTGCAGTTGCGCCTGACCCAGATTTACCGGAGGCCATAAGGATTAAGCGAGTGAAGCAGTCTGCACCCATGTCTTTCTCAGAATTAATGACATCTGGTAACCTTTTCTTGTTCAGTGCAGTGGCAGCTTCCATTAATTTTCACTTTGACTGCAGCTCGCCAGACCTTTCTCCCTCAGAGGTCAAGGAGGTCGAGGAGGTGGGACCGTCTTCCAAAAGGTGCAAGCTATGCGAGTCTCCTTCATCCCCAGATTCCTCCCTTAGCGTGGCTTTTATTTCTTCCGCTGGGGCCAAGCTTCTCAATGCACTCTCAAAGGTGGAGAAGGAAATGGAGGAATTGAGGTAAGAGAATGTCCATTTGAAGGAGGTAGTGGTTGAATTGAAGAAACGCTTGGGGGAGAACTAGCAGTCCTGTTTTGGGAGCTTCAAACGCCTTCTTTGAGCAACTTTGTTTTTGATAGTAATATATATATATATCTATATATATTGGTAATCCGAACAAGTTTTCCTTCTTTGTTGCTGGATCGTTGGATATTGCATGGCATAATCTACCTTTTTTCTATAGTCCGTTTTGAGTGGATGAGCTCTTTCTCTGAGCTGCATAGTTCATGGGTAACTACCAGGTTTTCCTCTGTATTTCATTGTGAACAGTTCATGGAGCTCTTCGCTATTTTTATAAACTGGAGAGTTTATCGTGGGCCACTTGGCTCTACTTTTGATTTATAAACTGGAGAGTTTATCGTGATCTTCTGGGCTTTTTACGAGCTATGGGGCCCTTCTTTTATAAACGAGGGTTTATCGTATGCTACTGGGCTCTTCCTGAGCTATAAAGATCTTCTTTTATTTATAAACGAAAGTTTATCATGAGCTACTGGGCTCTTTTTGAGCTATGGAGCTCGTCTTTTATTTATAAACAAGAGTTTATCATGAGCTACTGGGCTCTTCCTGAGCTATGAAGCTCTTCTTTTATTTATAAACGAGAGTTTATCATGAGCTACTGGGCTCTTTCTGAGCTATAAAGCTCTTCTTTTACTTATAAACGAGAGTTTATCATGAGCTACTCGACTCTTCCTAAGCTATGGAGCTCTTCTTTTATTTATAAACGAGAGTTTATCATGAGCTACTGGGCTCTTCCTGTGGAGCTCTTCTTTTGGCTGTTAAGCTATTTCAGAGAATCACACTTGTCTCACATTTGGCTGAATCAAAAGTTTGCCACTTTATTAGAAACAATTCTATTACAGGGAGTACTTACTAAAAAAACTTTTTGAGGTGCTCTGCGTTCCAGGAATGAGGTAGGACTTTCCCCTCTTCGGTCTGCAGCTCGTAATTTCCAAGTCTTATCACCTGGAGACGATGAAGGGACCCTCCCAATTGGAACTTAACTTTCCATGAGAGGGGTCTTTTCTGGCGAGTAGAAGTTTTCTAAGCACCAAATGCCCTACCATAAAGCTTCTGTGCTTGACTCTTCTGTTGTAGTATCTCGCGGTTTTCCTCTGGTAATCCTGGATGCGCTGTAGAGCTCTGTCTCTTTTTTCATCCAAGAGGTCGAGGTTCAATAGGAGTGACTCATCATTGTGCTCCAGATCAGAGAGCTCGGCCCTTGGGGATGGGATCCCGATTTCCACAGGGGATACTGCTTCCGTTCCATAAGCCAAAGCGAACGGTGTTTCCTGGGTGGCTGACCTTACAGTCGTTCTATAAGCCCATAACACCTCTGAAATATGCTCCACCCATTTCCCTTTCAGGCCTTCAAGTTTGGTTTTCAATGCAGCTTTGATGGTCCTGATGGTTACCTCTGCTTGTCCATTGGACTGCGGATGAGTTGGGGCTGAAAAATAATTTTTTATTCCCAACTCAGCACAAAATCTTTTAAACTTAGGGTTGTCGAATTGCTTCCCATTGTTGGAGACTATAGCCCTGGGGATTCCAAATCTATAGACTATAGACTTCCATGTGAAGTTTTGGACTTTCTGCTCCGTGATCGTAGCCAAAGATTCCACCTCTGCCCACTTAGTGAAGTAGTCCACCCCAACAATGGCGAATTTGTACTGTCCCAAACCAATCGAAAGGGGCCCGAGTATGTCCAGACCCCACTGCTGAAAGGGCCAAGGACTAATCACCGAGGTCAGGAGCTCTGGTGGGCAACGAAGGAGATTGGCATTTATGTGGCAGACTGCACACTTTTTGACTAACTCCATGGCAACCTTGAGCATTGTGGGCCAATAATATCCCTACCTTAATACTTTTCCTGTCAATGTCCGTGTTCCGATGTGATTGCCACACATTCCTTCATGAATTTCCCTGAGTATGTAATTGGCGTCTTCACTCTCCACACATTTAAGGAAAGGTGTTGAAAAACCTCGCTTGTAAAGGTTTCCCTATAAGATCAAAAACCTGGCTGACCTGGTTCTTAGCTTTGCTGCTTCCTTTGGGTCCTCTGGCAAGATTTCATTCTGAATGTATCCCAGAATAGGGTCCATCCAGCTCGATGAGGCTTGTACAGGGAATATTCTTTAATTTTCGAGGTCAACGGAGGGCTTTGCTAGATGCTCCACTGGAATTAACCTCTCCAAACTTTCCTGTGAGGCGGTTGCAAGCCTTTCCAAAGAGTCTGCTCTTGACTTCTCAGAACTGGGGACGTGCTTGATTTTAACTTGTACAAATTTTTTGATCAATTCTTGCACCTTTCTGAGGTAAATGATCATCTTCTCTCATTTAGCTTCATAAGACTCCTCTATTTGCCTCTCCACAAGCTGTGAATCACTGCATATTTCTAATTGTTCTGCCTCCATCGAGTGAGCTAGATTAAGCCCTGCAATAACAGCCTCATATTCAGCCTCATTGTTCGAGGCTCTAAACCCAAACCTCAAGGCATATTCGACAGCCACTCCGTCTGGTGAGGTCAAAATTAGGCCCGCTCCGCTTCCTTGGGCATTGACTGCACCATCTATCGAGAGTTTCCATATTGGCAGATTAGGTACTAGCTACGTGGTCTCCATAGGTGTTCATGTTGTAAATTCTACGATGAAATCTACCAGGATCTGCCCTTTTACAGCAGTTCTCGATTTATATCTGATGTCGAATTCGCTGAGCTCAATGGCCCACTTTACCAATCTCCTAGAGGATTCAGACTTATGTAACACCTGTTTCATTGGTTGGTCTGTCAGGACTTCTATGGTATGGGCCTGAAAGTATGGTCTGAGTCTTCTGGCTGTGGTAACCAAGGCTAAAATAAGTTTCTCCATCTTCAGGTACCTCACCTCTACACCCCTGAGAGCTCTGCTGCAGTAGTACACTGGTTGTAGAGCTCTGTCTTTTTCTCTAACGAGTGCTGCGCTGGTAGAGAAATCTGAGACAACCAAGTATAGGGTGAGCACCTCTCATTCGATGGGGCTGACCAGAATTGGGGAGGAACTCAGATAAACCTTTAAGGACCTAAATGCCTCTTCACACTGGGCATCCCATTCAAAAGCTCTCTTCAGTACTCGAAAGAAAGGCTGACATTTGTCACTTGATTGAGACACGAAATGGATCAGGGCGGCTATTCTCCCTATCAGTCGCTGAACATCTCTCGTGTTTGAGGGTGGTCGCATGTCTAATACTGTCTTTACCTTGGTAGGATTGGCTTCTATCCCCCTGCTATTTACTATGAAGCTTAGAAACTTCCCTGCCGATACCTCGAAGGAACATTTGGCAGGGTTGAGCTTCATCTTATATTCCTTGAGAACTCCGAAGGATTCTGCCAGATGCTGGATATGGAGCTCGGCATTTAATGACTTTACCAACATATCATCAATGTAGACCTCCATTATTGCTCCAATTTGCCTCTGAAATATTCGGTTTACCAGGCATTGGTACGTGGCTCTTACATTCTTTAAACCAAAAGGCATGACCTGGTAGCAATATGTTCCTTGTTCTGCCACGAATGAGGTTTTCTCTTGGTCATTGGGGTCCATTCTGATCTGGTTATACCCTGAGAAAGCATCCATGAAGCTGAAGAGCTCATGCCCGGCGGTAGCATCTACTATCAAGTCGATTCTAGGTAGAGGAAAACTATGCTTGGGACAGACTCGATTGAGATCAGTGAAGTCTATGCATAATCGCCACTTACCATTGGTTTTCTTAACAAGGGCCACATTGGCCAGCCAAACGGGATAATCTACTTCCCTGATGGCCTTGGCTTGGAGAAGCTTGCCGACCTCCTGATTGATGGCTTTTTGGCGTTCTGGGGCGAAGCTTCATCGTTTTTGCTTGACGGGCTTACAGGCAGGGCTTATGCTTAGCTTGTGTGTGATGATCGAGGGGTCAATGCCCTCCATGTCTTCTTGCTTCCAAGCGAATACTTCAGCATTTTCCTTCAGGAATCGGATGAGAAGGCCTTTAATCTCTTTGCTTAGCTTGGATCCAACGTAGACAAGGTGTTCTGGTTCTCCATCAAGCTGAACAGGCTCCAGCTATTCCGATGGCGTTGGTCTAGTCTCTAGCTCATCCCTCATGTCAAGCTCGTCCAATTGGATGTTTTCCAACTCTTTCTACTTCATAGAGGCCATGTAACATTTTCTAGCTACGCGCTGATCTCCTCTGACCATTCCGATTCCATTCTCTGTCAGGAACTTTATGACGAGGTGGTATGCTGAAGGGATGACCCTCATTGCATTTAAGGAGGGTCTTCCTAATAGTATGTTGTATGCTGAGGGAGCGTCAACCACTAGGAACCTTATAGTTGTGGTGGCCTAGCAGGGAGAGTCCCCCATGGTGAGTATGAGCTGAATTAATCCCAGAGGCAACACCCTTTCCCCTGAAAATCCCAACAGATAGGTATTTACTGGCTCTAGCTTTTCTCTTCCTATGCCCATTTTGTCAAAAGCAGAAGCGAAGATGATGTCTGCCGAGCTTCCATTGTCTACCAGGACCTGATGAACTGTCCTGTTAGCCACGACGGCTCTTATTACCAACGGATCATCATGGGGATGATGACATCCCTCCAAATCTGAGTCTAAAAAGGTTATAGTCGTGTCTAGCCATGGTACTTTGTTTGCAGTACACACCTCTAGCATCTCATCACCTCGGAGTCTACGCAGATGGGCCTTCTTAGCTGCGCTGGATTCTCCTCCTCCTGCAAATCCTCCTGACATCACTTTGATCTCTCCCATGGGTTATTGGTGTTGTGCAGGAGCCTGTTGCTGGGGTGGTGGAGGCGGAAGAGCTCGATTTGGGTATTCCTGGGCCACAAAGCGACGTAATTGTCCTCACTGGATTAAAAACTCAATTTTTCTCTTAAGCTGAATGCAATCATCTGTGTGATGGCCATGATCTCTATGGTAATCACAATACTTTGTGGGATCCCTCTTTGCCGGATCTGCCTTCATCCAAGGTGGCAATCTTAGGAACTTCTCGTTCTGCACCTCATGCAAGACTTGGGATATGGAGGCGGTGAGGGGGGTTAGCTGTTGAGGTGGGAACCTCTGCTACAGCTCTGGCTACAGGGGCCCCAAACGATCTCTCACATTGCATTTCCTCTTTGGGGAACGATCTCTATCTCTCCTTGGAGACCTGCCTCGCTCCTTTTCTTTCCTGGGACTTCTCTCCCTCTTCTTTTCTTCCTTTCCCCTTTCTTTTCGTGATGAAGAACTTCCTATCTTTGAGAGGAGTGCTTCTTCACCATTGATATACTTCTCTGTTTTAGCTAACACCTCGGCCATACTTGCTTGAGGGTTATTTGATATGACAAACATCAGATCTTTCGATTGTACCCTGAACCCCGCAATGAAGGCGGTTATGACAAACTTTTAGTCCGGGACATCTACCTTCAAAGATTTTGAATTGAACCTCTGAACGTATGATCTGAGGTTCTCGTCTGGACCTTGCTTTACGTTCAAGAGATGGTAGCTCTGTTTCCTGTATATCCGAGCTCCTATGAAGTGGGATACGAAAGAGATTGAGAGTTCTTTGAAGGAAGAGATTGAAGCTGGGGGGAGTCTGTTAAACCATGCTAGGGCTGAACCTTTAAGAGTGATGGCAAAAGCCCTGCACCGCACGGAATCCTGATACCCATGCAGCTCCATTTGGTATTTGTACGTGTTGAGGTGATCCATAGGGCCTTTTGTCCCATCGAAGGCCCCAATCTGAGATAACCTGAATTTTGGGGGGAGAGGAAAGTGTAGCACCCCCGTGGTGAATGGTGACTCTGTCTGCTGCACCAGGGCATCCATTGTGACAAGAGCCTTGCTTCTTACAGCCTCCTTCGTGTGGCTGAGCTCCTGCTTGATATCCTCAAAGCATTGTTCCCAATACTATTCTCTTCTTTCTTGCTAGTAGGGGATGAAATCACTCATTCCTCCATCATTTCGGCTTTGTACCTCTTCGTTGTGGCCATTCCCGGGAGGCAGTTGTGGATCTCCTCCCCTGGTTTGGCTATTCTCTACTCCTTCGTCGACCTCTTTGAGGGGGTCGAGGTGGCACTGTCTCATGCGAGGAAGATTACTCGGACCTTTTTGGGCTGGTCGTGCCTCCTGTGGGTATTTCAAGAGTTTGAGCAGCTTCTCGTTTTGCTGCAGTAGACGCTGATTGACAAGACGGAGGGCATCCAACTCGTTGTTCGTTGGGGGGTCCCCTATGAGGGGATTAGTTTCTGGATTATTTTCAGTTTGATTGCCATTGGTGGCTTCCTATTGATCCTGCATGCACGGCAGATTAGTTTGACCTCGACTCATGTTGCGGGTTGAGACCATCAGTCACTGAAAGATCAGCGTATTTGTAAAATGAGAACAATCGCTTCCCACAGAAGGCGCCAAACTGATGGTGTGAAACCACGTGTATGAGCAGAAGACGTGAATGTGATGATCTTACATTGGTCTGAACTACTAGACTCGTGGGAATTATGGTTAAGGTAGAGATGGAATCAAGAATCAACACGGTAGAAATATAGTGGTTCACCAGCTGCAAAGCATGGCTAGTCCACTCTCTAATGGAGGCTCTTACTCCATTTTCTTTATTGATCACTTGAATTGAATTACTGAATTGTGTTTCTTCGGCCTCCCCCTTTCAATGGAGACATTGTTTGACATATATAGACTGATTCCTAACTCTAAGGAATTTTTGTCGAGATCCTTGCCTTGCATCCATAGGATCTCCCTTGATTTTTCGAAAGAAGATTTTGGTTGGTTGAGAGTTTTATGCCTTGACTCCAGCTTTCTGTTCTCATTCCCTTTATTTTGGGGACGCTTGTTGTCTGTCCAGCTGTCCTTATGTCATTCCAATCGGTTCATTGTTGGAATGAGGTTGAGCTCTGGTCCTCCGAGCTCTTTATCTTCCCGGTCTGACCTACTGACCTGTTCCATAGATCTGAGCTCACCCTTGGAATAATTTATATATATATTATTATTTTTTATTTGGCATCATCAGTTGCCGTCAATGTTTTTAATTTCATGAATAGGGGCTAGGTCGTGGTTTTGGAAATAGAAATATTTGAAATCTGGAAAGTAGGCATGTATTCACCTTGGGGCTTTTCAGAGGCTCTTCCAGGAATTAAGAAGCACTGTTAGAAATTGCTCCCTAAGAGAACTTTTTTTTGCTATTACAAGAATGGTAATTTGTAGTCAATTCATGAAACGCAATGTTTTAGTGATTTATTTTGAGGATTTAATTTAAATTTAAATTTATTGTAATTATTAGATTAATTGTGAGTAATGTTAGATATTGTACGGGTGATTTCTTGCAATAGTTTGAGATAGGGACTCCTAGCTGAACTTGAATGGGATTCTTGAAAACAAAGACTGATATCCAAAAGCCGGCTTATCCCTCCAATGCTTAAGTCATTTGGCGCTCAAGGGTGAAAGGATATAAATACTGTGTAATTCTTTTTTTTTTTCTAGTAAGTATAAATACTGTGTAATTCTAGTTTAACATACATATAGGAGTTTTGCATGATTGAGCTATTTATACCTTTGAAGATAATGACATGACAACGACTTGAGTACACTAAGTTTAGGCTTAATAGTCTACGACTGTAATCCCTACTTGGGGGGGGGGGCAATCACATCAGTAGATTTTTTGCCATCGAGCAGCGTATGTAGCATGCCTTGTCATGCCTCATCAATGCTTGGCATCGGGGTGTAATCATGACTTCAATACTCAGGAGATGGAGCATTTTTTATTGCCCGCCTCTTAATGAGTAAGTCATCCAGAACATCAAGTGCTTTGCACAGAGCATTCAGGGTCCTATGCCAAGTATTTTAAGACCCTGTGCCGAGCATTCAAGTTGATGTTCACTTGGGTTGTGCACGCCAACAAAGGCCATGCATGCCTCCGTTTTTTTTAGAGATTTGGTGTTGGACCCAAATTGGTAAGACACAATAATGATCGCTTGTCACATCAGTACGTTCTACAAGAGGTGCACCACACAAGAGAATTCAATGCTCGGTCTCACCTATGAGCACATTGTTTTCTTCATCATGTTTATATCCTCGGCTTTTGAAGTGATTGTTCAATCAGTCTTAGTCTATGGCAGCTCGGGGAACATTCTTAATAGCAATCCTATGCCACATGTCAATTTCGTTACTGGCGAGTCGCCCATGCCTCATCAATTGCACCAACCTTCAGTATTCTCGTGTCATGGGCCATGTGGTATGATGGGATTCAAGTTTTCTTGTGCACGCCAGCATTTTTGGGGCCATTAAATGCACACTTGCTGCCCATTTTTTACTTTGCAGTAAATGTTTTTATCTCCTCGATAATCGCTTCCATAATGAGAAATATAAATAGCAGGTGATACCCTAGCTTTGGAACTCTCTAGATCACTCACTTCTTCAAGCTCATTCATCCTCTATGTTGTTATTCACCAAGGATAGAGACCAAACGCTAATTGTATGTAAGTACACTCGATCCTGCATATTTCCCACCGTTTTCTCTTTCTTCTTCGTCTTCCTCTTGTGAATATCAATGGCCATAATAAGTAGAATAAACATGTCGACGGTTGTTGACAAACCTAAGAAAAAAAAAGCTTATGAAAACCCAAATGACCGAAGCTCTTGTAGATAACTCTAGGTCCCAAATGATCTATTTACAATAATCTTTCACCCAATGTGGCAGAGGGAGGACATAGGATTCCCAGAGCTCATGTCGTTTGATTAACCATAAAAAATTTTATTTTATTATAGTTAAAGATAGGTTAATTACATATTCTTTGAGATTATATATGTTAGATTTTTTAACTTGATACTTGTTCTAGTTGTTTGTCTCATTTTTTAGGTAATTCACATGATTTATGATGATAATAAAGTGATCAAAGTTGAGTAAACAATGGAGGAAGGATTCTGTTGTAATGAGAGATGATTTGATGAAGGAAATAAGTTGGGAGGCATTCTAGAGCATAAACAAGCATTGGTGAGAATTCAAGAAGGAAAAATTTTGACACTATTTTGGTATTTTGGTCATAATTTTTTACCTCGTAGTCAGAGTCGTCTTCTAACTAAGCAAAACTTGAGCTCAAAGTCTAGGAAAATTCAATACCCGCATCTAGATGAACCTATGAAGATTTTATCAAGATATTTTGACCATCTGGATCCGATTTTACCGTCTGGACATGCATACCAGGTTTGGTCCAATGTGTTTTGATCTTCTAGACGTGTTTTGATTGTCAGGACGCGCCTCCTTGTACCAAATACAAAGGGTTTGACTTAAAAATACTCATTTTTAAATGGGATTGCTCCCAAACCAACCTTAGACCTTCTAGTATATATATAAGCGACTTGTCTTATGTTAAGGAGAATCTTGGATCCCTCCTATTAACCTTCTTTTCTTAGTTTTTGGAGATCTACCATGTCTTGTGAGTAGTTCTCTTTGTACTCTTTAGCCTAGGGTGTAAAACCCGAAAAATTTTAAATTTTATTCAGAAAGGGCAAAATGGTGGTCATTTTACCACTATAACACAAAATTAAAATATGGATTCTAGAGTATTTACGTACCTATAGGAGAATGGTTGGATACTAGAAGGGTGTGTAAAGGTAGTGTGCTTCAAATTGGGGAGTAGGAATTGATTGTAGACTTGGTTGCACTAGACATGAAGGGTTATGATGTAATATTTGGGAACTTGTTCATTTTTCATGCGGTAATAGATTGCTTTCGAAAACAGATTGTATTCTAATTACCAAGAGGGATAGTTTTTCAGCTTTATTAATTAGTGAAATTCTCCCCACCCATTTCCCACTACGGCTAACTAGTTCTTCAGAGCTAAAGCAGGGAGTAATTTGAGCTTCCTAGCCAGTTAATGGAAGAAGAACGAGGTTAATCCCAACCTAACTTTGTGTTGGTGGTGTCAAACTTCCCAAATGTCTTTTTGGATGAACTACCTAGGTTATCCCTATAGAGAGAGATTGAGTTTACAATTGATCTCTATTAGGGAATCGAACCTATATCCATTTCTCACTATAGAATGACACTTTTGGAGTTGAAGGAGCTAAGGAAATAGTTGGACCAATTGTTAGCAATTGAGTTCATCCGTCTGAGTACTTTACCTTAGGGAGAACCAGTCATCTTTGTGAAAAAGCAAAATGATACACTCAAATTATGTATGGATTATCGAAACTTAAATCGGGTAATGGTGGTGATGCATTTCAGATTGACTAACACTCTTGTAACTTTTTTAGATTTAAGGCATCGAGTGTTCTAACCTTATTTGGATCAATTTGATCTATTCGAGGACACAAGATGATCATGCACAACACATTCGATTCTTGCTACAAACATTATGAGAACATAAGATTTATACAAAGAGGAGCAAGTGTGAATTTTGGATGGAAGAGGTTAAGTTCCTTGGACATGTAGTATCAAAATAGGGAGTAGTTGTAGATTTGGCCAAGAATAAGGCGGTGATGAAATAGGAAAGATTGTAGAATGTGACCAAATTTGGAATTTCCTGGGTTTGGTAGATTATTATAGGAGATTCGTGGAATGGTTTTCTCGGTTAACTTTGCCAATGACATGTGCCACAAAGAAAGGGGAAAATTTCATGTTGAACGAGCCTTTAGCATTCTGAAGGAGAATATGACTATGACATCAGTACTGATTTTTCTAAACATTGGAGAAGGATATGATGTGCAAACAGATGCCTTGTTACGTGTTTTGGGCTATGTTTAGATGCATAATGAGAAGATAGCTACTTATAGTTCTAGACAGTGAAGATTCATGAGTAGAATTACCATACTCACAATTTAGAACTTGCAGCGACAGTTTTTGTATTGAAGTTAGGAGGTGTAATTTATATGGAGAGAGATTTTAGGTTTATTCAGAGCTTGAAATATATCTTCACTCAAAAGGGCCTAAATATTTGCCAAAGATGATGGATTGAGTATTTGGAGGACTATGATTTTACTTTGAATTATTATTCAAGAAAGGTCAATGTGGTAGCTGATGCATTCAGTAGAAAGTCTAGAAGTGTAGTGAATTCTCTGGTGGTAGGTAGGTGAAAGATGATCGAGGCTTTAGAGGAGTTCGATCTGTTGGTGGATAAACAAGAGGATCGACCTTGTTTATTTAACCTTGTGTATCAAGCTATTCTTCATAAAAGGGGGGTTGTGGAGTTACAATGACTGAATCAACAATTGGAGGTGATTTGAGGTCGGTAAGAGAAAGGTGAGAGGGCTGATAATTGGTCATTACATGATAATGAGGTATAATTTTGGGAGACATTATATATATCGGATGATGCTAAATTGAAGGAGGAGGTTTTGGATGAATGATAAGCATGCAATATTGCATATTTAACGGCCTTATTATATGCATTTTATCTCAACTTTGTATTTAATTACTTAGAGTTCGTCGAATTTGTGAATAATGTGGAAATTTTGATGTTGTAGGTAATCATAAAGTAATTGATGGCTTTAGGAACCCTTGAACTAAGTTTGGATGAGTAGTAAAGAGATGAATACATTACATGAGGATTTGGAGGCTTTAAAATAAAAGAAATCAATGAGTTATCGGTACCTGGTAACATAGGTACCGACACCCACACCATTTGGTATAAGCGTCTCGGTATTCCCCATTTTTTACCATGATTCACTTCGAATCTGAAACAGTAAAAAACATAAAAGTTGTAGATCTAGATGTCCACTATCTTGTGTCAAAATTTCAGCTTAATTGAACAATGAAATCAAAATTTATGACAAATTTACAAAAAAACCTACCGGTAGAAGCATGCAAGACCTATGGGTTGAAGACATGCAAAACCTACTAGTAGAAGACCCTACTAGAAGTTTTCTACTGGTAGAAGTCCTACGTTCTACCTGCAAAACATTCCCTGAAAGTCCAGACACTTCTCCACATGACTCCACTAACTCTGGGGCCCACTGCTTGTCCTCCAAACCATACCTAACATGTTTGACACCCTATGATGCTCTCCTAACCCCTAAAGTTAGATTTGAAGGGATGAGGGAGAAGCAAGAGAGAGAAGAGAGGTGCTTGGAAGAGCATGGGAGGACCATGCTTTGACTGAAGCTTTTTTGGGCAACCTCTGCCCAACAGCAACTAAATTCATCCACTCATGCTAAAAGAGAAGTGGATGGAAGAAAATAAAGAACTCTCCTACACACTTTTTGAGAGAATCAAGCTTTTAGAAAGAGAAGGAAGCTACCTAAGCATAGAAGTAGTGTAGAGAGAGAAAGCTAGGGTTCTTGTTTTTTCTTTATCATTTTCATTCTTGTAAGCTTCAATCTACTTGTAATCTTTCTTTCTAGCACTTCAATCCCATTTATTTCAAGTTGTATTGAGTTTAGCTACAGCTACTAGTTCTATTGCTTGTATTTGGGTATTTTCTCTTTATGCTTTAGATTTTGTGTATGAATGCTATTTCTTTTAAAGTTTGAACTTCTCCTTACATTAATACAAGTTCATGTTTGATTTTATTAATATATTTTTCTCTTTCATGTTTTTTCTTGCCTTTACCATGCATAGCTAAACCTTTAGTTGGCTAATCCAAGAGGGATTTCTTCTTGGGTATGTGAAATCGACTCTATTTTATTCTCCATTGTAGTGTAAAGTGTTTGGTTTGACTAGGTTGAGTGCGGAAGTGGTTCTGGGCTCTTGATACAATGTAGACTTGTCATGGGGTATGTTTTTGCCCAACACAATCACATTAGTCCCTCACTTCCTACAAATCAATCAAACACCGAGACACCATTGGTTGAGTGAAATGAGTCGATTGACATACCCATTGAAATGAACTCTATGGATTAGTCAACCCTCTTTTTAGTTGCATATTTCTCAAAGCACAAATCACCAAACTTTAAATCAGAATAATTTTTATTTTTTCCTTTCACAAATCACATTTGAAAACACTTGACCTTTCTTTCCCTGAGGAGACGACCTTGGAATACTCATTCCAAATAAAACATGACATTGCAAGTCTCTCTACGCTTGGGGAACACTTTTACACACACACACACAATTTTTCCCATTTCTTGCATTGAACCCAAGGGAGACTGACACTCACCATCTTCTATAAGCCTTACACACATAGTCTGGGTTCATGTTTGAAGATTAGGGAAAACCCGATCAAGAAAAGAAAGTCATAGTTATAGATTTACAATTCATCTGGTTGCACCAAAATGTATCGTGATATAAACACCAGTATTGGTAGAAAGGAATGAAGAGATATATTGCTATATTTATAGTGAGATGTGCAGTTTGCCAATAAACAAAGACTGAACACCAGAGACTGCAGGGATTACTACAATCTTTACCAATTTTTGACTCAATTGTATATGAGATAATGAGGCTTCACAAAGTGCTTCTATTCATTATGTCGGATCGAGATAATAGGTTTGTGGCCCAATTTTGGCAAAATTTATAGAGATCTTTGGGGATGGACTTACACTTCATCACTGCCTTTCATCCTCAAATAAATGGCCAATTTTTTAGAGTAATTCAAATTGTTGATGATAGGTTGAGGGTATGTGTTTTAGATTTCAAAGGCAGCTAGAGTGAACATATGTCATTAGTGGAGTTTGCCTACAACAATATCTATTGAGCTAGTATCAGAATAGCTCCTTATGAAGTTTTGTATGGTATGTCGTGTGGATCACTGACATGTTGGGGTGAAAGTTATAGAGAGCAGTTTATTTGGGCTTGAAATAGTTAAGGAAACCACTAAAAAGGTCCAACTAATTCAAGAGAGGTTGCGTACCGCCCAAAGTTGACAATAGATTTATGCAGATTAGAGAAGAAGGCCGTTGGAATTCAATTAAGGCGATTATGTATACTTGAAGGTGAAAAGGACTCGCATAATAAACATAGCAAATTTTTTTAAAAAAATTAATAATTTGATTCCTCATACCAAGACTAATACATGTTTAATACAAACAGAGAAACCTTAGATCTATAGAGAAGATTAAGGGTTATTTCTTGAAGCGTTTTTTTAACAATCTTCAAACATTCTCAAAAACTTTAAATATTCAAATATGAATTTTATTTTTACCCCGAGCCTCACAAATGTTTAGTCTCTATCAGTATCCACATGAATTGATAAACTTGAAGGATCTACCACAACCATTGATAAACTAGTAAACAGAAAGATTGAGGAGTGGTTATTCTTGTACAAGCGATGAGCATAAACTATTGCATATTTAATGGCCTCATTACATGC
Source organism: Ilex asprella (assembly GCA_023539305.1). Classification (NCBI taxonomy): domain Eukaryota; kingdom Viridiplantae; phylum Streptophyta; class Magnoliopsida; order Aquifoliales; family Aquifoliaceae; genus Ilex; species Ilex asprella. The sequence continues at coordinate 15,591,525 of CM042196.1, forward strand.
ATTTTAACTCAACTTTACATTCAAGTACTTAGAGTTAGTCGAAATTATGAATAATGTTGAATTTTCGATGTTGCAGGCAATTATAGTGTAAATCATGTATTTTGGAACCTTGCACTATGTATGGATGAGTGGTGATTACATGGACACATTACATGAGAATTTAGAGGCCTAAAAGTGAAAGAAATCAACGAGGTGTCGGTGCTTGGTAACATGGGCACCAACACCTGCACCATTTGGGTGTATTACCTAGGTTTTCCTTCTTTTTGACCATTATCCACTTAGAATCTAAAAATGTTCAAAATATAGAAAGTTGTATATCTGGATGTTCTCTATATTGTGTCAATATTTCAAAAAAAAAATGGGGCTGTTGGATCAACATTTACACGAATTCTACAAAAATTGGTCCAGAGTTGGCACCTTCCGGAAAGACCTAACGGTAGATTTTGGCTACTGGAATAAAACCTACCGGTAGGTTTCATCGTTCTACTGGTAGGTTGTGCCTAGAATGCCCAGAACGCCTATAACTCATGTTCCACTTGATTGGGGGTTCCACCATTGATTCTTCTACTTGTCCCTTGACATCCCTTGCACATATACATGCTTCCTACACTATAGTTGAATACTGTGGAGGCAATGACATTAATGCGGATGGGAGAGAAAGGGGCAACCATGATGAGTGCAGGCTATGCTCTTCCTAGCCTTTCCAAAGCCAATCAACTCACCTCCCATTGATGGGAGCCCTACACATAGGCTAGGGGAGCCACATGGATGGAAATGCAAGGCTCACACACCATATATTCAACATTCCACAAGTTTTGAGGGGTGTGGCTACTTAAGCTTAGAAAGCTCCTAGGAAGAAGATGAATAGTAGAATAGAAAATTTATGTTTTTGCATTTCTTCTCCATTTTAGTTGTAGCTAACTTTAAATATATTGTAATCCTTAATTCTTGCACTTTAATCTTATTTATTTAAAATGTATTGCAAGTTTAGTTGAGTATCTTAGTTTCTACCATTGTTGTCTTAAGTTTTACTTCATTTCAAGTTTTAAAATGGGTATTGAATATTTTTCTTCATAGTTTAAGATTTCTTGCATTAAGTTAAGTTTCATGCTTCATTTCTTCATTATGTCTCTTTTCATTATGCATTTATTTCTTTCTTTCATGAGTAGCTAGATTTTAAGTTGGCTAATCCAAAGGAGACCTCCGCTTGGGTGTGTTATTTCAACTCATTTTCTATCATCCTCTAAGAGTACGATGATTCAATTTGACTGGGTTAAGGTGAGGACATGGTTGTAAGTCTTTGATATCCCGTAGACTTGTCACAAGGTATGCTTGGATTCTCATTTTCTTTTTAGTTTCGAGCTTTCCACGAATCAATCGAACATCGAGGCTTTATTGGAGGCAGGTTTCAAGTTTTGTTGGCATTCCCATTGGAATGACCTCTACGGAATAGCCGACACTTGTTTTCCTTAAATTGTTAGCAAGAACACAAAACACCAAAAACTCAACCTCAAATATTTTTACACTTGAACTTTCTTTCCCTGAGGAGACGACCTTGGAATACTTTTCTAAGTAAAACACAACACTCGAAATTCTCTTTGTGCTTAGGGAGCACTTTTGTTCACACACACATTTTGTACATTTCATCCACCATTCTGTTGTCCTATTTCTCACATCATTCCGAGGGAGAATGACATTCCCCTTCACACATAAGTCATATACACATTTGAGGGTGATATGCGGAGAGTAGGAATACAATAATGGAAACAACCAAACATTTTTGGCGCCGTTATCTGGGAAGGTTAAGCGTCGAGTTCAACGGTGATTTTGGACGGCATAGGTAAGTCTGGTGATTTTCAGCACATGCCAATGTATGTTGTCTCTTTTGTATATAGTTTGTTTTAGTTTTTGTTTTGCGTTATGTTTCCTAATTTTTTTTTGAAAATGTAACAAATGCCTCTCATTTTGAAAATGTGTGTGAGATTTGTGATGAGTATGGGCACATCACTAATGAGTGCCCGATAAATTTTCTGGTTCAAGACTTTGCTTATGAAGGTTCAAATTCAGTTTTGGCCTACTTAAATTTTTACCCCAACCATTAAGTTACAACGAGTTATTCGAGTTATGATTGGGAGAATGAACCTTATAATTTTTCATCCGATCTCACAGCACCAAATGAATTTTTTCATTATCCAACATACGAGGACTCAACCGAACAAGAATGAAAAATATATGTTTTACGAGTTTATGCAACGCCAAATGGAAGCCAATGCTCATGTAGCCCAACAATTTTCTGAAATTAGAGATGACCTTTTTGCATTGACTAATGCTATTATTGCTATGGATGAAGAACAACATCTTGAGCAAAGTCAATGCATTGAGGACGATCATTTCAATGGGATGCATATTGATGTTGAATCTCCACCACTCTAGATTGTGAAAATTTTGATGAAGTTATTATCTCACATGAGGCTAATGAACCCAAGGTCATTTTGTCATCCATGAGTGGTGTTGAGATTCAAAATTTCCAACTTGGGAACGGCGTTGAAATGGAGTTAAGCGTAGAAACTTTTAAAGATAAATTTTATACTCCATTTGTGGAATTGCATAAACTTGCCTACACCTCGGTTTGGTTGAGAATTTTGAATCATTATCCTTGCTATGTTTGGATAGATGGGTTAGAAAGGGCATTTATACAACAAAAAATTAAAAAAAATGGATGCAAGCTCATATCCGAATTGAAGCCAGATTGACATGAGCCTTTTTTGTATTGTTTTCATTTACATAGTAGTTAGACTTATTTTATTGTTATATTTTCCTTTTCTTGATGTTGTAGTGTAGCAATTGTTTACCTCTCCCTAATTTGGACTCATTTTATTTTGAGCATCATCGTAGAAAATCTCATTCAATATCATGTGCGAGTTTAAGTTGGGGGTGTAAACAAACTTTTTGTTTTCCATTTAATGTATATAAAGAAAAAAAGAAAAAAAAAAAGGTGTATCTTATTTTCTATATTACTTTCATTTTTCTCATTGCATGATTCATTGTGCATTGAGGACAATGCATGGTTCAACTTGGGGGTGAGGTGCACCATTTACATTTTCTACCACTTTTTATATAGAATAATGGAAATGTAAAAATTTTGAAAATTTTGGACTTTTTTTGTGCTAAATGTATCTAATTTTGAACTATATTCTCCTATCCTAATTGTTATGAGAGTTATGATAGTTTGATCTTCATTTTGAACTTTGAATACGTGAGCACATTGTAGAAGTTTATCCTATTGCTAAGAGTATCACATACTTGTTTGCTTTTGAACTCAACCATAATGTGCACCATGAACTTGTAATTTTGGCAATTTACAGTTGAGTTCACATTTAGTGCTTGACTTGAATAGTGGAGATGAGTAAGACCCCATTTGAGCTTTAATGTCAATCCTTGTTTGGAGGGAACTTACATTTACTCAAGGAACAATTTTTCAAATTCCAAATTTGTTAAATAATCTCATTTTGCTTGTTTTGGTTAAGTGCATTTGGGTAGTTAATTGACGTTGTCTTGATATGTACAATGCTCCCTATGATTATCTAGAGATGATCTTAGGCCATTTTTTATTTCTTTGAGCCTTGGCCTTTTCTTGTGAAATTCTATCCCTAGTGTCATGTTTGAGCCTTGTTGAAAATTCGTTTCTATGCCACACAAGTAACCAAGCCAGTGCAATAAGATAAAAATTTACCACACCTTGGTTGTTCCGAGAGCTGACCATGATTGAATATTGTAAACCCCCGCATGCTTATCTTTATATAGCAAGTAATTATTTTTGAAATGCTATAGGTGATGAGGTATGCATGAACCCTATAGATTTCAATAGTATGAATAAATACTAGGGAGACAAATTGATTGTGAAATTTAATTTTTGGAAGTGTTTAAGGTTGATAAGGGTAACTAAGTAAAAATATTAATTTTTACAGGTCAAAATAATATTATCATTGAACTTGGGAAATCCGTAAAACTTGGAATAGCCGTTTAGCACATATAGCGGTTCGTAGGAATAAAATAGTAATTTTTGTGTTTTGAGTGTAAATTTATTTTAGTTTTGAGATAACTCATAAAAATAAATATTTTTAGGTTAAAATAACATTAAAAATGAATCCGGAACTTCAAAAAACCTTAGGTTAGTCATATGAATCAAATTGAAGATTTTTAGTGACAAAACCGTAATTTTGGAGAAAGCCCAAACAGTCTGTGAATAGTAACTTTGGGACTGCTGTGTTTAAAACACAGATTTCAACTCCTTTACTCTCATTCTTTTCACTCCACTCTCGCCCCAAACATCTTAGCACTCTAGGAGAAGATAGAGGAAAGGAGGAAAGGGAGAAAGGAAGTCTCTAGAGCTTGAATTTTTGGTTTGGAATTTTGATTCAAGGTAGAAATTTCTTCTCATTCTCCTACCTTGAGGCTAGGACTTATGTATATATGTACTCTTTTGACTCTAAATTCAATATGTATGTTATAAAATCTTTAATTCTTGCAATAAATGTCATATTTTAAACAATGTGATGGTCGGGTAACCATTAAAGCTCTCTTTTTCATCTTCAAACCTTAGATTTTAAGAAGAATAGATTTTTCTCTTCATATTTCCTTTGTTCTTGATTTCCAAACTTTAGTCTTTCCATCAAACAATAAAATTGTATTGATGTTGATCCCTTGCCTATTTTTCTTACATGGTTCTATTGGATAACATACGAGAAATTTTGGGAATTATAAACTTTTGTTGAGAAATTGTTGGGGATTGTATGTTATGGAGGTGTTTGGATGACCATGGATGGCCATTGATCGGGTATCGTAGAGTGGTAGATATGTGTGGTTCTTACTCCATGCGGGTTTTAACTATTCCTATCACTTGTAGTGGAGTTGGTGCTTTGCGAGGACCAAACCACTATTAGCTCATAGGTACCGTGTCAAAGGATTAGTATACTATGCCTAGGTCAGATTCGTTATTGCCGGTGCATTGGTATGGGACAATGCATCGGCAACCCCCCTTCCCGAAGTTGATATCCTTGCAAGGATTTGTGTGTGTGTGGGTCAGGATATTCTCTATGTGTTTATCCATACGATTCTCTAACATCAGACTTGAGATACATTGTGGTTATTATTTATTGCATTAACTTTTGGATATGATTATCTTGGAAATTGTTGTGAAAATAATTACATCTTGGAATGGTTATTTATGGCGGGAATGACTTTACTCTTGCACTTAATTATTGTTAATGTATAAACTTGAGATCTTTTGAAAATATCATGTTTTCTTTCAAAATTTACGTATGCTATTTGTGAAATGAGACCGACTGTTTTCTACGTTTTCCAAACCTTGTTAGAGTTTAGGAGGATTTTCCTACAGAGCTTAGTGCTCACCCCTACCAATAATAATTTTTTTTTCAAATTTAGTGCTAGAGGAAGATCCAGGCGTTGATAGCCAGGAAATTGGGAGGTTACACCCAAGGGGAACCTAGATATTGAGGTGGACATCTAGAGCTATAGTTTATTTTTGTGCTAGACTAGAGAATTTATTTATGATCTTGTATAGTCTAGTATTTTATTTATTCTGCTGCTAAGTTTGAGTATAATTCTTTTGAAATGTAATTGTCATAATTTGGCCTATTCTTCTGGGATGATATTGTGGATATTACCTATAGTGAATGAAATTTTATTTTGTGATGGGTAAATGGATCCGGTGTGGGCAATATTTATTCATACATGGACTCGGTGTGGTCAATGTAGTATAATTACATAGGTTGTATTTTTTGGTAGAGCTCCCCGTACAAAGGAGACTTTGCCCGAATTTTGTTTAATTAAGGAGCCCCAATTTTTGGGGTGCTACAAACATGAAAGAGGAGGAATGGTGATGTGGAAACCCAACAAAAGAGGTGATGAATGTGGAGTTCATATGTTGAATGAAAAAGAATGATGAATCCAAGAAAAGTAGAGAGAAAGAGAATGAAAAGAAGATAAGAATGATAAAACAAAAGGAAAATGTTAAGGAAAATAAAGAAAACAAACAAAGAGTGTGGTGATGGTGTGGGATTGAAAATCCCATGAAAAGGTAGATGTTTTTGAAATAAAATTTATCTACTCAGAACAACCCTCTTTGTTATCCTATATCCTTCATTTCATTTACCTCAATATCACCCCAATGCCTCATGACAATCCGTGAAATTCCTAAATGATCTAGAGAAAGCATGAGGAAATCATACTTTTAAAGAAAAAGAGAAGTTGATTTTGCTATCTAATGCCTTAGCATTCCTTTCATGAGATTATGCCAATGTTGTTTCATTTTTATGCATGTACTTCTTTTTTTGGATTATAGTGAGCATTCTTTGTTTTGTGAGTGAGCATTCTTTGTTTTGTGCACAAGATTCTGTCTCACATATACACATTGAGCGCATGCCAAGATAACCATAGTGTGATTCTTTATTGAGAGACATCCTTGGTGAGTTTGCATCAAAGCTTAATTTGGATAGCCAAAGTGAATGTGAACTTCATTGTGTAAATGTTTAAGTTACATGTTCATTTCACACACACACGAGTTTGAAAATGAATGTGTATGTGGATACTCTAGAATAACATGTAAGGCTATGATGTGTTTTATGTGTGATTAGGTTGGATGTGTTGAGCAAGCTATTGTTGACATCCCAGTGATAGTTAAGATAAGAGAAAATGCTTTAAAAATATTGGATATTAAGAAAATAAGTTTGTAGGTACCTTCACTGCAAACCTACACGAGACAAAATTCGTCCACTAGGGATCACCTAGAAGTTTAAAGGTTTGTTGCATATGCTAAATGCAATAGCAGAATTAGTATAGATTTATTTTTATTTTCTTAATTTTTAAATTTAATTTGCAAGTGAATATCAAAGCTTAAGTTGGGTGGTCTGATGAGCACAAAATATTGCATATTTAATGGCCACATTACATGCATTTTAACTCAACTTTGCATTTAGGTACTTAGAGT
>CM042196.1:15598543-15612153 GCA_023539305.1 Ilex asprella
ATGTATTTTGAAACCTTTCAACTATGTGGTGATGACATCGACACATTGCATGAGGACTTAGAGGCTTAAAAGTGAAAGAAATCAAGGAGGTATCGGTGCTTGGTAACATAGGCACCAACACCTGCACAATTTGGTTGTAGTACCTCTATTTTCCTCCTTTTTGGCCATGATCCACTTAGAATATGAAAATATTCAAAATATAAAAGTTGTATATCTGGATATTCTCTATATTATGTCAAAATTTTAGCTGAATCGGACAGTTGAATCAAAATTTATAACAATTCTATGAAAATTGGTCCAAAGCTGGCACCTTCCAAAAAGACCTACCGGTAGGTTTTGACTACTGGAGTAAAACCTATCGGTAGGTTTCATCGTTCTACCAGTAGGTTGTGCCCAGAATGCCCAGAACACCTGCAACTCATGCTCCACTTGCTTGGGAGTCCCACCATTGATTCTCCCACTTGTCCCCTGACATCCCTTACACAAATACATTCTTCCTACACCATAGTTGAAGACTTTGGAGGCAATGAAATTAATGACGGTGGGAGAGAAGGGGGCAGTCATGATGAGTGCAGGCTATGCTCTTCCTAGCCTGTCCAAAGCCAGCAAACTCACCTCCCATTGATGGGAGGCCTGCACATAGGTTAGGGGAGCCTCATGGACGAAAATGCAAGGCTCACACACCATATATTCAGCATTCCACAAGCTTTGAGTGGTGTAGCTACCTAAGCTTAGAAAGCTTCTAGGAAGAAGATGAATAGTAGAATAGAAATTTTATGTTTTTGCATTTTCTTCTTCATTTCAATTGTAGCTAGCTTTAAATATCTTGTAATCATTAATTCTTGCACTTTAATCTTATTTATTTCAAGTTTATTGCAAGTTTAGTTGAGGATCTTAGTTTCTACCATTGTAGTCTTAAGTTTTTCTTCATTTCAAGTTTTAAAATGGGTATTAAATATTTTTCTTCATAGTTTAAGATTTCTTGCATTAAGTTAAGTTTTATGCTTCATTTCTTCATTATGTCTCTTTACATTATGCATTTCTTTTTTGCTTTCATGAGTAGCTAGATTTTAAAAGTTGGCTAATCCAAGGGAGACCTCCTTTTGGGTGTGCCATTTAACTCATTTTCTTTCCTCCTCTTAGAGTACAATGGTTCTGTTTGACTGGGTTAAAGTGAGGACATGGTTGTGAGTCTTTGATATCCCGTAGACTTGTCAAAGGGTATGCTTGGATCCTCACCTCCATGTTAGTCACGAGCTTTCCACGAATCAATCGAACATCTAGGCTCTATTGGAGGAAGGTTTCAAGTTGAGTTGACATTCCCATTGGAATGAACTCTATATATTAGCCAACACCTTACATGTTTTAGCAAGAAAACAAAACACCAAAAATTCAACCTCAAATATTTTTATACTTTTCTGGTTTTCACCAAATCACCTTCATCGCACTTGAACTTTCCTTCCCTGAGGAGACGTCCTTGGAATACTTTTCCAATTAAATCACGATACTCGAAAGTCTTTTTGCACTTGGGGAGCACTATTGGTCGCACGCACATTTTGTACATTTCATCCACCATTCTATTGCCTTGTTTCTCACATCATTCCAAGGGAGAGTGACACTCTCCTTCACACATAAGCCATATACACATTTGAGGGTGATGTGCAGAGAGTAGGAATACAGCAACGGAAACAACCAAACAAATAGCTAGAGAGTTGTTATCTCGTATATCCACCTCCTACATGAAGGTATTTATAGAGCCTTAAAAGACTGTAATCATAGTTTGGGTCAAGTTGTAATTATTTCATAATTACATATAATCCTTTTATTAATTATTAATTGTAATAAAGTCCCTAATTAACTCTTAATTAGATTTTCACCTCAATTAACTCTTAATTTGTTGTCTCTTCTTCTTCTTCTTTTAGTTTCCAATCAATTATATTGTTTGTGATCCTATAGGTTCAAGCATACCCGATTGTAGGCATTTGATACTAACTACAAATAGAATCTCAAATTAGAACTCTTTCTAATTTACTTTGAATTGGAACTCTTCCAATTCTCCTTTTATGAAGAACTATTAATATATTTAAATTAATTTTATTCTTCGGGCTTCTACTAATCATGAGTGACATTTAGCAGTATATCATGATCAACCTCCAGATAGCATGGAGTAGGTAAAATCTATAGTTGCCATGCAATTCAATCCTTCTAACACACAATGTCCCAATTGAATTGTTAATGTATGAAATTAATGTCAAAGTCCTAATTCAATCTTATGTGTTCGATCTTATGACTATGACTCTTAATGATCAATTAAAAACTCTTTTCTAATTTTCATTCTGCCATGGTCAAGGACTCCTTGAGCCATATTCTTGAAGATCACATAGGACATTCGCCCTTTATTTACTAAGGGTGATAGATACCATGTTGTACACTGGCAAGTCTCCTTGCATGTCTAACTATGTTTAACTTACATATCCAAGTTATATGGTTAGTACATGAATATGATGTGTAGTTAAAGCATACAAGTCCATGCACAAGACAACTATGATGTCTCTAGTCTAAGGATCAGTTGCATAACTTTAACTTCAGAATTTAAAATTGACATATATGTAAAACTCCATATGAAAAATCCTATGTTAGTCAATGGTTACATTCAATATACTTTTTCTCTAACAAACACCCACACACTTGCTTTAGTGTCCCTACACTAGTGACTTAGCCGATTGATCTCACATCAAATATGAGTAAACATAGTGTATGCTAGTCTATCTGGATTACATAGTGCCCATATAGTAATCATTTGACTAGGAACATTTAAGAGTTAAATACTAAGAAGTATAGATCTCATCTTCTCAATTCGTTGAGAAAGTATCTTATTAACTTATACTCTATATATTATATCATGTATATTAAAATGAAATAAAGCAGAAACTTGATAAATAAACTTTTCCTTTTATTTAATTATATAGTTGGTGTGGCACCACAAATTTGGGGCTCCTTTCTCAACCTGCTGATCACTTATAAACCCACGGAAGTACCCATAAATGTCCCATAACCTGGCACCACGTCATTACATCCCGTTCACCTGGATCGTAACCCATACAGAGTTTAGGTAGAGTCTCCCTTGTACTGGAGAACTCCCAAACGCTTAATCTATGCACATATCAACCACTTGACCATTTCAAGGTCAATCCCCATCAATTAGAACTTAATTTTTGACGAATTTCATCATCCCAATAAGAGGGCTCAAGATCTAAAGGCTTAACAAAGTTACGTTTAAATTTTTAAAAAATTTAGAAGAGGTACCCATACCTTTGCATGTGGTACCAGTATCTGAGTCTTTTCCCTACGAGGTTCCTTCCATTTGCTAGGTTCCAGTACTTAATCACTTAGGTACCAGTACTAAATCACTTATGCACCAGTACCTGAGCCCACTGCTTGCTAGGTATCGGTACCTATATGTCATGGTACTAGTACTTGAGCCCATTGTCTACCGAGGTACTAGTATCTTGAGGCTTGGTACTGGCACCTGAGCCCACTAGAATCCTTGTACTAGTAAGCACTGGTTTGATAGCCCTATCCCCATCCTCGATCCACTTCCTAACCTATCTGCCAGGATTGAGGCTGAGCACGAAGTAGTAGGAGGTTGTCCAACACCCTAAAACTGAAATTGGTTGTCCTAGCCTATGGTAGGGTAGGGATGAATAAAGAATTTCTATGAAAGCCCCATTGAAAACTAGGACTTAGAATCCCCATAACTCTGGGATCCCTACCTCTGATGACAATCCAACTACAAATGGCCTAATTGATGACATATGTAACATGTCTTTGGGCTCCCGTGTTATGTGTTCTTCAAATTCTGTCCCCCTTGGGAAGACTGACTTTGACCATGGCCTTTATAAACCCGGCCTTGCCCCTGAAACCCTTATGGTGTAAAGGTATTTTGCTTCTTGCCCGAACCTATGTTGGAGGACTAACCCTCCTTCTTTTTGTCCTTAGCTCTGGCCTCCAAGATACGCTTAGCATCAACTATATCTATCTCAATGGCCATGGTTGTCAAAACTAAAGAATCCAATCTTTCAACCTATGGCAAACTATCTTTCCCCGTATGGTAAATTTTAAACCATTCTTGAACCTCCTCACTTTTGTCGCATCGGTGGCCACATAATCATCATCAAAATGGGCTAACTTTGTGAATTTAGCCACATACTGGATGAATATCATCGTCCCTTGCTTAAGGTCCAAGAATTTTTGAGCTTTTACTAATCTGAGGGCAGAAGGAAAATACTTGTTCATAAATAACTCTTTAAAATCAATCAACACCATAGCCTCCAATTCCCTCAATGACTTTGACCACACCCACCATTGTTGGACTTCCCCTTTGTGTTGAAAGGTGGCAAGCCTAATCTTGGTAGTGTCTGAGGTGATTTCAATTGCCTCAAGGATCTTGTCCCCATATTGGAACCAATGGTCGGCTAACATCAAGGCCGCTTCCCCCATGAAAGTAGGTGGCTTGCATGCCTTGAACTTTTGGAAGTTGCTCGAGCCTCCTTGACACATGTTGGTGCTAGCTAGATGAAAGTATCTGACATGGCAGTTATGACATTCATGACTTTCCCTTGATCATAGATGTGTGGTGGTGGTGGTTGGTTGTTCTGATTAGCCCCTCAACCATTTCATCGTGGACATCCCCCATCTATAAGACAAGAGATAGCAATAGACTCTAACTTAGTGTCATCGACTATTAACATTGTCAACGAATCATAGATTACGTCACTACAATGCCATGATGCCTTAAAAAGAATATGAGAATTGGTTTCAAGTTAATGTCATGACACACCCTCACTATTTTGTACACAATTCTTAGAATACTACTAATTTAGGTCTGGAAATTATTTCATTTGAAAGTTGGCATCCCAAGATTTTCAATAATAGCTTATTTTCTTAATTCTGACTTTGGTAGCGAAAGTTATGGTTGTTCGAAGTTCGAAAAAATGTAGTGTTGCTAACCTACCAGTATGTTTATGTCTGGCCTACCGATAGGTTCCGAAATAGAGAGTTGTCCTATAGGTAAGTTTATGTCTAACCTAACGGTAGGTTCCAAAGCAGAAGGCCGTTCTACAGGTAGGTTAATGTCCAACCTACTGGTAGGTTAAAAAATAGAGGATTGTTCTACCAGTAGGTTCATGTCCAACCTACTGGTAGGTTCCCAATATAAAGCCTTCCTTCCATTTCGTTCTAACTGACCTACTATTAGGTCGAGCCCGAAAGCTAACCTACCAGTAGGTTATGTTTTGATTCGTACCAGTTCATCTATGTTTTTTTTCCTTCTTGTTTTTCCAACCTTAAGGCTATAATTCTACCTAGGTTTTCCACATCCATAATGTTCAAGCATACACATAACAAAGAATATGCAATGCTGGTGAATGCAATGTCCTAACCCAAATTTTCTTGTAATGGAAAATGATGGACTCATTTCCCAAGAGACCCATGTAAGATCTAAAGCCTGTGCTCTGACTCAAGGCTGTGATGCCCCAAATTTTGGGGTTCCTTATTACCTATTAAGCCTCGTTAATTAACCCAAGACATTGATCCCGGCGAACCAATCACAACGGATCAATCCCAACAGAATTTCACTAAGTCTTCTTTGTACGGGGAGTTCCACCCTAACTCACCTTATGCTCTAGACTAACACAAGACCATTCTAATGTCCAATCCAAAATTTAAGCATTAAACATTAATCAATGAGTCTCAAATGTAAAAATATAGATTTACAATAAGAATAGATGATAAAGTCCCCAAATATACAAGCCTTTACTCAAAAGAATATACAAGTTTTTGGATAACCAAAATACAAGGCTAAAAATAGATACAATGGGACCTAAGGGTCTATACATCCAAAATGAAAACCCTAATGGCCCAAATGCAACCTAAGAAGGTGTAACACCCCAAAATACACCCTGGACGGCATTACATTCAATAACCATTCATACCATGAGAGCACTAAGATAAACCATCAATAAAGAGACTTCATAACAGTAATCCATAACATTTACATCAATATCCCAAAAGAATATGCCCTGTTTGGCCTTTCATTCCCAATGAAAATTTACTATTATAGCGCAGCGAAAATTACAAAAGAAATCTAGACTATACAGTGTTTCCACAATAGGATTCTAGTCTAGAACAAAAAGTAATCTACATCTCTAGATGTCCCACTCGGGATCCAAGTATCCCTCTAGTGAAGCCTCCCCAAGGTACGGCTCGTTAGCACCGAGTACATCCTCTGGCCCAACATCTGAAAAAGGTTCAACTGTAGGGGGTGAGCACTAAGCTCTGTAGGAAAATCCTCCCAACTCAAACAAGGTTTAGAAGACATGTCAAAACGGGTCGGTCTCATCTCACAAGTAACATATATAACCTTTGAAATAAAACAGGGGCATTTTAAAAGAGATCTCAAGTTTAAATAGCAACGGTAATTGAACTGGATAAATAAAGAAGTGAAACCAAGTAGAGTTGACAACAAATGTCCACAACATAATTCATATATAATTTATAATTTATTTCTACCATAAACCACTTCTAACAAGTTCTTGTGGCATCCCATACTACCCCAAGACTCTTGTGGAAGCTGTATCTGGTAGAATGAACAATAACTCACATAGTATTCGTATCTCATATGGTCTAGTATTGTCCTCTTTGGCGTGAGCATTCATACAAGAAACCTCTCACCCTCAAGGATTTGTTTCTCAGTAGTTCTCTTTGGCAGCATGCATACAAGCAACCTCTGCCTTGGCAGCATGCATACAAGCAACCTCTGCCTATAATGTGGCCCTCTTTGGCAGCATGCATACAAGCAACCTCTGCCTTGATATGGTCCTCTTTGGCAGAATGCATACAAGCAACCTCTGCCTCAAGGTTTTGTTCTCAATACCAACAACTCTCTCAAATAACGACAATTCCAAAAATGACCAAATTCACATGTAACATTCCAATAGAACAATTTAAGAAAAGTACATGAGATCATCCAATAACACTATTTTATTGTTCATTATAAAGCACTAAAGTTTTTGAAGTCAAGAACATATGCGTAATCAAGTTTTGGAATCATTACAAATAAATATGAAGCTTGGAAATATAAAATAAAGGCGTAACAAGCTTAAAAGCCATGAACAAAGGAGAAGTCAAGAATAACGGAATAATCAAGGTTTGAATTCACTAACAATGGATTTTTAAGTTTAGGAACCACGAACAAGAGAACCATCAAGTCTTGGAATCAAAAATAAAGAATATCAAGTATTGATGTCAAGAATAAAAGAGAACTCAAGGGTTGAAATCAAGAGCAATTGAATGTCGAGTCTTGAAATCAAAAGGTATGAATCACAAAGGTTAGAATCAATAACAAACGAATATCAAATTTCAATAGCAAGAGCAAATGAAGAAATCAAGAGAAAATACAATTCCCTTGGAAACTAGGGTTTTCAAGGCATACCAAGAGAATTATTGATTACCCAAGCACAACATAGGTAAAACACATTAACATTTAAGGTTGAGAATCTAGAACCAAGGAGAAATCAAGAGAAAGAACATTCCCCTTGAAAGCTAGGGTTTGGAAACAAGAAGGGAGGTTTAATGGTTACCCGAGTCTAACATTGTTCAAGACAAGGTGAGATGTGCAAGGATATCAAGAATTACATATTAGATAGCATATATATATATAGAACATTTTGAGTCAAAGATTACATATAAATAAACCTAGCCTCAATGTAAGAGAATAGGAAGAAAACCCCTACCTTGTGTTCTTGGAATCTAGGTTTTTGATCTTGGATAACCCCTTTAGACTCGGGTTTTTCTCTTCCTTTCTTCCTCTTTTCTCTTCCTTTCTTTCTCTCTTAGGGTTTCTAACGTTGGAGTGGCCGAAATAGAGCCAGAATAGACGACATTGGGTATTTATAAGGCTAAAATTGGACCAAGATCGCGACATTTAAGTTTTAGAATTCTTTCGGCTCTACCGGTAGAATACTCTACCAGTAGGCTGTACCGGTAGATCGAACTCTCTGGACCAAAGTGTACCGGTAGAGTGTGCCGGTACAAAACTCTACCGGTAGGGTTTTGCCCAGTTTGCCTTTTTCCTCCATTTTTTATTTCCAATCCATCCTAAACCCTTCCAACACCAACCCAAACTTTCACAACATACATTTGTACCCCAAACCTAGTTGCTAGAAATTCGCTTACAATTCATGTCACCCATTCCCTAGCTAAACTAGCTTTAACTATGATTTCTACTGACATTCTAAATTTATACTTTTCCAACCTATTAAATTAAAACACATATCACTACACATATCTACATTATTACCACAAGTAGTTTCTATATATTCATATACATATATTAAAGGGAATGCGGGGTGTTACAGAAGGGGTGAATTATGTTGTTCTAGTTAATGACTAATTTTTAATTTCTTTAATTCTAACTAATTATGCAATGTAAATAACAGTCAAATGTATAATGATATAATGATGCATGAGAGTTAAATAGAAGAAGATAGAAAACCAAGATTCCTCTTGGCCAAAATGCAACCTAAGGGGGTGAATTAGGTTGTTTAAGTTAATGACTAATTTTTAATTTCTTTAACTCTAACTAATTATACAATGTAAATAACAGTAAAATGTATAATGATATAATTATGCATGAGAGTTAAAGGAAAGAAGATAGAAAAACAAGATTTATAGAGGTTCGATCGCACCAAGATGGCCTACATCCTCTCTTCAATCTCCTCCTTGGAGCTCCCTTTTCAATGTCTTGACCTTCTTCTTCTATGGGTGAAGATCAAACATTTACAATCACCATTGTCTACGATAGATGAAGACATACTTCATAACTTTAAGCTTAATCAATACAATAGGCTTTCCCTCTCTTTACAAAGATGATTACCCAACAAGATTATAACAAGATAGAAGAAAAGAACAAGCTATATAGCAGAATTTTAACAATGTATAGCACTCTTTGAATGTGTATAATACTCTTGCAATACTCAATGGGATGTCTTCTCCACTCCTCTTCATGAATTTTTATAGTTGAGGTATCTAGAGTTTGAGATTTGAATTATTCTAATCGGTTGGAGTCTTCATGATTAATGTCCCACACTCCCCTTGACTAGCTATCTAGATCTGTGCATTTAGTGTAACTTACAAACCATTTTTGGCCATAAAATAATTTAAATTTGAAAATATCTATTTCTGAACAAAGTTGTAGCACGAGATGTTTACATGTGAATCGCATTTGAATAAAGGCATTTGGACATTGGTGTAAAAAGTTATGGCTTAAATATTGAGACTTGTCTGATTGCTCCGATTGACAGAATTTTTGCACTACTCTCAACTTGAAGGTCATTTTTTACCACAAAATAATTTAAATTTAAAAATTTATATTTCAGTTAAAATTTTAGTGTTGGATGCCTGCTTTTTAAACATTCTTGAATTTTATTCTTGAATTTTATCACCTTTGTATTTTCTATTCTACTCTTTCAATTATTCCTTCAATTCTTCACACCAATCAACATATTTATCTTTATAACTTGCACAAACAACCTAGAGGTGTGTTTTTAACCTTTAATTTTCTTCAGTTATTAAGATTAAACTATTGATATTTTTACATATGCTTCCCATGACAAGAACTCATTAGGTTTGGTGTACAAAACTACTCACTCAAGTTTTTCTATCAAACCATAACAACATTTTAAATAACACAAAGATGATTAATTAAATGAGATTATTTGTTTTTTCTTAACCAATCATAGAGTCAACATTCTCTCCCTTTTTGATGATGACAAACAAACTAATCCAATGTTGCATATAATTCATCTTTTCATTGAATATATGCACGCATACTATGTCCAGTAAAATATCAAGGCAATATTTTCTTCACCTTTTTACATTTGCAAAATATAATGTTCCCCTTTAGCGAATGAAACATATACTATATATAATTTGAAAACATATTTACATATATTTCTCCTCATTTGGCATCATAAAAAATATGAAGGCCCATCACCAATCATGGGCCAAGTGTAAAGAATAGCTAACACACATAATATTATCATATTCAGATCATTCAATGATATGTATATAAGAAATTAATAGATATCCTAAAATATCAATATCCTTTATCAAAATAATAATTTAACAAATACCTATCCGACTATATGTTAGGAATATTCACATGTATGGTTACTCCCCTTTTTAAATCAATTTATGCCTTCCCTTTTTCAAGCAAAGTAAGTACTTATAAAGATTCTTTAATTAAATGTCTCACTTGTAAAGTAATACTTTCAACTAAATCAGTAGTTATAATTTCCCTTTTATGGACCTCTTATTTTCCTAACCATATTCCCATAGATACAAAACTCCTTGTTATATGCTAATTGTGTAGAATCTATCCTCATTCAATGGTTTAGTAAAAATATCTGCTAATTGATTTTTTTTTTTTTTGACAAATTATGTTTGAATATCTCCATTTTGCACATGATCTCGAATAAAATGATGTCTAATCTGCATATGCTTTGTCCAATAGAGTTTTTCTTCCTACTAAAACAAGATAAAGTGAATGTCCTAAGAATTTACAAGTACCACATGTGCTCTTTCTATCCACTTTGCATCCATCATAGTCTGCATCCGAATAATTCACTAAATCAAATGTCATGCTCTTAGGGTACCATAATCCTAGTTGTGACGTTCCTCCTAGATATCTCAAGATCAATTTAATAGCACTTAAGTGTGAATCTTTTATATTTGCTTGATATCTAGCACACATGCAAACACTAAACATAATATCAACTCTACTTAGCACACATGCAAACACTAAACATAATATCAACTCTACTTGCGGTCAAATAAAGCAAACTACCAAGGTTTCCTCTATAAGTTTTAACATCCACTTCTTTTCCTTTTTCTTCTTTATCAAGTTTAATTGATGTGCTCATTGGTGTTCCATAAGGTTTGGAATCTTCTAATCTAAACTTCTTTAGAAGCTTTTAGTATATTTGGATTGGCATATTTAATTCCCTTTTTTCTCTTATTTTATTTGCAATCCTAGAAATAAATTTAGGTGTTATGCTTTACTCATGAAACACATATGGAGGCTTTTCACTGATAAAGAGGCCTTGTGGTCACTTTGGATCCATGCTTATCACTTAAAAGGAAGAAGTTTTGAGGGAATCAGGGCTACTCCAACTAGCTCCTGGGCTTGGCAGAATATCTTGAAGCTAAGGGAGGCAATAAGACCCCTTTTGTTGCACAAGGTTGGTAATGACAATGACACCTTTTTATGGCTTGATAACTGGCATCCTAATGGTCTCCTGTTCTCTAGATGGGGACATATTGCTATCCTTGCCTCCGGCCTCCACATGAATTCTAGAGTTTGCTGCACTGTCACTGAGAATCAGTGAAATTGGCACAATGCTTCTTCTCCTGCCCTTATTGGAATTTTGACTCTATGATTGCTTACATTCCTAATCAGCTCTCCGAAGATAAGGTCATATGGTCCCTTAATTCTAATGGCAGATTATCTACCACTTCTGCTTGGCACTATATCAGAGATACTGGACCAAAAATCTCTTGGAATAAGATTGTCTATTACAAGAAATTCATCCCCAAAATGAGTTTTATTTTGTGGCTTGCTATTAGGCAAAGATTGTACACCAAGGATAGAGCTCACTCTCCCTCCAACCAAGCTGACCTAGGATGCATCCTATACAGGTTGTCCCTTGAGTCTTATCCTCACCTCTTCTTTGAATGCTCATATTCCCAAGCTATATGGATTCACATCCTGTCTTGCAGTTGAGTCTATGGTGACCTACTAACTGGCCCTCTTCCATTAGTTAGGCAACTCTCCATTGGAAGGGAAATTCGATCTATGCAGTGGTTTTGAAGCTGAGTCTTTTGACTACTGTTTATCACATTTGGATGGAAAGAAATCTTAGAGTTTTTACCAACCAATTTAGGGATTGTAATACCCTTACTCATATCATCAAGCAAACGATCAGAGACAGGCTCATGTCTACTAATTTCAAGAGTTCCCCTCCTAATCTTAGAATGTTGTAGTTATAGGACTTGCCACACAACTGCTTGTTATAACCTTCTCCTTGGATTGGATCTCCTTGCTTTTGGTCATCAAGCAGCCCGGTCATCAAGAACTCTATTTTGATCCTTCGTCCTCTACATTTTTTGGGTCTTCTCCTGGGCTTTCTCCTCCTTGTTTTGCCTTACTTTCTCCTTGTAATGATTTCTCCTATAGTGCTTAATTTCCATTGGTTGTTCAGGTTATGAATTTGTGGGGAAGTACTGACCAAGGCCTATACTTCCCCATAAATTCTTTTGTGTTACATTGAATGTTCTGCTACCTATTGCTTCTTTCATGACCTGATTGGCTGTAGTGTTGTATCTATGCTTTGTTTAGCATCTTTAATACAAATTTCGCTTTTTGGAATAACTTACCAAGCATAGTATTATTGGTTACTCTTAATTCTATTAACTAGTATGTGGATGAGTCAACCCTTACTAAAATGTCAAGATTGATTTCTTATAAGGTGCTTGCTCATTTATTATTAATGTTTTATTCAAGAAATGTAATAGCTAATTATTTATGTTGTAACAGTGATTTATTGATATTTATACAAAAACATATCAGAACAATTTTAATTTAAGTGGCATGAGGAAAGTGTAAGTCTATTTTTCCTTTTTTGTGAAAGAATGCCACTTACCCTAAATATAAACTAGTATTCTAATTTTAAATTTTAATTTAAAAATCTAATTCATTGTTGTCATTGGATTAGCACATACTAGATCCCATTACATACTAGGATCCACTAATAATCAAATGATAACAATAATTTAACTCCCAAATTAGATCTCAATAGTGTGACTCTGACAAACTAAATTTTTTGTATAAAATTTTTAGTCGGGGAAAATTTTAATTTTTGTAAATTTTTTTTTGAAATTTCAAATAATATCCAAAACTTTTTAAAATTCCAGTGGGGGCAGTTGCCCTTATGCTGAATCCGCCCATGCTAGAGCAATTCGGCATCCATGAAGCCAGCTCACACCTAGCTACTGGGAGAAGAGGAAGATCTCGACAAAGATGGGTATCAAGCTACCATCTCAAGTATGCCACTTAACTATTTTTTGAAGCCCAAGTGTCTGGTAGATATGATTGTATTTAACGGCCAAATATACCTCAATAGTTATAATATATCACGGGGATCACACCCTTAAGGAAGAAGACAAAACATTACCCTTGTATAAATAAAAAGGGATGCCCTACTAAAAAAGGATGGATCATCACTCTCTGTAAGTACTGATGATGCACAAATCGGCCTTCGTGCAAGATCAACAGTCACGAGTGTGATTAATGAGTAGTAATGAGCAATCAATGACAATCAAGTATGAAAAACAGTAAATAAATGGTAAACACAGGGATTTATAGTGGTTCGGCCATGGCCTACGTCCACTTTCTTGAATGGCAGCAGTGACCGACAATCTTTATTAATGTATCAAGGTACTCCGGAGAGTTTACAATGCAGAGAAAGAGGGAGGGAGATAGAGAGCAGTGT
>CM042196.1:15622153-15640658 GCA_023539305.1 Ilex asprella
AATCTGTCATTGAGGTCCATTTGTTTATTTAAAATTTTCTAAAATAATTCTTAATTATATAGAATCACAATTAATGATTTAATTAATGTGTTAACGATTAATTTTTATATTGTTCCTCATAGTATAAAGAAAGAGAGATGACTAAAAGAGACGTATGAGTTGCATGAGCATAAGATAGTATGAGATAGAGAGAGGTATAAGAGATATATGAGTCTTAGAATTGTGAAATGAATGGAAGCCTTGTTCAAAATATTGGGGAAACAATTTCGCATTAGGACCATTGGATCAATAATCTATTCAAATGATGTGAGTCGCAAAAAATTTAAGACACCTAAGGAATAATTGTCCACTGCATAACTCACTGAGTTTCGAGACACCTTAGTCCTAGTCTTCAATAGGGCTCCCACCGAGGACTAGGGAATCAGTTGTAGCTCCAGGATGCGGCACATGCCCCTAGTACTTTATATGTGGGGACTCCACAATCAGGCTAGATGAACCAGGATGTGGGCCAAGGACAAGGACAGAACTTTCAACCAGCAACTTCTGGGACCTAGGAAACGATTTTTGTCGTTGCACCTCAAACTGAGATGATGGATTAGTTGACTATTCAAGGTATATTCCTTATCTTCTCGTTTATAGGCATAAGTATTATTTGAATCAAGTACATCAAATAAAGAAACTTCTCCTCAAAGAGCTAGAGTTTGCATTGATAAGATATGTCAAGGATGTAAGTTAAAGATCTTAGCGATTCAACGAACGGCGAACCCTAGTGTCATGGACATGTCAGAGTTCAATGTCATCATTTGGATGGATTGGTGAATGGTATATTGGATGGTTATTGGCTATGATCAGAAGCGAGTCATCACCTACACTTCAAAGGGGATGTGTGTCAAGTTTTAGGAAGGAAAGCACAATATTTTACCCCCACTTGTATATGCTCCCATTGGCACGGGTAGTTGATGGGTTGACTTGTGAGTCTTACATTTGAGAATGAGGCAAGATTGAAGTTAGGTCTACCTTAGGTAGTTTGTAAGTATATGGATGTTTTCCCAGACGAGTTATTGAGATGACCTCCACTTTGGGATGTAGACTCCACCATTGAGTCATAACACGATGCATCCCTTATTTCTATGATGCCACATTGGATGGCACTGGTGGAGTTGTAAGAACTCAAGGTCAAATTGTAATAATAGATGAACTAGGGTTTTTTCAGAACGAGTACCTTACCTTGGGGCGCTCTGGTATTATTTGCCAAGAAGAAGGATGGAGACCTTAGTACAGACTATTGACAGTTAAATCGGGTCACCATCAAGAACAAGTACCTATTGCTGCACATAGATGACTTGTTTGACCAATTAAGAGGGGTTTGGGTCTACTTTAAGATAAAGTTCTTAAAGTTATGCACAAGGTACGATCAGTTGAAAGTACGGGAAGTCGACATTCCTAAGATTGCATTTAGGACTCGATATAGCTCTTTGAGTTAATGGTTATGCCATTCAGGCTGAGGAATTCCCTAGCAGCATTCATGGATCTCATGCATTGGGTATTCCAACCCTATCTTAACAAGTTTATCGTAGTCTTTGTTGCTGACATTCTAATCTACTCCAAGTATGAGGAGCAGCATAAGGGTAACTTGAGTGTTGTTCTCTAGACCTTGAGAGACCATCAGTTGTATGTCAAGTTCAACAACTATGAATTTTGACTGATAGAGGTGAAATTTTTGGGACATGTGGTGTCTACTTCGAGGGTGTCGATGGACCCAGAGAAGGTTGAGGTAGTTATGAGTTGGGAGAAGCCTAATTCAATCTTTGAGATACGCAGTTTCTTGGAATTGATAGGGTATTGCTGGAGATTCATCAAGGAATTCTCCCACCTAGCTATATTGATGACACGACTAACTAGAAAGGATGTCAACTTTCAATGCGATGACCTTTCGAGAGGGCATTCTAGAAGTTAAAAGAAGGTTGAATTTAGGTCCTATTTTGATTCTCCTGAAGAAGGGACAAAGGTACACTGTTTGCTATGATATCTCAAAAGTGGGACTTGGATACGCCTTAATGTAGTCTGGTAGGGTAGTTGATTATGGTTCCCATCAGCTTAAGAACCATGAGAAGAACTATCCGATATACAACGTGAAGTTGGCAGCCTTTGTTTTTGCCTTGAATGCATGACGCCACTATCTATACGGAGAATAGTTTGTGATATTTTCAGGCCATCAGAGTCAGAAGTACATCCTCGCATAGTGGGACCTCAACATGAGTCAGCGCAAGTGGATGGAGTACTTGGAATATTATTACTTCACTTTGCATTACCATTCTAGTAAGGCAAATGTGGCATTTGGAAGTCATAAGGAGTCTTGGCCGTTAGTATTATGCTCTAAGACCAATCATATAAATGATATTTTAGGGTTATACTAACAATATTCATTACTTAATTAAATTAAAGGGCAAGTTTATTTATCATGTTTCTATTTTATTTCATTTTAATATACATGATAAAGTTTATAGAATATAAGTTAAGAAGATAGATTCTCAAGGTGTTGAGAAGATGAAACCTATACTTCTTAGTACTTAACTCTTAAATGTTCCAAGTCATAGGATTATTATTTGGGCACTACGTAATCCGTATAGACTAGCACACACTATGTTTACTCCTTTGATATAAGGTGACTCGTCCAAGTCATTACTGTAGGGACACTGAATCAGGTGTGTGGGTTCTTGTTAGAGAACAAGTACACTGAACGTGATCGTTAACTAACGTATGAATTTTTATATTGAGTTTTACATACCTTTCAATGTTAAATCTTAAAGTTATAGTTATGCAATTGATCCTTAGACTTGAGACACCATGGTTGTCTAATGCATGGACTTTTATGCTTTAACTATACAACATATTCATATACTAATCATGTAACTTGGATATGTATTGTTGGACGTAGTTAGGGATGCATGAAGACTTATGAGAGTGAAAAATAGAATCTATCATCCTTAGTAATTAAAGGGAGAATGTCCTATGTGATCTTCTGGGATATGGCTCAAAGAGTCCTTGGCTAAGGCAGAATGACAATTAGAAAAGAGTTACTAATTGATCATTAAGAGTAATAGTTCTATGATTGAACACATAAGATTGAATTAGGAGTTTGACTGTAATTTCATACTCGAGTAAGTAAATTGGGACATTGTAGGATATAAGGATTGAATTCCATGGCAACTATAGATTGAATGAGTTCTTTACTTTGTGATATGCAGAGCTTAATCGTGATATGCTACTAGGTTTCACTCATGATTAGTAGAAGCCCGAAGAATGAAATTAATATAAATATATTAATTGTTCTTCATAAAGGGAGAATTAGAAGAGTTCTAATTCAAGCTAAATTAGAAAGAGTTCTAATTTGAGATGCTACTTAAAGTTAGTATCGAATGCCTACAACTAGTATGTTTGAACCTATAGGGTCGCAAACAATAGAATTGATTGAAAACTAAAGGATAAAAGAGAGACAACCAATTGAGAGTTAATAGGGGCGAAAACCTAATTAAAAGTTAATTAGGGACTTTATTATAATTAATGGTTAATAAAGGAGTTATATGTAATTATGAGATAATTGCAACTTGACCCAAACAAGGATTAGAGTCTTTAAATCCCTATAAATACCTTTATATAGGAGGTGAGTATAAGATTTAATAACTCTTTTGCTAGCACAAGAGGAACTACCCCTCATTCTCTCTCTACTAATTTATCAATGGTTGAATTAGATCATTCAAGTGTGTCAATTCGTGTGGATACCGATAGAGACCAAACATTTGCGAGGCTTAGGGTACAGTTCAAATTCAGATTTGAAGATTTAAATTTTTTGAGAATGTTGAAGATTGCTAAAGGCACGCTTGAAGAGGTAACTTCTAATCTTCTCTATAGATCTAAGGTTTCTCGGTTTGTATTAAACGCGAATAGATCTTGGTATGAGGAATCAAATTATTATTTTAAAATTTTGTTGTGTTTATTTTATGATTCCTTTCATTGGCTAGTATAGCTTCCTGGGAGTGATAAATACTTGAGACTGTAGGATAGTTTAGGCTACACTCAGGGATTAGGATCAAGGCATTTTGGGAAGTTTGGTAGCTATGCCTTCTTTATTGAGCGGGGTAATCAAGTCCCAGGGGTAGGACACAGAGAAATTGTCCATCAGGGACTAAGTACAATCGATTACAAGTGAAGAGGGTTGGGTCATTCATGCTGATGGTAGTCTTCTATTCAGGGGAAGGTTGTGGTTCCCCTGTCAATGGATCTGAGAGAGGACTTCCTCAAGGAGTTCAGTGTTCCTGTTTTGGTGTGCATCCTAGAGGCACGAAGATGTACCATGATCTTCACTACTAGTATTACTAAAGTAGGATAAAGAGACACGTAGGAGACTTTGTTAGTAGATGTCTCACGTATCAGCAAGTCAAGGCTGAGCACTAGAGACCAGCAGGGCTACTCCAGCCTTTGGAGGTGGCTGAATGAAAATGGGAGCACGTCACTACGAATTTTGTAACCCACTTACAGGGAATTTGCGTGGGCATGACGCGGTATGGGTAGTAGTGGGTCGGCTTACGAAGTCAACACACTTTTTGGTTGTACGAACTCCCTTCACACTAGAAGAATTATGCAGGTTATATATACGGGAGATAGTCCGGTTGCATGTGGTACCTGTATCTATAGTATGAGATTAGGATCCTAGGTTCATGACTCATTTCTGGGAGACTTTTCAGCAAGCTATGGGGACACAGTTGATGATGAGTACAACTTTTCTTCCCTAGACGGACGATCAGTCAGAGATGGCCATCCATATTTTGGAAAATATCCTTCAGGTATGCTCCTTAAACTCAAGGGTAACTGGGAAGAACACTTAATCTTAGACGATTTCACCTACAATAATAGTTGTCAAGCTAGCATATAGATGACACCCTATAAGGCACTTTATGGGAGGCTGTGTCAGTCTCCGATATGTTGGACAAAGGATGGAAAAAGAACTTTCATGGGTTCGAAATTGATCAGAGACGCATTTTAGAAGATGGATATGATACTAAAGCGTCTTCTTGCACCATAGGGCCAACAAAAGAGCTACTCCAGGATCACGTCTTCTTCATGGTTATGCTTAAGAGGAGAGTGGTCAGATTTGGGATACAGAAAAAGATGTCGCTGAGGTATATCGGGCCCTTTGAAGTACTAGAGAGGATTTGTACAGTTGATTACTAGTTGGCGTTACCACCAAATCTATCAGGTGTTCACACGGTGTTCTATGTCTCTATGATCCAGATGTACACTCTAGATCCTACACATGTGGTGCATTGGGTGAGTTGGTTATTGATAGAAATGTTCGAGGATGGACATGACAAGACTATGAGACAGGTGAAGGTCCTGTGGCAACACCGTGACATAAAAGAGGCGACACAGGAGCGTGAGGACACTATGAATGTTACCTATCTACTCCTATTTGAGGACAGAGGTACATTTCTTGTTGTCATAGAGTAGTACATGACTTGTTGCATATGCATTTTCTTATATGTGCATGTGTGTTTAATTTCAGGGATGAAATTCATTTAAGGGAGGAAGAATGTAAAACCCAAGAAAATTAAAACTTGATTAAAAAAAGGCAAAATGATAATTTGTCATTACGGCGTGGCTTAAAAACCCAAATATTTGTAGAACTTAGATGAAAAAACTTAAAAACCCAAATATCTCTCATTGTTGTATTTATATCGCAAAATTTAGCTGCCCAGTTATTTTTTGTCGAATTTTGACTCAGTCAAAATTTAACACATTTTACGAGGCAATCGAGTGTCCCGCGACTAAAATAGACAAGATCAAATTTTATTCACAGAACCCAAGAAATAATTTAAATTTAGTTCGATAAAAATATAATAAATTTAACAGAGAGATTTAATTTATTTGGAATAAAATTATACCAGATAAAACTAGAATGTGTGACGCATTGTGAACCAAGCATTCAAGGAGTATATACAGAGGAAAAAAAATCAGATTTTCCCTTATTCTTCACTCGGCCAATTCTAGAAAATAGAGGAAGAGAGAGGGAGAGAACTCCAAGTTCTCCAACCTTTTTCTTCTGATCTACAACGATCCAACCGTTAGATTGCTTTGGGCCAAGAGTTAAAGTCACTCTATGCAATGAGAGCTATGCAACCATACTAAAGATCGCGACTTTTACTAAAATCTCAAAGATGGGAATTTCGGGATAGAGTTTGAAAGGATTGATTTGGGGGTCTTTTGAGCTTCTACTACGTGAGCATACGCTACAAGAGGTAGGGTTCCCTCCTAATTAGTTTTATTTTCAACCTAGGGTTGTATATGAAATGGGTAGGAGGATTAGATATGAATTCTCAAGTATAGCACACACCTAGTGTTGCTAGAATATGGAAAATGGGTATGAGAACATGTTTAAACCAATTCTTGCTTGATTTGAGTTTGATGAAGTTGCTTAGTTTGGATTGCATGAAATGGGTTGTTGGGCATGCTATATGTTTACATAATTTTTCCTTTTAAATGTTTGATAAAATGTTTATGAATTCAAATATATTAATTGGATTGATATCACATGCAACATGCTTGGGATTGTTTTTGGAAAATGGATATGTTCATTATATGCCTTATGATATGATGAGCATGTAATATAAATAGCAATTATACAATTTGATTGCATAATGATATGAAATGTAATTGTATATTACATTTGCGTAAGCACAGATAGCATCACATTCATGGGCATTTGGCATGAGTGTGAGTGTGTGGGTGCATGAATTGGTCAATCACCACATGGTGAGTGGATGGGTAAACTCAGGAGTTTTGGATCATGGTCCAATAGAGTCTCACGAGACATTGCATAGAAAAAATGTGTTGAATATAGCAAGAAGGGATAAATTATCCCTCGATTTCAAGGTCTGGTTACTTGGTTCGCTCACTTCCCCTGTGATAAAATTCTAGAAAAGTGTGCGGGTGTACTCAAAACCCGAGGTGAAATGCCCTCGAATGACGTGTAAGTTTGGAAGCCCCTTGGTGTGATGTACATAAATTACCTACCCAAAAAGACACTAGAGTTAATGAATGGCCATTAGATGCATAGCATCGATGACAAGGGCTTGAAATACCCAGATGCATATGCATGGCATGGCAAGCAGAGGACCTTCACTTGGGCCCGTGTTGATGACAAAGTTGGGTTGTGGCTCTTAAAGTATATTTTTGTAGCCCCTTGTATATCTTTGTTTTAGCCTTGTATAAATGGACCTTATTCTTTGAAAAAAGACATGAAATGTGACACACTTGGACAACTATTCCTTGGTAAACAAATGAATGTAATGGGTGTTGTAGAAGATTGTATGGTTAAAAGTTTAAAATTGAGAAATTTGAGGAAATCTGGGCCAGAGGTACAGGTACCTAGATTTTAGTGGCTATGGTATCGATACCTAGGCTCACAGGTACCGATACCCCTCCCATAGTGGGCTCACGTATTGGTACCTATGCTCATGGGTACTAGTACCATACTGTTGGGGCCCCAGGTACCGATACCTGGCAACTAGAAGGCTCAGGTATCGGTACCGCTTCCCAAAAACTAAAATTTGAATTGTAACATTGTTGGGCCTTCACATTTTAACCTCTTTTCTTGGGATAATGTAAACAGTTAAATTTTAAGTCCTAGAATTGGAAAGTAGACCTTGAAATGGTCATATGATTAATATATGCACAAGTTTTGTATTGGGTAGAGCGCCCATAGAAAGGAGACTCTACCCAAATTCTATTTTGTTATGATCCCAGTAAATGGGATATAACGATGTGGTATCGGGTTATACTGTACTCACGGGTATTTCCATAGGTTGATGGTTGATTAACTAGTTGAAAAAAGACTCTCGGATTATGGGCCATTACATATCAAGCTCTATGAGATTATTTTAGTCCATACAATGCTTTTGTTGGCTTATATACATGTTTAGGGTATTTATCATTTTCAAATCCAGGGGTTTGTTTTACATAAACTTCTTCCATTATATATCCATTGAAGAATGCACTCTAAATATCCATTTGGTATAATTTGGTATTTTTATAACACGCATAAGCAAGCAACATTCTTATTGCTTATAATCTTGCTACTAGAGCAAATGTTTCAGAATAGTAAATTCCTTCTTGTTGATTATATCCTTGAGGTACTAATCTAGCCTTATTCCTTGTAATATTTCCATCCTCATGAAATTTATTTTTAAATACCCACTAAGTTCCAATAACAGTCACATCACTTGATCTAGGAACTAACTCTCATACTTTATTTCTTTCAAATTGATTTAACTCTTCTTGCATAGCGATTAACCAAGAGTCATCATCTAGTGCTTTATTTAATTTTTTGGCTCAATTCGAGATAAGAATGCTAGATTATTGCAAATATTTCTAAGACTTGATCTAGTTTTGACACCATGTGTTGCATTCCTATAATTTTTTCTATCAGATGATCATTTACTCTTTTATATTCTTTGGGAAGTTCTTGAAATGTAGTCACTTGTTGTTTATCATTTTGACAATCATCTTCCTTGAGTTTCTCAAATTTAAAAGTCAAATGAAGCTCATCATTGTCATTAATGTGTTTGATTATAAGAGGATCCAATTCATCAAATACAACATGCATCGATTCCTCCACTACTTGTGTTCTATTGTTAAACGCTCTATATTTTTTACTATGAGTTGAATATCCCTAAGAATATTGCTTCATTCGATT
The DNA here is from genome assembly GCA_023539305.1 of Ilex asprella. Taxonomy (NCBI): domain Eukaryota; kingdom Viridiplantae; phylum Streptophyta; class Magnoliopsida; order Aquifoliales; family Aquifoliaceae; genus Ilex; species Ilex asprella. The sequence goes on from CM042196.1 coordinate 15,630,906, forward strand.
CAGCATCAAATTTTATTAAGTTGTCTTCAGTGTTTAGGACAAAGCATTTACATCCAAAAACTTTAAAATATCCTATCTTAGGTTTTCTATTTTTCCACAACTCATAGGGGGTATTTTCGATTATTGATCTAATAAGAACCCTATTTCGGATATAACATGAACAATTTACAGCTTCACCCCAAAAATACTTAAACAAGTTATATTCATTAAGTATGGTTCTACTCATTTTAATTATTGTCCTATTCTTTCTTTCAACTTAACCATTTTGTGGAGGTGTTCTAGGTGCTGAAAATTCATGTGCATATCTTTTTTCTAAAGAAAATTCTTCAAATTTATTTTGATCAAACTCACTCACATGGTCACTTCTAACATGATTTATCACATAACCTCTTTCATTTTGAACTCCTTTACAATATTTTTTAAATATTTCTAATGCATCATCTTTGTGTCTTAGGCAATATACCCAAGTATATCTAGATAAGTCATCTACAATAACAAAGGCATAACTTTTTCCTCCAAGACTTATTACATTTGATGGTCCAAATAAGTCTATATGAATTAATTCCAAGGTTCTAGAAGTTTATACTACATTTTTAGATTTAAATTTACTCTTACATTGTTTTCCTAGTTGGCAATGTGGGCACACTTTATCTTTTTCAAATTTTATTTTAGGTAGATCAACTACTAAATGTTTTCTTAGGGGTTTAGATAAAGTATACATACTATAATGTCCTAATATTCTATGTCATAACTAAAGTTTATCTTTTACTATGGACAGACATTTAACATTTTGTTCAAGTAAGTCATCCAAATCAACAACATTTACATTTTCAACTCTTTTAGCTATAATAGGATGCAATTATCAAGCACATTTAACTTTGCACGTGTTAGCCTCAAATGTAACTCTATATCCCTTGTCAAATAATTGGCTAATACTAGTAGATTATAAGTCAAGTCATTTACCAAAAGCAAATTCTCAATTAAGAGAGAGGACTTCTTACCCACATTGCCAATACCAACAATTTTACTTTTGGCATTATCTCGAACAATTACATTTCTACCATCTTTCTTTGATAGTTGATCAAAATTTGAGATATCTCTCATCATATATCTTGAGTATCCACTATCAAGGAACCATTTGTTGGTTTTGTAGGTAGACTTGAAACAAACCTACACAAAAGATTTAAAAGTTTGATTTTGGTACCCACTTTGTGTTGGGTCCTTCATAGTTAGCATATGCATTTTGATGTGATTTTCTAATAAAACAATTATATGCATAATGTCCAATTTTGTGAAAATAATAACAATAATTTAAAGTATTTGAATTAGATTCTCGTACAAAGAATTTTTTGTACACCTTTTGTTTTTTTTTTTCATGGTTATATCCAAAACCAATTTTTTGAAAAACACATCTTGGACTAGAAAGTGAGTTTTCTAGTCTTTCACTTCCTTTTGTTAATTTTGAAACAATGGCATTTAAATCAAGATTTTTCTTCCTCAATTCATTATTCTCATTTTTCAATTTATCAATAAATGATAGATCATGAGATTTATTCTTCAAGGAATTATTTTCAACTTTCAATTTTTATTTTCCTTTATCAATACATCATTTTCATTTGATAAACAAACCAACTTCTTTTTGAAATCCTTATACTTTTTGTTTTGAACAAGTCATCATGCCAGTCACTGAAAGCATCTCACATTTCATTATAAGATATATTTTCATTTTCATTGGATAGAGGATATACCTTATCATTCTCTTCTATAGCCATGAAGTATAGATTTGCGACTTGCTCATTTTCATCTTCATCGTAATAACTATCATCACTATAACTCCATGGCCTTCATGGTTACTTTCTTGTCTCTCTTGATTGGCCTTCTAAAAGATTGGCATTTTGTGTAAAACACGGCAAAATTTGAAATTTTTCGAAAAAAGGGCAAAATGGTAATTTGTCACTATAATGTTAGAATTAAAATACGTGTTCCATAGAGCTCTTATGATACAACGGACTTCACCATTGGATTCGTATCGCGAATCTAACTCACCAAGATGAATTTTGTCGAATTCTGATATAGTCGAATTTTGCACGTCTTTCGAGGCTGTGAGGTGGCAGATGACCTCACAAAGGTTCCCAAATATAAATTTTAAAAAATTTATATATAATTGGATAAAATTTCAAATAAAATTAATTTAAACTTAAATCGGGATGAAATAAGTGATTTTGGGACGAAAACGGACCCAAACAAGCGAGGGACACGTGGCGTGACTCGGGCCAAGTATAAAAATTATAAATAGGGGTAATTATTTGATATTTCGGCAGAAATATCTGCTGAAATTCTGCCAAAAATGTGTGGGAGAGAAAGAGGGAGAAAAGAGATAAATCCAAGAATTCTTTCGCTGATTTATGGAGTTCCGTACCTCGGATCGACTTGGACCAAGAGTTAAAGTCGATCACCATGACAAGGGCTATGCAACCATACCAAGAATGAGTGATTTAACCAAATATCAAAGAGGAGACTTTGGGAAAATCAAAGGTATTGGAAGTTTTGAAGGTGTTCGGCTTCCTACCATTTCTACAATGCTATAAGAGGTAGGATTCTTCCTACTTTGGTTTTATTCCTACCTTTTGAGCTGATTTAAGGGGCTGTTATGTGGCTGTTTAGGGACTTTTTGTGGTTGTTTAGGGGCTGTTAAGGGGGCTGAAATTGTGGCTGATTTGGGTTGAGATTGTGGACTGTTTTAGGGACTGTTTTGGGCTGAAATTGTGGGCTGTTTAGGGGCTGTTCCATGGGCTATTTTATGGGTTATATATGGGCTATTTTATGGGTTGTATATGGGCTGTTTTATGGGTTGTTATTTGGGCTGTAAGTGGGCTGTTTTATGGCATGATTTTGGGTTGTTTTGTGGGCATATTATGTGTTTACATTATGCCTTGAGAATTAAGTGTGTTATTTCTTGATTATGTAGTAACATGCTTAGGGAATTGTGTGGAAGAAATGTTGATATATGTGTATTAATATATTGACATTGTGATGAGTTTTTTTGGAGGTTATATACATATGATATAATTATCCATGATACATGATGAAATGTATGATTTAAGTTAGCCGTGTGACATTCATTATATATGAGACATGACATTGACATGCAATTTCACATTATATTGAATATGCACGGAGACATCACATTTCATGGGTGTGAGTGCATGGTTGAAAACAAACACCACATTTGATGATTGATAAGTGGGTTCGTTACCGTTGGACCAAGGTTCAACAGAGTCGTACGGTCGCATGACATGGAAAACTTGTGACGAGTATATCAAAAAGGGCTAGACACTCTCTCGGACGAAAAACTCGATTACTGATTCATACACTCTGATAGTGAAAGTCCAAAAAGTGTAGATAGGCTTGCGGAGTCGATGGTGTGATTCCAAAATCTGCTATCCATAAAGACACATGATTTTGCTTATGAAATGATCATTCGAGGTGTAACATCCAACAAGTTTTGGTTTATAAACACATGACTTTTATTTTAAAGTGATCATTGGATGTAATTCATCAATGACGAATTTTATTACACATTAACATTGCATTGTGTGGTGGGAATTGGTGAAGTTTTGGAGCGTATCCACTACCCCAAGTACCAGGCAACGGAGATGAGAATTGAAGAATGGTCGTTCTTCGAGAGTTCCTAAGGCAACACACACCGACTTTTCAAGGAAGCTACAATCCCTTAGATGCGGATAGGTGGATTCGTCAGGTGAAGAAGGTGTTTGACCGCATGGGAGTTGTCGAGGACCTTAGGGTCGGCTTAGCGATATATTTGTTTGATGGAGAGGCCGATCATTGGTGGGAATCTGTGAAGAGAATGAGGAACACTGATGCACTCACTTATGAAAAGTTCGACCACATCTTCCAAGACAATTACTTTCCAGAATTAGTCAGAGATAGAATGAAGGCCGATTTTCTTGCTCTACGACAGGGCAGCACGATGGTGGCCGAGTATGAGAGGAGGTTTGACGAGTTATCCCGTTATGCTACAAGATTTATATCTACGGAGGCCGACAAGGACAAGCACTTTGAGCAGGGACTAAGGCTGGTCATTCGGGAGAAGTTGGTGGCTCTCAAGATCCGGGAGTATGGGGACCTGGTAGATAGAGCCACACTAGTGGAGAGAGACATAGAGGACAGCCAACGGCGATAGAGTTTCACCAGGGGAGGCCCGATACGGATGGGTGCCAGTAGTAGCGGAGTGCAAAGGACAGCCTCTTATTGTCTCCCAGATCAGGTAGTAGGATAGCGACCTCAAATAGCTCGAGGAGTGGGAGGTGCACTAGAGAGAGTTGACACTGACACATGTCGATGCTTTGCATGTGGAGGTTTTGGGCACTACAAAGATAACTTCCCATTGCTTTCAACCAAGACCAACCAACCAACCGGGCGAGGGAATGCAAACAAGCCACTTCAGCAGTAGAGGCCTTTGGGAGCTCTAGCCTCAAGTGGCGCCACTCAGGGGAGAGTATTTGTCGTGACCCAATCGGAGGAAGATGCCTCCAATGCAATTGTTGAAGGTATAATTCTTCTTTATAATTCTTGTGCCCGAATCTTATTTGACCTCGGTGCTACACATTCATTCATACGCACTGCATATGCTAGTAGTTTGGGAATAGGTTTCGAGAAGCTAGAACATGCATTGAATATTGACTTGCCTACGGGAGAATGGTTGGGTACCAGCTGGGTCTACAAGGGTTGTGTGCTTCGTATTGGGGAGCACGAATTGATTATGGATTTGGTTGCTTTAGATATGAAGGGGTATGACGTTATCTTTGGGATGAACTGGTTATCCGCTTTTCAGGCGGTAATGGATTGTTTCCGCAAACGGATTACGTTTTATTTATCAGGAGGAGTAACCTTTAGTTTCATCAATGACTGAAGTTCTTTCCATCCATTTTCGACTATGGGTAGTCGATTCTTGAAAGCGAAGGCGGGAAGTCATTTGAGTTTCTTAGCTAGTTTGATGGAAGACGGTCAAAATAAATTTCATGGGAACGTGGTGATGATAGTATCAGATTTTCTGGATGTCTTCCCACATGAATTACCTGGGTTACCTCCCCACAGGGAGATTGAGTTCAAGATTGACCTCTATCCGGGAACCGAACCCATATCCATTGCTCCCTACTGTATGGCACATTTGGAGTTAAAGGAGCTAAGGAAGCAGTTGGACCATTTGTTGAATATTGGGTTTATCCATTTGAGTACTTCACCTTAGAGAGCCCTGATCCTCTTTATGAAGAAAACGGATGAAACACTGAGGTTGTGCGTGGATTACCGGAAGTTGAATCGAGTGACAGTGAAGAATAGATATCCGTTGCCACGAATAGATGACATATTCGATCAATTGACGGGCTCTAAGTATTACACCAAGATTGACCTTCTCACAGGGTACCACCAATTGTGGATCAAAGAGGAGGATATTCCTAAGACTGCTTTTCGTACCCGGTATGGTCATTTCGAGTGTACAATGATGCCATTTGGATTTACTAATGCACCCGCAGCCTTCATGGATTTGATGCACAGGGTATTTCAGCCATACTTAGATTAGTTTGTAGTTGTGTTCGTTGATTACATATTGATCTATTCACGGGCACACGAGGAACATGAATGCCATCTCATGATTGTGCTTTAAACTTTGAGGGAGCATAAGTTATATTCTAAGATGAGAAAATGTGAGTTCTGGATGAAGGAAGTGAAGTTTCTGGGCCATGTTGTGTCTGAATAGGGCGTAGCCGTTGATTCCACTAAGATTGAAGCCGTGATGAAATGGAAACCACCGAAGAATGTGACGAAAGTACGTAATTTTCTAGGTTTAGCGGGCTACTACCGCAGGTTTGTAGAAGGGTTCTCAAAACTTGCGATGCCGATGACTCGCCTTACAAAGAAAGGGGAGAAATTCTTGTGGACTCAAGCGTGTGAACTAGCCTTTCGCACCTTGAAGGAAGAGTTGACGACAACTCCTGTCCTCATAATTTCGAGCAATGGGGAAGGATACGATGTTTACACCGATACTTCACTAAGAGGCTTGGGATGTGTGCTAATGCAAGGAGAAAAGGTGGTTGCTTATGGCTCGAGGCAACTCATGACTCATGAGCATAATTATCCCACTCACGACTTGGAGCTTGCCACTGTGGTCTTTGCTCTTTAGTTGTGGAGGTGTTACTTGTATGAAGAGAAGTTTCAAGTGTATTCGGATCATAAGAGCCTCAAGTACATATTCACCCAACAAGACTTAAATCTTTGGCAAAGAATGTGGATTGAGTACGTAGAAGACTACGATTTCACACTCAACTATCATCCGGGGAACGAGAACGTAGTAGCAGATGCACTGAGTAGGAAGTCTCGTGGTGAAATTAATTTTCTTGTGGTGAATAGGTGAAAGATGATGAATGCCTTGGAGGAATTCGACCTATGGGTGGATAGACAGGAGGATCGACCATGCCTATTTAATCTTATTGCCCAACCGATGCTTCGACAAAGGATCTTAGAGTTGCAACGGTTAGACACCGGTTGGAAGCTATCTGGGGAAAGTTGGAGGGGAATGCGATTGTTGAGAATTGGGTGATAAATGGTGATGAGTTATGGTTTCCAAGGAGGCTATGTGTGCCCGATGATGACCAAGTAAGGAAAGAAGTGTTGGACGAGTGCCATCGTTCCAAGTTCTGCATACATCTGGGTAGTACCAAAATGTACAGGGACATTAAAAGGCAGTATTGGTGGAAGGGAATGAAGAAGGATGTGGCTAGATACTTTTCAAACTGTGCAGTGTGCCAGCAGGTGAAGATCGAACATCAAAAGCCAGGAGGATTACTATAGTCTTTGCCTATCCCAAAGTGGAAGTGGGATCACATTACCATAAATTTCGTGTCAGGTTTACCACGGAAGTCGCACGGGCATAATGCAATATGGGTTATTGTGGATATACTCACCAAGTCTGCTCATTTCTTGGGTATGAAGACCAAGGACCCATTCGAGACCTTGAGCCAGCTGTATATCCATGAGATTGTGCGATTGCATGGAGTTCCGCTTTCTATCGTATCGGATCGTGATTCTCGGTTTATGGCGCGGTTCTGACAAAGTCTACAACAAGCCATGGGGACATAGTTACATTTCAGCACTGCTTTTCATTCCCAAATGGATAGCCAATCCGAGAGGGTGATACAGATTATGGAGAATATGTTACGTGCTTGCGCGTTGGACTTCCAGGGGAGTTGGAGTGATCATTTGTCGTTGGTGAAATTTGCATACAACAATAACTATCAGGCAAGCATCGGAATGGTGCCTTATGAAGCATTGGATGGAAGACCATGTAGATCTTCTACTTGTTGGTTCAAAGCCAGAGAAAGTAGCTTGTTCGGGCCGAACATTGTTCGAGAAACTATCGAGAAGATTCAACTCATCCAAGAAAGGCTATGTACGGTGCAAAGTAGACAGAAAAGCTATGCGGATTGACGACGAAGACCCTTGGAATTTCAAAAAGGGAATTATGTATTCCTCAAAGTGTCTCAAAAAAGGGAGTGTTTAGATTCGGCAAGAAAGGAAAGTTAGCGCCAAGATATATCGGGCCATTCGAAGTGATCAAGGTTATGGGCAAAGTGGCGTATCAGTTGCGGTTACTAGCTCAGTTGTCCGGGGTACATGATGTGTTCCACGTGTTGATGTTGAGGAAGTGACAATCGGATGCAACTTCGGCCGTAGATTTGGAAGATATTGAAATCCAAGACGGAGCAACCTATGAAGAACAAACGGTGAAGATTCTCGATGCCAAGGAGAAGGTGCTTCGCACCAAAGTCATTAAATTTGTGAAAGTATTGCGGCAACATCATGGAGCGGAAGAAACTACTTGGGAACCGGAGCTAGAAATGCGAGAGAAGTACTTGCACATATTCTCTACTTGAGGTAAGTTTCGAGGACGAAACTTTCTTTAAGGGGTTGGATTATAAATCCCTACACATTTATATCAATATAGTAATATAATTTTCTAGTAATTCTAATATAAGTAATGATGTAAGAATAAACCAAATAGATAGTAATAGTAGGAATAAATACTAGGGAGACAAATGGATTGTAACGTTTAAGTTTTGAAGGTGTGTAAGCTTGAGAAGAGGGATTATGTAAGTTTCTAAATGGATTTAGGTCAAAATAATGCTTCCATTGAATCCTGAAGGTCGAAAAACATTGGGAGAGGAAATATGGCGTATATTAGAAGTTAGAAAGTATTCCAGAGTTAATACACTTTAGAGTGAATTTGGATAAAAAAGAGTTGAATACTTCTTAGTATTTAGGTCATAACTTTTTATTTCTAACTCCAATTGATCTGAAATTTGGGCAGTAGATAGTAGACATCTAAGGCTACAAAAGTGTATCTCATGAAAAATTTTCAATTCGACCTATAAATGGGTCAAAACTGCACTGGAAGTTGAAACAAAAAAATTTGGACAATGACTACCAGTAGTCAATGGTCCAGTGTACCCGAGCTACCAGTAGTCGAGTGTCCAGTGTACCCGAGCTACCGGTAGTCAACAAGGAGTCGAGTGCCCAATGTACCCGAGCTATCGGTAGTCAATATTAAGTATCGATAGTCGCTGTAAAAATCTGAAATTTTTAACTCACGAACTGTCGGCCCTTACTCCACTATAAATACTTAATGACACCTCTTTGAGCCCCATTTCAACATTTCTAACCCTAGAGAGCATAGTAGAGGAAGAAAGGAAGAGAAAAACAAGAAATTTAACGGTAGATTCAAGATCAAAACTCAAGTTCTTCACTCAATCTCAAGGTTAAGGTAGGGGTTTCCTTCTATTCACTTACATTTAGGCTAGGGTTATTTTATATATATGTTTGGGACTCCTAATCATACGTATTTGCTATGGGTTCTCTATTTCTTGGTTCTCTTGCAATTATTATCGTGTTTTACATAAAGTTAGGGTTGAATACCCATGAAACCCATTTTCTTACTTTAAAACCCTAGTTTTTGGAGAGTAATGAATGTTCCTCTTCAATTCTTCCTTTATTATTGATTTCAAAACCATAGTGCTTTGTGTTAAGTAATACAATGATATTGTTGTGATCTCTTGCAATTTTGTTAGTTGGGTATTGAAAATGTCACATGCTTAAATTGGAGATTTTTGAGTTATGCTTGTAAATGGAGGAAATGGGTTTGGTATTGTATCTCTTATGATTGTGGGATGGCCATGGGTGGCCTTTGACGAGATATTGTAGGGTGGGTAGATGTTGTGCTCGCTCCGTGTGGGTTGGCCTTTTTCGTACCACTCGTAGTGGGGTTGGTGCCTTGCGAGGACCAAACTACTATTCACTCACGGGTGCCGTGTATGAGGATTAGTATACTATGTCTGGATTGGATTCGTCATTGCTCGTGCATTGGTATGGGACTGTAACACCCCGCATTTTTTTTTATATATGTATATAATTATATGAGTGTATCTCATGAAAATTTTCCAATTCGACCTCAAAATGGGTCAAAACTGCCTTGAAAGTTGGAGGAAAAATCTGTCTGCTGAATAGTACCGGTACCGAGTACCGATTCCAGAAGGTTTTTAGTACCGGTATTGGGTACCGGTACCGGGTACCGGTACACCCAATAAAAATCTGAATATTTAATATCGCAATCTTGGTCCAATTTTTGGGCCTATAAATACTTTAGGCCGCCTCCTTAGTCGTCCATACACCATTCTAAAC
>CM042196.1:15656251-15677245 GCA_023539305.1 Ilex asprella
ATGATTTGCCTTTTGAGTGTGTTAGTCCGATGTAAGGAAAAAAAAAAATTCTGAAAAATTCATTTTGAAAGATCTGTCAGGTTGGCATGGAAAGAGATTTTAAAGAATTTAGCCATTGTTTAGCTTTGTCCTTTAGAGAGAAAGGAAAAAGTTTCATCTTGGCAAGTTCTAAATTGTCTTGAAATGTTCCACACACTTCTTCAAAATCTTTCATATGCAGGTATGGATTTTCAGTATCTAATCCATGGAAAACAGGCAACAACTGTGCAGTCCCCGGCTTTACAGTAAAGGGGGTGCATCTGGAGGAAATACAAAACACGAGGGGACACTATTTCTTGTTGGATTTAAGTAATCCCTCAAAGTTTGAATGTTAGGCACCTCATCTTCCTTCAGGGAAACTTCTCTATTTCTATCAATATTTGTCATAATACTCTCACAAGAGTCTACAATTGATCTTGGTGAATTTGGTTCAGATTGGTTCACAGATCCAGAAGATTCTGCCGGTAAATTTTTATAGTGAGGAGCGTTCTCAGACATAAAATAAATAGAAACAAAATAAATTATTTACAGTAAATAGAATAATGTATACAAAAAGAAAGGTCTTTTTACCTTTTACTTGTAAAACACTTTTACAAGGCTCCCTAGCAACGGCGTCAAAAACTTGTCTTGATCCAAAATGTGTACACCCCAGTGCAGACGGTCAAGTTGTAGTAATAATTCGGTTTGAGTCTGGAGTCGAATCCACAGGTAACTAGTAATTTTGGTGTTTCAAAGTAGACAGTAACAGAGACCAATTGATTATAACCTTTGAGATTTTAAAGTTGTGGATGGTGGGTGATTTCTTGAACAGAATATTGAATTCTTTCCAAGAAGTTTTCTAGATAAAATATAAGATGAATTCATATGGTAGGAAAGTCACTCTTTAGTTCGAGGATTGGGACATGTGGTCGATTATCCGGTGCATTATATTTATGCTTGATAACTCAATTAACTCCCGTGTCAACAACAAGTTAATCGGAAGATAGAGATGAATTGTGAGAATTAAAATCATGGTTCCTATATCTTATAGAAATTTATAAAAATTATTTGTACCGAAAGTTATCGCGTCCACAAACAAGCAAGTGTTCCTACGTGACATCCAACTATGACTTTAATATTCTATTCTTTTAAATAAGCATCATAATGGGGATGATTAAAGGATAGTCATGAAGATCTAATCGGGGTACTTGCCTTGAAACGAGAAGTCTTTCCATGCAAGAGTCATCCGTGTCATAGAAAGACTTTCGATTATACAAAGTACCTTAGCTTTGCTAGATGCAATCAATCATCCAATAAGCAAGAGGATATAAACGTTAAGCATTAGAACAAAGCATCATATAACTTCCGGATAATTAATACATGTCATTCACCTCTTACTAAAGAGTAAATGAGAAACTACTCACTCTTCATAGCTTTGGTAAAGCTAGAAAAGTGAGTGATGCTCATCCCTCTAAGTAGAGGACTTCTCAAAGTAAAAGTACAATTAACAAGGAGCTAATCTTCAACGAATAATGAGTGAGTCACATTTCACCCTTCACGGCTTTGGTAAAGCTCTAGAAAGGTAGAAGAGTTTCACTCCTCTAAGCAAGAAGGGAGCTCAAATAATGAAAGTGCAAGATATAAATAAAAGCATGTATGTAAGAGCATCAATGTAAAGACTAGAAGAAAATGGAGACATAAATGTAAAGACTTGAATTAATTAAAGATACTACAACACTTAAGCAAGTGTAAATGTAAACATTAATGTAAAGAAAAATGAGTGGAAATTTATACTCCCCACTTCTTCTAGCAAAGAGAAAGACTAAGATAAGAATTGAAATAGATATATGTGATGAATGTCAAGTGATGAATCCCTCAAATGATTCCACCCATGAGACCTCTGGTATCTCTCCACAAAATCAAGTGTATTTATAGGCAAGGAGAAGGCAGGGTGGAATAGAGCAGGGTGCCAAAGTCAAAGTAAAATGTCAACCACTATGCAGGCAGTCTGTCAATACCGTTCGAACGGTCAATGACGTTCGAACGGTTTTTCTGTCTTTGCTCTACACCATTCAAACGTCAAATAGATTCAATGTCTGCCACTCATGTCAGAAGACACATGGTTCTCTATAGAAAATCTCCCTCCAAGTCTTTGTGCAAATCTTCCTCCAGGTCCTTGCAGAATCTGACTGTTTTCTCCAATAATTTCAGGGGCGTTTGAGCGGTGGTTGTCGTTCAAACGTGGCACTCAAGTGCCTGAGTCTTCTGACTGCAAGTCTGCAACACGTCATGTCTTCGGTCAGTCTGATCTTGTCATTGCTTCAGTGGTCGTTCGAACGTTTATAACCGTTCGAATGTAGTTCTCAAGTCTTGGCCTAGTTTTTCATGACCGTTCGAACGGTATGTTGTGTTCGAACGTTGCTTCCTTGTTCCAAGCTTTTACAATTTGTTCCCTAATGTGTTGTGCTTGTCTTCAAAGGTACTTTTTGTTGCCTTTGAACCCTTTTACACTTTAAAACCTGAAACATCACCACTTAAACTCCATCAAAGCACAATTAGTCCAAAACGGGGCATAAGAATATGCTACATTTGAGTCTTAATCAGTGATTTCATGAGAATGCAATAAATTGGGCATGATTATGTGTTTATTTGATTTTGTGCCTTTTTAGTGTTTGATAAAATTCCTAGCTTGATTTATCATGGTTGTTTCATTGAAGATGTTATAACAAGCTTGGTGAAAATATGGACTATAATTATATGCTTATGATATAATTGACAATTAGGAATGTTGTTTGAGATGGAATGTTGTTCATATTGTGTTCATGACATGTTGAACATGATGTTATAATTGCAACTGAAATCTTGGTTGCATAATAATATAAAATGCAATTGTACATTACATTGTGTATGTACGGGAAGGATCACATTCGTGGGGCATGTGACATAGGTATGGGTGTGTGCATGGTTTTGATTAAACACCATCCTTGGTGGGTTGATACGTGGGCTCAGGAAAGTTGGGCTAATGTTCGACAGAGTCGCACAGGTTTGCATTGAAAATAGGGTCAGGGTTGGTAATAAGGGCTAGATTATTCCTCAGGTGCAAGACTCAGTGATTTGGATATGCAGTCCATTTGTATTGACTTCATAATGTGTGTTGGCGTATGCGGAGCCATTGGTGGAAGTCCTTAAATGTCGTGTCGGTTGGGTGCCTATTGGTGGAAGTCCATAAATACCCACTTCCAAAAAGACCTGGGATTTACAAAATGGTCATTGGATGTATAACATCAATGATGGGGACTTAGAATGCCCAGATTCATACACATGGCATTGCATGTGTTATGAGAGCTTGTGAAGGCTCGGGTTGCATTGCATGTGTGAGTCTCACCTCATAACATGGCATGGCATTGTGACATTCATTCTTGAAGTTGTTTGTTCTTGGATGAATGCTTGTTTGAATGTTGAAATGCAAGTGAGCATTTCATATACATCTAGGTTGGGAAGTAGCCTCTATAGGAGATACCCAATTGAGCGTGACTCACCCTTTATAAAGATAACATTTCGGGTGTGGGACAAGAGCCAGTGAACGGCTCTCACTTGGTCCCTCATTGATGAAGAAGGTCGTGTTGTGGCTTTAGATTATATTTTTGTAAAACAATTGTGTAATGAGTGTTTGGACATGTAATATTATTTAAAAGGTTGTGTAATGAACCTTTATGAAGTATAATTTGATGTTATATGAGTTTGGGTGAATGTTATATGAGATTGGATGAGTTGAAATGAAAAAAAGATTGAATTGGGGGAAAATTGGACTCATTTATCGATAGTAAGTCTTGAGCTACCAGTAGCAAAATTCCAGAGGACTCAGCTACTGGTAGTTCCTTCAAAAATTTGCACTGTTAGCTTGTTGGCAGAGGACTCAGCTACTGGTAGCACATACACGAGCTATCGATAGCCCCTCTAAAATTTAAAATAACTTTGTCAAGCCTTCGGGCCTTGGGTCATTTGTTTAAAGGATGTAAATGAAAAAATATTAAGGACAAATTGATATATATTGGACTTTAGAATGGTCAAGTGATTGATATGTATACAAGTTATGTGTTTGGGAGTGCCTAGTACAAGGGAGACTCCCCCCAAACTCTGTATTGTTTATGATCCCGATGAAGGGGATGTTATGACATGGTGTCGGGTTATGTGGCATTTACGGGTACTTCCGCGGGTTGAACAGGTTAACAAAGGACGAAAATTTGATTGTCTCATAATTCAACGAAAGTTGACTGGATAGCTAGATTTTGTGACACAAATCTAATAGTGAGGTCTATTTTGTCATCCGAGCTCTATAAAAATATGGGGTTTCAACCTGTACCATAACAACTAATTATTTTGCCCTTTTTTAATTAAGTTTTAATTTTTTCAGGTTTTACATCTACTGTTCAAACACCTGGGTTCCGTTTGAATAGTTCCATTGACTATAGAAGTGTCCATTTGAATGCATGCCAGTTGGTCAAACACGCATTTGATATTGTTGTTTTCCATTCGAACGCATAACAGCCATTCGAACGAGCCTATATAATTATTTTAGCATTTTTCTTTGATTTAGGGGTCATATAAATACCTATGGACGGGTTTTAGTCTATTTTCATTATTATTTCAACCCTAGAAAGCAAGAGGGTGTTGGGGAGAAGAAAAAGGGGGATAGTTCGACTAATTAACACGAGGAATCACAACAAAAACAAGTTAGAATCAAATTCTTCTCAAGTTCTCTCATTAAGACTTAGGGTATAACTATGTATTTTTTAAAATATTTTATTTTATTATATTCTAGATAATCTTTCGTTCTTGGATTCTTTTTTATCAATATATAGTTTTAAACAAGACACATGTTCTACGTTCAAGAAGTATTGTTCTTGAATTTTCAAAACGCTAGTTTTTTCCTAAAACACGTCTTATTTTGAAAAACCTATTGATTCTTGATTTTTTAATTCCTATGATTGATTAAATTAGGTTTTTCAATCATCTACTTGTTAATTAGGTTTTTCAATCAACTACTTGTTCTTGTTCTTGTTCTAATAAATTATATTTTTTGGCAAAATCCTATAATTTTGATATCAAAATTGTAAAAATTTTCTTGATATGATCTCTTGCAAATTTTAATTCCTTTATTACTACAACATATTGAGAATTGTAAAATTGTGGCACTTGATTTTATGAAAACTGTAATTGGTTAAGATTACAACTGTTAAGAAAATTATGGGGTGTGACGGACTTGAAGTGCCTTCGAGAACTATCGTAGAGTATTAGAAGTTAGTCTATCGCAGTAGGGGTAAGTTGTTTGTTTAGCACTTGTAGTAGATTATAGTTTGTGAGAGCAACCACTATTGTTCATGTAAGTTCGAGGCTAAGGGATGGTATACCCTTCTTGAGAAGGATTCGTCAATATCGTATGAGACGATATACACCCTTCCTAAAGTGGTTTGTGAAGTGCCGTATGGGGAATGATTGAGATTGTGTGTTTGTGGTGAGTGAATGGGGTAGAATCATTGTATATATTCCTGATAAGCAACCAACATACATGAGAATATAGAATGATACTAGTGGATTATTAATTAGTTGTTTTAATTCTTGCATGTTTATTCCTATCATTGATATTGGTTTTGCACAGTGGATAATTAACATAAATAATACTTGTTGGAAGCTAGGAACTCAAAGATTGAAAATTAATAAAAAATATGACGCAAAGATATAACGTGGTTCAATAGAGCATACCTACCTTAGTACACCATACCTACATCCACGGACAAAACACATGCATTGATGTATTATTTGCTAAAAAACTTGTCTTCTGGTAAGTGATTACATAATACTCAACCCTATTTATAGGGATAAAATATTATAATCCAAACCTATTCAGATTTAACTTGATCTTTATGTTTTCTATCATATGTCTAATATATCTATTTATGGCATATTAAAACTCTTCTAATGCGTTTCCTATTCCATTCAGGATTCTCACATTGATAACCTAATAAACTCCCATTCATGATAATTAGAGAGTTTGAGTCAAATTTCAACAGTGTCCCTTGAATCTAACTCTTCAAATTTGGTCATGCCTAGGATCGAGCTCAGCACTCTTGATTCTGATCCACTAATTTTTTAAGCACCACGTGCAAACCTGTTCTTCTGAGTCATTACAATCATCTCTGTCTTTTAAGAACCTGCATCTTGGCCTGCATCATCATCTGTGCATCTCTACCTGTGTCTTACCTATTCTTGGGATGTCTTAATGGTCAATGTTTCATCATTCAAAGATAAAAGCCTAGTGATTCGCAACTCACGGGACACTGCATCATCATTATTATGTTTATGTTGGCCCAATAGGTCGCCAACCATTGGAATACCGCAACTTCAAGTAAAAAATCCTAAAGAAACATCTTTAATAGATCATGTTTGATAATTCTTGAAATCCAAACAATCAAAGAGTTCCATTTGGTTTCATACCTTTATATTTTTCTTTTTGAATCTAAACAAAAATATGAATTGTACATGTGTGGCAAGAGAATCTTCTTCAACATGAACACCAACTTGATCATTGAATTGCCAACTTATTTTGTTTGTTGCACCAAAATTGTCAATCTAGCTCTGATACCACTTGTTGGAACATAGCTCGAATTGTTTTACCAGGATCATCAATCTACCTCTTGTACCACTTGTTGGTGTTGCACAACAGAAAATTAACATAAATAATACTTGTTGTAAGATAGAAATTTAAAGATAGGTAAAAAAAAATGACTCAAAGATATAACATGATTCGATACAGCATATCTACCTTGGTACACCATACTTACATCCACGAACCAAACACTTACATCGATGTGTTATTTAATGAAAAACTGATCTTTCAATGAGTGATTACATAATATTCAACCGTATTTATAAGAATAAAATACTGTAATTCAAACCTATTTATATACAACTTGATTTTTATGTTTCCTATTATATGTCTAATATACCTATTTGTGACATATTAAAACTTTTCAATACGTTTCCTATTTTATTCAATATTCTCACATTAATAACCTAATAAACTCTCATTCATGATAATTAGAGAATTTGAGTCAAATTCCAACAATTAATTTACTATATTTCCGTATACTTGAGATCATTATAACTATCATTGTTTTAATATATTATTTTACAAAAGAGACTTACCTTTTTATTATTGTTTTAAAACCTTATTGAGACTTTAGAGGAATTTCCTATGAACTTTTGCTCACCCTACAACCACATTCATAAATTTTGACATACAAGAAGACATCGATGTAAATGAACTGGTCAATTATGAGACAATGGAGAACCAAGATATAAATCCTACTCTAGAGGAGTAGAGTTGCTCTAATGAGAAGTTTAAGATTTTGAGAGTTTTGATGAAACCATTAGACTTTTAGATACACGAATGGATGATTATTTTAAAATTTATTTTTAATTGCTCTCATCATTTAATGATTTACAGATAGTAATGCTTTCAGAGTAAGTTTAGAACATTACAGTTCGATCTTAAAACTGACTCCGATTGATTAAGTAAATACTTTTTTTTTAATTATCATTCTTCTTTGGCCAAATACTCCTTGACTGATTCTAAAAGATCACATAAGGCAATCTCCTTCAATTTTTTTTAATTATCATGCCTTGGAGAAATACTCCTTGACCCATTCTAAAAGATCACATAAGGCAATCTCCTTTTTTAACCAAAGGTGATAAATGCCACATTGAGCACAAGTTTTCATGCATGTCTTACTACGCCCAACTCTAGTTTGGGTTAAGTTTCCGTCGCACTACTTTTTGATGCTCATCACAATTAACAAACCCACTTAAGATCAATTTGAACATGTTCGTTATAGGGGGAAAATGGAATATTATTCATCCAAAAAATACTATTAAAACTACAAGCTATAAACAAGATAATAATAAAACCACCAAAGCCACAATTACAAAGAAATACAAAAAACTATTAAGTATTCTGCAGCCCAACTCATCTGCTAGCAAATTCGCACAAAACCCACCCCCACCATTTTTCTTCCTTTTAGACTTCGGAGAACTGATGGCATATCTAAGGAACGCACGCAAATTTTTCTCCTCTTTCCTCCTGCATGCACAAAATAATATGCGGGATAAATACAGCAGAATTAGCACCAGACATTATCACCGTCCATCCGCGTTCAACTCTTGTTCCATGCTAAACAACATACAAAATATTGCCATCACATTGACACGATGAAAAGTAGTACAGCATGAACAGCACCCATAGAATAAAATGAAGTATGAATCAGGCATCTAGAAACCACCCCAGTTATCAGAACCCTTCCTTGGAGTTTGACTCTCTGATGAGACCTTAAATGGACCACTTGAGCCAAACGGGTCAGATTCGTCAAAAGAGAAGTCTCGACTATGGTCAAAGCCCCTGGTGCTGCTTATCGAGTCAAACCTCGTGAGGGTGTCCCGTTGGGGAGAAAAGCCATGGTCGTGCCCACTGAAGGAATCATACCTTGAGAAATTGTCAAAGAAGGGATCCCCTGCTCCCATACTGTATCTCGGTGGAGAGTTACCTGACCTAGAAATTGGAGTGCCAGGAACAGAGTCCTCGAAGAATGGGCTCTTTTTCTGGAACATAATATCTGCCTGGGGGGATACAGTTCTTATTGAACTTATTCCGAAATCACTAGATCCAGTATACTTCTCACCACGCTTCTCATACTCCAAGTCCTGCAAGATCACAACACCCAACAGGCAAAATTTAGAACAGTAAAGGAAACAACCAAATTGCAGCATTAATCAAATATTTTTTTCCAGTGTGGCAGAAACAACAATCAGGATAGAGGGTCAATATACAACGTATATGTTCCCCTTTTATTGTGCCATGACAACACTCAAAACAACAGTGCTAAAATGCCTTTGGCAAACAAACAACACAATTAAAAACAAGTTTTTTGGCATGATAGTTGGCAAAAACAGATAGGGCTATATAGATGATGATAGGTTTGTAAATCGTATCACATCATGTGCTAGCAAGGAGGATAGGAGAAACATTCTTTGTGCTGCCAGTTCTGCAGTGGCAAACATAAGAGAAGACACTGAAGAGCCATTCCACGAGTTAAACAAACACCACCACTTGGTCCAAACACTATGTTGCAGTTAGATTATTCTAACAAGATCAAATCTCAAGTCACTTTTCCCAGTAACATAATAAACCGAATTTCCCTGCTGACATTTCCAAGGTGACCCTCATTAACCATACAACATCACAGAATGCCATTTGGTAATAATACTACAGCGGTTCTCTATTGAGCTGTTGAACATGACCTGAATGCCAAGTTCTACAATATAAAAATCTCAATAATGAGGAGCATAAACATGCGTCTCAAAGAATGAACTCACCTTAGCATTGTTGAAGCCCCACACTGAATCTGTATCGTCATTGTTGTCAAAAGTACCCCAGGTCGGTTCATCAAAGCTTCTGTCACCAAAAAACAACACTCAAGACCCCAAGATTACCCGAAAAGACAAAGAAGCACAGACACTCTCAAGAAGGCGATGTATCCGTGTCAGATACGTGTCACACACCAACACTCACAGACGCGTATCCGATACTCTTTTCGTCATGTCCCTAATTAAATGAAAAAGTCTTAATTTTAGACTCATGTTCAACACTTCGTCAGAGTGACCTGAAGAACACTTGTTTAGTAGGTCCTGTCTATGCCTAAAATATAAACATGTCTCGACATATGATTAACTAGACTTGAAAACATTGGCAAATGACTACCATATACCATGAAAGAATATTTAATGGTTTAGAGGCTTAACATTGAATGGAAAAAGAAAAAGGTGCATTAAAGTTTTATTAAACAAATGGATCTCACTCCTGAGAAATTGCAAGCAGTCAGTATAAATATTTATTTTGCCACTAGTTATCGATAAAAAAAAAATTGTTATTGACCATTAGGAACCATTACACTGAAAATTCATAATAGAGCACTAGTCATAAAATTTACTTACGTAAAACACTGATTATGTTCTACTGTTGACTAATACTGTCCGTGTGTCTACATATAGTGATATATTACATAAGTCTATATAAAGAGAACAATTATTTTTAGTGTATCTTTGGCGTGTCCTTGAGAACAATTATTTGTAGTGTATCCCTAGCGTATCCTTGGCTTTTTTTTTTTCTGACTAGACAATTGGTAAATATAAATCAACCCCATACCTATGTATCTCTGTATCTGCTTCAAAGCTTTTTCGGAAATGGCTGTCTGAATATTCCCCAGACGGACTTTCAAATGCTGTTTGTCTTTCTGGACTTCCTCGTGGGCTTTTACTAGATTCATCTTCACTATGTGTGTATGCAGATTCACTCCCAAAGGCATGTTCCCCTTGACTGAAAGGTTTCTCTGACTTGTTATCAGCATTTGACATCGAATCAGGAGATAATAGATCATTTGGTGAAGAATTTCCATTCTGAAGGGATGCGGATTTGGTATGTGCTGGCACAGGAATATCAAATGAAAATCCTGAAAATGGAAAAAATCAAGTCAGGATATATATAACTAAAAAGGCATCCCAACGTCCTCCACCAGGGTCAGCAGAGGATTAGATGTACGCAAGATTACCCCGCATGCAGAAAAGCTATTTCTGCAACTCGAACCCTCAATGCAGAGGTCACAATAAAATAGTCTTATCGCAGAGCCAAGACTTATCCAATAAAAAATATATATATTCTCAATTCATATGTCAGTCTTAGAGGTCATTGATGTAAAAATGAACATGATGGCATAACTGACATCATTTTTTTTTTGGAATAAAATAACTAAAGTTGTCATACCTTCATCTTGGAACTTATCCCAATCTTCATCCCAAACAGCTGATATCTCTGGAACTCCAGGTTGCCAACCTTAAAAAAGCCACCATTACAAACTGAAAAGGTCACAACTACAAGAGGATATGGCATAGACAAATGCCATATATGTGCAATGATTTACACTCAGAATGATCTACCAGTAGTAAACCATGCGAAAAGAACAAATATGTATAAAAAACTAGTAGAGATACTTAATAGGACAGCAGCATCAAAGTTTTACTTCCAAGTATATAAATAAAATAGGGCATAAGAAGTTATCAATCCTGTTGTATTTTCATTGTCACATTTGGCAAGTTCCCTAAAGTAAGAAGTACGAGGGTTATCCATTCGGTGACTCCTCCTAGTCAATGCTTGTAACCCATCTTAGTGTCGACCACATTTCAGACACCAACATTCTTGGACACTCTCATGAACATGTCTGATACAATGTTCATTTAGCCATGCCCGCAGCTAAAAAGTAAAAATGATAACTTCAAAATCATGCTCACCTCTCATTTGACCACGTGTCGGATGCTCTGTGGACCATTTTCATGACTAAAGATATATGCATGGTTGATACTTTGCTAAAATGTAATTCAAAATGTTTAGAAATGGAGATATGACTAGCTTATAGACTTAAATCATGGCAAGAAGCTAAATTTCAAAAATATTTATAGAAAAAGGATTGGCAAAAGTAAGACAAATGAAGGTATTATTACATATGGGTGTGGGGGAATGAGAGTGAAAACATAGATCATCTAGTGCAAAGGAAAGAGTTCACACATAGAGAGGATAGAAGAAAAGAAAAATCATATGCAGTACTTTAATATTCATAATAATGAAAAGTGAGTACAAGAGAATATATAAGGAACCTTACAATAAAAAAAAAAAAGACAAGACTACCCTTAATGATAAATAAATATAATTACACTCTTACCACCCCCTCTCAAACTCATGATGTGACGGTAATAAGCATCGAGAGTTTGTCAAGAAGAAAACGAAAACGTCGCATGACATGGAACTTTGTGAAGAAGTCAGCAACCTGCATAGCGGAAGGAACAAAAGGCAAGGAAATAGTCCCAAGTTGAACACGGTGACACACAAAGTGACAGTTGATCTCAATATGCTTGATTTGCTCATGAAAAACAGAGTTGTGTGCAATCTGAATGGCACTTTTGTTGTCACAATACACAGGAGTGGGACCAGAAAAGGTAACACCTAGATCTGCAAGCAACCATCTCAACCAAACTATCTCCGACGTAAAAGTAGTCATAGCACGATATTGACGAGCAACAACAATCTGTTTCTTACTCCTCCAAGAAATAAGCGAATCACCCAAAAGACACAGAAGAAAAATCACAAAGCCCCATAGTAAAAGTAGAAGAAAACAACAAACTTTAATGTAAAGTGCCTCTAAGATAGCTTAAAATGTGAAGAACTACAACTTAGTGCACTGTAGTTGGAGAAAAGAGAAATTAACTCACAACATGAACGGCATTTACTATATCAGGTCGTGTAACTATGAGATAGACTAGGTCGTCGACAAGAACCCAATATAAGGTAGGATTAGCCAAAAGCCCATCAATAGAAGTGTAGTAAACATTAAGCTCGAGAGGAGTCTCAACAGTCCGAGAATCTGTTAAACGGACCTAGTGGATAACAGCAGCCACATATTTTGACGAGAAAGAAGATAAACCTTTGAGGATAAAGTCCCTTCAAAGCCCAAAAAATATCGAAGGGAATCAAGATCCTTCATCTCAAATTGTTGTTGGAACTAAGCCTTTAAGATTGAAATGCCCTCGACTTGAGATAGATGTAAATGAAAGAGATACAAACTAAGTGTAGAACACTCGTATATATAGCCAAACAATAAAGATACAATAATGATAAAAAAAGTAAAACGAACGTAAAAAAAGAAAACCCTAATAAACTAGGTTATAACTCCAACACTCCCCCTCAAGCTAGGTGCAAAGATATCAACTAAGCCAAGCTTGACAACCAAGTCCTGAAGAATGGATGGAGTGACAGGTTTGGTGAACACATCCGCAACCTGATCACTAGTCCCCACAAACAATAGAGTGATAATACCACGACTAACCTTCTCCCGAAGAAAGTGAACATTGATCTCTATATGCTTCGTCCTCTCATGTAGTACAAAGTCATAAGCGAGCTGAATAACAGATCGATTATCACAATAAAATGTGGATCGAGAAGTCACCCAAAATCCCAACTCGCCAAGAATCGATCATAGCCAAATAATTTCACACGTGTTAAGTGCTAGTGCCCAATACTCTGCCTCTACAGACGAGCGAGAGACAACTGTCTGCTTCTTGCTCTTCCAAGAGATAAGATGAGTTCCTTAAAAAACACAGAAGTCTGTAGTAGATCGACTGTCACACGCTCCCCCCATAATCTAAATCTGAATAACAAGCTAAAGAACCAGTCTGAAATCCTGATGCATAGAACAACCCAAGTCCAAGACAAGACTTGAGGTACCGAAGAATATGATAAACTACATCAAAATGAGGCTGACATGACCTATGCATGAACTGACTAACTCGGCTGACAGCGAATGAAATGTCTGGCCTAGTGTTGACTAAATAGATAAGTCTACCTACCAACCTCTGATAGACAATCGGATCTCTCAACTCCTCACCTTCAGCAGTAAGCTTTAAGTTTGGAATCATGGGTGATGATGCCGGTTTGCACCCCAGCATTTCAGTGACTGAGAGAAGATCCAGAACATACTTTCTCTAAGAAAGAACAACACCCCTGCTGTTACGGACAACCTCAATCCCAAGAAAGTATCGTAAAAATCCAAGGTCTTTCATATCAAAGGTCTTCCCAAGGTCTACCTTGACCAGTGCAGCCCCAGAAATATCATCCCCAGTAATAACAATATCATCAACATATATCAAAAGGATGACACACTGTCCAGAACTATTCCGTCGAATAAATGAGGTATAATTAGAATGACATCTGGTAAAACCCCAAACGTACGACCACATCAGTAAAACAAAGGACCACATCACTAAAACAAGAGAATTAGGCTCATGGTGATTGTTTCAGTCCATAAAGAGACTTACGCAGTCGACATACCTTTCTAGCATACTCCTCACCACGAAAGTCTGATGGTGCATCCATATAAATAATCTCATCCAAATCACCATGAAAAAACGCATTCTTCACATCTAACTAATGAAGAGGCCAAAAAAACTTCGTAGCCAAAAAAATAATCAACCGAACAGTAGTCAATTTTGTCACGGGGACAAATGTAGCACCAAAATCACGACCTGGTGGTACCTGAGTAAAGCCCTTTGCCACAAGTGATGATCAATAATACCATCCGCAAAAAACTTCAGGGTGTAAAACTAACGACAGCCAATAGGCTTCACCCCTAAAGGTAAAGAGACAAGACCCCAATGTATGATTACACTGAAGAACATCCATCTCTGTTTGCATGGCAAGAACACTGGGGCTCTCGCATAGCCTCTGAAATAGAGCGAGAAACTGGCCTATCTAATAAGGCCATCTTATAAGCTCAAAATGTAAGAGACAGATCGTCATAAGAAACATAAGCAGAGATTGGATATAAAATCCTAGCAGTTCAACCATAACGATCAACTGGACGGCGATCACGTCGCAGATAACGACGCTCTAAATCATCATCCTCCACTGACAATGTCATCAAGTAACTCGTTCAGTACCTGCAATCTCATCAGTACTAACAATATGTGCATCAATATACTCAACGAACTAAGAAGTATTGCCTGCATCGCCTGAGATAGAGGGTACATCAGCTGGGGTATAAGAATAAGGGCGACAAACATAAACCTATAAAGGAAGAGAGATTGGTGACTCTATACTGACAGGAATGAGTGATCCAGGAGAAGAGACTGATGACCCTGGAGGAAGAGAGACTGATGACTCTGTATTGATAGTGATTGATGGTTCTAACTCATGTGGTAACGAAAAATCAAAGGGAGTATCATCAACTGGAGGGGCAGACACAGGACTGAAAGAAAAATAAGGAATATGCTCAAGAAAAGTAACATCTAGACTGTGATACGTCATCTGATAGGATCATAACACCGATACCCCTTAGACTGATGACAATAGCCCACAAAGATATAACGAATCGCTTTATCATCAAACTTATAGTGAGTAGAAGACCCATCTTGAACAAATTATGTGCAGCCAAAAACACGAGGAGGACCGAAAAAGTGTCCGCTCAGGGAATAAGACCTGTAAGGGAGCTCTATGCTTAAAGAACACGACTCGGTGTACGATTGCACAAAAAAGTATAAGTCAAAACAGTAAAATGCCATGAAAATTTTGGTACCCCCATACCTCTAAGCATACAACGTATCATCCCCATCAGACTCCTATTTTTTCTTTCAACAACTCTATTTTGCTTAGGAGTATATGGACAAGTGAGCTACTGAAGGATACCCTAAGAAGAAAGGTGAGAAACTAAGGCATCAGACACATATTCTTTGGCATTATCCGAACGAAGAGCACGAACAATGACATCGAACTGTGTCTTAATCATTTGAAGAAATTGAATGATGATAGGAATTACATCAGACTTCCAATGTAAAATATAGACCCAAGTACAACGGGTATGGTCATCTATAAATGTCACAGTATCGAGCACCTCACAGAGCAATAACAGGAGAGGGTCCCCTAATATCCGAGTGTATTAGGTCAAATAGTTTTGGTGACTGATACATGCGAAGAATATAACTAGTCCGAACATGTTTTGATAGGAAACATATAACACATTCAAGTTTACCACTTATACAAGCTTTACTCAAAACAAGAAATAACATACATAAATATTTAAAATTTATATGCCCAAAACGGTCATACCACAACTGAACAGTTTGTGATGAAAAATCATAACGACAAGTACTAGATAAAATACTAGCATGTAAGCTAAGAACAGATAAAGACAAAGCAGGTGATGAAGGTGGAGGTGGAGGTGGAGGTGGAGGTGGAGGTGGAGAAACTGGTAAAACCGGAGATGAATCGCCTAAATAATACTGTCTATCTCTCTCATGTCCCCTGATAATAATCCTCTTGGTACTCAGGTCCTACAAATAACACGAATCAAATAAGAACACAACCGCACAGTGAAAATCTCTGGCTAACTGATATACAGATAATAGATTCATGGTCAGCTTTGGCGCATGAAACACTGAACGTAATGTAAAGCCATCTACTAACAATAGGGACAGGTGTACCATCTACTAACTAAACTTGAATATGTAACTGCTTGTCAAAAGATGTAAAATAATGAGTCTCACCTGTTATATGACCATTAGCACCCGAGTCTAGCATCCAAATGAGAGAAGGACTGGTGCAAGTATGAAAGACACGAGGTATACCTGTAATAGTCGCAGTAGTAGTAGTCGAACCTTGAAAAATCAAGGCTGACATAAGTATATCCAAACGAAAAGTGATAGCATCCACATCACTCTGCCAAGGAGCAATGACTATAGGTGGTGATGCCTTAGCAATGGCAGCAATACGACTGCGAGGCAGCTTAAGCTCTGGATGGAGCTTCCAACAAGTAGCCCTAAGATGTCCTAGTCAGTTACAATAATCACACTGTCGAGAATTCCCATATCTATGCTGATGTAGGGTATCCTGATGGCGCTGGGCCGAGCATTGTCAACCCCTATACCTGGTAGAAGTACTAACAGATGTCTCAACGGTAGGGATCTCAACTCTCTTAATAGTAGTCATATCATCAATAATACTAGGGTACTCGTGACAGAAAAAACTCTAACATAAATAAAAGGACAAAATAAGGGAAAATAATATACCTCCAGTTGAACAGTAACGGCAGATAAATAAGATCCAAAAAGCTCCTAAATAATCAAGGTCACGGTACCCAGAAATCCAATAAAGATAAATAAGTGATCTACTGCATCCAAAACAAATCACTAGAGGAGAGAATCCGCTTCCTCCTAAAAAAGTCCTAAGACGGAGCCACAACAAAAATTGCGACCCAGCAATAGAAGTTCAGTTTATTGGGTTGTTGGGGTGATTTAATGTCTTTCGGTTTATTGGGTTGGATCATCATCTTAGAGTAATATTGCGATGGCAGATGAGAAAGGACCATCGGATGCTGTTCTAAGACGAGGAAAAAGATTTCATGTTTTTATGGAACAAATCGCTACCACAATTCTGAGTCTTAATTTGTGTTATGAGACACCTGTGGGTAGCTGTGCTGTGCATTAGTTTGTTGATTTTTTTTTTTTTTTTGGTGGAGTGCAGTCGGTGTGATGTTGATTGCCGATGTTGGGTGCTTGTCGGTAAGATTGAGGTTACTGGGCAATGGGATTGAGGTCGCTGACAGTGTGTCAGTGGCAGTTGGTGGGTTCTCGGCTGGGTCAAGGTAGTTTGATTTTAGGCAGTTAGGTGCTTGAGGGCTGTCGGTTTATGAAGTTGTGTTGCAATCGGTGATAACTAGCTAGGTTGTCGGTGGATGGGCAGTCGGTGGTGTAGTGTTGCTGGCTAAATTCGGTGGGTGCTGTGTTAGACGGTGGAATGGTAGCTGTTGGTGGAGGCTGTGTCTTTGTTTTGCTGGTTGCGATGTTTGGCGAAGGCTAGGTTTAGAGTTAAGGTTAGGGTTGTTGGCTTTGATACTAACTTGAGATCGATGTAAGTGAAAAGGATACAGACTAAGTGTAGAACTCCCATATATATAGTCAAACAATAAAAATACAATAAGAATAAAAAAAGTAAAACGAAGGCAAAAAAGGAAAACCCTAATAAACTAAGCTATAACTCCAACACCTCGAAATCATTCCCGGTAATAATCATATCATCAATCATCGATGTATAAGAGGAGAATAATCTAACCAATGGAATTAGAACGAAAGAAAAAACATAATCAAAATCACTTGAACAAAAACCCAAGTTAAAGACCACAATGGAGAACTTCTCAAACTAATCCCGAGGAACCTGTTTAAGATCATACAAAGCTTTTCTGAGTTTATATACCTCACCTGAAATGTGAGGGAAGCTAGGAGGAGAAATCATATAAACTTTTTATGCCAATTCATCGTTCAAAAAAATATTCTTGACATTCATCTGAAAGAGTTTCCACTTGCGCATAGCACCACAATAATTAAAGTACAAATAGTAGAAATCTTTGAAACAGGATCAAATGTCTCCTCATGATCAATGTCATATTTTTGTGCAAAACCATTAGCAACCAATCTGACTTTATATCTTTCAATAGAACCATCCGTTTTGATTTTAATCTTGTATACTCACCAACAACTAACAACATACTTACCAATAGGAAAGGCACAAGATCTCATGTCCCAATTTTATGCAGTGCGAAAAGTTCGTCATTCATAACCTGATGTCCACGAGGATCAAGAGCGCACCCTCCTTATAAGAGGTAGGCTCAGACAAAGAATAAATGGAAGATAAAAATGAACAAAAATCAGAAGAATAACTACAAAAAAAAACCAAAGCAAATAGAACACTTACGAATGCGCATAGAATAGCGAGAAGAGGAAAGATCCACATTATCACAGGCCGACGGAGACTTAGCTGAAAGAGGTAAAGGAGTTGTAACTACATGTGATTTAGTGTTGTTCCTACAAGAGTAAGTGTGAAAAATAGGAGGAGGTACCACTGAAGAATGAGACAAAGCAAAAGACTGATACGAAGAATGAATATCATAAGTGAGCATATCATGATTATTAGAATCACTAGAAGTATCATCAGCAAAGGTGTCGATATATATAAGTTCAGATCTATTGAAAGAGTTTGAAACAAAATGAATGGAAAATAAAAATATGCTCAAGAAAGACCACATGCCTAGATACATAAAATCTTCTGGCAATAAGATCATAACAACCATATCATTTTTGTCCCTCAACATAACAAAGAAAGATACACATAACAGAACGAGCAAATAACTTATTTCGCTCAGCTTTCAAAAGAAGTGTAAAACAAGTACAACCAAAGACACGTAAAAAAAATAGTCAGGAGATAACCACTCAAAAGGTGAAACACCAGAAGTAATAATAGAGGGAAATTGATTAATGAGATGAACAGTAGTGACAACAACCTCTCCCCAAAAGGAATTGGGAACTGGCATAGATAAGAGCAATGAAAAAGCAGCCTCCATGACATTTCTGTGTTTTCGCTCAGCCACACCATTCTGTTCACGAGTGTCTACATAAGACGACTACTAAATAGTACCATCAGATTTCAATAAGTCAATAAAATGATTGTGTCTGTATTCCTCACCCAAATCACAACGAAAACATTTCAGCTAAAGAATAAATGTTTTCGAAATATGGCACAAAAAGAAGAAAAAATAGAGAAAAATTCAGATCGTTGTTTCATGAGATAAATCCAACAATAACTAGTATAATCATCAATAAAAGAAACATAATACCGATACCCCCTTTTGTGGCAATAAGGGTTGAACTCCACACATCAGAATGCACAAGATCAAAAGGAGTAAAGAAGATGTAGAACTATTCTTAAAAGGAAAAGTTATGAATTTCATAAGTTGTGCAACCACTACAATCAAAAATAGCATAATTATTTAAATCACCTAATGCACCAATAGAAACTAAAAATTTCAAACGAGAACTAGAAATGTGCCCTAGACAAGAATGTCATAAATAAAAACCCAGAAGACTTGGGACTAAAATGAAAAGAAGACAAATCAGCAAAATAAGTAGACACAACTGGAACATGCAATTTTCTAGAACATACAATCCCCCAAACTCTACGGTCAGTCCCAATTAGTTTCTTAGAATGAGAATCCAGTACGATAAAACCACTAGAGAAAAAATTAACAATGAGACAAAAATCACATAGTTGACTAACATGAATTAAGTTCAAAGATAATTGAGGAATAAAATAAACATCAAGAAGAAATAAAAATGAAGTCATAATAGATCCAACGCCTGCCAATGACATTGGTGTACTATTAGCAGTTATAACAGTAGTAGAAGAAGGAAGAGATGAAATAGAAAGGAACAACAATAGATCATTAGTCAAGTAATGTGTCGCACCAAAATCAAATATCCAAGTGGAACGCGCTACACCTGAAAGAGTTCACGAAGACAAACCTTTAGGAGAAGGAACATATAAAGCATCCACATATAATGTAATTGCTGAATTCCCACTTGCCATAATCATATGTATAATGACAGAGGCCAATCTTAATCAAGGATTAAAGTAACTTAAAAATTTGGGGTTGATGCTGAAAAATGTAGAAAATAAGGGGGCTAATTCTATAATTTTCAGAAAATTCTGAGCTGTTTCTATAATTTCTAAAAATTTGGGGGCTATTTCTATAATTTTAGAATATCCTGGGGCAGGTTATGTAAATTCAGCACACTCGGTAGATTTTGTTTAGTTCACTGTTAACAAAAACACTGTTCACGATCACAGTTCACTGTACACTTCACAATCAATGTTCACATGCACTGTTCATGTACTGTTAATTTCAACTAAAACCCAAGAAAAAGAGAAGAAACCTTCCTCTAGTATCATGAAAACAGAGATCAAAGAAAAGAGTTCACACATGGAAAGGATAGAAGAAGAAACAAATCATATGCGGTGCTCTAATATTCATAAAAATGAAAAGTGTGTACAAGAGACAACATATAAGGAACCCTACAATAAAGAAAAGACTAAACTACCCTTAATGATAAATAAATATAATTACACTCTTAACAGAGAGAAATTATAACTTTTTTGTGTGTTTGTGTTACTTTTTATGCATAACAACAATTATTGATTTTCATCGTCCATTAAAAAAAAATAGATCATGATATAAGACTTATGTTATAGATCAATAGTATTATATACAAAAGATAAACGACTTTTATCTGAGTTTTGTTTTAACCTTCTTCGTGCCCCAGGTGAGAAGCTAGAAAGCATGGATATGGATACGACTACGGATGTCATATCCGATTCGATACGGATGTGGCAATACGACAAAATTTTAAAATATACGGGTACGGGTACGGCGAGGATATGATTAATTAAAATAATATAATTTATTTTTATATATATAATAACATTAATAATAAAAT
>CM042196.1:15677645-15695244 GCA_023539305.1 Ilex asprella
GGGAGAGGGAGAGGGAGAGGGAAGAGAGAGAACGATGTTGCGAGCATCTAGGGCAAACCGATCACACCAATTACACAAAGAGAGAGAACGACGCTGCGACCATTTAGAGCAAGTCAATCACATCAATCGCACAAAGAGAGCGAGCCGATCACACCAAGCCGATCTATGGGAGATCTGATGGCATCAAGCCTCCAGAAGTCGCCAATCCCGTCACAAATGCACTCGCTGGTTAATCTCCCTTCCTCTTCCTCTTCCTTCTCCTTCTCCTTCTCCTCCTCCTCTGGTCCTCTCGAGCTCATTCTCCTTTTCTCTCTCTCTCTCTCTCGAACACACTGAATGTCGAAGATTCACGTTCACAGATGTCTTTTTCCCTTTTGTTTTTTCTTTTTCAAGCCAAACGACGTAGCTTTGGCTTTTTTTTCGTTTCGACCCCCCTAAGTTTTTAAAATAACAAAAATACCATGTCGTGTCCCCACGTATCCGACAAAAAAAAATCAAAGTCGTTGTTCAGGACACTTCTACAAGTGTCGGACACGCATATCCGTATGTCCCACGTGTCTGACACTCCCACGGCAACCCCTTGACGAGTATCCATGCTTCCTAGGTGAGAAGTCTCATTATTTTCCATAGGCCTAAAGGCAATAGCTAGGTTTTTCACTAAAGGTTCATTTGGTTAGAAAAAAAATGGTGGAAAGTAAAAATGATAGAAAATAAATTAAAAGAAAGGAAAAAGAAAATATATATATATTCTTTCACGTATTTGGTTAGCTTGAAAATTTTGAAAGAAAATTTTAAAAAATAATCATTCTATTGTTTGAAAGGTAGTAAATTTATTAGAAAATTTTGAGAATTGCCTAAATTATCCTTATCTATATTGAAGGAGATGTTGAACTTGAAAGACTATGCATTGATCCACCTATTATGATACAATAAATAAATATCAAATATTATTAACATAGAAATAATGCATGGTTGACACATTACCATTTTTATCTCTTCAAATAGAGATATTAAAATTTAGAAAATGAGAGAATATATTTTCATACATTATTTGGTTAGCATAAAAAACTTGTAAGAAATTTTTTTAAAAAATTCATTCTATTGTTTAAAAGAAAAGAAAATATATTTAATTATCTAAATTACCCTTAATTATATTAAATCAAGTTTAGCTTTGTTGAGGGCTTTTTGTTTTTTGGATCCCTAGTTAGTGTAGTTCAATTTGATATTCATATATGGGAAAGGATAACACATGACTATAGGCAAAAGGGCCAAGTGTGAGCATTAGCCCACATTTTCACGGCCCTGTTAATTTTGCAGGAAACCAAAAAGTGTCGTATACAAGAAAATTTAGTGGGTCCTACGATCTCACTTTCCTGTAATTTCTCCCTTTTTCTTGCTAAACAAACAAGAAAAAAGTTCCATTTTTTTCCCTTGTATTTTCCAGCATGTACTTGTTAACCAAACGAACCTTAAAGGTTCTAAGTAGCAAGAATTTAAGTAGAATTCCACCATAACAAAGTTTAGCTGTTCGTAACTAACCTTGTGCTCATTGCCCAAAAATAATAAACAAAGAAACCTTCTTAGAATTTCCCAAGGAAGCCAAACCAATCAGATAGAATTGATGATAACACGGAAGAAGCATCTTCCAACCGACACTTGTAACAGAGTAATTCATATTCACATGAGTGCACAGGCCAAAACTAGTGTTCCAGCTACAAGCTCACTCTAAAGGTCAAAAGTAAAGAACTGAATCAAATATTGATCTAAAAAAACTGCAACAGAGCAGGAACTAAACAGGTCCACACAGCATGAAGAGAAATACCAACCATCATTTCATAATATACTGACCAATCACTAAGGCCATTCTATATGTAATCACTTAATTCAAATGCTTAACAAGACTAGAATAATCCTGAAAGTTGTCCCAACTAGGTTAAACATAATATGAAAATTGGAAAGCAAAAAAAAAAAAAAAATCTCCACTGTTAGTTGCAATATGAAAAGATATATTAAAACTTGGACAAAAAAAATAAAGAACAGGAGGCTTATGGAAGTTCAAAATTTAAACTTTAAGAACAGCATAAAAAATTACAAATGTCAAGCTACAAACTTCTTTAGTGAATCATAAAATCTTCAACAGCAGACAATGCACCTTCATATCACACAGGTTTCATGCCTAAGCGAACCATACATTCAAAAGCTAAACAACTTAGTTGGGTGATCAGAATAAAGCAAGGAGGAACAGAAGATACCAGGGGGAAGATCAATTAGTGTGGTTGACTTAACATGTACCCCATATTTCTTGCAACGTTCAGCCAAAGCCCTCAGTAGCTCCTCAAGATCTGATTGTATACGATCAGCACGAACCTATAGAAGACAATAATGCTTTAGCCTTGAACAAATTCGCAAATTGCTAGTGAGACTTCATTTTAGCATAGTGGTTTGATTCACCTGAAGAATACCATCTGCACTACCACCTTGTTCCATTTTATTGATTGCCTGATGCAACTCCATCTTCCTCTCCTAAAATACATCAAGGGGAATCTTAAGTCAATGATATTTCTGAGAAAAATGTAACTGGGAATGGTTATAACAGCAGATGTGGCATCCCAAGAAACAACACCATTAAATTTTGATAAAGGAATCGAGAATTTTTGTTGGATAGAAAGCAAGGTTGCTGCAGTGATAAGTCAAAATTGAACAACTTTTGAGGCAAATCCATAAGAAACCAGCAGAGATTATATCATGTACTGACAGCCATTGTTGAACCTATGACATGAGAATGCCACCACAATAAATTAGTTTGGACTGATTAATTAGTCTGGTCATACCAAATGATCAAAACTCTTTAAGATCATCCAGATCTAGCAATGGACCTGGGAAATTTCGTGGTGGGTGGGCCCTTGGGAAGAGTTTCTGTAGCATCCAATATCTGTTGAAACTATTCTCTATCTCTACAAAATAGAGAATCAAGCACTTGCTTCTAATGACTATCACCTCATATGGTATGACCTTCAAGAGAGAAAATGGAAGCTTTGTTGGAAGTCATTGCTACTACCTACCATTCAGACAGCCATATGCTCAGGGAGTGGCCTGAGATAGACACCATCATAACGCCAGTGGAACTTACAGATGTAGGAAAAATTGAAGATGGCCACAGTACTTGATATGTAGAAAATGGGGGTGATAGATATGGTAAAGAGATTGGATAGGCATAAATTAGAGATTAGAATTTTATTTGTTTTGTTTTTTTTCGTAATAGTGTGACAACTAGTGTAACTGATAAGGATATCTAATACCTTATCTTTAGGATTAGATGTCTATATTATCTCAGCTAACAGATATGATATAAAGGACGATTATCCCTTTGTAATTCAAATCACTTGCAACTCAAACATCTTTTATTAATGCAGCTGCTATACCCACTGATGGATAGGCCATTCAACTAAGGGTTACTCATGTTATCAGAGTCAACAATCATATAACCTTACCAATGGCCTCTTCAACTCAGTCTACCTCTCTTCCACTTACAAACATAACCAACTTTGTTTTGATCAAACTTAACAGTAACAACTATTTACTTTGGCATGACCAACTTGAAACAATTCTTATTAGCACCGATTTACTCAGCTTTGCTGATGGCACTATTCTTCAACCGTCACCCACTGCCACTATAGTTGTTACTATCGTACGATACGCGATACGTATCGTACGATATGTCACGATACAGGGATAAAACGATACAGATCGTAATTCTATATCGTTTTTGTGTTGTATCATCCGATACACGATACGTTTTTACGATACGTGCAAAGATTTTATTTTTATTTTTTTTTACGGAACGACGTCTTTTTGGGCTAGGTAGACTGATTTTTTTTTAATTTTTTTATAGAACGATGTCGTTTTGGGCTAGGCATGTACTCCAACGAACATGTGGTCCTGTGCAGTGGAAGAAATGATGTTAATTTATTTACAAAACCAAAAAAAAAAATTTATTTTTTTGTATCAAAATTTCTGAATCTTGATTAATGTTAATTTTTTAATTTATTTACAAAGCTCAGTCTCTTTGGTGTTTCAAGTTTGAATTAGTGAACTATGGTTGTGAACTTTGTATTATAATGTTAGTAGACTATGTTGATGACTTGAATAGTTAGTGGAGTATTAATGAAATGCTATGTTTTTATGAATGTATGATTTTTTTTCAAAGGTGTATATATTTTTTTATTATTTATTTAAAATTACACCGTATCTTATGAAGCACGATACGATACGCGATACGATACATTATTTTTAAAAAACGATACGCCTTCCGATACACGATTCGATAATTATGACTACCACTGCAGAGTTCGGTCAATCTGCACGTAACCCAGCCTACATCACTTGGCATAAGTCTGGCCATTTGTTAAAAGCATGTATCAATACTACGTTAACTGAGTCACTATCATCACAACTGCTCAGTCTAAAAACAGCCAAGGAAGCATGGGGTACCCTTCACAATCTCTATCACCAACAATCAACAGCCCATAAATCCTACATTCTCAAGGATATTCAAGGTATTTCCAAAGGAACTGATTCAATTTCAGATTATCTACGAGTCAAATCATTATCGAACTTTCTTGCAGCCATCAATGAATGCATCAAATATACCAATCTGGTTCACTACACCTTAAATGGGTTGGGTATGGAATATATCCCCTTTATCACTGCAATTGAACATTGTAATCCACCCATTACTTTCTCCGAACTTTGTTCAAGTCTGCTAATTCACAAACAACGTTTGGCTACTGAAATTGGTCATAACCGATTGACTACTATGGAGCATCACACTGCCCTTCATGCTTTTACCCATTCATCCTCATACGGCCCTTCACATACGCCATATACGCCGCACAAAAATACCGAGAACTCTTGGTTCCACTCATCCCACCACCGCACATCACAACCAGTTCCTATTATCCATTCCCTTCTCCACCGACTTTCACCAATCAATCCACTCAACCAAAGCACCACGTCTCTTTTTGGCATCACTCATTGATACACATGGTCGTCCTCCAATTAAATGTCAAATTTGCTCCAAATCTGGTCACACCATAAGCAAGTGTTGTTATCGTTGCTCTCCAAGTTGTATTAGCAACACCCAACATCTTCACCATGCATTTTCCAGCCTCCAGCTCACATCGGCAGTTCCTACATCATCACCCACAGGCGCTCATCTCACATGACATTTGAGTTTTGACCTGGCAATCTTGCACCAGTCCTCTGTATATTTTGGCCCTAATCACGTCTATGTTGGTGATTATAAGGCTCCCACTATCTCCAAAATTGATCTAACACTTTCTTTTTTATTATTATCAAGAAGAGAAAGCATTTACAAGACAAGGAGTACTATTAGACCAATGGCCCGTTGGTATTCTAGCACACTTTCAACGCCCATGGAAGTGTTACATCTAACATAATACTTTGGTTGTACCGAAATCACTCATTATCGATTAGGATGATTCTCATGAACGGCCAAATTCGTAGTGACTTGTATTCAATCCCACCTCATTCGCCACTCCCTATCAGCAATAATGCAGCTTTTCTTAACAATACTCAGATTTCCACATCTCTTTGGCACCATCGCCTAGGACATCCGTCATCTCGTACACTCACATCATTGTCATAAATTACCATTAAAACTTTCGAATCGTGTTTCGTCTATTCCTTTGCATATTATTCCCTGTGATTTATGAGGGTTGTCTCTGATTTTTTCTAATTTCGACTTTCGTTGCAATATTTTATTTGTGGACGATTTCAATCGCTTTTCTTGGCTTGCAAAAAGCTAAACGCTATATTTCAATCGCTATATTTTATTTGTAACCTTGCGAATTTTTCATGGGTTGTACCAAGGGATATGAAATTCTCAAGGTCAAAAAGCTTATTCCAAAAAAGTCCCACTAAAAGGTAATGCAAAAATAATGATCCAGATTCTCATAATCATCTCTACACATAACACACCATTGCGTTCGAAGCTGTCAAACACATATTGGATAACATCAAAGGTTCACTTGGTTACGGCCTTCATAGTAAACCTAGATCTCTCTCATCTCTTACTGCCTTCACTGATGTAAATTAGGCTAGTTATTCCAATACTCGTCGTTCTACTATTGGCTTATGCATTTTCTTGGGTCCTGTCCTGCCCATCCAAGAAGCAACCAACTGTTTCAAGATTAAGCATCAAAGCTGAGTATAAAGCTTTGGCTCCCATCACCTCAGAAATGCTATGGCTTTTTTTTTTTTTGCTTCGAGATCTTCATATTCTACTTCGCAAACCAATGATAGTCCACAATGATAATCTTTGCGCATCACATATGGTTGCAAACCCGGATCTTGATTCTCGGACCAAACACATTGAAGTGGACTACCACTTTGTGGGACATCATGTTGCCCAGGGAACTCTTCAGGTTCATTTTGTTCGATCTGCATTCCAACTAGCAAAAATGTTCACCAAATGATTGCCGACTCCCACTTGTCTTTGGCATTTATCCAAACTCCTATTGGTTCCCATTATTTGTTTGCGGGGGAGTAATAGTGTGATAACTGATGTAACTGATGAGGATATCTAATACCTTATCTTTAGGATTATATTTCAATATCATCTTAGCTAACAGATCTATAGAGAAGTTTATTCTCCAATCTTTCATTTCCCATTTGGATTTTAAGTTTATTAGATTATTTGTTTAGGTAGTATTTATCTGATACGAAGATTCAAATAGAGTTTCAATAGTAGAGTAATTTAGTATTGTTAGGTGACATAGGCAATAAATATGGATATATAACAGTATGACTTCAAATTGATTTATGTTTTTCTAACCTAATCCTTGCGAGGATTCATCCCTTTTCTTTTCTTTCTTTCCCTTCCCTCCCTGCAGGGCTCAGGGGATCACTTGACTGGAATTGCAAAGCTTTGTTGAAGCTATGTTGTACGGTGCGTGTCTTTGTGGGCTCGGATTCATGCTCTTTCATAATGCCCGTTTATGTTCGAGTCCGAACGGAATATTTTCGTTTGGCTCAAATTTTTTGTTTCAGATCTCCTCGTTAGTCTGATTATTCATGCATCAAATCTAGGTATGTTTGTTAACTTAGGAAAGAGTAAGCATACCGGTAGCACTTGCCAGAAGAATGGCTGGAAGTGAGATTAAGAGTCAAACATTGTAAAAGTTGAAGGCATGTGAACTCAACGTGCTTGTGTGCGGGAGTTGTGCAGCTAAATAAGAGAGCCAACATTGGTCTGAACGTTCAGGCTTTAATTTCAACCTTTTTACTTATTTCCCTCCTTAGTCACTTGGTGTTGTTTTAATTCAAAAGAGATTTTAAATTTTCCAACTTGTTGCTAATTTGGTGTGGCAGCAATGACCTGTTTCATTGCAATTGAGTCCTTTATGGATCAATGTGCTTTGTTTGTTTGGGTTGCTTTTGGGCCTGGACATCCTACCTAATTGTTTTAATTTGTGTTGGATACTTGGATCTAATTTGTAATGTCCTATTCTTCAGTGACCCTTGTTGTCTGTAGATTGTTTCCCCGCCCTTGGGCGTGTAATGAGCTTTCTTGTACTATCTTCTCCTTTTTCGAAGCAAAATTATATACTTGCCAAATAAATAAATAGGACTCTGTACACAAGTCAATAAAAATTAGTCTGTACATTCCAATGAATTGCCTAAGCAGAGATATTTCTGAGGTATAGTGATATAAAATAAGAGAACATACACTTTACCTGCATATCACGAAATGAAGCCTCTTCAATCGTTAATTTAGAGGCAATCTCTGCAACTTGTTTGTATTTCTCTTCGTATTTCTTTGCCAGTATCTCTGCCTGAAATAGAATGGTAACAAGCAACTTATTGAAGGAAAATAGAAGGGAAAAGAAAACAAGATCCAAACAACAATGAGAAATACATATTTTTGGTATGAAAAAATACCTCACGCTTATCTGCCAATGCTCTTTCTGTGATCTCATTAAGTCGATTATCACATCTACTTTTGTATAAGACCTGGCGGGAAAATCCCAAAAAAAAAAAAAAAAAACAAAACAGAAGGAACATAACAACTGTCTAGAAAAGCAAAATGAATACATGTTAATGTTCTAAGTCTATGGAAAAATGTATGGCTGGATAATGTCAAATAACATGAACACCTTGGGTATTCAAGACACTTAGGGTAGAGAAAAATAACTACTCACAAGGTCCTGCATTTTTGTCCGGTAAAATTCAAGCTTCTCTTTGGAATCAAGAAGCACCTTCTCCTTCTCCTCAACCTTCCATACAACCCAAAAAAACACAATCCATGGAAAATATTACAAAACATATGATATTCTGCTTGTCCAAAGCATACACAAGTTTCTTAAAGCAAAGAAAAAGTATAGAGGAAGAAGCAAAGAGAAAACAGGAAGGCACGTGTGATTAAGAAATCATTACGTATATAAGACTCCAAAACTTAATCATACTCTTCATATTGCTTCCCAACTTTCTTGTAATAATATAGTAAAAAAATAAGAAATTAGAAAAAGAAAGCACTGATAAGTTGGACCAAAACCACAATTGTCCCTTTTTCTTTTGAACTTCAGTGAGTCGGGGTTATTAATTATAGGTTTAAATGAGCATTTTCTTTGCAGCCTTTTTTGGACTAGAGAATAGCAGTTACAGGCTTAGGGAAACTCTATCTGCAGGCACTACTCTATTACGTCGTCCAAAAAAATTGACTATATAAAGAACAATAATAAAGCAGATGTTCCTAATAATCCAATCAACTCATTCCCTGAGAAAGCATTGTTTGATGTAATAAATTGCAGATAACATGTTGATAAGAGAGATAATTAAATAAGAATCAATACATGAAGAACTATTTTCTGGAATACTACAGCAAGTACCCAGACTTCAAATTTCATGATATGCTCAGAATGACTTTTGTAAATCCATGTCAAACTGACAAAAACATTGATGGATGTGAAGTGAAGTTTATAAAAGAGCAACAAACAAGTGGACCTCATATTTCATGTTTTCCACCACATTCTGTTATCTGCAGCTAGAAACATACATGTATCTTAATACAAGAAATAAAAGTCAATGATCGAAATGCTTCTTGGACTGACCCATACACTTCAGTTTTAATGGCAAGTATCATTAGAAAATTTGGATCTCCTTACATAATTTTACACTACAGATGAAACAAATGTTATCAATAATCAGACCAGATGGGTAGGTCTGGACTCTGTCAGACCATTGAAACTGGCATTCCCCAGTCAATAGAAGCACGCCCTCTTATCTTCTTATAGGAAATAGCTTTGAGGCTTGGGATTACTAGGTATCCCAGTGTTTTGAAAAGCTCGCCTAGGCGAGCACCTAGGTGCGAAGCGAAGCTAGAGTCTCTCACCTTGAACACCCCAGGCAAAGCGAATGTGACTGAAGCGAGAAAAGCAACGCCTTGCACTTGAGCTAAAAGCCAGAAAGCGAGCGCCTTAATCATGCGAGGGAAAATTGTCTTGGATTGTTTTATTTTTATTATTGATCATTGGCTTGGACAATTGGAAAAAAAATTATAAGATGCACATATGCCAAATTATCCCCTTATCCCATAAATATAACCCCCAAACCCTAATTTTGCTCAGATGATTAGACACGATTACTAGCTTCGGTTGCTCCTTCCTTGCTGGACACAGACGACGACGACTGTTGCTGTTCAGACGCACAGGTAGTCTCCTTCTCTTTTTCTTCTCTCTTCTATTTCTCTTCTTTTTCTCTAGTTCTTCTTCTTCTTTTTTGTTTCTTCTCTCCTTTTCTCTCTTCTGTTTCTCTACTTCTTCTGTGGTTCTTCTTCTCTCTTCTGGTTCTTCTTCTTTTTTCTGCTTCTGCTGATTGTCTGATGCTGAGTTTTTTTTTTCCGATTTTGCTTCTGTTTTTCTTTTTTCTGCTTCTGCTGTTTTGTTGTTCTG
Organism: Ilex asprella; assembly: GCA_023539305.1. Lineage (NCBI taxonomy): Eukaryota > Viridiplantae > Streptophyta > Magnoliopsida > Aquifoliales > Aquifoliaceae > Ilex > Ilex asprella. The sequence goes on from CM042196.1 coordinate 15,687,617, forward strand.
CTTCTATTATTCTGTCATATAATCACTCTTTGTTTTGATGATCCAAGCTTGAACACCCATCAATATGAAATTGTTTACAACTCTGTTATGAAATGTGATTCAGTACTTGTGTACAAGACCACGATTGTACATAAAAATAGATTTACATATTTTGTTTAAATTTAAATGTTTATGGTTCTACTTGCATTTAAATATTTAGTATATATAAAATTAAAACTTAGATGTTTAGAAGTAATTAAACTAAAATATTTACTTTCTTTTTTAAGTGTTCACTTCGCTTCGATAAAGCGTTTCGCTTCGCTTCTCGCCTAGGCTTTAAGAGTCTTGGTTGCTTCGATTCGCTTTACGCCTTAAATAACACTGGAGAATCCAAACCTCAACCCCTTAATTACCATAAATGTAATGTACTTCAACCCGTGAATTAACCCTTCAAGTTGGTGATATTCAATATTTTCTGTATCTATCATCTTTCCAAATCAGACAGGGTTAGCCGGGCCAAGATTGAACCGGTAGACATGTAACCAGACTGTCAAGGTTAATGGCCTATTCGGATCTGACAACTATGAGTCAAACCAAAATAGTCATTCAGGTTTAGACAATTCTAAGCAAAATGTAAGAGAAATAATTTCCCCAGTCATAAAAGTTTCTTATATGTGAACCTAACAGACAAAAAAACCTTTTTCTCTGTCTCTGCAGTCTCTTCAAAAGTCAAATCCAGCGAATTATGCTCCCCATTATGGAGTTGATTTGCATGTGAATTCTCCATTGACGGCACTCTTGCCTTTTGCTGATTAAATTGCATAGATCCATCAGCTTGAGAAAACATTGCCTGCACTGGAGGCCTCAAACCAGCAGATGGGATAGGCAAGGCACCAGGTATCCCTTGCTGTAGTCTCAAACCTAAACATAATCATAGCACTTAATAAATTATAGAGCGTTTGATCAAATTAGATTAAAGTACTTCCAATAAATAAATACCAGAAGTGGGCCCCCAGCCTGCAGTTCCAGAAGAAACATTGGGTGGGCCTGCCAGGGACAACAGAGTCTCATCAAGCAAAACGCTACTTGGAAGCATTGGAGCAAGAGGATGGCCTTCCCTGTATCGCTCCATTAGGTAAAGAGCAATACAAAACTCCCTCAAGGAAAGCATGCTATCATTATCTTGATCTGACAGATCCCAAACCTGCTTTAAGACCTCTGAAAAAAGCCAAAATTTATATTGCTGAGTATGATATGATCAGATAACAAAAAAGTGTATCCACGAGGAAATAAGACATCAAAGATGACAAAATTCGATGACTCCATCCCGAAATTTTGAATTTTATGCCTTCAATGTTATGAAAAACTTGCAGTTAGGCGAACACTCCAGGTGTTTCAATTAATTTCGGACATAAGTTTGCTGCAAATTTTTGTCTCCCAGCTCCTATTATCTCCACGGATATACTATCATTACATATCTAAACTTGCTTCATATCCACATTTATATAATTTTTCCATGAAAATAATATCTGGGAAGTGTTTTATGGTGATGAATTGAACCTAAAGAATTGACGGTGGGCAGTCTAAATCCATTAGGATCTAGGCCAAACCACAAATGAAGAGTGACACAGTCAAGAGAGCAAAATAAGGACAACAGGCAAAGGTAGAGCTAAAAGTTTGGCTTGGGTGTCCAAAATGTACATGGGGGAATTTGACCAACAACATAAACAGTCTCAATTCAAATTTGCTTAGCATAAAAAATATGTGAAGACCCTGGAATGCATGGGAAAAAGAAATATATTAGTATTCATTCATCACAAAAAAGATGTAGATTATAACTGAATATGCCGAGCCTAACCCAATGCATGCTATGGATTAGTAGATGGGTGCAAACGAATAGAACAGGCATACAGTTAGAATCTGCATACAATGTTCCATCATAAAAGCATATCTCAAAACATATTAAACGTGATAGAGATTGTACAGGACTGCAAAAGTTGGATTGACAAAATTTTTTTCTGTAAGGGGCCCATGGAAATAAACAAACATATGCAGCATAAAACTTAAAAGTCTAAAACAACTAAGTTAAGGGCAATTTGTTTGCAAAACTGTGGTCCATCAACTTAATTTATTTGAAATGTGGTTAGGGTCATACGTACACTGAGAAAAAAAAATTCTAAGATATCTGGTTTTGTTGTCTTCTATGTCCAACACATTGACAAGTGATTTTACAATATATTTGAAATTTATTCTTTCTTTTAGAATTCAAAAATAGAAAACAGAACAGGCTTCCAATTGCTTTTAAAAACCTTTTTTTTTCAAAGGCTCAGTGGCAGAAGCAGAATCAAGGCAAGCAGAGTTTGGCCACAGCAAAGACACTTGCAATGTGACAATTACCAACCCATCTGCATCTTTACCTCGAGAAACAGTGAATAAACGAATTAAATTGAACTTCAATTTTTTTTTATCAGCAACAAAGAAAATATCAAAAACTCAAAAAGCAATACATGAAGAATGAGTGAACCTCCAAAAAGGGATAAGAATGGCATAAATACACAAAAAACAAGTTGCTTCTCACAAACAGGTCTCCATTCTACTCTAATTTAAAACAAAGTTGTTAGGTCATATTTTGTAATTAGCTAATTTCATGGAATCTACTATAAAATCTTAACCATTTCCATGGTCATTATGCTATCAAATTCAAGATCCGAAACAATATTAGGGAAGAGATTCAGTTTCAAAACTACATCATTCAACCTTTGTATACACCTTCATGGTTAGGACAAAGGTAATGACTTAGACACCTAAGATGAACCCTAAGTAATTTTAACTTAAGATGATTAGGATGAAAATGGAATTGGAAGCAATCTGATTATTACTCCTAGGTGATTTTCAAAGAAAAGTTTTTCTAAACCATTTTTTGTGTTTTGAAAACATAATTTGAGTCTCTGACCCCTCTTCGAGCAACACTCTTTAGTGCTCAACAGGACAAGTTTTTTTATGATTTTTAGCTTAAAAAACCAGTAGGGAAGTGGTCTCTTGATGACTTAGGATTAAAAAGAAAAAGGACAAGGGGATCAGCACAAGACTCGCTTTATGAGCTCGCTCAAGAGGCCCTAGTCCTTGGCTGGTTTGAGACGTTATTTTTCACTCTAGTGACAACCGATCTCCCACTGATCGAGTGGTCATTCGCAAATCTAAATTTTCTTATTTACTAAGACTACTCTTATTCCAGACTTACAACTAGGGAGAGTATTACTCACATCTAGGTCAAGCCTTGAGAGAGTATTTTGAAAAGAGAAATCTATCTTTCAACCTTAAGAGTTTCAACCACAACCTAGAACCCTAAGATCCAAACGCTACGACTAGTGATTCTTTCTATCCTCACAATTTGGAGTAGAAGATCTTATTGGTGAACAAACCCACTGGTGTATGCATACCGAAGATTGTTGGCATGTCCATAATCGCTCAAGGCCTAGACGAACCGCATGGTAGGGAAGTCTAAGTGAAGCTACACCAAATATCAAAAAGGGAATTTCGGCAAAGAGATAAAAAGAAGAGGAAAATCTAGCCATGGTGATGGTTAAGATTTAAGACTCGAGTACCTGTATGTTGACTTAATGAGTAGTAAATTAAGCTTTAGTAAACCCTGAGTGGTTCCTGTGATTAAGGATCAAAATTTCGTTTCGGTGCATTGTTTCGGTCACCCAAGAAACGAAAACGTTTCGACATGTTTTGGAAACGTTTTGACCCATTTCAAAAACAGAATGAAAAAAATAAAAAAATTAAGAATTATTTTTTCAAAACATTGGTCAAAATATACCAAAATATCTTGAAATATCTTGAAACATTTTAAAATAATTGTACAAATACATTGAAATATAACAAAACATTATGGAACACCTCAAAATATTAGAATTTTGATTTCATCACTAATTCATTTTGGTCTCCTTAGAAACGGAAGTGTTTCGAATATTTTGACCGTTTCAAAACGATATTTTGATCCTTGCCCACAATTTTTCCTAAGAAGGATTTTCCACGTCAACAAATTGCTTGTGTCACTTATTCATTATTGTACACACCTGTATTTGTTAGCACACACGCGCACTATATGTTTGATGTTTTGATTATTTGATATCGTACCATACATAATTGTGCAATTGGGTTTGTTGGGATTGCCGTGAGATTTACTTGAGTGAATTAATTACAAATTAATTGAAATCAATCATCATAGTTCAAATGGTTGGTGGTTTCTGAAAAGGGGTTCTCATCGTTAATTTCTAAATTTGATTGAGAAAAGGTAATTGAGGTACACGTAAATTGGTAATCAATTTGAGCTAAAATTGAAAAACCTATTCATCCCTCTTCTAGGTTAAGTGTCATGATCTCCACGTATATGATCTTGAGGGAAGATCTATATTGGGTTTCCCCTTTGGAGCAACAATTGATATCAGAGTGTGGTTGCCCTGAGATCATAAGACACTGAGTAAACATATCTTGTTTTTACTTGCCTAGTTGTTTGCCTCCAAGAGATCTATCATCAATACAAGTTCGTTTTGAATAGATTCCCAAAAGAAAGGAGGATTAATTGAACAACTACGTCTTTTTGATGGTTCTAACTTTGCATTTTGGAAAGCTCGCATCAGATCATTTCTAAAATCAATTGATGAGAGAGTATGATTAAGTGTGCAAGAGGGTTGGAGCCTTCCCACCGCCACCACACAAGTTGAAGGTGGTGAAGCAATGGTTGAATTGAAATCCCCAACAACTTGGTCTAAGATCGAAATCGAATTGACGAGGTGAAACTCAAAAGGCTTAAATGCGATGTTCAATGTTGTGACACCTAATGAGTTCCAAAGGATCGCTAATTGTGAAACTTGAAAGGAAGCATGGTATATCTTGGTTGTTTCCCACGAAGGGACTTCCATGGTGAAGAAGTCTCAACTCCAAAGGTACACCTTTCAGTTCGAGACTTTAAGAATACAAGATGATGAAACATTTAGTGAATTTTGTGCTAAATTGTGTGATTTTATTATTCATCATTTGCATTAGGTACCAAGGTTGACAATGTGGTCATCAAGTGAAAAATCTTGAGATCTCTACCGGAAAGGTTTTATGCTAATGTCACATCTTTGGAAACATGTGTCAACATGGTGTTGGTGTCAGTAAAAGACCTAATTGTGTCTATCTTGACCTTTGAGATGAGTCTTCCATCCTTAAACCAAGCTAAGGGCATTGTCTTAAGCTCTACAAACCAAGAAGGAGGTAAATATGGATCACTCCGATTAGGAGAGAAAGACCTAGGCTTGATTACAAATAAGCTCAAAAAATATTTTAAGACTAGTAATGTTAAGTCCTCAATATCGAAAAGAAAGCCTAATAGACATACTCCTAAGGAGGGAAGAGAGAGAGGGAGAAAAAACTCGCGAAAAGAAGATGAGAGAAAAGGGCAAAGCTTCCAATGCTTTGAATGTCAATGATTTAGACATATTGCATCAGAATGCCCAAATAGAAAGAAGAGAGATTTGTCCAATGAAAAGAGGAAGGCTATGAAAGCCAGTGGAGTCATAGTGAAGGTGAGTCAACCTTAGGTGATGACTCATCTTTCTCAATATGATGAAGAGAACTTTACGGCTTTTGTAGGACCATTCTCCTCTCCCCCTAAAGAAACTTCCACAAGTGGAGTTGAAACAAGTCCTATCACGAAGGTAAGAGGCGTGGAAGAAGAAATTCGCACGTGTGGAGAATAAAGAATGCTATGAGGATATTCAAGATGTATATGATCAATTGTATGTACAATACATTAAGCAACAACAGAAAGTGCTCTCCTTGAGTGATTGAGTCAACTCAAGTGAAGAGAAAACAAAAGCCCTTCAATTGGACTTGGTGAAGTCGAAGGCCCAAATTTGTGGCCTAGAGGATGAGAACAAGTCTCTTCTTGATCGACTGAGGTTTTTTAAGAGAATATCATGAGCTTGTCAAGTCTAAGAAGAATCTTGAATCAAAATGTGTCAAACTTGATAAAAATCTTCGTGAATAAAAAAAACTCTCTAATAAACTTTCCCAAAGCAATGAAAAGTTAGATAGGATGTTGTTTATGGGTAAGTGCAAGTGATAAGTGTGGTTTAGGCTACACAAATGAACACACCCACACTTTTTTCAAGATCGTGTTTATGAAGGGTATCACCAACCCATAACCCCAACAAGTAGGCACAAGCACCAAAAATGCTAATAGTGGTAAGAGTAGGCATTTAAATAAGAAGGTTGTTCATAAAACCCAAGCCAATCATGATGTGTATTATACTTGTGGAGTGTGGTCATCATAGTAAGCATTACATGAAAAATAGGGTTGTCTTCAATAAGAAACTTATGCACCTAGCAAATCAATCCAAAGTCTTGAATTCTCAAGTCTTAAATTTTTCTAAACTTTTGGAAAGGTCATGTGTGTTTGAGTAATATCATGCATCATCATTACAAGGACCACAAGCTAGAGTAAAGGGCTTGTTCTACCCCCAAAGTCAAGGTAAGGTTGATCTACGCACATTCGGCGAAAAGAGAGCTAATCCTTCACCCATGGTTCAAAAACGTTGTATCGACCATCTACTTGAAGAGCTCTGAGATGCATCGATTGCGGCGTCACAGTGAGGTATCAGGTGATACGACCTAAAAAAATGTTGAACATAACAAGAGATTCAAGTCATACCGCATCATCGGGGAATCATATCAACTGATTCGATGACGATAACTAGGTAACTCGAGATTGACTCTAATACAACTTGGCCGAGTAGTGCGAGACTTGGGTTTTGTACGTATCATGTAACAGTATCATCTCGGAAAGTGTTTTCATGTCAACTTTGACATTCATTTTTAGGATTTATGTTAATTGTTTTATTTTGCACTTCTTTGTTTTGATTGCAATTTTATGCATATTTTTCTTGCATCTGTCTATCTTGAAAAATTCAAAAACATTAAAAAAGAAAGATATTTTTTTTCATTTGTTCATGGCTAGGAAGCATGGATACTCCACAGGGGGTCAACGTGGCGGTATCGGACAAGTGTCCGACACAGATACGCGTGGGACACGGCCGGAAATGTGTCCGATACTTCCACAAGTATTCTAAACAGTGAAGAATGACGGATACGGGGGTGATACATTGGGATACGGCCACAACCATGGATTTAAAATAAAAATGGGAAAAAAAATGATGTACCTGATCAACCACAGCCACAGATCTCCTCTTCGAATAGGTATGTCGTCTTCATATTCAAGTCTCTCTCTCTCGCGCTCGTCGCTTGAGTATCTGCGATTTCGTTTGGCTTGCCCTAGTTGCTGAAAAGCGATAAAGGGCTGCCTTTTTCTTTTTCTTTTCTTTTTTTGCTTGTCTTATTTACATTTCAGCCCCCATTATTTTCTTTTCTTTTTCTCTTTGCCCTATTTGCTAAAATAATTTACAAATAACCCTTGGACTTCTTATATTTTATGTTAAATTACAATTATTCCTTATTAGTTGTCACCCATTACCCAATTTGGTTTAGCCCACTGTCCATAACATATTCACCTACTAATCAAATTTAATATTAGTTCATTTGTCCAATTATAAAATATTAATTAATTACTCATTTTAATTATTAATGTTATTATATATATA
>CM042196.1:15695344-15709356 GCA_023539305.1 Ilex asprella
CCCTTGGACTTCTTATATTTTATGTTAAATTACAATTATACCTTATTAGTTGTCACCCATTACCCAATTTGGTTTAGCCCACTGTCCATAACATATTCACCTACTAATCAAATTTAATATTAGTTCATTTGTCCAATTATAAAATATTAATTAATTACTCATTTTAATTATTAATGTTATTATATATATAAAAATATATTATATTATTTTAATTAGTCGTATCCTCGCCGTACTCGTGTCTTATATTTTGGAATTTTGTCGTATTCCCGTGTCCATATCGTACCGTATACGACACCCGTGTCCATATCCGTGCTTTCTAAGTTCATGGACATGGTAATTCACACTCTGATTTGTATTGAAATTGATTCATACTTAAATCAAAGTTGAAATGTGCATTCGTATGAGTCATAATAGGAGTTTGAGTTTGAATATGAAACTCTTTTAGAATTTTATTAGGAAAATAGTTTGATAGAGAACTTAACCTATAAGTATCAATATAATCCCTACTATTTTTATTAGAGTAATATAATAAAAACTTGTTTCTTTATAAAAAAAATTGACTGTTTCTTGACCTAATCCTAACGACGGTTTGGTCTCTCTTCTTCTTTCTATTCTCTTATTTCTTCTTCTTCCATCCTATATCAATTTTATATCAGAGCTAAATCCCAATTCAAATCTTAGTGCTTTGTCATCCCAAACTTGATATTATCTTGTTGCTATTCATCATCACTGTCATTGCGCTACTACTTGCTGTCCAATTTATGCAACCGAAATAAGAGAGGGTTTGGTTTGCTACAACTCAATCAGTCGTACTAAAGACAACCTTAATTTCAAGTTGGTTCTCTTACCGTCCTACCCTATTTTTCTTTTACAAGACTTGACCCATACTTTGATATGACCCATTAATCTAAGTCCTCTCAACCTACAAATACCTGGCAAACAACTAGAGAAAAAAAAAATCCAACCAGCTGACCCAATCTTTAGAATTCTACGAACACTCCCAAATCTTTCTAAAATTACATACTTAATCCTTAAAGTTTCTGAGAATACACTTTAGCCCCTCCCAAAATAAATTCAGAAATTACATTTTGGCCCAAAAGTTTCTAAAATTATAGTTTGGCCCCTAAAGTTTTGAAAAATACAATTTAGCCCCAGATTCTTTTGAAATTAGATATTGACCATAGAATTTTTAAAAAAATTCTCAAAACTCTATTCCAATCAAGATGGTGACCAATACTGAGTTAAGTCCTAAAGTTGAAGTATATGATTCGTGATTAGATTTACTCCAAGGATCAATGGATTCTCTCTAGGCATCTATCGCCTCAATAAAAGAAAATATGAAAGCCTTGATGGCGATTGTCCTATATAAAAAGGGTAAAGGAATGTGGATGCATGCAAATCATGATTCCTCCTCATCGGCTATCAATAACAACTAGTGTTTGCACAAGTCCTTCCACCACATGACCCAGTTCGAGAAGACCCAAGATTGTTTGATTTTGATAAAAATATTAAACTAGAGGTTAGAGATTTTCATGGGGATAATAATCCCGATATATTCCTTGATTTGTTGCATAGCGTTTAAAGTTTCTTCAAATGACATTGTTTAACTGATGAGAGGAAGGTATTCTTTGCAAAATCAAAATTGAAAGGTATAGCAAGACTTTGGTGAGTAAAGTACCAACAAACTCAATTTGATAGATTATGGGAAGATATGAAGACTACTATGACTCGCTACTTTGTGCTTGCTAATTATAAGCAACAAGTTCATCTACACTTCCCATAATTGAATCAAAGAAGCATGTCTGTCGAGGAATACACAGGAAAGTTCTAAAACTTAGCCACCCGATCAAAGTTCTCATGGATTGAGGATGTGATGATTGTCATGTATAGGCAAGGATACAATTCTCAGACTTCCACACGTTTGGCTGCAAGTAAAATTTACACCATGGCGTATGCAATTCAGCTTACCTATCAGATGGAAGAAAAGTTGAAAAAGAGATCTTCTATGGCACCTCCAACCCGAATTAAGAGAACTGTTGTAAATGCAAGTCAAGGTAAGTCCATCAATAAACCCCAAGAAAATACTTTTACTTCAAACAAACCATCTCGGGCTAGTGCTAATCTTTTTCTCAAGAGAGTACTAATTCTGATACGAGATGTTTTAATTGTCATGATTTTGATAATCTCTCTTTTCAATGCCATTCCAAATCAGTTGTTGTGGTTGAAAAGAAAATTACAAGGTGAATAATGATTCTAATGAGCCAAAATTTGAAATAGAGATTAAAGAACCTCTTGATGTGGGAGAGATTAATTTTGATGATTTTGATGATGATCATTTTGTGGGTGTTATCTGTCCTCTACTTATTGCTAATAAAGAAGTTGCTAATGGTGAGTTTATTCATCGACGAAAAATCTTTCAAACAACAGTTAGTTGTGAAGGATAGATATGTTCGTTAGTAAGTGACACAGAAAGTTGCACAAATATGATATCAGAAAAGGTTATGAAGAAATTGAATTTGAAAGTTGAACCACATACAAAGTCATATCATGTGGCATGGATTATTAATACAAGTTAAAGGTTGATAAGAGATGTCCAGTCACATTCACCATTGGAAGCCTTAAGGAGAGAGTCATGTGCAATGTGTTGCCTCTCAAGTTTTGTCACATACTTTTATGGCGCACCTGGATATCGGATCGTGATGCACAACATACTAGGCGTGCTAGTACTTAATCTTTTGCAATTAGGAGAAAGAAGTATACTCTTGTGCTATAAATGTGTGTACACTACAATTGAAAAGGAGTTCGTTATTGATTTAGACAGCTTATGCATCAGATGGTATTGTTGGCCCTCCACCTTACTTGTCGAAGTCGAGTTCTTTTCAACAAGGGAGAATTGATGGGGCAGTCATTGGTTGGTTGGACTAATATAATCAACTTTGGAAGCCTAGGCAAAAAATTAGGAATTTTTAGTCCAAAGGGAAGTGTAATTAGTAGTTTATAAGAATTAGTGGTATTATTATTTTATTTAGGAGTACATTTTTGACTAGGAGTATTAGTGAGAGTTTGATTAGGAAATTATTATAGAGTTTTAGTAGTATAAGAGTTTTGAATTTATTATGAAACTCTTTTAGAATTTTAATAGGAGAATAGTTTTTATTTTGGTAGGGAACTTGGCCTATAAATATCTATGTAATCCCTACTATTTTTATTAAAGAGTAATATAATAAAAACTTGTTTCTCTGTAGAGAATTTAGTGTGTTTCTTAGCCTAATCCTTCCGAGAGTTTAGTATCTCTTCTTCTTTCTATACTCTTATTTGTTCTTCTTCTATCATACATCAACTAGATATGTTCTGCATTGATAAATCAATTGGTTCTCAAGTATATGAGGCAATTTAATTCAAACATGTTACATATTTGCACTTGCATGATGTAATGCATACTTATGTCTTATGCTTCTCTTGGTGTTTTTCATACCTGTGATTATACGATTTATTTCTCTAACATATGAAGCGTTTCACAAGATTTTGGTTTGAATGGTGATGTGCAGGACTATGATCTTCAAGCTTCATTCAAAGATATAGATCCTTATAGAAAATAGAGATTTTGGACGTATGCATGAATGTTGATATTAGATTTATAATTCTTTTGTTCAATAATTTGGGGTTGTAATTTTTAGTTCAAACTTGTGTATTTTGTCACGAAATTGCCAAAAAGGAGAGATTGTTAGATCATGTTTTATAATTGACTAATTTCATGGGGCCCGTTACAAAATCTCAACCATTTTGATGGTCATGATGTTATCAAGTTCAAGATCCAAAAGCAACATTGAAGGAGGAGAGCATGCGTCAAAACTACATCATTCAACCTCCGTATGCACCTTTATACTTAGGACAAAGGTAACAACCTAAACACCTATGATGAATCCTTAGTTATTTTAACTTAGGATAATTACCTAAACACCTAAGATGAACCACTAGTTATTTTAAATTAGGATGATTATGATGAAAATAGAATTAGAAGCGATCCAATTATGACTCCAAGGTTATTTTCAAAAAAAAAGTTTTTCTAAACTATTTTTGTGTTTTGAAAACGTAGTTTAAGTCACCATCGAACACCGTCTTTCGACAACACCCTTTATTACTCAAGAGGACAAGTGGACCGATATTATTAACTTCATAAAACAAATAATTGACAAACTATACTAACAAATTATTAAGTTATATATTGGAAGGGAAAAAGACTTTGAAGATGAACCTGTTACCATGTAATAGTTAAGAATTCTTGACGATATTGAGTTAGAGCAATATGTTCTTCCTGAATACCCTGATTCAAGGCCAAAAAATTTTCTGCTACTACCATATAGTATTCATCTCTACGAGATGATAAATAAAGCATCCTTACCTCTTTTAAACTCTCATAAATTTCATAAAAAGGGCTTTCTAGAGACCCCCAATGACCAATCATCGCATGAATTGCTAAAGATTCAATAAGCCCAACATTAATTCCTTCAAATATGTCAATTAGGCAAATACGTCCATCGTGACTAGGATGGATATCTCGTAGGGACCGCTCTATGCTCGCTAGTCTTCGCTAGAGCGATCTCTTGATGACTCAGAATAAAAAGGGAAAAGGACACGAGGATCAGTACAGAGCTCACTCTATGAGCTCGCTCGAGTTGTCTCCATGGTCGCTCAAGCGGTCATGGTCCTTAGCTAGTTTGAGACGTTTTTCACTCCAGTACCGCCTCCCACTGATCGAACGATCGTTCGCAAATTTGAATTTTCTTATTTACTAAGACTACCTTTATTCCGGACCTATAAACAGAGATAACCTTTCTAACATCTACGTCAAGCTTGAAAGGATATTTGAAGAGAGAAATCTATCTTTCAACGTTAAAAGCTTCCATCATAACCTAGATTCCTAAGATCTAAAGGCTACCACTAGTGATTCTTTTCATCGTCATACCTTGGAGTAGAAGAGCTTGCTGGTGAACAAACCTGTTAGTGTGTGCATATTGAGGATTGTTGGCATGCCCATAATTGCTAGAGGCCTAGACAAACCAAGCGGCAGAGAAATCCAAGTGAAGCTACACCAGACGTCGAAGTGGGAGTTTCGAGGAAAAGACATAGTAAGGAAAGGAGCATTTAGTCATGATAATGGTTAAGATATTAAACTCGAGTACTTGTATGTTGACTTAACGAATAGTGGATTAGATTTTAGTGAACCACAGTATGTCGGTTGCTTGTCCTTAACATGTCCCCAGCGTGTCAGTCGTGTGTCCTCAATGTGTTTAAAACGTGTCCTGAAAATAAAAATTAACAACAAAAATAATCGAACACTCATTTTAATGTGTCCGTGTCTCAAAAGTGTCAGACACCGACACTCTGAATAAAATGAAGTGTACGTGCTTCTTAGCCATGAAAAGATAAGTATCCTTCCAATCAAGTGATTGGACCGATCCAAAATTTATGCAAGAGACAATATGCATTCTAATACACTAAAATTTTGACCATTATTTTAAAGGAAAAGGTGATGCAAGACAACGATGAACCCAAAAAATAGCACGCCTTATGGTCTGTGAACAGTAACAGATAACAATATTTTAGTGTATCATTGTGTCAACTTGTGTGTAAGGGTAAGATAAATTGAAAGGGAAAGGTTAAGGGGTTTGTAGATTACGTTTAAGGGTATAACTATGAATATATCTAAAGGTGTTTACAACATGGAACGTAATGAGAAGAAAAGAAGAAAAAGAAAAAGAAAAGTTAGGAATCATTCCTAGAATCCCGTAGGCATCACACCTAAGGTTTTGAATTGCATCATACAATCCTAAAAGCATATAATAAATAATTGCTGAAAATTCTGAAAAATATCCCTCCATTAAATTAAAGCATTATATCTCTCTATATATAGACCTCCAAGTATCCCCTAATCTTACCAAATGTCATACCATGACCCATTCAAGAAAATCTAAAAATTACATATACCCACCCTAAAAAATGTAAAACAAAAATACCAGCTAGTTAACTCAAAGTAATTGAAAAATAAGACTCAAATATGATTATGTAAGGTTCCATGTCAGCATATGTCTTGATAGCAAACCAAATTTCATAGTTTGTCACATCTTTGAATTTATATTTCTTTGAGCATCTTATGCATCACAAGGGTTTCGCGGGGTAATTTGGATGCTCAAACACTAATCACATTTGATTCAAACAATACTAGTCCATACAATTGAATAATAATTTACGATCCCTTATGAGGGTGTCACCACAGACAAAGGTCCAAGTTCAACACAAAATTAACTATTTAACGCTATAGCATGTTGATTGCCACACATCATATGGTAAATGCATCTTTTCCATCAACACTGGAATTGCAGAGGAAAAAGAAAAGAATGCAGAGCAGCCAAGTGTCAATATCAGCCATATAATATAATTGCATGAAGAATGAAGCTATATCAAACAAAACAATCTTTACCTCTTGGCAGTCTCCAACTCAGAAACAGATTGCGTGCCTGCTCACCAGTGATTTTCCCATCTCTATCGGTGTCTACTTCCAGAAACACTTTCATATACTTCTGAACGCCAGCACGAGTCATTTTTGGCCATGGATGCTGGGATTGTATGGAAGTAGAATTACAAACCTCAGCTATCATTCCAGATGACACAAGTGTGGAAGTACTTTGAGCTGAAACCTGTTGGTTTGGTTTCGATAATGACGGGGCCGGCTGCATCTGATTTCCCATAGATTGCGTAGTAAGACTACTCGGTAATAATTCAAATGGGTCAGGGTTAACCGAAGACTTGGGTCCACTAGTTGTTGGAACAATGGCTGAAGAGACAAGTGCACCACTCGCAGAATATGTTGGTCCAGAATAAACTTGCTTGGGTAAAGACTGGGTGGCGGAAAACACATCACCCCCAAAAATTTGGTCAAAGGCAAATCCATTTCCGGTACCAAGAGGTGCTTTAGGATTCCTGGCTGCCATTGAGGAAGAGGTTAAAAGTGGATCTTGTGGATTTGGTGAAACTGTGGCAATTGAGGGACTAATTCCTCTGTTAGGGACTTGTGATGTTGCTCCAGTAGAAGCTCCACCAGTTCTTCCACCAAACCAGTCACTTGAAATGCTTGAATTTGGAAGACCAGGGCCCACCATACTAGCTCCCCCAGGGAGATCTGGACCTCCAACACCCTGTAGATGTGATACAGAACCAGTAGGCATGGAAAGAGGTGGTCTCATTGCCTGACTTCCTTGAGATGGGACATACTGCTGGTTCATACTTGCATTTGTTGGTACTTGCCCTCTTTGAGTAGCCATTGGTGCAACTGTGCCCATCTGAGGCACAGGTGCAGCAGCCACTTGATTTGACAGAGGCACTGAGATAGTTGCAAGATTAATATGCGGAGCAGGGATTTTGGCTGAGGCTGGGCCATATAAGGCCGCCTTCACAATATCTGGCGTTAATTCGCGCTTACTCTGTGCAACAGTTACAAGTTTTAGAGCATTATAAAATTCCTGACGACCAAGGTAACCAGTATGGCTTTGATCTGCATGCATCCATATCTGCAATCAAATATAACCACTTAAATAATCACACACACACACAAAATAGGAACTAAAAGAGCTTAGGTTTTTGGTCAACAAAAAAGTCCTAAGCTTCAAAGAAACAAGAAAAACAAGAGGAAGAGTGCAATAAAAGAAGAGAAGATGTATCAAATCATTACTTTCTCCCACATCCCTTTCACTGTGTTAAAATCATAAACATACTGACAAAATATGGCATAGCAAAGTTTGCAGTGAATGCTCATTAATATTTCACAATTAGCAAAGCAAGAAATATTCAAAATTTTCAGGGGAAAACCAAAAATAAAATAAAAGTGCACCACAATAAAGTCAATAAAGCATTCCTATGTTTAATCTACAAGCTGACCAATTATCATTCCCAGAATAATCGTGAAGGGAAAAAAGGAAACTCTCGATAATATATTACAAGAAAATAAATCAGTAGTTCACATATATACACATCCTCATTAAACGCTAATAGTCTATCTCTAGCATTGGATTAAATTTCATTTTGCTACATAGCTACGCCTTGCCAGGGAAAAACCAACTCATATAAAATGCTATGCTTCATCTGTATGGCAACTTACGGAAGCTATAGTTTCGGAATTAACCTAATAGACCAAATTGACTACCAAAATCTTTTTTCCCACCTTTATTTTCCATATTTGGCTCCCCTCAATCACATGCTTTCTTGCTCTCTGTCCAGCATCTCTCTCACACTCTTTCCTTCCTAGGATCCTCACCCACCCCTCTATCTTCTATGCTTTATTTTCTCACATGCTCCTCTCTCTTCTCTCTTCTTTCTTCTCTCCCTCACCTCTCTCTTCTCTATTCTGTCTTCACCGTCAGCAACAACACAGCTGCTTTGCCTCTCCCTCACCTCTATCTTCTACCATCATTCATCATCTACAACAACACAACCGCTGCTCCTCTCTCTTTTCTCTTCGCCCCCACTGTCTTCGCTCTACACCGTATCACCAGCTACCCACACTCACTCAACACCACCAACATCCACGACACCGCCAACAGCCTTTTGATGCCACCAACATCCATGATGCCATCGATTCGATGTCATTGACTAGAAGCAGTCAATACCAACCAGGTATGTCCCCCCCCCCTTTCTCTCCTCCTCTTCTTCCCCTATTTCTTTCTCTTGCTCTATATCTCTCTTTCACCACACCCACCCCACCATAAACCCACCAACTGGAGCACAACAAAATCCTTGAGGCCCTCCAACAGTGAGTTATCCCTACCAATTCCTATGCATGGCAAATTCCTAAGCACAGATTCATACACAATTATGTGCTTGTGTCTTTGTACTTTATTAATTCGTAGGATTTTTTGGGATTTTGCTTTGAAATTGCTAGATTCTTGAATTTGGGGATAATAAATAACATGCAATGAAAAATTATAGAATTACAAAAGCAAATGGAAAAGAACTGATATTTCATTTGAGACCTTTTGCTTTAATTTGACTAATGCTTAGCTATGGATCACTATCTACTAGAAACTCCAAGTGATGAGGCGTCTGAGATTTTGTGCATTAGCAACAGTTATGGTGTTGTGTTTTCTTAGTCTCGCAACGTATTTTTTATGCATTCATAAGCTCTATGTTCGTTGCAACCACCCATTTTTCTTACTATTCATGTGGACCTCTAGACTATTTGGTTTTATTGGGTTGGTGTGAATATTGACCAAGATGGTGTTGAGGCAATGAAAATAGTGCAAGATATTGGCGGGATAGAATAGAAAAGATGAATATGCTAATGGTGTTAGAAGTAATAAGAATAGTGGTAACTAATGTGAATAGGTGAAGAGTGGGTTTGGATTACGGACTTAAGGAGAGGTACACCTTATTATTTTTTTTATCAATGGTACAATTACTTTCACATCCAAAGTTATTTTCCTTCTACTTTTTATGAGATTTCAAATCTTTTTAGAGTTATAGGTTTGCATTCTTCATTTTTCATTATTTGTATGGAATTTAGTATGTGTTTTGTTGTATTCTACATTCTACAAGTTTGAAAGAGTTGTAATGTGTATGGGCTAGAAATGACATGTCCATAGTTGCTAGCTATTTAGACCTCCTTGAACAAAATAGTTGTGTATGTTATGATCTTCATGTTGATCAAATTGTGTGACAAGATGTTGTCAGTGCTGCATTTAGTGTATAAGCCGTAAAGCGAACCTATCTCCTGAGGCCTAAGCGAAACGAGAAGCAAAACGAGCGCTTCAATTAGGCATTCTCTTTTCTCAACCGGCTCGCTTCTTTGCTTCGTCGCCTAAGCGCTCTTTTTCCTCACTTTACCCAACCTCGCGTCACCTAAGCTATTCAAGGCAACCAAGGCTCGCTTCTCGCCTAGGCTTGCTTTTCACAACACTATTGATTAGTAGGTTTGGATTCTATTCTTTTTAATTAATGCGACTCAGACTTAAGGAAAGGTTCACCTTATTATTTTTTGATCAATGGTAATACGATTACTTTCACATCCTAAGTTATTTTACTTCTACTTTTTATGAGATTTCAAATCTTTTTAGTTATAGGTTTTCATTCTTCATTTTTTTTTATTTGTGTTGAATTTAGTATGTGTTTGGTTGTATTCTACATTCTACAAGTTTGAAAGAGCTGTAATGTGTATGGGCTAGAGATGACATACCTGTACTTGCTAGATATTTAGACCTCCTTGAACAAAATAGTTGTGTATGGTATGATCTTTATGTTGTTCAAATTATGCGACAAGATGTTGGTGCTGCATTTAGTATATAAGTTGTTGTTCACTTCATACTTCACAGCAACAAAAGGGGATGCTTGTCATATTTCCTAATGTTTCATGGCATACCATTTATTATGAGAATGTTCGGTAGTAATGATATCATTTCATTTTGTTGACTTATTTCCTACTGCTTCTTGTACTCAATATTGTGGTGTAGTAAGTAGTTCCAATTTTTATTTTTAATTGGCATTTTTTTATTATACAGTGCCTTTCAACAGGGGTCCAACACTAGTACACCAAAATGGCTGGATGGGATTGTCTCAAAATGCCCATTTCCAGCAATCCCATGACAAGCAATTGACCATCGTAACAAAGATAGCAAATATTCATAATATCTCTAAGATCGACAAGCAGACAACCATATGATTTCTTTCTCCATAAAGAAAAGCAATTAGCCACACTAACAAAATTTCTTTACTTGCTATGTTCGGTTAATAGGGTTTTTCTTCATTTAAGAAACTATACATGATTACCAGTGTAATAATCATGAGGTTGTGGATGCCCTCACTCTTAGAAAATAATGCTTCTGTGTCAATCCACCTTTCCCAGCACTCTAGATTAACGAGGTCTAACCATGCAATGACCCTTTCTGGGTTGCAACTAGATTCCCTCAAACAACAATTGAGAATCCTAATTTTCATAATCTGGCTTCCAAATTCCCTTGAAAACTAGGAATCTACAGATACCTAGCCAGATTTCATTCCTCGGATCAAAAAAGGCAAAATAAAACTTTCACTTAGCATCAGAAAAGGATCGATCATTTTCACATTTAAACACATACAGCATCATACAAAGATAAAATATGTTTTAAACAAACTAAACAGATATATTTACACACCTGAGCAAGTACTTGCTTAGATAAGTTGGATCCTTGAAAGAAAGCAACAGCTTCAGCTCCACTGATTCTCCCATCCCGATCCGTATCTGCTCTCTGAAAGTAACCTTCGAATTGTTCCATATTAGCCCGTCCTTGATCGACTTGACAGCAAGGAATTTATCCAAAATACTCGCAGATCAAAACATTTTATCACCTCAAACTCAAACCACAAATCAGTAACAACTAAAACCAAATGAATTTTGGGGGTTAGATCGACAAGAGCCGACACAAATGCTTTGGGATTTGGAGAATTTGAAGAAATTTTGAGATTTAGGGAGTGGAGTACAAAATAAATCAACTATTATCGACAGTGAATTAGATATGGCATTATGTCGTCTTCACCGTCCGGAAAAGGAATGGAGATCTTATGGAACAGAGGGGCTTATTGACCGTAATGTTTTCATTTTATGAGGTTTTACACAATGACCCCCCTTTTTTAGTGAATTTGCAAATATCGCTACCTTCACAGTGCCGGTTTTTTTGTTTTTTTTTTTTTTTGAACAATACAGTGCCGGTTCATACGCCACAATCTGGGTCGGGATCGGGAACCGCCAGCAGCTGGTGACGTTAGTCCCGGTTCAAGTGCCTGGGCAGAGTTGTACGTGATTGTTTGATATAAAATTCATATTGTAACCATATATTCAAAGCTGTAGCTATATCAAGAGGTTTTCCCCAAACTCAGCTCCATCAAAACTTATTTTTTTAACCCAATCAGTTTTCAACTTAATTCCCAAACCCAGCTTTTTTTTAAAGACGTCATTCTAAATGATGCCTTCAGGTGTAAAAATGTCATTTGGAATGACGATTTAAAGTTTGATTTTTTTTTATAAAAACGTCATTCTAAATTACGTTTTTAAAGTCGTCATTTGTAATGACGTTTTATAACATGACTAAATTTAACGGCAGTTAACAAAGTTAAACAAAAAATAAAGGGATGAAGACGTCATTCCAAATGACGTCTTTAAAGATTCATAAGTTCCCGTTTTTTTTTCTAGATCAGTCTACATTTTTCAAACATTACTCTCCTCCACCGACAAACGACTGCTCCCTCTTCATCAACGAGTCTTACCGAACCTCCGACAAGCAACCACAATGTCCGACAAAGACATCCACCAACGACCACAGCCGCCACCAGCAAGCCCTTCCTCCTCCTCCACCTGCGTGCACAACCTCCATCAGCGTCTTCAACTGAGACATCCACCACCGACTGACCACAGGCTCCACCACCGACTGACCACACCTCCACCACCGACTGACCACCGCATCCACCACAGCCTCCACTACTGACTACCTTAAATCGATTTTTGCCCCAAATTGATTCTGAGAATCAAGCTCCTCAGATAATTTGTTCTTCTTTTGTTTTTCTTTGGTAGTCGTAATTTGTCTGTATTTGTTAGTGAAACTATTGCCTGGTTTGTGTTTGATATTATTGCAGATCTGAATATGTTTGTGACAAGTGTTTTGTGAACCACTGAACTTTGAATCAAAGACTTTGGGTTTGTAGTGTTTGGGCAAATCTATTAAAACCCCAAGAGGAGGAAAAGAAAGAAATAACAGTAGAAGTGACAAAGTGGCATTCCACTTGTTTATTTGAATTTGTCATTGTTGGTTGAATTTTATTTCTAATAATATTATTTCAATTGAATTGAACATAAGAGATTATTTGAATTTTATTTTTAATAATTGAATTGAATAAAACATTGTTTCACTTGAATTGAACATAAGAGATCATGTGAATAATATGACACAATTTATTTCACTAGAGATTATTTGAATTTTATTTCTAATAATCTGATTATCATTAGATTTCCATCATTAGAGAAAGTTTTTACTTTGCCCTCCAAAGAGGTTAAAGGCAAGATTTCATGGTATGGTCATTAAGGCTCATAGTTAAACCTTTTTTTTGTGTGTGTTTTTTTAAATTTTTGGTTGCCGACATATAGAAAAACTTATTCAATTTATATACATATGGGTATATATTTTTTGTGTTAATTGGTGTGTTTATACCAATGGGATGATCACTTGAGTGCATTTGACTCGAAGTGTGATTAATTAAATTGTTGGTTGATGATCTTAAGTTTGATAGATTACTTTTAGAACATTGCTTTTAGAATATATAGTGGTGTCTGGATATTAACGACTTGACATAGTTGTAGAGTATATGGAGTTACAAATTCATTAATTCTAAATAAAATGGGAACTGTCACCAAAAATGAATCTAGATTTAGGATTTTACAAATGGTCATCATTTCAATTGTCACTTATAATTTGCAATTGTTATTGTTATTTTCCAAGTCACCATGCATGCATTATATTAAAGTGGAGAAATATAAAATAAGGGAGAGAAAAAATGAATATTTATCTCGCAATGCAAACCCTAAATTTTTGTATTTTCCCAAAATTATAATACTACTAAATTTTATTATTTATCTCGCAATGCAAACCCTTAATATTTTGAGTGCATCTACAATTTTTACTTGTTTGTCCATAAGGTTGTTGTGAAACATTCACACTCCATTGGAACAATCATGATACATTTATAATTCTTTGGCTTCATGGATGATACATTGAAATGCACTAAGCTATATTAGATGAGAAAGAAGACTAGAATAGGAATGTTTACATTATAAAATACCACACCTTTGGATTCAAGTATATCATGTAACACCCCGCATTTTCTTTTATAAATGAATATAGTTATATGATAGATAATTATTGTGAAAATGAGGATATGAATAATGATGTAAGAATATATCACATAGGTTAAAACATTAGAAAAGAATAATTGGGAGA
>CM042196.1:15719356-15758683 GCA_023539305.1 Ilex asprella
ATAAAAAAAATCAAACTTCAAATCATCATTTCAAATGACGTTTTTACACCTGAAGGCGTCATTTGGAATGACGTCTTTAAAAAGAAGCTGGGTTTGAGAATTAAGTTGAAACTGACTGGGTTGGGGAAATAAGTTTTGAGGGGGGCTGGGTTTGGGGAAAACCTCGCTATATCAACATAATTTATATACACACAATCAAATATTAGAAAACAAGACAGAAAAAATTTAGGCATGATTTGGTAACACTTTTCTAAAGTACTTTTTTTCTTTTTTTCTTAAGTTAAAAAAAAACATAGAAGAAAAAAAAATAGCCTTTATTTTTTATCAAAAAAAATTAAAATAAAAATAAGAAAAATAGTTTTTTTTTTCTAAAGCAAAAAAATTTACTTTTTTGACGTAAATAACAAATTTTAAACAAAAACACACACATAGATACCCAGATGTGCTGAAAAGCAAACAATATATGATGTGCATTGAGTTGCCTCTCACGATTATATACATGGGATTAAGTCACAACTTAAAGGAGGGGTGAATATATTAATTAAAATTCACAATTAGACAAATATCAATTTTAACCTCATTCTACCACAATTGTCTTTTCTCAAGTTAATTTATCACTTTTAAGAGTAAGAACCCCTTTTTCAACAAAAACAACTCAAACTTGTCATGTTGATTGATATAATGATATGTCAATTTAATGATGAACACTCAAATTCACAAAGATGCAAATCTCATCCAAAGTCACAATTGCTAAAACCACTTTTTATGATTTGAATGATGAACAATCAAAATAATAAACACATGATGCACAGGTGTGCCTCAATTTCAAGTTTATAATCAAATTCAAAGCAATAAAGAACACAAGCAATTGTTGACGCGGAAATTCAATCGAAAAAAAATAGCAAAAAATCACTTGGGATTCACCAAAGCCTAATTCACTATCTCAAAGTCAAGCTACAAGTATTCAAGTTTTATACTTCAATCAATATCATGATTAGAGGTCATTTTTCTTCAATAGATATATCCATTTAAAGTCCCTCTTCCATATTATGAATAGTTTCGCTTGAATGCCTCCACCATGGCTATGAAATATACATAATTGTTTCATTATTTGTTGGTTAACTGCACTAGATTGGAATTTAAATGTGCGTGAATGATGCATTTCAAGTTTTTAACCATATCTCTGTAGTGTTTGCTTGTTTTTTAGATAAATAAGTCAAAATGAGGAACTTAGAGGGCAAATTTGTAGATTGGTGAAAGCTTGGAATGTTTGGAATGAAGAAAGGAAGAGAACCAGAGACTGATTTATGTGTCCAAATGCAAATTCCATAGAGCAAGGCACATCTAGACGCCAGTTCCACGCATTCAGATGCCTTTTATAGAGGACTAGCTACGTTTAGACATAAATCTCCACATTTGGAAGCAATTTCCAAAGAAATGGGTTCATCCGGAGGCATGAAATACGCGTCTGAACGCAAATGATGAAGTCTGCAAGACTATGGCATGCATTCGGACGCGTGTTGATGCTCGATCCGAAGTGTGTACACCCAAGTACAGGCGGTCAAGCTGTAGTAATAATCCGGTTTTAGTCCGGAATCGAATCTATAGGGAACTGTTGTTGGTATTTCAAAGTAAGCAGTAGCCGAGACTGAATGATTATGATCCTTGTGATTTAAAGTTTTGAGGTTTAGAGATTTTTCTGGATTGAATATGAACATCTTTCCAAGAAAGTTTTCTAGACAACAACCAAGGAGCCAATCTTCAACGAAGAACAAATGAATCACGCTCCACCCTTCACGGCTTTGGCAAAGCTCTCGAAAAGTAGAAGAGTTTCACTCATCTAAGAAAGAAGGATGCTCAAGAAATGGAGGTGAAAGAAGCTAACAAATGGAAGTAGAAGAAAGCTAGTTACTTTTGGAGGGTTTCCACCATAACCAAAAGATAAGCTATCTTTCTTGATAATTATAAACAAAAGCAAATACAACTACAAGGGGAGTCTAAGCCTCTATCATGGTTGCTACAACATGAATGTAAAAGCTAAATAAAGAGAAGATTAAAGATCCAACTTCAAGGGGAGTACAAGCCTCTATCATGGTTGGTATGCAAAGTGCAAATGTAATTATAAGTAAAGAAAGCTTCATATAAACAAAAAACAAGTACAACGATAAAGAGATGTTGGTCTAAGGTCAAACTTATGTCCCTAAAACTCCTCCCAAACTTCTTCCATAATGGGAGTATTTATAGGCAAGGGGGATGACAAGGGGGTAAATGAATAGTGTTTACCGCCCAAGTTTCAATGAAAGCCAACAACTCTGCAAACAGTCTATGGATGACGTTCGAACGTCATTCTGTGTTTTTTCAGTGTGGATGTTTGAACGTTGTCTTGTTTTCGAATGCCAGATGATGTTTGACTATATCACTTAAATGGCCTGTGGACCTTTGTGGAAACCTCCTTCCACACTCCATGTGTAGCTTGGCGTTTTGCATTCATTACCCAGGTCTTTAGTGGATGTTTGAACGTGATTTGTCATTCGAATGTGGTACTCATGTGCACTTCTTTATTTGCTACAACACGCCATGTCTTCAGTCTGGTCTTATCTATGCTACAATGGACGTTCGAACGCTATTTGACATTCGAACGTACTGCTCAAGTTTATCAGGGTCTTAGTTCTTGTCTGCAACACACTCTGTCTCAGCAATCTGGTGTTGGTCTGGTTCAGTTTGACGTTCAAACGTGAGTTGCCGTTCGAACGTTACTACTTTGTTCCAAACTTCTCCAATTTTGTTTCCTAATGTGCTGGTGTTATATTCGAATGTAATTTTTGTTGCCCTTGAACCCTTTTTCACTTTAAAACCTGAAATGTCATCATTTAATCTCCAACCAAGTATAATTAATCCAAAAAGGGCATAATAATATGCAACATTTGAATATTAATCACACCCCCAACCTAGATATTGCTAGTCCCTAGTAATACAATAAATGAAAATCTATTTCTAATGTCATGTCTGTTGGTCATCCGGTTGCATTTAGCTTATGCAACAAGCTGTTAAACCATTAGATTTACCTAATAGAGGAGTGTTGTCTTGTGAGGGTTTACAGTGAAGCTACCCACAAACTTCAGTCGAACAAGTATTTATGTGAGATTGTTGAAAAAAATGAATTAGCATCATAGTCGTTGGGACACTTAACCCTCAATCGTGACTTATCCCCTACATTTCTTTTCCATTGGTACTCACTCTATACAAAATTAGCATATGTCTCATTAGCATTTGGAATTCCCTAAGTAGTAGGATGATCATTCTAGAAACAAGAATTGGTATATAACAATCATTCCCTGTTTCCACCCTCCATGGATAGCTTTGATTTCACAAACCTTTCTCCGAATGCTCTCAGCAAAACAAATCGCTTTGATTCTAGTGACTTATTTCTCAAAGGGTATGTGATTAGAAGATGACCAATCGAAAAATCTCATGTACAATTAGTATAAGAGTGAAGTTTTGAGGAAAACATACTTTACCTTGGCATAATCCCATGGAAGAATATTGATGCAAATAAAGAAATTCTAGTTAACATACCCCATTTATAGTAGACGACATACATATGCATCAGACTTCAGATCACCTAGGGCTTTTCTTAGGTTGTAATGAGGCTAGAGGTTAGCGGCTAACGAAATAACGTCAATGGAGTTCAAAAGCTCTCTCTTTTATGCATTTTAGCACACCTCTATTTGGTTTTTCAAAATTTTTCCTGGGAATAGTGTTTCTTTATTTCATTTTTCTATTTTTCACTTTCTTGGCAATTCCTTCTCTCACAATATCTTTTTTTCTTTAGGCTATTTCCACTGATTTTTCTTTTTATTGAACAGCAACCACCATTGTCTTTGCTATTTTTCTTGCCTTTCTATATTGATCTGCAAGAGGGTGCAAGAAGTTAGATAGCCAGGTACGGTAAATCTATGCTTTTGTGGCTTGGTCATCACACTATTTTTTTTCAAAACAGAATTTTATTTATTAAAGGCTCAAGCATGGCTGACTAGAGATATACTTTTATAAAAGAATTAGCTAAGGCTCAAAGTCGATCCAAAGATGGCCTAAGATCCTTTCTCAAGTATGTGCATATGTACACGTAAGGAGCATACTTTGAGTAATTGTTGATATCCTCTCAAAAAACATTGTAAGGCTTAAGGCTTACCATGGTTTTCTTTGTCATCTCCACTGATTATGTCTGGTGTTTCAAGGAATGTTGGTTATATAGCGATTCCATTTTCAAGTCTGATTACCATGCACCTTAGGAATAGCAATTACTGATGTACATTTGACAATGAAATCATAGAGATAATATCAAGGTTCTAAAAAAATTGAGGTTTTACATCTTGGTTTTTAAGTTGAGCTGTCAAACTGATTATGTGCTTAGTCATTTTCACAAGCCATCTTAACATCCACATATGTTTCTTTATTAACATATAACAATATAAAACTAAATCTACACATACATTTAAAACAAATAAAAGTGATAAATTGAACCATTCATTGCTCAAAATATGATCATTTACAACAATATCCAAGATTCAATCCATCCATAAAAAGTGACTGAAAACACACAAAAAAAATTCAAATATCCACAAAAGAAGAAACAACTTAACCCATGAAGAACAATCATCCACCAAGATTTCAAATCATCCACCAAAGAAGAAGTTTCATAAAAAAGAAACAAACAATCACCACAAGAACAAAAATAATCCTTTCAATCTCCTCCGTCTCCACCATCAGTAGCTCCACTAGCTCCACCCTTCAAATAACAAAGGATCTCTTCTTGCTTAGCTTCAATGCTAAGTATGATGTTCCGTAAAAGAACGTTGGGGTATGATGGGCCTTGCCTGATCTGGCTGCTCTCTTTCTACTTCCATCTCCTTCTCTCAGTCAAGCTCTTCTTGTACTTTGTCTCCGCCTTGGGCCGGTGGCACCTCTTGTCTCGCCACTGGGCCACCACTTTGTCCTTGGCTTCTCTTGAAAGATCCTTTGTTTAGTGCCCCATCGACTTTTGGATTTCCATCTGAGGCCTTAGCTTAAACCCATTGTCCATGCACATTTTCATTATTAGGGTGCCAAAAGGAAGGGAACTCCTCTTCACATCACACCCTTTTTTTATTTCACTCAAGATGAGGGAAGAGAGATCAATACTTTGGCCTTTCCTAATTGCATAGAGCAATCGTGCCATGTCAGGTAAAATTTTATTTGTTCGTCTTAAGGGAGCAAAGTTGGAGACGACAATCAGATTCAGTATTTAATACTTGTCTGTCAACTCCCCTTGTCTCAAAAAATTTCTCCCCGACCAACTCCTTTCCCACAACATTCACTGCCACATTTTTCTTTGGGGGGTATGTTGGGTTTTGCACCCGAGGTATTTCTTGCCTCACTTCCTTGATGAAAGTTTCATCCGCATCAATGTGGATTCCCCTCACGTATGTTCGAATTACGCTGTTGATGATCTTGGCGTTGGAGTAAAACTCCCTCACCAAGTTAACAACAGCATCCCCACCATTCCTTAAATACCACACCCAGTTCCTCCTCTCCATTTCCACCAACAATCCAATCTCAGCAAAATTAGTGATTACTATGTCTCTTTCACAGATTATTGTATGCTTATGGTAAAAATTTTTATACTTCACTGTCTTTAAGGCACTAGAAAACCTTGTTTGATCATATCTTTTTGCCCTTTGCTTCCCTTCTCTTTCCACTATCACTTCCTCAATAAAGTTTGGCTCCTAACTCACTGATTGATTGCGCCCAACATGAAGTTTTACCCTTGGCATGGCGTTCGAATGTTGGGTGGCTTGAGAGAGTGCTAAAACTTGGAGTTCTTTGTGTGGGGTTGAAGCTTTTGGGGTGGAGATGAGTTAGGGGGTCAATTTTGGGTGTTTTTAGGGAATGAGGGTGAATTGAGGTCTATGGAGTGAAAAAGGGTTCTAGGTTTTTTGGAAATTTGAGATGGATTTGGGGCATTTGAACTGAAAAAGATGATCCAGACTTTTATAGTCTGAGTCTCGACGTTCGAATGTTAATGACGTTCGAACGTATATTAAAGGATTTTAAAATATCGTTCGAACGTGGGTGTTACGTTCGGACATTAGGAGCTGCCAGTACTTTTGTGTTCAGTCAAAGACCAAAGTACTGTAAGTTCTCTTCGTTCGAACGAGGTATTGGCGTTCGAACGTTAGGTCTCATTCGAACAATCTGTTGGCGTTCGAACGAATTGAGGTCTCAGTACTTTTTGGTTCCATCAGAGAGTTCATCAGAGGCAAAGTACTGTAAGCAGTCAACGTTCGAATGTTAGTTGGCGTTCGAACATTGATCCAAAACTAAAAAAATTATATACTATACTATACACAATCAAAGAAGTTTATTTACAAAAACAAAAAAATTGAACCAAATTTCATGGCGTCTTAGGACAAATCCCTACCCACGCTGTTGATTGGTATTTCGGGACATTCCTTACTCATCCCATGTTTTCATTTCAGTCAATAGGGTTTGTACAAAACAAAAAAGATTTTTACACTTTTTATAGAAAATTCGAACCCTTGGCTTTTATCCCTACAACACAATTTTTCACAGTTTGAAGATAGACTAATCCGAATCATCCTCTATATCTATATAGCTCAGACAATCAGTGACTCTCCCAATTTTCTCTCTCACAAACTGGTTAAGCATAGTACCAAAATAGCATGGTGTCTCAGGGTAATCCTTACTTAACCCATTCACTATCCAGTCTAAACAATCGAGTGCACGACCGAAAATTAGTTCAGAACACTGATTATTCCTTTTCTCATAAAAGACTCTATCACATTGTTTACAGGCACCAAGTCTTTTGACACGACGGCGTTTAGCTAAAGTGCTTCTGCCACAGAGGGGTTTCGCTTGTTTTTATCAGATCTTGACTTTTTTTACCAGTCTTGTTTTTCTCATGATCACAGTGTGCACATTAGATGGGAAAGTTCATAGAATTGCCATACTAAACCAAAAAATTTGACATCCATGCTCCCTATGCTTTAAGACTCGCTATCTGGTTCTTTAACGTCTACCAGTCACAAAGACAATGTAAACTGTCCCATAGACATGATCATCAATTTATACAAAATACAAGACAAGGTACACAATATAAATAGAACAACAATAACAACAAAATTTTAAAAATTTACGGGCACAGATAACCACAAATTACACAGAATATGAACTATAGTTCTCATCCCCAACCTAAACTGAACATTGTCTCTAATGTTTTGAATTTACCGGTGTGAGGATCTTGGATATGAAGTTAAAAGGGTAGAGATTCGTTCATCCTCCAATACCTACAATAAAAAATAGAGAGATTAAGCATCTTTGGGGGAGTCTGGGTTATCGCGAGGACGAAAACCTTTGATCGTGAGTGCATATAGAAGAAGAACAACCATAAACAAATAGAGTAAACAATGTAGATCATGAGAATAAGGATTGGATCATTGGGTGATATGGACATGGGATTGTTGGGGTTGGGTCTCGGTACAGAAAACAAAAAAGGAAGATGAAGAAGAAGAAGAAGAACAAAAAGCAAAAAAAAAAATAGAAAAAGAAAAAGAAGAGAGGGGCCAACTGAGGTGAACGTGGAGAAATGGGAAAAAAGCATGTGGCTTTATAAAGGTGTCCCCTCGGGTCTGGTAGGCTTAGATATTTTTTGACCCAATCCGTTCAAGTGTCGGCAGGCGTAAATCTGAGAGGAGTATTTTGGTTTCATTAAAAGAATGGTCTTCACATTTTTCACAAAATTTTCCAAAAATGGTTTCAACCACTGACTATTAACAGTAAAGATATTATCATTTGATGGATTTTTCAGTTCTACCGCTCCATGTTTAAACACCTTTTTGACAATGTAGGGCCCATTCCATCTTGGCTTCTACTTACTAGGGAAGAAGCGGAGTCTTGAATTAAATAACAGCACTTTTTGAGATGGTTTAATAGACTTCCACACAATATTCTTGTCCTAAAAAATTTTCATCCTGGTTTTAGCAATCTTTGCATTCTCATATGTTTCATTTCTCAATTCCTCCAATTCGTTTATCTGAAGTTTTCTTGAGAGTTCAGCTTTGTCTAGGTCAAAGTTCATTGCTTTAATGACCTAGTATGCCTTATGTTCCAATTCCACAGGTAGGTGACATGGCTTGTCATAGACTAATCGATAAGGAGACATGTCTAAAATGGTTTTAAAAGCATGATGATATGCTCAAAGTGCATCAGTTAGTATTGACGACCAATTAATTTGACCTCTCGATTAGCCAATTCAGCCGGTCCACTAGTCAGTGGGTGATAAGGGGTTGCAATTTTGTAAAAAAACAAATACTTTTTCATCAAATTCCAGAAAGGATGGCTCTAAAAATGAGCACCCTCGTCACTTATGATTGATTTTGGAATTCTAAATTGAGACAAAATATTTTCTTTTAAAAACTTGATCACCATTTGATGATTAATATTTCGACATGGAATTGCCTCAACCCATTTGGACACATAGTCTACTGCCACTAAAATGTATAGATAGCTAAAGGAAGGAGGAATGGTCCCATAAAATTGATGCCCCAACAGTCAAAAATTTCAATCACCAGAATGGGGTTTAAGGGCATCATGTTTCTTTTCTAAATGTTATCCAACCTTTGACATCTATCACAAGTTAAACAAAAGGCATGGACGTCTTTGAAAAGTGTAGGCTAGTAAAATCCACACTCCATGATATTTTGCTGCGGTTTCCCTTGATGAAAAATGGCCACCACATGCTTCAGAATGACAAAATTTATTACCTATCCACTTTCATGAGCGGGATCAACGTCTTATGATATGATCTGTACAATACTTAAATATGTACGGATCTTCACAAAAGAAGTTACGAACCTCCCTCAAATTTTTTTTTGTCCATGGGAGTAAATTACAGAGAGAGAGTTCGAGTAGCTAGGAAATTAGTAATGTCAGCGTACCATTGGGTCTCATTAATTATGAATAGTTGTTCATAAGAGAATCTCTCATTGATTGGTAGTCCATCCTCGTGGAATTCATAAGTTAATCTGGACAGATGGTCGTCACCACATTCTCAACACGCTTTTTGTCCTTAATGATTAGATCAAACTCTAGGAGTAAGAGTATCCATCTTAAGAGTTTTGGTTTGACATCTTTCTTTGTGAGCAAGTATTTTAGGGTTGTATGGTCAGTGAATATAGTAACAGAAGAACCAACAAGATAGGAACGAATTTTTTTCAAAGCAAAAACTACAGCAAGTAATTCTTTTTCAGTTGTTAAATAATTCATTGAGCATCATTCAAAGTCTTACTTTCATAGTAAATTACATGTGGTTTCTTATCATTTCTTTATCCCAACACAATACCTACAACATAGTCACTTGCATCACACACTAGCTCAAAGGGCAGAGTCCAGTCAGAGATTGCATTATTGGAGCAAAAATTAACATGCATTTAAGCTTATTTAAAGACTTTTGACATGCTTCACTCCACACAAAACTTACGTCCTAACTCAGGAGATGACACATGGGTTTGGCTATGGTACTAAAATCTTTTACGGATCTGCTGTAAAAACCTGCATGTCCTAGGAATGATCGGACATCCTTTACAGTCTTTGGGGCTGGCTGATTTTCAATTAGATCAATTTTTGCCTTGTCAACTTTTATGCCTTCAGACCACATAATGTGACCTAAGACAATGCCCTGTGGTACCATGAAATGATATTTTTCCCAATTGAGCACCAGATTAGCTTCTTTACATCTTATCAACACCTTTTCTAGGTTGGCTAGACACAAGTCAAATGAGTCACCATAAACAGAGAAATCATCTATGAACACTTCCAAAAAAATTTTAACGCTGTCACTAAACAAGCTTAGCATGCATCTTTGGAGGATTGCAGGAGCGTTACAAAGTCCAAATGGCATCCTTTTGAATGCAAATGTGTCAAAGGGCATGTAAATATGATTTTTTCCTGATCGTTTAAGGCTATTTCAATTTGATTGTATTCGGAATATTAATGCTCGATCCGAAGTGTGTACAGCCAAGTTCAGGCGGTCAAGCTGTAGTAATAATCTGGTTTGAGTCTAGAGTTGAATCCACAAGGAACTTTTGTTGGTATTTCAAAGTAAGCAGTAGCTGAGACTGAATGATTGTGATCCTTGTGTTTTAAAGTTGTGAGATTTAGAGATTTTTCTAGATTGAATATGAACTTCTTTCCAAGAAAGTTTTCTAGATAAAATATAAGATAAGTTCAAATGAAAATAAAGTCACTTTTTAGCTTAAGGATTTAGACATGTAATTAATCATTCGATTTATTATATTTATGCTTGATAACTCAATTAACTCCCGTGTCAACAGCAAGTTAATTGGAAGATAAAGATGGACTGTGAGTATTAAGCACATGATTCCGATGCCTTTTTAGAAGTTTACAAGAATTGTCTATGCTGAGACTTAACCCGTCTACAAACAAGCAAGTGTTTCTACAAGGCATCTAGCCATAGCATTAATGTTTCATTCTTTAAGTGAAGCACAATAATGAGGAGGATTGAAGGGTAGTCATGAAAATCTAGCTGGGGTACTTGCCTTGAAACAACGATTCTTTCTATACAAGAGTCATCCGTCTCATAGAAAGAACCTCGATTATGCAAAGTACCTTATCTTTGCTAGATGCAATCAATCATCCAATAATCAAGGGAATATAAACATTAAGCATTAGAACAAAGCATAAATATAACTTTCGGATAATTTTTACATGCCATTCACCTCTTACTAAAGAGTGAATGAGGAACCACTCACTCTTCATGGCTTTGATAAAGCTAGAAAAGTGAGTGATACTCATCCCTCAAAGTAGAGAACTTACAAAATAAAAGAACAACAACTAAAGAGTCAATCTTCAACGAAGAACGAGTGAATCACGTTCCACCCTTCATGGCTTTGGCAAAGCTCTTGAAAATTGGAAGAGTTTCACTCCTCTAAGAAAGAAGGATGCTAACAAATGGAAGTAAAAGAAAGCTAATTTATTTTGGAGGGTTTTCTCCACAACCAAAAGATAAGCTATCTTTCTTGGTACTTGTAAACAAAAGTAAATACCACTACAAGCGGAGTCTAAGCCTCCATCATGGTTGCTACAACATAAATAGAAAAGCTAAATAAAGAGAAGATTAAAGATCCAACTTCAAGGGGAGTACAAGCCTCTATCATGGTTGGTATACAAAGTGCAAATGTAAATGCACGTAAATAAAACTTCATATAAACATAAAACAATTACAAAGATGAAGAGATGTTGGTCTAAGACCAAACTTATCTCTCAAAAACTACTTAATTTACAAGAGAAAAAATTGCACACTAGAAGCTCCCCAAATAGGAGTATTTATAGGCAAGGAAGGAGAGATAAGAGGGGGTAAATGAATAGTGTTTGCCGTCCAAATCATAGTAAAAGCCAACAACTCTGCAGACAGTCTGTGAGTGACGTTTGAACGTTGTTGGCATTTGAACGTTATTCTATGTTTTTCTAGTGTGGACGTTTGAACATTGTCGGGCTTTCGAAGATGGGGTTTGACCATATCACTCAAGTGGCATGTGGTCATCTGTGGAAACCTCCTTCTACATTCTATGCAGAGCTTGGCATTTTGCACTCATTACCTAGGTCTTCAGTGGACGTTCGAACGTGGTCTCTCGTTCCAACGTGGTACTCAAGTACACTTCCTTATTTACTGCAACACGCCATATCTTTAGTCTGGCCTTGTTAGTGCTCTAGTGGACGTTCGAACGTTAGTTGGCATTCGAACGAAGTGCTCAAGTTTCTCAGGGCCTTGGTTTTTTGTCTACAACACACTCTGTCTCAGCAATCTGGTTTTGTCCTAGTTCAGTTTGACATTCGAACGTGATTTGGTGTTCGAACGTCATTGCCTTGGTCCAAGCTTTTCCAAATTTGTCCCTTATTTTGCTGGTATTACATCCTGGTGTGATATTTGTTGACTTTGAGCCCTTGTTTACTTTAACACCTGAAATCTCATCACTTGCACTTCATCAAAGTACAATTAGTCTTAAAAATGCATAGTAATATGCTAATTTTAAGTACTAATCACACCCTCAACCTAGATATTGCTAGTCCCTAGTAATACAATAAATAAAAATCTATTTTTAATGTCATTTTCTTAGGTCATCCGATTGCATGTAGCTTATGCAACAAGCCGTTAAACCCCTAGGCTTACCCTAGTGGATGAGGTTTGTCTCGTGAGAGTTTACAGTGAAGCTACACATAAAGCATCATAGTTGTCTCGTTCGAACAAGTGTGTATATGAGATTGCTAAAAAAAATGAATAAGCATCATAGTTGTTAAGACACTCAACTCTCAATCGTGACTTATCCCCTATATTTTTTTTCCATTGGTACTCTATGCAAAAACTAGCACCTGTTTCATTAGCATTTGGAATTCCTTGAGTAGTAAGATGATCATTTTAGAAACAAGAATTGATATATAATAATCATTCTCTATTTTCATCCTCCATGGATAGCTTTGATTTCACAAACCTTTCTCGGAATGCTCTCAGCGAAACAAATTACTCCAATTATAGTGGCTTATCTCTCAAAGGGCATGTGATTAGAAGATGACCAATCCAAAAGTCTCATGCACAATTAGTATAAGAGTGAAGTTTTGAGGAAAACAAACTTTACCTTGGCATAATCTCATTGAAGAATATTGATGCAAATAAAGAAATTCTAGTTAACATACCCCATTATAGTAGACGACATACATATGCATCAGACTTCAGATCACCTAGGGCTTTTTGTAGGTTGTAATGGGGTCAGAGGTTAGTGGCTAACAAAATGACGTCAATGGAGTTCAAAAGCTCTCTCTTTTATGCATTTTAGCACACCTTTGTTTGGCTTTTTGGAATTTTTTCTTGGGAATGGGGTTTATTTCTTTCATTTTCCCATTTTTTACTTTCTTGGCAATTCCCTATCTCACAATATCTTTTTTTCTTTAGGTTGTTTCAACTGATTTTTCCTTTTATTGAACAGCAACCACCATTGTCTTTGCTATTTTTCTTGCCTTTCTATATCATATCAATCTGTAAGAGGGTGCACGAATTTAGATAGCAAGGTATGGTAAATCTATGCTTTTGTGGCTTGGTTATCACACGGGTTTTTCAAAACAAAATTTATTCATTGAAGGCTCAAGCATGGCTGACTAGGGATGTAATTTTATAAAAGAATTAGCTAAGACTCAATGTCGATCCAAAGATGGCCTAAGATCCTTTCTCAAGTATGTGCATATGTACGTGTATGCAAATGTTCCTTGTGGGTTATAAAAATAGATCACTTTAGTTGCATCAATCAAAACAAGGTTAATGAGATTATTGAAAGAGATTGGATGTGAAAGAGCTTACTTTGAGTAATTGTCGATATCCTCTCAAAAAGACATTGTAAGGCTCAAGATTTACTGTGATTTTCTTTGTCATCTCCACTGATTATGTCTGGTGTTTCAAGTAATATTGGTTATATAGCGATTCCATTTTTAAGTCTAATTACCGTGCACCTTAGGAATAGCAATTATCGATGTACATTTGACAATTAAATCATAGAGATAGTATCAAGGTTCTAAAAAAATTGAGGTTTTACATCTTGGTTGTTAAGTTGAGGTGTCAAACCGATTATGTGCTTAGTCATTTTCACAAGCCATCTTAACATCCACATCTGTTTCGTTATTAACATATAACAATATAAAGCTAAATCTACACATACATTTAAAACAAATAAAAGTGATAAATTGAACCATTCATTGCTCAAAATATGATCATTTACAACAATATCCAAGATTCAATCCATCTATAAAAAGTGACTGAAAACACACAAAAAATTCAAATATCCAAAGAGGAAGAAACAACTTCACTCATGAAGAACAATCATCCACAAAGATTTCAAATCATCCACCAAAGAAGAAGTTTCATCAAAAAGAAACAAACAATCACCACTACCACAAGAACTTAAATAATCCTTTCAATCTTCTCAGTCTCCACCATCATCAGCTCCACTGGCACCACCAGCTCCACCCTTCTAATAGCCAAGAAACTCTTCCTGTTGTCGAAGAATCTTGGCTTGGTTGGCCTCGATGCCAATCATGATATTTGTTGCACTTTAATCTTTGCTATTTCAAGTTCATTGCAAGTTTAGTTGTGTGACTTATAATCTACCATTGTTATATGAGTTTTTCACTTGAAGCTTTTCTTAAAATGGGTATTGAATATTTTTTTTCTCAGTTTAAGTTTCTTTGCTTTAAGTTAAGTTCCATGCTTCAGATCTTCATTTTGTCTCTTTACATTATGCTTTTATTTCTTGCTTTCATGAGTAGCTAGATTTCTAGTTGGCTAGTTCAAGGGAGACCTGCTTTTAGGTTTTCCATTTCAACTCATTTTCTTTCCTTTCTCGGTGTACGATGGTTCGGTTTGACTTGGTTGAGAGTAGATGTGGTGGTGAGTCTTTGATATTTCATAGGTCTGGTCACGGTTTATGCTTGGATCCTCACCATCTCGTCCCTAGCTTCCCACGAATCAGTGGTTCATCTACAAACCCTCGGAGGAAGGTTTCAAGTTGATTGGTGATTCTTATTAGGGTGAACCTCTTTGGATTAGCCAACACTTATTTTCTTGCATTTTTCTTAAGAACACAAAACACTAAAAACTCAATCTCAAAGATTTTTACACTTTCTCTTTTCTCTTTTGTTCACCAAAATTACCTTTATACAACTTGAACTTTTCTTCCTTGAGGATACGACTTTGGAATACTCATTCCAAGTAAAACATGACATTTAAAAGACTCCTTGTGCTCGGGGAGCATTTTTGTTCACACACATTTCATTCCACCATTCCGTTGCCCCATTTCCCACATCATTCCGAGGGAGAGTGACACTTACTTAGTCCTATAAGCCATATACATATTTGAGGGTGATGTGCGGAGTTTAGGAAAAACAACAATTTTCATCAAGTATTTTTGGCGTCGTTGTCGAGGAAGGGTAAGCGTTGATTTTTGAAGGTGTATATACTTTTATTTATTTGTGTTTTGTGTTATGTCTTATAATTTTTATCATAATGTGTCAAATGCGCCTTACTATGAAAATGTGTGTGAGATTTGTGATGAGTCTAGGCACATCACTAGTGAGTGCCCAATAAATTATCTGGCTCAAATTCATTTTTGGTCTTTGAAAATTTTTACCCCGACCGTTATGTTACACTGAGTTATGGTTGGGAGAACGAATCTTATAATTTTTCATCCGATCTCACACCACCAAATAAGTTTTTCCACTAACCAACATATGGGGACTCAACCAAAGATGAATTGAAAAATATTTTGTGCGATTTTATGGAATATCAAATGGAATTCAATGCCCAAGTAGCCCAAAAACTTTCTGAATTTAGTGATGGACTCAATACATTGACTAATGCTATAATTACAATGCATGAAGAACAACATCTTGAACATAGTCAATGTATAGAGGATGATCATCCCAATGGAGTGCAAATTGAGGTTGAATTTTTCACCACTCTTGATTGTGAAAAATTTGATAAAGTTATTATCTCACATTAGGCTAATGAGCACATGGTCATTTTGCCATCTATGAGTGGTGTTGAGATTCACAGTTTTCAACTTGGGGAGGGCATTGAAATGGAGTCAAGTGTAGAAATTCTTAAAGAAAAATTATATACTCCATTGTTGGTATTGCCTAAATTTGCCTGTACCTCTATTTGGTTGAGATTTTTGAATCATTATCCTTTGTATTGTTGGATAGATTGGTTAGAAAGGGTATTTTTACAAAAAAAAATTTTAAAATCAAAAAAATCAATGGGAGCAAGCTCATATTTGAATCGAAGTCGAATTTGACATGAACGCTTTTTGTTTTGTTTCCATGTACACAGTAGTCAGATTTCTTTTGTTGTTATATTTTTATTTTCATAATGTTGTAGTTTAGATTTTAGCATGAAGGTGGTTTACCTCTTCCTAAGTTGGACTCATTTCATTTTGAGCATCATTGTAGCAAATCTTATTGTGTATCATGTTCTAGTCGAAGTTGGGGGGTGTAAACAAGCTTTTTGCGTTTTATTTTTTTTCGTTGATGTATATATAAAAAAATGAAGAAAGAAGAAAAAAAAAGAAAAAAGAAAAAAGAAAAAAGAAAAAAAGGGGTATCTCATTTTCCATTTTACTTTCATTTTTCTCATTGCATGATTTCTTGTGCATTGAGGACAATGCATAGCTTAAGTTGGGGGGTGAGGTGCACCATTTATATTTTCTACCACTTTTTGCATATAATAATGGGAAATGTGAAAATTTTAAAAATTTTAGACATTTTTTTTTGCAAAGTATCTAATATTGAATTATATTCCCCTATCCTAATTGTTGTGGTAGTTGTGATTGCTTGATCTTCATTTTGAACTTTGAATACATGAGCTCATTATAGAAGTTTATCCTATTGCTAAGAGTATCACATATGTGTTTGATTTTGAACTCAATCATAAGTGTACCATGAACTTGTAATTTTGGCAATTTATGGATTGAGTTCACATTTAGTGCTTGACATGAATAGTTGAGATGAGTAAGAACCCATGTGAGCTTTAGTGTCAATCCTTGATGGAGGGAACTTACATTTACTCAAGGAATAATTTTTTAAATTCTAAATTTGTTCAATAATCTCATTATGCTTGTTTTGGTTAGGTGCATTTGGGTAGTTGATTGACTTTGTCTTGAAACGCAAAATGCTCCCCCATACTTATTTAGAAAAGATCTTAGGCCATTTTTGAATGCTTTGAGCCTAAAAGCCTTTTTCTTGTGAAAATTATGTCTTTAGTGCCATGATTGAGCCCTAATTGTAAATTTATTTTCATGCCACACATGTGACCAAGCCAGTGAAAAATGACAAAAATCAACCTCACCTTGGTTGTTCCTAGAATTGAATATGAGTGATCATAAAAGAAAAGAAAGTATGGTGTGAAAATTCAAACAAAAGGGATGGATGATGTTGAAACTCAAAGAGCTGAAGAAAAAAAAATGAAAATCCAAGAAAAGGAGAAAAAGGGAGTGAGAAGAAAAGAATAACAAAAGAAAAAAGGAAAATGTTAAGGAAAAGAAAGAAAAAAAAAACAAAGAGTGTAGTGATGAGTTCGGAATGAGAATCCCATGAAAAGGGAGATGTTTTTGAAATAAAAGTCACTCAGAACAACCTTCTTTGTTATCTTATATCCTTCATTTTTTTTACCTCAATATCACCCCAAGACCTCATTACAACTCGTGAAAGTCCTAAATAATCTAGAGAAGCATGCGGAAAGCATACATTTAAAAAGAACAAGAGAAGTTGTTTTTGCTATCTAATGCTCTAGCATTCCTTTCATAAGATTATGCCAAGGTTGTTTTATTTCTATGCATACTTTACTTTTGGATTATATGTGAGTATACTTTGTTTTGGGCACAAGATTCCATCTCACATATACACATGAAAAGCATGCCAGGACAATCATTAAGTTATTCATTTTTGGGATAAACCCTTGGTGAGTTTTACATCAAAGCTTAATTTGGATAGTCAAAGTGAATGTGAACTCCGTTATGTAAATGTTTAAATTACATGTCCATTTCACACACACACGAGTTTGAAAATGAACGTGTATGTGGATACTCTAGAATAACATTTAAGGCTATGATGTGTCTCATGTGTGATTAGTTCGGGTGTTCGTAACAAGTTGTTTTTGATATCCCAGTGCTAGTTAAGGTAGGGAAATATGCTTTAAATATTGGATACTAGGAAAAGAAGTTTGTAAGTACCTTTGATTGATCAATAATTTTGTTGCTTCCTAACCTCTAAAAACCATCCCTTAAAATGTGTAGTGTATGGATAAAGGGGAGTGTCACTCTCCCTTGGGATAGTGTCAAAAGAAAGGACAAAGAAATGGGGGAAATAAAATGTATAAAATGTATGAAATGTGTGAGTGAACAAAAGTGCTCCCCAAGCGCAAGGAGTCTTTTTAATGTTGTGTTTTACTTGAAAAAGTATTCCAAGGTCATCTCCTTAGGGAAAGAAAGTTCAAGTGTGGTGAAGGTGATTTTGTCCAGAAGAGAAAAGTGTAAAATCTTTTGTTTGTGTTTTATGAGTGAAGTTTGTGAATGAAAATACAATAAAAACAAGTGTTGGCTAGTCCAAAGACATCATTCCAATGGGAATCCAAAGTCAATTTGAAACCTTCCTCCGATTGATTCGTGGAAAGTTAGGGATGAGATGGTGAGGATCCAAGCATAAACCGTGACAAGTCTACGAAATATCAAAGACTCGCAATCTCATCCACCCTAAACCTAGTCAAACTGAACCATCGTACACCAGGGAGGAAGAAAAATGAGTAGAAATGGAAAACCCAAGAGGAGGTCTCCCTTGAATTAGCCAACCAAAACTCTAGCTACTCATGAAAGCAAGAAAGAAAAGCATAATGTAAAGAGACATAATGCAGAAATGAAGCTTAGAACATAAATTAAAGCAAGACATCTTAAACTATGAAGAAAAATATTCAATATCCATTTTAAAGCATGAAAAAGAAGAAAACTTAAAACAACAATAGTGAAATCAAAAACATGTAACTAAACTTGGAATAGACT
This sequence comes from Ilex asprella, assembly GCA_023539305.1. NCBI lineage: Eukaryota > Viridiplantae > Streptophyta > Magnoliopsida > Aquifoliales > Aquifoliaceae > Ilex > Ilex asprella. The sequence goes on from CM042196.1 coordinate 15,738,025, forward strand.
TGAAGTAAATGACATTAAGGTGCAAGAGTTAAAGATTACAAGAGATTAAAAGCTTACTACAACTAGAATGGAGAGGAAAATGCAAAAACATAAGCTTTCTAATCACTATTCATCATCTTGTACATTGAACTACTCCTAGCTTAGGTAGCCACACCCACAAAACCTTGAGGAATGCTGAATATATGGAGTATAGCCTTGTAATTTTCGTCCATGCAGGCCTCCCATCAATGGGAGGTTGAATGATGGCTTGGACAGGCTATGACAAGTCTACCCAACAACTCCCTAGTAGCCTACTTCCTTTCTCTCCTCATTGAATGCCAAGCCTCCAAAGTCTTCATCAAGGGTGTAAGAGGCATGAAGATGTGCAGAAAATGTTAGGGAGCAAGTGGGAGAAGTATAGGTGGGACCCCCAAAGCAAGTGGAGCCTAAAAAATAGTCATTTTGGGCACTTCAGGAGAGCGTACCGGTACTATAAGCCTTCTGGAGTTCGGGGTACCGGTATGCAGTACCGATACTGTTCAGTACTGGTATTGCATATCGGTACTATTTTTTGCTCTGGATCAATTTTTGTAGAATTATCATAACTTTAGATCCAATTGTCCGATTGTGATGAAATTTTGACACAGTACAGAAAACATCCAGATCTACAACTTTTATTTTTTTTGAACTTTTTCAGATTTGAAGTGGATCATGGTAAAAATGAAGGAAAATCAAGGCTCTACTATCAGATGGTGTATGTGCTGGTGCCTTTGTTACCCAACACCAATACCTCATTGATTTCTTTACTTTTAAGCCTCTAAATATTCATGTAATGCGTCCATGCCTTCACCACACATCCATCATAGTTTCAAGGTTATAAAATTCATCATTTAAGCTATAATTACCTGCAACATAAAAAATTCAACATTATTCATAATTTTGGCAAACTCTAAGTACTTATATGCAAAAGTTAAGTTAAAAAACATGAAATGAGGCCATGAAATATGCAATATTTTGTGATCATCAAGCTTTACGAGACAAAACTCGTCCACTAGGGATCGTCTAGGGGTTTATAGGCTTGTTGCATGTGCTAAATCTAATACCAGAATTAATATAGGTTTATTTTTTTTCTTATTTTTTAAACTTTGTTTGCTTGGGACTAGCAAAGCTTAAGTTGGGGGGGGTGTGATGAGCACAAAATATTTTATATTTAATGGCCTCATTACATGCATTTTAACTCAACTTTCACATATAAGTACTTAGAGTTAGCCGAAATTATGAATAATGTTGAATTTTCGATGTTATAGGTAATTATTGCTTAAATGATGGATTTTATAACCTTGAAACTAAGTATAGATGTGTGGTGAAGTCATGTACACATTACATGAGGATTTGGAGGCTTAAAAGTGAAGAAATCAAGGAGGTATTGGTGTTTGGTAACAAAAGCACCCGCTCCCACACCATTTGGTTGTAGAGCCTCGAATTTACTCCATTTTGACTATGATCCACTTCGAATCTGAAAAGGTGAAAAACTTGAAAGTTGTAGATCTGGATGTCTTCTGTATTATTTCAAGCTTTTAGCACAATCGGATGGTTGGATTAAAAGTAATGACCATTCTACAAAAACTGGTATGGAGCAGAAAAAGTGTACCGGTACGCAGTAATAGTACCCCGAACTCCAGAAGGTTTAGCGTACCGGTACTGTGTATCGGTACGCTACTGAGTGACCAGAGCGGCTGTATTCATCCTCCACTTGCTTGGGGGTCCCACCTATGCTTCTCCCATTTGTTCCCTGACATTCTTTACGCAAGAACATGCCTCCTACACCCTAGTTGAAGAAATTGAAGACAATGACATTAATCTGGATGAGAAAGAAGGGGGCTCCCATGTGGGTTGTAGGCTAAGCTCTTCCTAGCCTGTACAAAGCCATCAACTCACCTTCCCCCTGCTTAGAGGTCTGGACACACCTTGGGGGGACCACTATGCACAAAAATATAAAGCTTACACACCATTATATTCAACATTTACAAGCCATTCAAAGGGGTGGCTACCGAAACTTAGAAATCCAAGGAAGAAGAAGATGAATAGTTTAATAGAAATTTATGTTTTTATATTTTCTTCTCCATGTCAGTTGAAGTTAGCTTTAAATATCTTGTAATCTTTATTTCTTGCACTTTAATCTTAGCTATTTCAAGTTCACTGCAAGTTTGGTCGTGTAACTTAGAATCTACCATTGTTGTATGAGTTTTTCACTTGAAGCTTTTCCTAAAATGGGTATTGAATATTTTTCTTCTTAGTGTAAGTTTCCTTGCTTTAAGTTAAGTTCCATGCTTCAGGTCTTCATTTTGTCTCTTTACATTATGCTTTTCTTTCTTGCTTTTATGAGTAGCTAGATTTCTAGTTGGCTAATTCAAGGGAGGCTTATTTTTGGATTTTCCATTTCAACTCATTTTCTTTCCTTTCTCGGTGTGCGATGGTTTGGTTTGATTGGGTTAAGAGTGGTTGTGGTGGTGAGTCTTTGATATTTCGTAGGCCTGGTCACAGTTTATGCTTGGATCCTCACCATCTCGTCCTTAGCTTCTTACGAATCAATCATTTGTCTATAAACCCTTGGAGGAAAGTTTCGAGTTGATTGGGGATTCTCATTAGAGTGAACCTATTTGGATTAGCTAACGTTTGTTTTCTTGCATTTTCCTTAAGAACACAAAACAGCAAAAACTCAACCTCAAAGATTTTTACACTTTCTTTTTTCTCTTTTGTTCACCAAAATCACCTTCACACAACTTGAACTTTCCTAACTTGAACTTTCCTTACTTGAGGAGACGACCTTGGAATACTCATTCCAAGTAAAATACGACATTCAAAAGACTCAATGTGCTTAGGGAACACTTTTGTTCACACATTTTATTTCATTCCACCATTCCGTTGTCACATTTCTCACATCATTCCGAGGGAGAGTGAAACTCCCTTAGTCCTATAAGCCATACACATATTTGAGGGTGATGTACAAAGTTTAGGCCTATAAGCCATACAATTGTTTTTGTCAAGCAATTAGATCAACGTTGGATACAACACAAGAAGAAGATCTATTAGACGTGTTGAGGAGGCATAAAGGGGCGATTGGTTGGATAATTGTCGATATTAAAGGGGTAAGCCCCCTCATTTGTACACCCCAAATTTATCTTGAAGAGGACTCCAAACCATCTCGACAGACACAAAGAAGGTTAAACCCAATCATGAAGGCGGTGGTGACGGACGAGGTGTTGAAACTACTTAATGTGGGTACCATTTTTTTGATTGCTGATAGTAAGTGGGTTAGCCCCACACAAGTAGTACCCAAGACATCAGGAGTCATAGTTGTGGTCAATGAAGAGAATGAGCTTATTCTAACAAGGGTGATCACATGTTGGAGAGTTTTTATTGATTACCGGAAGCTCAACCTATGCATAAGAAAAGACCACTTTCCAATGTTATTCCTCGACCAAGTGTTGGAACGAGTAGCGGGACATCTATTCTATTGTTTCTTAGATGGATACTCCGACTACAATCAAATTGAAATTGAATTGGAAGACCAAGAGAAGACCACCTTCATTTGTCCTTATGGTACATTTGCTTACAGTCGCATGCCTTTTGGGCTATGTAATGCCCTTAGAACCTTTCAACGTTGCATGATGGAGAACTTTAGTGATATGGTAGAGAAGATTATTGATGTGTTTATGCATAACTTCTTGGTCTTTAAGGATTCTTTCAATGGGCGCTTGAAAAATTTGGAGAAAGTTTTTGAGAGATGTGAAGAGAAGAGTTTAGTATTGAACTAGGAGAAGTGTCACTTCATGGTGACACAAGGAATTGTTCTCAGGCACATCATCTCGGTGAAAGGGATTGAAGTTGACAAATCAAAAGTGGAGGCCATCTCCAACCTCCCTACGCCGAGAGTCGTCAAGGATATCAAGTCATTTATGGGTCATGCTCGATTTTGCTGTTGTTTCATAAAAAAAATTATTGCACTGGCCTGACATTTGACCAATTTATTGTGTAAGGATGCCCTATTCGAGTGGTTGGATGATTGTGAGGCATCTTTTATAAAACTCAAAAGTATGCTTACCACACCTCCGATTATGCGACCATCCAAGTGAGATTTATTTTTTGAGCTTATGTGCGACGCAAGTGACTATGCGATTGGCGTAGTGCTCAGTCAAAGAGAAGAGAATATACCTTATGTAATATACTATGTTAACAAAATACTCAATAAAGCCCAAATGAATTACATAACCATAGAAAAGGAGCTGCTAGCGTTAGTATTTGCATTGGATAAATTTCGCTCTTACATAATTAATTCACCAATACTAGTCTATACTGATCACTTTGCTTTGAAGTATTTGTTGTCTAAGAAGGATGCTAAACTGAGACTTATCAGGTGGAACCGCCTACTCCAAGAGTACAATCTGAAAATCAAAGACAAGAAGGGAGTGGAGAACGCGATAGCGGATTATTTATCTCGACTAGTGGTGTAAGAGGCTGATGAGCACATTCCTATCCCTGATTTCTTCGCTGTTGACTATTTACTTTCAATTCATTCTGCGTGTCCTTGGTATGCTGACATATGTAATTATCTTGCAACAGAAAAAATACCACCGCATAGGAGCCTATAGGATCGAAGGAGATTTATGGCAGATGTGAAGTACTTCTATTTCGACAACCCGCACCTGTTCAATTACTGCCTTGACCAAGTCATGCGGAGATGCATACCAAAAAATGAATAGCGAGATGTCCTTGCATTTTTCCACTCAGAAGCATGTAGTGGTCATTTCTCTGCCAAGAAAACTTTGGTGAAAATTCTTCAATCATGTTTTTACTAGACCTCTCTAATAATTTTTTTTTCATTTTGTTAGGAATGTGATAGATGTCAACGTTTGGGTAGTGTGACCCGAAGGAACATGATGCCCCTCTCCCCTATACTTGTTATATAAATATTTGACTGTTGAGGCATCGACTTCATGAGTCCCTTCCTTATGTCATTTGGCTAGCTATACATTTTATTGGCAGTGAACTATGTGTCCAAATGGGTGGAGACTATCCTAACCAAAACTAATGACCACCAAGTCGTGGTCAAATTCTTGAAAGAGAACATCTTTTTGAGGTTTGGGATGCCTCGTGCAATGATAAGTGTTGGTGGATCACATTTTTGCAATAGACTATTTGCATCTTTGATGCATAAATATGGTGTCACACATAAGGTATCCACCACTTACCACCCACAAATCAATGACCAAGCCGAGTTGCCAATAGGGAGATTAAGAATATCTTAGAGAAGACGGTTAACCAAAATAGGAAAGATTGGTCAAGCAGACTGATTGATGCCCTATGGGCTTACTGCACCGCCTACAAAATTGTCTTAGATATGTCTCTCTATCGGTTTGTCTATGGAAAGGCTTGTCATTTGCCGGTCGGGATGAAACACAAGGCCTATTGGGCCATAAAAACTCTAAACTTCAATCTAAGAATGGCTGGAGAACATAGAAAGTTATAACTGAATGAATTGAAAGAGATGCGTATGAGAGCTCCAAAATTTCAAAAAATAGGGCTAAAATCTTTCATACAAATCCATTATACGGAAGTCATTCGAGCCAGGCCAAAAAGATCTTTTGTACAACTCTCGTCTCTTGATTTTCCAGGGCAAACTTCGATTCCGTTGGGATAACTCTTATCTTGTCAAGGTGGCCTACCACAATGGAGTTGTCAAAGTCACAAACCTCGAGAATGGCCAGACATTGAAGGTCAATGGCTAAAAACTTAAGCCTTTTTTCGAGGATTTAGAAAAAAAAGGAGTCGAGGAGGACTTGACGGATCCGGTGTATCTGAAATTTGTGGAGGAGTAATCAGTTTTTATATTTTTTTTGTGTACAATCTTTTTATTTATTTATGTTATTTTCACTTTCCATTTACTTACTTTACTTAGTCATATAAAATTGTTTACTTAGTCGTATAACATTGTTTTCTTAGTTTCAGATATTGGTGCTTTTGTCAAAGTTCAAGTGTGAGATGTTCTCTAACCCTACTCATCTTTTTTATTGTTTTCATTGCATATCATATCTTTTTGTTGCATTGAGGACAAAGCATGAATCAAGTTGGGGGGAGAGGTGCACCATTTGCGTGATACACCAATGCTTGTGGGAATTTTTATGGATAATACCATTTTTTAGGGTGAAAATTCTCCTTTCACAGATTTTTGTTTACTTTAGTGCAAATTATGTGAAAAATTTGAAAAATTTTGTGAAAAATATCTGAATGTTGATTTGTTTTCTCTTATTAAGAGTGTTTATGTTAAATGATATGTTGATCTTTGTTTGGAATCTTGAGCACATGAGCATATTATAGAAGTTAATCCTACGCGTGAGTATCACGGATTGAATTCATATTTTAGGCTTGAGTGCCAATTTTTTTTGGAGAGAACTTACATTTACTCAAGAAACAATTTTTCAATGTCAAATTTGTTCAATATTCTCATTATGTTTGTCTTGGCTAAGTGCATTTGGGTAGTAGACTGATTTTGTCTTGATATGTACAATGCCCTCCCATTAGTATCTAGAAGTGATCTTAGGCCATCTTTGAATATTTCGAGCCTTAGTCTTTTTCTTTTGAAGATATTAATCCTAATGCCGTGATTGAGCCTAATTGAAATTTGTTTCAATGCCATACATTTGACCAAGCCAATGGAAATGACAAATATCTACCTTACCTTGGTTGTTCCTTGAGCTGAATATGTGTGATCGCAAAAGTGAAGGAAGTGTGGTGTAGAAATTCAAGCAAGAGATAATTATTGTTGAAACTCAAAGAGTTGAACAAAAAATAAAGAGAATGAAAATCCAAGAAAAGGAGAAAAGGGGTGAAAAGAAGAAAAGAATGATCAAAAGAAAAGGAAAATGTCAAGGAAAAGAAAAAAAAAAAACCAAAGAGTGAGGTGATGGTCTAAGAACGAAAATCTCATAAAAATGGAGGTATTTTTTTTTTTGGAATAAAAGTCTTTCACTCGGAACAACCTTCTTTGTTATCCTATGTCCTTCGTTTCTTTTACCTCAATATCACCCTAAGGCCCCATTATAACCTTTGAAGTCCTAAGTGATCTAGAGAAGCACGGGAGATGCATGATTTTAAAGAAATGATGAGTTAGTTTTGCTACCCAATGCCCTAACATTCTTTTCGTGAGATTATGCCAAAGTCGCTTCACTTTCATACATGAACTTCATTTTTTGATTACATGTGAGCACACTTTGTTTAATACACAAGATTCTATCTCATATGTACACATGGAGTGCATGTCAGGATAACTATAGTGTATTTTATTGTTGAGAGTGACCTTTGGTGAGTTTTGTATTGAAGCTAAATTTGGCTAGCCATTCAAATGTGAATTATGTTGCATAAATGCTCAAATTACTTATCCAATTCACACACACACACGAGTTTGAAAATGAATGTGTAAGTGCATACTTTAGAATAGTATTTAAGGCTATAGTGACGCTCATGTGTGCTTAGTTCGACCATCTGAGCAATGTGTTAAATAGTTCCATACTTGTAGAATAGGGGAATATTTCTCAACTTTCGATGTTTGTTAAGAATTAAGAATACTTGTGTGGTTTGAATTCATGGTTTACAAGTTGAGTATTCATTTTGATAGTTTAAATTAGAAATCCATGCTTTGTACTCTGAAAACATCAAAATCTTAAATCGTGTTGCAATTTCAAAAAATGACTTTGGGCATGATTAACCAATTGTGGTTCATAAGGTTGGTTCAAGTTGTGGTACGTTAGATGTCTTAGAAAATGTGTTGAAATGTTTTGGAGTTGAGGAGAATTGGGTTGGATGTGAATTTTTGAACAAAGGATTGGTTTTGTAGCAAACGTAAAACCTTCCGGAAGGTTTCTGTTGACCTTCTGAAAAGTTTTTCCCAGAAACCTAAAAATGAGGGTTTTATGTTAGATTTTTTAAAAAAACTCTTAACTTTTCCCTAAACTCAAATCATCCTAGGCCTTCTCCCCTCATCCTACTCTCCTCTAACCTTCAAAAATCTCTCCCAGACTTCACAATTCCAAGATTCTTTTGATTAAGGTTCAATCTTAAGGTGTTTTAGCCAAAAAATACCAAGTGTTCTCCATAAAACCCTAGAATTCCATTTTCCCTAAATTTCTAAAATCCTCTTTAATCTTCTCCAATCTCCTCAACTTTGTGGTAATGACTCGTACAATTGTGATGTCGATGGAGGTGTTTGAGTGATTTGAGAGTTTGTGGCAAATGTTTTTGTTGTTTCTTAGTTTGGGGGCACTATTGATGCTCATGGTCCGTACCAAGAGCACTGGCCCTGGATCTACTCCACCCCTACTAGCTCTAGCTTTCAAAAGAGAGTCGGGGAGGCCCTGAGTGGCCAAGAGAGGCGAACCAAAGCAAGACACGATGTCCAAAAATAAAGGATTGAGGAAAAGGGCGTGACTTGTGAACGCTATGTGGATAAAGCTTCGCTGGGGCCTATGATGAGTGAGTTTTATACCTACGAATTGTGTACTTTCGGCTTGATGAAATTGCAAGTTTTTAATTATTTTATGTTTATTTTTATTTTTTTTGTGTGTTTTGATGTTATTTGGTAGGAATCATCCTTTGGAAGCAAACAAGATCATTTGGAAGGAAACAAGGTCGATTTGGAAGGATTAGCTCACTAGTTTCCCAAAGTTTTGACACAGTGCCTCTGTTTTTCCAATTTTTGAACATGATCTACTTCGAATCTGAAAAAGTACAAAACATCAAAGTTGTAGATCTGGATGTCTTTTGTATTGTGTCAAAATTTCAGCTCAATCGGACGGTTGGATGAAGAGTTATGACAATTCTACGAAAACCGGTTTGGAGCAGAAATAAAGAGAGCAGCGCTGTTCCAGCGCAGAATCAGCGCCCTGCGCCCACGTACTGTCCATGTAGCGCCGTTTCAGCGCAGCTGCGTGTGTGCTAGTCCGGGACGCGAAATTATGACTTGTTTTGACCCAAAATTGGACTCTAAGGCCTCATATATGCTAGGGTTTGTGTGGGATAAAAAGGATTCTGACTTTGGGGGGCTGAAAACATCTAAAAAACACCAATGAATTGGAAGAAAATTGAAGACAAGAATCAAGAAATCGACACGAAGAAGATTGGACTTGAAGGCTAGAGAAGGATTGAAGATTGCACCCAAGTTTTCATTCATTTTCTCTTACTTTTAATTCTTATTTTTCTGAGATGTTGTTTAATTTAAGAAGGATGTTTTTCAATTACATTATGGACTAAATTTCTATTAAGATTGCAACGGAACCTAATGTTTAGTTAAATTGCTCTACTCTCGTTTCTAGTTCTTGTTGATCATACATGAGTTGTTTGTCATATTTTGTGCTTAATGTATGATTGTATGGCCAACAATTAATTTGATTCTCTAGATGAAATTGGGAGATGAATTCTAGGGATAGATCTGAATATGATGACACACGTCTAATTTATTCTCCTTAGGGTTGAATAGCTAGGTTTATGTATAGGATAGGAATATACCTATACGCCGTGTGTAACTTTTATGAGAGTTTGAACTTAATGAATCTATTCCAACTTATTTTGCATAGGAATATAGCAATTTTATTGGGAGAGATATGCTTATCTAACTATCGGAAGAGGTTTGATAAATAATTTTGAAGTCTCAGTTAACAACTTATTTTGATCAATTTACTAGAAGGAGAGTTGAAAGATTTATACGAAGCATTAGGAAAAGTTGTAATCTTAATTTCTTTTATCCGGATAATTCAACCCTTGATTATTAAGTTTAGCTTTAGTTTTAAATTAGTGAATTCATAGTTCAATTCCAATTGTTTAAATAAAATTGGATTGATACAAAGTTAGTACTTGAAATTTATTAGCAATAATTCTCCGTGGGAACAATACTCTACTTATCACTTTATTACTTGTTGATCGTGTATATTTGCACGCAAATTGTCAATACCAAATTCGGACAACAGCCTACAAATGAGATAGTGAAGATTATTGAATAGTGGGGGTTGCGATTGTGGTTTGAGGAGGTCAAGGGTTCTAATTTCAGTTTGTGTCGGGAATTTTTTAGAAGTTGTCTGTGTTTGGTGACGAAGAAGGTAAGTTGAGGACGAATGTGAGGGGTAAGCCATTCGAGGTGACCCTTGCTACGATCGCCACAGCGATGGGGTATGAGAGGCCTCCCCCATCCTGTGCTCTAGAGTCCACGTTGCACAGGATTTCTGAGATGATGCTACAACTATTCCAGCATACATTCCCGAGAAGGCCTATCCCCGGAGGACCTCCACCATAGCCAGCGGGACCATCAGCCTTAGCTCCCATACTTTCTTCCACTTTGGTGGTGGGAGAGGATGACGACGACGAGGAAGATTTAGAGTCAGAGTCCGAGTTCAAGACTGAGGACGAGGATGCCTTTGATGTGGATGATGATTGAGGAGTCTTTGTTGTTTGTTTTGGTTCTTGGTTGTACACGACTAGGGTTCTTGTATCAACCAATAGAAGTGTCATTAGGATTTGGCCATTTTGTTTTGGAACTTAAACCATTGTAAAGAATTTTTTGGAATGATCAATGAAATACCACATTTCTTTAGTTTAAATCATTGCCCAAAGTTATTTTGGCAATTGTAATATGATTTGTGTATTTTGAATGTTTTTTATGGTGTGCTGGTATGAATGTTTTTTTTTTATTTTCTAGTTTATGCTTTGAAATAATATTTTCTAGGGATTAGCAAAACTCAAGTTGGGGGTGTGATTAGCACAAAAACATGACATATTTTGGATGCTAACATGTCATTTTATGCTTGCTTGTGGCATGAAATTGGGGAAAATGTATTTAATCTTTGTTTTGATGGAATTTTATGTGAATGCAAGTAAAATGACGTAAATGATATGAGTTAAACCCCCACTTAAGTGGTCGAAGTCAATGAAGAAGAGGGGGTAGCTTAAAGGAAGGTTTGAAGAGTGAAGAAACCATGAAAATGAAAATTGTTGAAAACTTTCCGAAAGGTTTTGCCTTAGGTTTCTTCTAGACTGCCAAAACCTTCTGAAAGGTTTTGCCTACAGGAGTGAAACTTTCCAGAAGGTTTTGCCTACTAGAGTAAAACCTTCCGGAAGGTTTTGCCTACTGGAATGAAACTTCCGAAAGGTTTTTCCTGTTGACCTCTTCATTTAATTGTTTATACACAAACCTTCTGGAAGGTTTTTGTCGACCTTCTAGAAGGTTTTGTCCAGATTGTCCAGACAGCCTGCAACTCAAGCTTTGCCATTTAAGGGTCATACCAACACTTCTCCAACAGATCCCTTGACATCCCCTACACATCTAGGAGTCTCTCCTCACCTCTACTTGGACTTGGATGGCTTTTGCATTAATGAGGAGGAGAGAGATGAAGAATGGCAAGAGAAAAAGGCTAGTCTTGTCCTAGCCTGCACCATCCCATCTTTTTCAGCCCCCTGTGATTGGAATCACATCACTCAGGCTTGGGGGACACTCTATGGACGTTTTTGGAAGCTAAGGACTCAATTATTTAGATTATGCAAGATAAATTGTGATTCGCACTATTTTGTGATCTGATTTATATTTTACACCCAAGTATAAGTGGTCGAATTATAATTTTTTCGGTTTAAGTTCAAGATCGATCCCACAAAGAGTGTTAGTAATTAGAATTTAAAATAATAGGTTTAATTGCCTAGAGGTCCCTAAAGTATGAAATTTGCCTTATTTTGGACCCAATGTTTCAATTGCATCATTTTGGTCCCTAAAGTACTGAATTTACTTCTATATGTTCCCTCAAACAGACAGTGTCTAGATTACTAACAATTTTTTAATCAAAAAATTGTCACATGATACTTAAATATGAACAAAAAAATAATTTGAATAACTCTGGACCAAATTTCAACTCAAATTTTGGTTAAATACCTATTTAAATTACACAATTTTGATCATAAACTATCCAAATTTTGGTCAAAAGCTACTCATATTACATATATTTTTATCAAGTGCTATCCAAATTTTGTTTAAGAGCTATCAAAATTATTTTTTGTCCAAATTTAGCTATTATGTGACAAGTTTATACTAAAAAATTATTAGTAATTTGTACATTCTTTGCTTGAAGGACTATATAAAAACATATTTAATATTCCAGGAACCAAAATGATTCAATTAAAATATTGGAGATCAAAAAGAGACAAACCCCATACTTTGGGGACCTCTAGTACAATTAACCCAAAATAATAAAATAGTTGTTTAAAATTGTGTAGCATGAGATAACTTGTAGAAACCTGGGTAAATTTAAACTTTTGAGAATAAAGGGCAATGGTAAATTGTCATCACTGTTCGAGTTGTAAACCCGAAATTTTCTAGAGCACGAATGACAAAATGGATCTCACCGTTGAATTCGCCTCGCGAAATCTAGTTAGCCTGTCAAATTTCGTTGAATTCTGAGATAGTCGATTTTTTCACGTTTTACGAGGCAGTCAGACCCGGGTGACCTTGATATGAATTTTTAATAAAATTATGAATTTTAGAAAATAAATGAAGGCAAGTTAAAATAAACAAATTTTGAACTTGAACCGGAGCGAAATTTAATCGTTTCGAGAAGAAAACGGACCCAGAATTAAAAGGGACGTGTGGCGTGTTGTGGACCAAGCAATTAGAAAATATAAGGGTTAATTGCACTAGAGATCCCCAAAGTACGTGATTTATCTCATTTTGGTCCCCAATATTTTAATTGCATCATTTTGATTCCTGAAATATTGAATATGTTTCAATATGGTCCTTTAAGTAGATAGTGTCCAGATTGCTAACATTTTTTAACATAAATTTGTCACATGATACTTAAATATGGACAAAAAAAAATTGGATAACTCTTGATCAAATTTTTACTTAATTTTTGGTTAAATAGCTACCCCAATTACACAGTTTTGATCATGAGTTATTTAAATGTTGGTCAAAAGTGACTCAAATTACACATTTTTTTTAAGAGCCACCCAAATTTTATTCAAGAGCTATCAAAATTATTTTTTTGTCCATATTTAAGTATTACGTGACAAGTTTATGATAAAAAATCGTTAGCAAATTGTACGTTGTCTGGTTTAGGGACCATATAAAAACATATTCAATACTTTAGAGACTAAAATGAAACAATTAAAATATTGGGGACTAAAGTGAGATATATCACAAACTTTGGGGATCTCTAGTGCAATTAACCCAAAATATAAATAGGGAAGAAAATCAGATTTTTTCCCCACTTGTTCAGCCGATACACAGCCGATAGAGAGTAGAGGGAAACTCAAGGTTTTCTCCAACTTCTCTCTACGATCTACACCACTACGGAGCTCAGATCCATTCAGGCCAAGAATAAAAGCCGGTCTCCTCTACAAAGGCTACGCTTACATACCAAAAAAGAGGGCTTTCACTGAAGTTCTAAAATCAAAATTTTTGGGGGACCTTGGGATTGGGTTTGGGTTGATTTCTTGGGGCTTCTACAACGCATTTTAAGCTTCAAGAGGTAGGGTTTCTCCTACTTATGTTTATTTACCACCTAAAATGTTATATTGAAATGAGTAGGTTGATAGATATGTATATCACTTGCCTATTGAAGGGATTTTAATGAAATGGGTATGTTAAAATTGACTGATATAATTTCTTGACTTATGTAAATTGTGGACATGCTATGTGTTTACATAATGTCTTGAGAAATTAAGTGTGTTATTGCTTGGTATGTGATAGCATGCTTGGGTTTGGATTCGAGTTGAAATGTTGATATATACATATTTACATATTGACATTGTGAGAATTATGAAAATTATATGCTTTTGATATAATTTGTCATGGGTTGTATGAAATGTGTTGGATATAGTTCATATGGCATACATAACATATTGAACATTGTAGTAAAGTTGCAATGAGGCATTACATTGCATATGCACTGAAACATCGCATTAATTAGGTGGTTGTGCATGGATATAGTCAACACCACATAAGTGGATGATGGGTGGGTTCGAGTAAGCTAAGTCAATGGCTTGGTCGAGTCGCACGGTTTGCATGGTAAAGAGGGTTGGGGTTAGCAATAAGGGCTAGAAGATCTCTCGGGTGCGAGGCCTGGTGATTTGGATACCAACTTCCATTGGTACAAGTATATAAAGTGTGTTGGTGTACGCGGAACCGTTGGTGGAAGTCCATAAATTTCGTGTCGGTTGGGTGTCGTTGGTGTAAGTCCATAACTACCCACCCCACAAAAAACCCGGAATGGATGATGTCTTTTGATGTGTAACATAGATGGCGAGTTCATACACATTGGCAATTGCATGTGTTGGGGAGCCGAGAAGGGCTCGGGTTGAATTGAATGGATGAGTCTCATCTCATTTCATGGCATGACATGGTAAATTCCAACATTGGATGCATGGTTTTTCTTGGAATGTCATGAGTTGTTGAAAGTTGCATGTGAACATTTCATATGCGTTTAGGTTGGGGAGTAGCCTCTGTAGGAAATATTCTACTGAGCGTGACTCACCCTTTATGGAACAAACATTTCAGGTGCGAGGTTTACACCGACGGATGGCTCCCATTTTGAGCCCCTAGGATGAAGAAAGCTGACTTGTGGCTTTTATGGTTGTTTCGTAAAACTTTTATAAATAAATTCTATTTTATGTATAAATTCATGGAATTGACTGTAATGTAACTTGAACAAGCCATGTTTTGTATGGAAAACCTTATTAAACATGTATTGGTTGGTTGTGGAAAGGTTTGGGATGGATTGGGGACGAAAAACAGGAGAAGCAAGCAAAAATTAGGCAAACAGTACCGGTACTATGTACCGCTACGGTTTAGTATCGGTACAGTGTACTGGTACGTTTTAGTCTGAAGGTTCGCCGTACCGGTACTGTGTACCAATATTGTCTCTAAATTTTTGAAAATTTAATACCATTTTTCTATGCTCTGGACTTTGGTTTCTTTGGTTCAAAGGATACAAATGGACCCTAAATGAGCTATATTGAGGCATATTGGACCTCGGATGAATTAAATGGTTAAAGGAACACGGGGTACATGCGTGGATTAAAATCCCAATTAAGGGGATTCGTTTGGCATGAGGTCTGAAATTGCGACAAGCAAGGTTATGTCTACGGGTTGACGGTTGGTCAACGGTTAGTAAAGGACTCCTAGATTTTGGGGCGTCACAGCTTGGTATCAGAGCATAGGTATACGATTTACTTAGGGCTTGATGGGCATGGGTCTAGACCATTGTATTCCATTGTGCATTACATGTTTTGTGCTTAAATTGCTATATATTATGTGGTATTTGTTATGTGAATTATATGCATGGTAAAATGTGTATGGAAAAAGAAACGCTAGGGTTGGAAAACATAACCTTGGGTTTCGAAAAAAAAGGGGTTAACGGGATGGTTAAGGGCTAAAATGTCTACTAGGTACGCTCTACTAGTGAGATAATGAAGGGATTCTCAATGTTTCAATGTTGATCTCCATCTCGGGACACTAAGTTAGTGTGCCATTGATACTTGACATATGTGTAGATGACAAGTAGAAGGAGAAGACACCGAGGCGATGGGTGGAATAATAATCAACCACCACCAGTGTTCGATTTACGGAAACCATGGGTATGATGGCGGCTACTGTTGCACAAGCTAGCGCCAATGCAAGCCAAGGAGGCATAAGTAACCTCCAACAGTTTAATGCACACAAACCTCCAGTTTTTAAGGGACGGCTGGATTCGATGGTCGCCAACCATTGGTTCCGGCAAGTCAATAAAATCTTAGGGGCAATGGAGATAGCCTCAGATGCCACCAAGGTGAGACTAGCTGCATTCCAGCTAGAAGGGGAAGCCCAATTGTGGTGGGATTGGGTGACGGCCTCGAAGGACTTAGAGACTATGACATGGGAAGAGTTTCGGGAGCTCTTCATGGGAAAGTACTTCCCAACGGTCGTTCGACATGCAAAGGCCCGGGAATTCCTAGAATTGAAGCAGGGCATAATGACGGTGATGGAGTATATGACTAAGTTCATCGAGCTAGCCCATTTTGTAGATGATTACGTGGCCAAGGTAAGGAAGTTTGAGGATGATTTGAAATTATCCATCCGAAAAAATATTGTGGGCCTCCGCCTGGAAGACTTGGATACAATGTTCAAAATAGCTATGACCATTAAAAGATAGGTTGAAGACACATGAAGCATCCGAGACGCGAGTGCTAAGGACAAGAGGAGGGAGGGCCAGTCCTCTTCTTCTAGTTCGCGAAAGAAGAAGAGGACTTTTACTCCCTAGGGACCATAGGGACAGGGCCACAGCTATTAGGGCCAAGGCCAAGGTCGATCCTCCTAAGGTGGGGGAAACTTCAGGACTACCTATCAGGCAGGCCAAAAGACTAGTTTTCATTGCCATCAGCCGGGTCACATGAAGCGGGATTGTCCTCAAAGGCAAGGATCCTAGAGTTATGGGACTTCTCAGTCCCAATCATCAGTGAGGCAGCCACAGATGCACTAAATTCCTCCATACCCTACCATGGGTCAGGCAAGTCAGTACCAGTTCCAGGGCACTACTCTAGCCCCTACCACTTTTCGAGCGGGGACTCCGCAGTTAGGCTAGATGGGCCAAGGCATGGGTCGAGGCCGAGGGTAGGGCCTGCAGGTCGAAACTTCGAGGACCCGGGGGCGTGTCTACGCCATCACACCTCAGGCTGAGCCAATGGATCAGTCAATCATTCAAGGTACATTTTTACTCTCTCGCTTATGGGCTAGGGTATTATTTGACTTTGCTGCATTGTATTAATTCATTTCTACATCATATGTTAGAGATTTTGGCTTAGAGGTTGATAACTTAAAAGAGCCATTGTATGTGAATTCACCCCTAGGTACTAGAGTATGTGTTAATCAGATATATCGGGGGTGTGAGTTAGATTTCTCGGGGGTCCTAGTCACTGTGGACCTTAGTGTCTTGGATATGTTGGAGTTTGATGTCATCCTTAGGATGGATTGGTTGGCGGCATATCGAGTCGTCATTGATTGTGATCGGAAGAGGGTCACTGCTTAAACGCCAGATGGTGTTTGCTTTAAATTTCAAGGGGAAAAGGATGACGCTTTGCCCTAAGCTGTGTATGACTCTTGTTGGCACGAGCAGTTGATGGGTTAGCTTGCGAGCTTTATTATGGAGGATGAGACGAGATAGGAGTTGGGTCTACCTTGGGTCATTTGCTGTGTATGACTCTTGATGGCACTGACAGTTGATGGGTTAGCTTGCGAGCTTTACTCTGGAGGACGAGACGAGATAGGAGTTGGGTCTACCTTGGGTCATTTATGAATATGAGGATGTTTTTTTGGACGAATTACCTGGATTACCTCCCCATAGGAATGTGGACTTTAGCATTGAGTTGCATCCTAGTACTTCACCTATTTCTATAACCTCACATAAGATGACGCCAGCTGAGTTGTAAGAACTTAAGGTCCAATTGCAAGAATTATTGGACAAGGGTTTCATCAGACCGAGCACTTCACCTTGGGGCGCTCCGGTGTTGTTTGCCAAAAAGAAAGACAAGACTCTTCGGCTCTATATAGAGTACCGATAGTTGAGTCGGGTTACTATCAAGAATAGGTACCCTTTATCGAGAATTGATGAACAGTTTGATCAACTAAGGGGAGCGCGACTCTGCCCCAAATAGATCTCCATACAGGCTACCATCAGTTGAGGATTAGGAAGGTAGACATCCCTAAAATGGAGTTCAGAACACGGTATGGACACTTCGAGTTCTCAATGATGCCATTATGGTTGACAAATGCTCCAGCGGCATTCATGGATATCATGCATAGGGTGTTCCAACCCTATTTAGATCTGTTCGTCGTAGTGTTTGTTAATGACATCTTGATCTACTACGAGACTGAGGATGAGCATGAGGGTTACTTTAAGATTGTTCTTCAGACCTTGAGGGACCATCAATTGTACGCCAAGTTTAGCAAGTGAGTTTTGGCTGATGGAGGTGAAAATTTTGGGACACGTGGTGTCGGTTTTGGGTGTATCTGTGGACCCGAAAAAGGTTGAGGCAATAATGAATTGGGAGAGACCAAAGCCGATTTTTGAGATACGTAGTTTCTTGGGATTGACAGGGTACTATCGGAGGTTCATTGTGGACTTCTCTCGACTGACTGCACCTATGACGAGATTGACCCGAAAGGAGGTCAAGTTTGAGTAGAATGACTCTTGTGAGAAGGCATTCCAGAAGTTAAAGAGGAGGCTGACTTCGGCTCCTATTTTGATAGTCCCGGAGAAGGGACAGATGTATACAGTGTACTGTGATGCCTCCAAAGACAGACTCAGTTGTGTTTTGATGCAGTTCGGGAGGGTGGTGGCTTATGGATCTCGGCAATTAAAGAATCACGAGCAAAACTATCCTACACATAACTTGGAGTTGGCGGCCATTGTCTTTGCCTTGAAGGCTTGGCGCCACTATTTATATGATGAGAAGTTTGAGGTATTTTCGGACCATAAAAGTCTAAAATATATTTTCACACAACGGGACCTCAACATAAGACAACAAAGGTGGATGGAATACCTGAAAGACTACGACTTCACTTTGCATTACCATCCTAGCAAAGCAAATGTGGTGGCTGATGCACTCAGTCGAAAGTCACGGGGAGTCTTGGCTAATGTGGCTTCCCAGGAGTGGCAAATGCTCGAGACTGTGGGACAATTCGGGCTACGCTATAGGAGTCAGGCTCAGGGCATTTTAGGGAGTTTGGTGGCAACCCCTTCTCTACTATGCAGAGTGATTGAGTTCCAAGGGCAAGACATGGAGTTATTGTCCATCAGGGACTGTGTGCAGGCAGGCACCAGTGGTGAGGGCTGGACCATTCACTCAGATGACAGTTTTTAATATATGGGAAGAGTTATGGTTCCCCAGTTAACGGATCTGAGAGAGGAGATCCTTAGGGAGTTCCATTGGTCCCGTTTTACAGTACATCCAGGTGGCACAAAGATGTATCGCTATCTTTGTCGCCAGTATTACTAGAATGGGATGAAGAGGCAGATTGGCGATTTTTTCAGTCGATGTCTCACGTGTTAGCAAGTTAAGGCTGAACATCAGAGACCAGCAGGTTTGCTGCAGCCGTTGGAGGTGGCTGAGTGGAAGTGAGAATATATCACGAGGGATTTTGTGGCCCATTTGCCACGGACATCACGGTGACATGATGCGGTGTGGGTGATAGTGGACCGACTTACCAAGTCGACACACTTCTTGGTGGGTGTGAATGACCTTCAGGTTGGAGGAGTTCTGCTAGTTATATATACGGGAGATAGTCCGGTTACATGGGGTGCCCGTATATATAGTATTGGACCAGGACCCCAGGTTTACGACTCACTTTTGAGAGAGTTTTCAGTGAGCCATGGGGACGCAGTTGACGATGAGTACAACCTTACATCCCCAAACGGACGGTCAATCGGAAAGGATCATCTAGATTTTAGAGGACATGTTGCGAGCATGCGCCCTAGACCTTAAGGGTAGCTAGGAAGAACATTTACCCTTAGTGAAGTTCGCTTGTAACAATAGTTATCAGGTGAGCATACAGATGACACCCTATGAGGCACTATATGGAAGGCATTGCAGTTTTTCGATTTGTTGGACGGGTGAGAGAGAGATCCTTTACGGGTCCGAAATTGATTAGGGCTACATCGGAGAAGGTGAACTTGATACGAAAGCGTTTTCTTACGGCTCAGAGCCGACAGAAGAGCTCCGCTGATAGACAGTGGTGACCTTTGGAGTTCAAGGTGGGAGATCATATCTTCTTGAAAGTGATGTCAAATAGGGGAGTTGTTAGATTCGAGAAGTAAGGAAAGCTGTCGTCGAGGTTTATCGGGCCTTTCGAGGTACTCGAGAAGGTGAGTGCAGTGGCTTACAGGTTGACATTACCACCAAACTTGTCGGGTGTTCACGTTGTGTTTCAGGTCTCCATGCTCCGGAAGTATACTCCAGATCTGACACATATAGTGGATTGGGGTGAGCTGATTTTTGATGCGGATGGGACCTTCGAGGAGGGACCGGTGCATATCCTGGATAGCCGAGAGTAAGTTTTGCGAGGCAAGGCTGTGAGGCTAGTAAAGGTGCTGTGGCAGCACCGAGGGTTGGAGGAGGCGACATGGGAGCGTGAGGACACCATTCATGCCAGTTATCCATTCTTGTTTGAGGATGGAGGTACATGTTTATAGTTTTTAACTATAAAGTTACTTGTTGCATATGCATGTGGCTAAGTGTGCATGTGCGTATGAATTTCAGGGACCAAATTCTTTTAAGGGGGGAAGAGTATAAAAACTCAGGTGAATTTAAACTTTTGAGAATAAAGGGTAAAATGGTAAATTACTCTCATGGTTCGGGTTGTAAACCTGATATTTTTTAGAGCTCGGAAGTCAAAACGAATCTCACTGTTGAATTCGTCTTGCGAAATCTAGTTATCCTGTCAAATTTCGTTGAATTTTGAGATAGTTGATATTTTTACGTTTTACGAGGCGGTCGGACCCCGAGTGACCCAGATACAAAATTTTTAATGAAATTATAAATTTTGGAAAATAAATGAAGACAAGTTAAAATAAAAAATTTTTGAACTTGACCCGGAACGAAATTTAATCATTTTGGGATG
>CM042196.1:15778683-15813128 GCA_023539305.1 Ilex asprella
ATATTCTTTTGAAAATGATGTAAAGCCTAGTTTATTTTGTTATATTCCGCTGCGTTACATTAGTTGATTTTGGTTGGAATATAAGGGCTTAGATGTGCCTATTATTTTGGAGACATTGTAGTAGACATTTATATATATATATAATGAATGAAATTTATTTATTGATGGATTATCTTAGTGCTCTCATTATGTAAATGGTTTTAGAATGTAATGCCGTCCAGGGTGGTTCTTGGGGCGTTACAGCTATTGTCTATCCAAGAACACTTTGATGATTTTTCTAAACTTTTGTTGGTTTTTTTTCTTGACTTTCAGATAAATTCGATGATATGATCACGAGATGAATTTCATCTTTTTCTTAAAAAACACATTTTAGATTGATTGGAAGAGGTTTTAATTTCGGCTTAAAGACTTTGACATTGGACTCTATAAGCTTTGGTAACAATTTTTGACATTGTAGATTCTTTGCAGATATATCTTCAGATCTAGTATCAGGCATAGATTCTAATGCACATAACTCATTTTCTAGAAAAATCGTTTGAAATTTTTTTTGAGTTAATGACTCAACACAATTTACTTCATGCATTTCTTCTTCTTCTCTAGGTTGTTTTGCATTGTTAAAAACATTTAATTCCAAGGTCATGTTCCAAATGAAAGTTTCTTGACTCCATTCCCACAATTAATCAACATATTTGATGTAGCTATGAATGGTCGACCCAAAATAAGAGGTATGTATGCAGATGCATGACAAATTGGTTGCGTATCTAAAATAATAAAATCTGCTGGAAAATAAAATTGATGAACTTGGACAATAACATCCTCCACAATTCCTCGTGGAGTTTTTATTGATCGGTTTGCTAGTTGTAGTGTAATATTGGTAGGCTTTAGCTCACTTAATCCTAGTTCTGTATACACTGAATATGACATTAAATTACAACTGGATCCAAGATCTAGCAGAGCTTGTTCAATTCGAAAACTCCCAATGATATATGAGACTATAGGTCTACTCGAATTTTTGTATTTAAGAAGTTTGTTATGCTGTATTATAGTAATAACTTGTTTAGTTAGAAATGCTTTTTTTGGTACATTAGTCTTTCTTTTTATCGTGCAAAGATCTTTTAAGAACTTAGCATAAGCTGGAATTCGTTTTATTGCATCCAACAAAGGGATGTTACTCTTTACCTGTTTAAACAACTCAAGAATGTCAGATTGATCTTTTTTCTGATGAAAGTTTCTTGACCCTTTCAGGAAAAGGTAAAAAATAGGACATGGAGGATTTTTTCATTTTGTATTTCTGATTTTTTATTGACTAAATGTTCATAATCAAGTGGTTCATTTATAGGAATTAACTTACGTATTTTTTTTTTGGAATCTTAGGTTTAATAGTTTTATTAATTACCTTACCACTTCTAAGTATTGTGATTGTTTGTACTTGATTTCGCAAAGCTTCAGCGGATGCAAAATTAGCTTGATTCCGACTTTGTGGAGGTTTAGATTGAGATGAGAATTTTCCCTTTTCTGACATACTGAGAGCCTGAGTTAACTTAGCTAGATGACTCTTGATATCTTCCATACTCTGAGAAGTTTGTGTTTTAAAATCATTAAAATTTTGAGTTGTTGGAGTGTTGAATCTCATTTGACTTTGAATAAATAGATTCATAGTATCTTCTAGAGTTCATCTTTGAGGAGGTTGATGGCTTGATCGGAAATGTGTACACCAAAGTGCATGCGGTCAAGTTGTAGTAATAATCCGGATTGATACTGGAGTCGAATCCACATGGAGCTATGTATTGATGTTTCAATGTAAGCAGTAATGAAGACCAAACGATTGTAACCTTTGAGATTTAAAGTTGTGAGTTTTCTTTCCAATAAAGTTTTCTAGATAAAATATAAGATAAGCTCAATGTAAAGAAAGTCAATTTTTAGTTTGAGGATCTGGACATATAGTTAATCATCCGATTTATTATATTTATGTTTGATAACTCAATTAACTCCTATGTCAACAGCAAGTTAATCGGAAGATAAAGATAGACTGTGAGAATTAAAAATATGGCTCCGATGTCTTTTTAGAAGTTTACAAGAATTGTCTGTGCTGAGACTTAACCCGTCTACAAGCAAGCAAGTGTTTCTACAAGACATCCAACCATTACATTAATATTCCATTCTTTAAATGAAGCACAATAATGGAGAGGATTGAAGGTTAGTTATGAAGATTTAGCCTGAGTACTTACTTTGAACCGATGATTCTTTCTATGCAAGAGTCATATGTGTTAAAGAAAGAACCATGATTATACAAAGTACCTTAGCTTTGTTAGATACAATCAATACTTTAATAAGCAAGAGGATATAAAACATTAAGCATAAGAACAATGCACAAATATAACTTCTGGGTAATTTATACATGCCTTCACCTCTTACTAAAGAGTGAATGAGAAACTTCTCACTCTTCATGACTTTGGTAAAGCTAGAAAAGTGAGTGATGCTTATCTCTCCAAGCAGAGGACTTACAAAATAAAAAACCAATAAACTAGGAGCCAATCTTCAACGAAGAATGAGTGAATCACATTCCACCCTTCACGGCTTTGGCAAAGCTCTAAAAAAGTGGAAGAGTTTCACTCCTTTAAGAAAGAAGGAAGCTCAAGCTATGAAAGTGAAAGATATAAACAATAAAAGTAGAAGAACGCTAGTCACTTTTGGAGGGTGGCTTCCTCAGCCAACAAATGGAGGGTTGCTTCCTCAACCAAAAGATGAACTATCATCCTTGATACAAGCAAATATTAAGCAATACTACAATCTATATGAGTGGGAGTCTAAGCCTCAATCAAAATCTCTACAAAACTCTCCTTGAAGGCTCCCAAAGTGGGATTATTTATAGGCAAGGAGAGGGAGAAAGAGGGGGATGAAGGAATAGTGTATGTCGACCAAGTCCAAGTGAAAATTCAACCACTCTGCTATCAGTCTATGGAGAACGTTTGAAAGTGGTATGGCGTTCGAACATTTTTTTTGTTTTTGCATTATAAACGTTCGAACATTGGATGGCGTTCGAACATTTCTTCTGTCTTTGCTTTAAGGGCGTTCAAACGTAGACTGGCGTGCTAACCTTTTTCACTCAAGTGCCCTGTGATTTTCATTAGAAACTCATTTCCATACTCCATGCATTAGTCTAATCTTCTAATGATGCCAAGGGATGTTCAAATGTTGATTGGCGTTCGAACGTGGTATTCAAGTACCTCAGGTTCTTCCTTTCTGACTACAACACGCCATGACTCAGAGTCTGGTTTTGTCATAGTTCAAATGGATGTTCGAATGTGAGTTGGCATTCGAACGTTCTTGCTTTGTTCCAAGCTTCTCTAATTAGGACTTGAAATGACATCACTTAAACTCCATCAAAGTACAATTACTCTATATAAGGCATAGTAGTCTCTAGTAATACAATAACAATTGAATGTGAATATATTTCTAATGCCTTTTTCATAGGTCATCTGGTTGCATTTAGCATATGCGACAAGCCGTTGAACCACTAGGTTTACCCTAGTGGACGAGTGTAGTCTCATGAGGGTTTCTAGTGAAGCTACCCACAAACTTTAGTCGAACATATATGTATGTGAGATTGTTGATTAAAGTAAATTAACATCATGGTCGTTGAGACACCTAACCCTCAATTTCGACTTGTATCCAGCGTGCTCCTCTTCCATTGGTACTTACTCTATGCAAAAATTTGCATCTGTTACATTAACATTTTGAATCCCCTATGTAGTAAGAATGGTCATTCTAGAAATAAGAATTGTTATATAACAAATATTCTACTTTACCATCTTCCATTGATAGCTTTGATTTTACAAACCTCTCTTAGAAATGCCCTCAGCACTAATTCGCTCCGAATATAATGACTTGTCTCTCAAGAGGCATGTAATCAGAAGATGGCCAATCAAAAAATTAAATGCACAATTAGTAATGGAGTAAAGTTTTGCGAAAGCAAACTAATAATGTTCTTGACATAATCTCATGATGGAATATTGATGCAATTTAAAAAAATACTATTTATTATACCATAACTTTTGAATGACAACACACATATGCATTAGACTTGAGATCAATTATGGATTTTTATAGGTTGTAATGTGGCCAGAGGTCAGTGGCTAACGAAATGACGTCAATGGTATTCAAAACCTATCCTCTATTTATGTAGTGTAGCACACCTCTTTCATTTTGCTTAGAATTGGTATTTCTTTCTTTCATTTTTCTCATTTTTTACTTTCTTAGTAATTCCATATCTTTTTGTTCCTTTTATTTTTCGATTGTTTCCACCGACTTTTTTTTTCATTGAACTGTAGTTGACATAGTCTTGTTCCTTTCTCTTACATTTTGTACCATACTGATTCATAAGAGGGTATAAGAAAATTAAATAGCAAAGGTATGTCAAGCATATTTTTTTGTGTCTTGGTTTTCATATGAGTTTCTTGAAAAAGAAATCATTCTTTCAAGGCTCAAGTAACTAGGGAAATAATTTTGAAAAAGAAATGGCTAAGGCTCAAAGTTAAATCGAAAGATGACCTAAAATAATTTCTCAAGTATGTGCATATGTACATGTTGTATGCACGTATTCCCTGTGGGATATGTCAATAGATCACTTTAGTTGCATCAATCAAAGCAAGATTAATGAGATTATTGAAAAAAAATGAAGTGAAAAAGCTCACTTGAGTAAATGTTGATATTCTCTCCAAAGCATCGTAAAGCTCAAACCTTACCATGGTAATCTTTGTCATCTCCAATGGTTATGTCAGGTGTTTATGGGAATGTCGGTTATATATTGATTCCATTTCTGAGTCTGATCATCTTGTACCTTAAGAATAATGAATACAGATGTATATTTGACAATTTAAGCATAGAGACAATACCAGTTTCCCAAGAAATGTGGTTTTAAGTCTCGGTTTCTAAGTTGAGGTGTCAAACCGATCATGTGCTTAATCACTTTAACAAACAGTCTTAGCATCCACACTTGTTCCATCATTTGTTAACAATTAACAATATTATACTAACTTTACACATGCATTTTTAAAAAGAAATGTGATAAAATGAACCATTCATTTCACAACATATGATTGTTTCACATCAACATCCAAGATTCACTTCATCCACACAAGAAGTAATGAAGAAACACACCAAAAACTTGACAATATTCACAACAAACTATCAAATAAGAAACAAACACTCATGGAAGAAATAACAAACAACCATCATGAACAGAAATAACTCTCTTAATCTTCTCCAGACCCACCATCTTTGGCAGCTCCACCAAGTCCAACCTTTAAAAGGCGAAGGATATCATCTTGTTTAGCTTCCATGCTAAGTAGGATGTCTTGTAAAGAGCACCGGGTGCTAGTGTAAGGGCCTGCCTCTTAATTCTGTGTCTGCTCTCTCTCTGCATCCAACTCTTTCTCCTCCTCCTAGTCAAGCTCATCCTGCACCTCAGCAACTCCTCAGGGAAGTGGCACCTCATGTCTTGCCACTGGACCGTCACTATGACCTTGGCTTCTCCTAAAGGACGCCTTGTTTAGTGGCCCCATTGGATTTTAGATCTTCATTTCTGGGCTTACCCTAACCCCGTGTCCTTGCACATTTCAATCACTAAGGTGCCAAACGGGAGTGAGTTTTGCTTCACATCACAACCATTATTCATTTATGTAAAGATGAGGGAAGGGAGGTCTATGCTATGGCATTTCCCAAGAGCGTAGAGAAGGCAGGCCATTTCGAGCAAAATTTGTTTTTGAGCCCAATTAGGGAGAAGTTCGAGATCGAAATCAAATTCAACATTTTGTACTTGTTAATGCTCGATTCGAAGTGTGTACACCCAAGTGTAGGCGATTAAGCTGTAGCAATAATCTGGTTTGAGTCTGGAGTCGAATCCATAGGGAACTGTTGTTGGTATTT
The DNA here is from genome assembly GCA_023539305.1 of Ilex asprella. NCBI lineage: Eukaryota > Viridiplantae > Streptophyta > Magnoliopsida > Aquifoliales > Aquifoliaceae > Ilex > Ilex asprella. The sequence continues at coordinate 15,784,612 of CM042196.1, forward strand.
CAAAGTAAGCAGTAGCAGAGACTTCATGATTATAACCTTTGGGATTTAAAGTTGTGAGGTTTAGAGATTTTTCTGGATTGAATATGAACTTCTTTCCAAGAAAGTTTTCGATACAAAATATAAGATAAGTTCAAATGAAAAGAAAGTCACTCTTTAGCTCGGGGATCTGGACATGTAGTTAATCATCCGGTTTATTATATTGGTGCTTGATTACTCAATTAAGTCCCATGTCAACAATAAATTAATCAGAAGATAAAGATGGACTGTGAGAATTAAACTCATGATTCCGATGCCTTTCTAGAGGTTTACAAGAATTGCCTGTGATGTGATTCAACCCGTCTACAAACAAACAAGTGTTTTTACAATTCATCCAACCATGACATTAATATTCCATTCTTTAAATGAAGTACGATAAAGGGAGGATTGAAGGGTAGTTATGAGGATCTAGCCAGGGTACTTGCCTTGAAATGAAAGATATTTTTATGAAAGAGTTATCCGTGTCATAGAAATAACCATGATTATACAAAAATACCTTAGCTTTGCTAGATGCAATCAATCATCCAATAAGCAAGGGGATATAAACGTTAAGCATTAGAACAAAACACAAATATAACTTTCGGATAATTTATACATGCCCTTCACCTCTTACTTAAGAGTGAATGAGAAACTACTCACTCTTCATGGCTTTGTTTAAGCTAGAAAAGTGAGTGATTCTTATCCCTCCAAGTAGAAAACTTACAAAATAAAAGAACAACAAACAAGGAGCCAATCTCCAACGAAGAAAGGGTGAATCTCGTTCCACCCTTCACGACATTGGCAAAGCTCTCAAAAAGTGGAAGACTTTCACTCCTATAAGAAAGAAGGATGCTCAAGCAATGGAAGTGAAAGAAACTAACAAATGGTAGTAGAAGAACACTAGTTACTTTTGGAGGATTTCCACCACAACCAAAAGATAAGCTATCTTTCTTGGTACTTGTAAACAAAAGCAAATACAACTACAAGGGGAGTCTAAGCCTCCATCATGGTTGCTACATCATGAATGTAAAAGCTAAACAAAGAAAAGATTAAAGATCCAACTTCAAGGGGAGTATAGGCCTCCATCATGATTGGTATACAAAATGCAAATGTAAATGCAAGTAAAGAAAGCTTTATATAAACATAAAATAAGTACAAAGATGGAGAAATGTTGGTCTAAGGCTAAACTTATCTCTCAAAAACTACTTAATTTCTAAGAGAAAATTTTCACCCCTTGAAGCTCCCCAATTAGGGGTATTTATAGGTAAGGAAGGAAGGGGGAGAGGAAAGATAAGAGCTGATGGGTGAATAGTGTTTGCCGCCCAAGTCACAGTGAAGGACAACAACTCTGCAGACAGTCTGTGGGTGACGTTCGAATGTTAGTTGGCCTTCAAACGTTGTTGTTGTTTCTGCCTTATGAACGTTCGAACATTGTCTTGCGTTCGAACGCTTTCTCCTGTGTTTGCCTTATGGGCGTTCAAATGCAAGATGATGTCTGATTTTTTTTCACTCAAGTGGTCTTGTTTGAAGTTCACTTCCACACTCTATGCAGCAGGCTGGTCGTCCAATGCTTCCGAGGAACGTTTGAATGTTGAATGGCGTTCGAACATGGTACTTAAGTACTCCAGGGTCTTCTTGACTGCAACACGCCATGTCTCAGCAACTCAGAGGCAGTCTGGTCTTGTTAGTTCTCCAGTGGACGTTCGAACGTTAGTTGACATTCGAATGTGGAACTCAAGTACCTTTGGTTCTTGCTCAGGATCCTATGCTTGGCTACAACACACTGTGTCTCAGTAGTCTAGTTTTGGCTTGGTTCATTATGAAATTTGAACATGAGTTGGCGTTCGAACGTTATTGCCTTAGTCCTAGCTTTTCTAATTTTGTCCTTTATTCTGCTGGTGTTGTATACTAGTGTGATATTTGTTGACTTTGAGACCTTGTTCACCTTAAGACCTGAAATATCATCACTTGAACTCCATCAAAGTACAATTAGTCTTAAAAATGCATAGTAAAATGCTACTTTTAAGTACAAATCATGGTCCTCTGTGGAAACCTCCTTGCACACTCCATGTAAAGCTTGGCATTTTGCATTCATTACCTAGGTCTTCAGTGGACGTTTGAACGTGATCTGTAATTTGAATGTGGTACTCAAGTGTACTTCTTTATTTACTGCAACACGCCATGCCTTCAGCCTATGCTTGCCAGTGCTCCAATGGACGTTTGAACGTTAGTTGGCATTCGAACATGGTGCTCAAGGTTCTCAGGGCCTTGGTTCTTGTCTGCAATACACTCTATCTCAGCAATTTGGTTTTGGTCTGGTTCAGTTTGACGTTCGAACGTGAGTTGGCATTTAAACATTACTACTTTGTTCCAAACTTCTCCAATTTTGATTCCTAATGTGCTAGTGTTACATTCGAATGTAATTTTTGTTGCCCTTGAACCCTTTTTCACTTTAGAACCAAAAATATCATTATTTAAACTCCATTAAAGTACAATTAGTCCAAAAAGGGCATAATAATATGCTACATTTGAGTATTAATCACACCCCAACCTAGATATTGCTAGTCCCTAGTAATACAATATGCAACAAGCCGTTAAACCATTAGGTTTACCCTAATGGACAAGTGTTGTCTCGTGAGGGTTTACAGCGAAGCTACCCACAAACTTCAGATGAACAAGTGTGTATGTGAGATTGCTAAAAAAAATCAATTTACATGATAGTCGTTGGGACACTTAACCCTCAATTGTGACTTATCCCCTATATTTCTTTTCCATTGGTACTCACTCTATACAAAAATTAGCACCTGTCTCATTAGCATTTGGAATTCCCTGAGTAGTATGATGATCATTCTAGAAACAAGAGTTGATATATAATAATCATTCCCTGTTTTCACCCTCCATGGATAACTTTGATTTCACAAACCTTTCTCGGAATGTTCTCAGCAAAACAAATCGCTTCGATTATAGTAACTTATCTCTCAAAGGGCATGTGATTAGAAGATGGCCAAACGAAAAATCTCTTGCACAATTAGTATAAGAATTAATTTTTGAGCAAAACAGACTTTACGTTGACATAATCTCATGGAAGAATATTGATGCAAATAAAGAAATTCTAGTTAACATACCCCATTTATAGTAGACGACATACACCTAGGGATTTTATTAGGTTATAATGGGGCTAGAGGTTAGTGGCTAATGAAATGACATCAATGGAGTTCAAAATCTATCTGTTTTATGCATTTTTGCACACCTCTATTTGGCTTTTCAAAAATTTTTCCTGGGAATGGGGTTTCTTTCTTTCATATTCCTATTTTTTACTTTCTTGGCAATTCCTTGTCTCACAATTTTTTTTTGCTTTAGGCTGTTTCCACAGATTTTTCCTTTTATTGATGCACAGCCACCATTGTCTTTTCTATTTTTCTTGCCTTCTACATCGATCAGCAAGAAGGTTCAAGAATTTAGATAGCAAGGTATGGTAAATCTATGCTTTTGTGGCTTGGTCATCATACGATTTTTTTTTTCAAAATAGAATTTTATTCATTGAAGGCTCAAGCATGACTGACTAGGGATATACTTTTATAAAAAAATTAGCTAAGGCTCAAAGTTGATCCAAAGATGGCCCAAGATCTTTTCTCAAGTATGTGCACATGTACGGGTATGCAAACTTTCCCTGTGGGTTATGAAAACAGATCACTTTAGTTGCATCAATCAAAATAAGGTTAATGAGATTATTGAAATGGATTGGAAATGAAAGAGATTACATTGAGTAATTGTTGATATCCTCTCAAAAAGCATCGCAAGGCTCAAGATTTACTATGGTTTTCTTTGCCATCTCCGCTGATTATGTATGGTGTTTCAAGGAATGTTGGTTATATAGCGATTCCATTTTCGAGTCTGATCATCGTGCACCTTAGGAATAACAATTACTGATGTACATTTTACAATTAAATCATAGAGATAGTATCAAGGTTCCAAAAAATGAGGTTTTACATCTTGGTTGTTAAGTTGAGGTGTCAAACTAATTATGTGTTTAGTCATTTTCACAAGCCATCTTAACATCCACATCTGTTTCGTTATTAACATATAACAATATAAAGCTAAATCTACACATACATTTAAAACAAATAAAAGTGATAAATTGAACCATTCATTGCTCAAAATATGATCATTTACAACAATATCCAAGATTCAATACATCCATAAAAAGTGACTGAAAACACACAAAAAATTCAAATATCCACAAAAGAAGAAACAACTTCACCCATGAAGAACAATCATTCACAAATATTTCAAATTATCCACCGAAGAAAAAATTTCATCAAAAAGAAACAAACAATTACCACAAGAATAGAAATAGTCCTCACAATGTCCTCCGTCTCCATCATCAGCAGGTCCACTAGCTCCATTAGCTCTACCCTTGAAATAGCTAAGGATCTCATCTTTCTTAGCTTTAATGCTACGCATGATGTCCCGTAAAGAACGTTGGGGTATGCTGGGGCTTGCCTGATCTAGCTGCTTTCTTTCTACTTCTATCTCCTTTTCTTGGTCAAGCTCTTCTTGTACTTCGTCTCCTCCTCGGGCCGGTGGCACCTTTTTGTCTTGCCGCTGGGCCACCATTATGTCCTTGGCTTCTCTTGAAAGATCCTTTGTTTAGTGGCCCCATCGAATTTTGGATTTCCATCTCGGGTTTTAGCCCGTCCCCATTGTCCAAGCACATTTCTGTCACTTGGGTGCCAAAAGGAAGTGAAATCCTCTTTATGTCGCACCCCTTTTTCATTTCACTTAAGATGAGGGAGGGGAGATCAATACTTTGGCCTTTCCTAATTGCATAGAGCAGTCGTGCCATGTCAGGTAAAATTTCATTTGTTCGTCTTGAGGAAGCAAAATTGGAGACTATAATCAGATTCAACATTTTATTCTTGTTTGTCAACTCCCCTTGTTTAAAAAAATTTTGCCCCGACCATGAAAAATTATTCATCCTAGTCAACTGCTTCCCCACAACATTCATCACCACATTTTTCTTTGGGGGGTATGCTGGGTTTTGCACCCAAGGTATTTCTTGCATCACTTCCTCGATGCAAACTTTATCCACATCAATGTGGATTCCTCTCACGTATGTCTGGATAACGCCGTTGATGATCTCAGCATTGGAGTAAAACTCCGTCACCAAGTTAACTGCAGGATCCCCACCATTCTCTAAATACCACACCCAGTTCCTCCTCTCCATTTCCTCCAATAATCCAATCTCAGCAAAATCAGTGATTAATATGTCTCTTTCACAGTCTATAATATGCTTATGGTAAAATTTTTCATACCTCTCTGCCATAAAGGCACTGGGAAACCTTGTTCGATCATATCTTTTTTTCCTTTGCTTCCCTTCTCTTTCCACTATCACTTCCTCAACAAAGTTTGGCTCCGGACTCATTGATTGATTGTGCCTGGAAGGAAGTTTTACCCTTGATTTGGCGTTCGAACGGTGGGTGGCTTGAGAGAGTACTAAAACTTGGAGTTCTTTGTGTGGGATTGAAGTTTTTGGGGTGGAGATAAGTTAGGGAGGGTCGATTTTGGAGAATGAGGGTGAATCGAGGTCTGTGGAGTGAAAAAGGGTTTCTCGTGTTTTGGAAATTTGAGAGGGATTTGGGGCTTTTAAACTGAAAAAGATGATCTAGGCTTTTATAGTCTGAGTCTCAACCTTCAAATGTTAATGACATTCGAGCATGTATTGAAGGATTTTAAAGTATCGTTTAAACGTGGTTGTCGTTCGGACGTTAAGAGCTTCCAGTATTTTTGTGTTATGTCTGAAACCAAAGTACTATAATTTCTCTTCGTTCGAACGAGCTATTGGCGTTTGAACGTTAGGTCTCGTTCGATTGGTCTATTGGCATTCGAACGAGCTGAGATCTCAGTACTTAAGCAAAGTACTCTAAGCAGTCAATGTTCAAACGTCAGTTGGCGTTCGAACATTGATCCAAAATTAAAAATTTATATACTATACTATACATAATCAAAGAAGTTTATTTACAAAAACAAAAAATTTGAACCAAATTTCATGGCGTCTCAGGTCAAATCCTTACCCACGCTGTCGGTTGGTATTTTAGGATGTTCCTTACTCGGCCCATGTTTTCATTTTAGTCAACAGAGTTTGTACAAAACAAAAAAGATTTTTACGCTTTTTACAAAAAATTCGGACCGTTGGCTTTTATGCCCACAACATAGTTTTCCACAGTTTAAAGGTAGACTAATCCGAATCATCCTCTGTATCTGTGTAGCTCGGACAACCAGTGACTCTCCTAATTTCCTCTCTGACAAACCGGTTAAGCATAGTACTAGAATAGCATGACGTCTTAGGGTAATCCTTACTCATCCCATTCACTATCCAGTCTAAAAGATTGAGTGCACGACCGAAAATTGGTTTAAAACACTGATTTTACCTTTTCTCATGAAAGACTCTACCACATTGTTTACAGGCACCAAGTCTTTTGGCACGACGGTGTTTAGCAAAAGTGTTTATGACAGATAGGGGTTTTGCTTGTTTTTGTCAGATTTTGACTTTCCTTATCAGTCTTGCTTTTCTCATGATCCTAGTGTGCACTTCAGATGGGAAAGTTCGTAAAACTGCCATACTAAACCAAAAAAGGTTAACATCTATGCTTCTTATGCTTTAAGACTCACTATCTGGTTCTTTAATATCTGCCAGTCACAAAGAAAATGTAAACTGTCCCACAGACATGATCATTAATTTATACAAAACACAAGACAAGGTACACAATATAATCAGAACAACAACAACAAAAGAAATAACAACAAAATTTTAAAAATTTACAAGCATAGATTACCACAAATTACATAGAATATGAGCTATAGTTCTCGACCTCTACCTAAACTAAACATTGTCGTCAATGTTTTGAATTTATTGGTGTAAGGATCTTGGAGATGTGGTTGAGAGGTAGGGATCCATTCATCCTCTGAAACCTACAAACAAAAATACATAGATCAATTATCTTTGGGCAAATCTGGGTTTTGGGTGGGCTGGAAGTCCTTGTGTCTGAGTGCGAACAAGAGCAAAAGGCCCATAAACAAATATAACATTAAAATGCAAAACATGTAACATAATATGGTGTTTGTGGAGTGTGTGGTCATGGGGCTTGTTGGGGTTCGGGTCGTGTTATGAAAATTAGAAAGGAAGAAGAAGAAGAAGAAGAGAAACAAAAAGAAAAGAAGACGCACTAGAAAAGGAAAGCGAAGAAAAAGGAGAGGGGCCCAACAGAGATGGATGGGAAAAAGAGAGCAAAGGGGTAGGGGCCTCATAAAGGCGTCTCCTCGAATTGGGTAGGCTCAGATATTTTCTGACCTGATCCGTTCGAGTGTCGGCAGGCGTGAATCTCGGAGGAGTATTCTGGTTCTATTAAAAGAATGGTCTCCAGATTTTTCACAAAGTTTTTCAATAACGGTTTCAACCGCTCACCATTAACAGTAAAGATATTACCGTTCGATGGATTTTCCACTTCAACTACTCCATGTTTAAACACCTTTTTGACAATGTAGGGCCTAGTCCATCTTAACTTCAACTTACCAAGGAAGAGGTGGAGTCTTGAATTAAACAAGAGGACTTTTTGAGATGGTTCAAAAGACTTTCGCACAATATTCTCGTCAATAAAATTTACATCCCGATTTTAGCAATCTTAGCATTCTCATATGCTTCATTTCTCAATTCCTCCAATTCATTTATCTAAAGTTTTCTTGAGAGTCCACCCTTGTCCAGGTCAAAGTTTCTTTCTTTAATGGCCTAGTATTCCCTATGTTCCAATTCCACAGGTAGGTGGCATGACTTGCCTTAGACAAATCGATAAGGAGACATGCCCAAAATGGTTTTAAAAGCAGTACGATATGCCCAGAGTGTATCAGCTAGTCTTGTCGACCAATCTTTTCGGTCCGAGTTTACTATTTTTTCTAAAATTAATTTGATCTCTCGATTAGTCAATTCAGCCTATCCACTAGTCTGTGGGTAATAAGGGGTTGCAATTTTGTGAAAAAATAAATACTTTTTCTTCAAATTCTAGAAAGGAAGGTTGCAAAAATGAGCACCCCCATCACGTATGATTGATTTCAAAATTTTATACCGAGAAAAAATATTTTCTTTTAAAAATTTGATCACCGTTTGATGATCATTATTTTGACATGGAATTGCCTCAACCCATTTGGACACATAGTCTACTGCTACTAAAATGTATAGATAGCCAAAGGAAGGGGGAATGATTCCATAAAATCGATGCCCCAATAGTCAAAAATTTTAATCACCAGAATGGGGTTTAAGGGCGTCATATTTCTTTCAGTAATGTTTCTCAAATTTTGGCATCTATCACAAGTTAAACAAAAGGTATGAATGTCTTTGAAAAGTGTAGGCCAGTGTAATCCATACTGCATGATTTTTGCAGTGGTTTTCCTTAATGAAAAATGGCCACCACATGCTTGAGAATGATCAAATTTTATTACCTGTCCACTTTCATGAGAGGGGATACAACGTCTTATGATCTGATATTTACAGTACTTAAATACGTACAGATCTTCCCAAAAGAAGTTACAAACCTCCATCAAAAATTTCTTTTTGTTCATGAGAGTGAATGATGGAGGGAGAAGTGCAGTACCTAGGAAATTAGCAATGTCAGCGTACCATGTGGTCTCATTAATTATGAACAGTTGTTCATCAGAGAATCTCTCATTGATTGGCAGTCCATTCTCGTGGAATTCATAAGTTAATCTGGATCGATGGTCTGCTACCATATTCTCAACACCCTTTTTGTCCTTGATGATCAGATCAAACTCTCAGAGCAAGAGTATCCATCTCAAGAGCCTTGGCTTAACATCTTTCTTTGTGAGCAAAAATTTTAGGGCTGCATGGTCAGTGAATACAATAACAGAAGAACCAACAAGATAGAAACGAAATTTTTCCAAAGCAAAAACTACAACAATTTTTTTTTCAGTTGAATAATTCATTTGAGCAACATTCAAAGTCTTACTTGCATAGTAAATTACATGTGATTTCTTAACCTTTCTTTGTCCCAGCACAACACCTACAACATAGTCACTTACATCACACATTAGCTCAAAGGACAGAGTCCAGTCAGGGGTTGCATTATTGGAGCGGGAATTAACATGCTTTTCACCTTATCAAAAGACTTTTGACATACTTCACTCCACACAAAAATTACGTCCTAACTCAGGAGATGACACATTGGTTTGGCTATGGTATTGAAATCTTTTAAGAATCTCATGTAAAAACCTTCATGTCCTAAGAATGATCGGACATCCTTTAAAGTCTTGGGGGCTAGCAGATTTTCAATTAGATCAATTTTTTGCCTTTTTAACTTTCATGCCTTCAGATGACACAATGTGACCTAAGACAATGCCTTGTGTTACCATAAAATGACATTTTTTTCAATTGAGCACCAAGTTGATTTCTTTACATCTTATCAACACTTTTCTAGGTTAGCTAGACACAAGTCAAATGAGTCACCATAAACAGAAAAAATCATCCTTGAACAGTTTATTTTTTTTTCAACCATGTCACTAAACAAGCTTAGCATGCATCTGTGGAATGTTGCAGGAGCATTACAAAGTCCAAATGACATCCTTTTGAATGCAAAGGTGCCAAAGGGGCATGTGAATGTAATTTTTTCTTGATCATTTATGGCTATTTAAATTTGATTGTACACGAAATATCCATCCAAAAAATAATAGAATCATGACTGTATTTCTCTCTAGGACCTAATCAAGAAAGAGGAGAGAAAAATAGTCTTTTCTAGTCACCAAATTGAGTTTTCGGTAGTCTATGCACATCTGCCATCCTGTGACGACTCGAGTTGGCACTAGTCCATTGGCATCATTTTTTACCACTACGACCCTGGACTTCTTGGGTTGGACTAACCCACTTTCTATCCGAGATGAGAAAAATTATCCCTGCATCTAATAGTTTGAGCACTTCAGTTCTCATGACTTCCTTCATGTGAGGATTCTGTTGTCGCTTTATTTTTTGAGAGGGTTTTGAGTCCTCTTCAAGGTATATTGCATGATTGCAGACTAATGGGCTTTTACCTTTCAAATCAACAATGGTCCACCCAGTGGTGCTTTTATGGCTTTTAAGAACTTCAATCAGTTTAGACTCTTGCATGTCTGTAAGCTTGGATGAGATTACCACTGGGTATGACTCTTCATCTCCTAAGAATGCATATTTGAGGTCAGATGGGAGAGGTTTCAATTCAAGATTTAGTGGCTTTTCACTTGAGGAGAGTGGCTTTGTACCACTTGGTGAAAATTCCTCGAATTTGGGTGCCCATGCCTCAACAGTATGAGTAGGACAACTTTGTGAATTTGGGTCATCATTTGTTGACTCAGATGAGAATGATTCCAATAGATATGATTCAACAGATGGGTTGGAGATGGTATTATTCACATGTTCGTGAACCAATGACTCAATATAATTTATTTCTCTCATTTCTTGGTCTTTTCTAGGATGTTTGGCAATATTAAAAATATTCAGCTCAAGGGTCATATTCCTAAAAGATAATTTCATGACTCCATTCCTGCAATTGATTAGTGCATTGGAAGTTGCTAGGAAGGGTTGTCCAAATATAATGGGAATTTGGTTCTCTGAGTGCATTGTTGGGTGAGTATCTAGAACAATGAAGTCAACAGGGAAGACAAAATTGTCCACTTTAACAAGTACATCTTCAACAATACCCCTTGAAATTTTTACACATCTATCTGCCAACTGGAGTGTGACATAAGTGGGTTTGAGTTCACCTAGACCTAACTGTTGGTAGACCCAGAAAGGAAACAAATTAACACTGGCTCCAAGATCAAACAATGTTTGTTCTATTTTGAAATTTTCAATGACACATGACATTATTGGACATCCAAGGTCCATGTATTTTGGAGGGGTGTTGTGTTGAAGCAAGACACTAGCTTGTTCTATCAAGAAGGCTATTTTTTTGGACATTTTGGCTTCTCTTGACTATGCACAAGTCTTTCAGAAACTTAGCATAGGATGAAACTTGTTTGATAGCATCCAAAAGTGGGATGTTGATCTTTACTTTCTTGAAAAGCTCATAAATTTCATGCTGATTGCTCATTTTCTAGACTGTTTTGAGTCTATGAGGGGAATGAGCTGGAATAGAGCATGAAGGGTCTTTTTCTTTTGATGGTTCCGGCTCTTGTTCAATCACAGGCTCAAGTTCTTTTTCAATTCCAAGTTTAGGCTCAACTGGTTCAGGCTCAAATGGTGAAGTGACTGGGTTTGACTCAGACTTTGGCCTTGGAATCAACACGTTTCTTATGATTTTGTCAATCACTTTGCCACTTCTCAGTGAAGTGACAACTAGTGCTTGGTCTTGTGGGTGTTCCATGATCTATGGATTTCCCACATGAAATTGACCTTGTTGAGGTTTTGGTTGGGCAGGAAACTTGCCTTGCTCATGTGTGCTCATAGATTGTGTCAACTTTTGAATGTGACTTTTGATGTCCTCAAAAGACTAGGTGGTTTGTGTTTTGAAATCAGTGAAAGACTGGGTAGAATGGGCATTGAGCTTCATTTGGTTTTTCATGAACTGGTTCAATGTATCCTCAAGGCTCATTTGGTGTGGTGGTTGGTATGGTTGATATGCTAGGGGTCCTTGAGGTGGTTGTTGTGAACTTTGTGGTTGGTTCATGGATGTTGGTTGTGTGTTCCTCCAACTGAAGTTCGGATGGTTCCACCAACCTGGATTGTATGTTTCAGAGTATGGGTTGGAGTAGGACTTGTTGAAGTTGAAAATTGCATTTGTTTGTTCCAACAAAATTTCCTTGAATGCTGGGATGGTAGGACATTCCCCAGTGGGGTGTCCTGTTAGTGTACAGATCCCACATACTTGTTCTGTGGAAGGGCCAACATCAACTTGATGATTTTTTTTCATCTCTAAAGCTTCAAGCTTTTGAGATAAAGTGGACATTTTTGCTCTTATGTCATTATCATCTCTCAAGACATACTTTTTCCCTTGGGAAGTAGATGGTATGGCTTCAATAAAGGTAGGAGAGGCTGAGTCCCACATCTGAGAACTATCAGATATGGTGTCAAAGAAATAGAATGGTTCCTCCGAACTTTTACCCGTAAACTCTCCTTGAGTCATCATTTCGACAAACTGATGCAGTCTAGTGCACAAGGAGTCATAGAAAAATCCTACCAGAGTCCAATTTTCAAAAACATGGTGTGTGCAGGCTTGGAGCTGATCTTTGAATCTCTCCCAAGTTAGGTAAAAAGTTTCCCCTTCTTTTACAAAAAAATTCATGATTTGCCTTTTAAGTGTATTGGTCCGATGTAAGGGAAATTTTTTTTCTGAAAAATTCATTTTGGAAGGTCTACCAGTTAGGCATGGAAAGAGCTTTTAAAGATTTTAGCCATAGTCTAGTTTTATCCTTTAGAGAGAAAAGAAAAAGTTTCATCTTGGCTAGTTCCGAATTGTCTTGAAAGGTTCCACACACTTCCTTGAAATCTTTCATATGCAGGTAGGGATTTTCTATATCCAATCCATGAAAAACAGGTAACAACTGTGCAGTCACCGACTTTACAGTAAAGTGGGGAGCATCTGGAGGGAATACAAAACATGAGGGGACACTATAAAAAAAAACAAAATTATTCACAATAAACCAAAGAATATATACCGAAAGAAAGGTCTTTTTACCTTTTACATTAAAATACCTTTGATAGTTCCCCAGCAACGACGCCAAAAACTTGATACTCGATTCGAAGTGTATACACCCAAGTGCAGGCAGTTAAGCTCTAGTAATAATTCGGTTTGAGTCCAGAGTCGAATTCACAGGGAACTGATGTTGGAATTTCAAAGAAAGCAGTAACAGAAACTGAATGATTGTAACCTTTGGGATTTAAAGTTGTGAGGTTTAGATATTTTCCTGGATTGAATATGAACTTCTATCCAAGAAAGTTTTCTATACAAATTATAAGATAAGTTCAAATGAAAAGAAAGTCACTCTTTAGCTCGGGGATGTGTGCATGTAGTTAATCATCTGGTTTTTATATTTGTGGCTGATAACTCAATTAACACCCGTGACAACAGTAAGTTAATCAGATGATAAAGATAGACTGTGAGAATTAAGCACATGATTCTGATGCTAGAAGTTTAAAAGAATTACTTGTGCCGAGATTCAACCCATCTACAAACAAGCAAGTGTTTCTACAAGGCATCCAACCATGACATTAATATTACATTCTTTAAATAAAGTATGATAAAGGGGAGGATTGAAGAGTAGTCATGAGGATCTAACTGGCGTACTTGCCCTGAAACAAAAGATATTTCTATGCAAGAGTCATCCGTGTCATAGAAATAACCACGATTATACAAAGTACCTTAGCTTTGCTAGATGAAATCAATCATCCAATAAGCAAGGGGATATAAACGTTAAGCATTAGAAAAAAGCACAAATATAACTTTCGGATAATTTATACATGTCCTTCACCTCTTACTAAAGAGTGAATGAGAAACTACTCACTCTTCTTGGTTTTGGTAAAGCTAGAAAAGTGAGTGATTCTCATCCCTTAAAGTAGAGAACTTACAAAATAAAAGAACAACAAACAAGGAGCCAATCTTCAATGAAAAAAGAGTGAATCACATTCCACCCTTCGTGGCGTTGACAAAGCTCTCAAAAAGTGGAAGAGTTTCACTCCTCTAAGAAAAAAGGATGCTCAAGCAGTGAAAGTGAAAAAAGTTAACAAATGGAAGTAGAAGAAAGCTATTTACTTTTGGAGGGTTTCCACCACAATCAAAAGATAAGCTATCTTTCTTGCTACTTGTAAACAAAAGCAAATACAACTACAAGGGGAGTCTAAGCCTCCATCATGGTTGCTATTACATGAATGTAAAAACTAAATAAAGAGAAGATTAAAGATCCAACTTCAAGGGGAGTACAAACCTCCATCATGGTTAGTATGAAAAGTGCAAATGTAAATGTAAGTAAAGAAAGCTTCATATAAACATAAAACAAGTACAAAGATGAAGAGATGTTGGTCTAAGACCAAAATTATCTCCCAAAAACTCCTCCAAAACTTCTCCCACAATGGGAGTATTTATAGGCAAGGGGAAAGACAAGGGGGAAATGAATAGTTTTTGCCGCCCAAGTTACAGTGAAAGCCAACCACTTTGTAGACAGTCTGTGGGTGACATTCGAACATCATTATACGTTTTTTCAGTGTGGACGTTTGAACGTTGTGGTACTTTCGAATGCACGATGGGGTTTGACCATATCACTCAAGTGGCTTGTGGACCTCTATGGAAACCTCCTTCCACACTTCATGCAGGGCTTGGCGTTATACATTCATTACCCAGGTCTTCAATGGACGTTCGAACGTGAACTGTCGTTTGAATGTGGTACTCAGGTGCAATTCTTTATTTGCTGCTACATGCCATATGTTTAGTTTGGTCTTGTCAGTGCTCCAGTGGATGTTCATATGTTACTTGGAGTTCAAACGTAGTTCTCAAGTTTCTTAGGGCCTTGGTTCTTGTCTACAACACACTCTGTCTCAGTAATCCGGTTTTGGTCTGGTTTAGTTTGACGTTTGAATGTGAGTTAGTATTCGAACGTTACTACTTTGTTCTACACTTCTCCAATTTTGTTTCCTAATGTGCTGGTGTTACATTCGAATGTAATTTTCGCTGCCCTTGAACCCTTTTTCACTTTAGAACTTGAAATGTCATCATTTAAACTCCATCAAAGTATAATTAGTCCAAAAAGGGCATAATAATATGCTGCATTTGAGTACTAATCACTTGTTTGTCAATTCCCTTGTTTAAAAAAATTTCTTCCCTGTCCAAAAAAAAGTTGGCACCCCAGTCAGCTCGTTCCCAACTTCATTCATTGCCATACCCTTTCTTGGTGGATATGTGGGATTTAGGACTCGAGGCACCTCTTGCCTAATTTATCTTATGTAATCCTCATCTACGTCTATGTGAATTCCCCTCACATAACTCCTCAATGCCCCGTTGATGATCTGGGCTTTGGAGTAAAACTCTTGTACCAGGTCAATCATGGCCTCCCAACCATTTTACAAAAACAAGACCCAACCTCTCCTCTCCATCTTCATAACTATGCCCAATTCAACAAAATCACTCAAGACCAAATCATGCTCATAAACCAAAACATGATTTTGGAAGAAATTATCATACCAGTTGGCTTTTAGAGCTGTGAGAAATTGGGTCTTGTCATATCTTAGTACGAGCGTTGGCCTCCCTTCTCTCACTTTGACCACTTCTTCTATGAAATTGGGCTCTTAAGTGTTTGGATTTTGAATAGGGGTTCTAGTTGTGGGATTTTAAAAGGTTTTAGGGGTTTTGGAAAGGATAAGATGAACCTGATATTTATAGTCTGAGTTGTGTCTTTCGAATGTCAACATCGTTCGAATGTGTTCAGAAGTTTTTTAAAAGAATCATTCAAACGTATGTGGTGTTCGAACGTGGCTAGCTCTCAGTACTTTTGAGTTCATTCAGAGACGAAAGTACTCTAAGCTCTCTTCATTCGAGCGTTAAGTCTCGTTTGAACAGTCTATTGGCGTTCGAACGAGCTGAGCTCCTAGTACTTTTGTGTTTCCATCAGAGGTTGAGTACTGCAAACAGCTAACGTTTGAACGTCACTTGGCATTCAAACATTGAATCAAAAATAAATATTTTTCTGCACTACATTATACACAATCAGAGAAAGCTAAACACACAAGTTTAAGCCAAAAATTTATGGCGTCTCAGGATAAGTTTCTACCCACGCTTTAGGTTGGTATTCTAGAACATTTCTTACTCGACCATATTTTCATTTTAGTCAAAAGAGTTTGTACAACACTTTTTTCCAAAATAAGGACCCTTGGCTTTCATCCCAAAAGTACAATTTCCTACAGAAAATAATCTAATCTGAGTCTCCCTCTGTATCTATGTAGTTCAAACAACCAGTGACTCTCTCAATTTCTTATCTTACAAACCGGTTAAGGAAAGTACTAAAATAGCATGGCGTCTCAAGGTAATCCTTACTCAACCCATTCACTATCCATTCTAATTGATCGAGTGTGCGATCAAAAATTAGTTCAGAATACTGGTTATATCTTTTCTCGTGAAAGACTCTACCACACTGTTTACAGACACCAAGTCTTTTAGCATGATGACGTTTAGCAAAAATGCTTTTGCCACAGAGGGGTTTCGCTTGTTGTTATCGTATCTCAATCTTTCTTATAAGTCTTGCTTTTCTCATGATCACAGTATGCACATCAAATGGAAAAGTTCGTAGAACTCCCAGAATAAATCAAAAAAGTTTAACATCCATGCTTCCCATGCTTTACGATTCACTATCTGGTTCTTTAACATCTGTCAGTCACAAAGACAATTTAAACTGACCCACAAACATGATCATTAATTTATACAAAATACAAGACAAGGTACACAATATGATCAGAACAATAACAACAACAAAGAATAATTTTAAAAATTTACTGGCACATGGTGGCACAAAATATGAACTATAGTTCTCACACCCCAACCTAAACTGAACATTGTCCCTAATGTTTCGAATTTACCAGTGTATGAATCTTTGGAGATGAGGTGAAAAATTAGAGATCTGTTCTTCTGCCGAAACCTACAAGCAAAATACATAGATTAATCATCTTTATGCTGATCTGGGTTTCGGGTAGGTCCCTTGATTGTGAGTGCATACAGAAGAAGAACAACTATGCACAAACAAAGTAAGCAAATGCAGAGCATGAGACAAAGGACTGGGTCTTCGAGGAGTATTGTCTATTTGGAAAATAGGGTTGTGTTGAAAAAAATAGTAAATTGTAAAAGAAAGAGAAGAAGAAGAAGAAGAAAGAAAAAGGGAAAGGCGGCGGGGAAAAAAAGAAACGGGGCCTTATCTATGTCTGAAGTTTCCTTTCTAGTCCTACCTTGTCTATTTCAAAGTTTATTTCTTTAATGGCCTAGTAAGTCCAATGTTCCAGTTCCACAGGTAGTTGACATGACTTTCCATAGACTAATCGATAAGGAGACATGCCCAAAATTATTTTAAAAACAGTGTGATATGCCCAGAGTGCATCAGTTATTCTTGATGACCAATCTTTGCAGTCTGGGTTTACTTTTTTTTTTCTAATATTAGTTTGATATCTTGATTAGCCAATTCTGTTTGTCCACTAGTCTGTAGGAGATAAAAGGTTACAATTTTATGAAAAATCAAGTACTTTTTAAATTTCAGAAAGGTCAATTGCTAAAATGAGCACCCCCATCACTTATGATTGATTTAGGAATTCCAAATCAGGAAAAAATATTTTCTTTTAAAAACTTGATCACCGTTTGGTGATCATTATTCTAACATGGAATTGCTTCAACCCATTTTGATACATAGTCTACAACCACTAAAATGTATAGATAGCCAAAGAAAAGGGGAATGGTCCCATAAAATCGATGCCCCAATAGTCAAAATTTTCAATTACCAAAATGGGATTTAAAGGCATCATGTTTCTTTTAGAAATACTTCCCAACCTTTGCTATCTATCGAAAGTTAAAAAAAAAGACATGGACATCTTTGAAAAGTATGGGCCAGTAAAATCCACAATACAAGATCTTTGAAGCGGTTTTCTTTGATGAGAAATGGCCACCACATGCTTCAGAATTACAAAATGTTATTACTTGTCTGCTTTCATGGGCGGGGATGCAATGCCTTATGATCTGATCCTTACAGTACTTAAATACGTACGGATCTTCCCAAAAGAAGTTACGAACCTCCCTCAGAATTTTTTTTTGTCCAAGGGAGTGATTGACGGAAGGAGTGTTCCAGTAGCCAAGGGAGTGATTGACGGAGGGAGTGTTTCAATTGTTGAATAATTCATTTGAGAATCATTCAAAGTTTTTCTTGCATAGTAAATTACATGTGGTTTCTTATCATTTCTTTGTCCCAATACAACACCTACATCATAATCACTCGCATCACACATTAGTTCAAAGGGCAGAGTCCAGTCGGGGGGTTGCATTATTAGAGCAAAAATTGACATGCCTTTCAGCTTGTCAAAGGATTTCTGGCATGCTTCATTCTAATCAAAGATTACATCCTGACTCATGAGATGACACATGAGTTTGGCTATGGTACCGAAGTCTTTTATGAATCTTCTGTTATAACCTTCTTGTCCTAGGAATGATCGGACATCCTTTACAAACTTTGGAGCGGGCAAATTTCCTATTAGATCTATTTTTTGTCTTGTCAACTTTCATGCCCTCAGACGACACAATATGACCTAAGACAATGCCTTGTGTTACCATGAAATGACATTTCTCCCAATTAAGCACCAAATTGGCTTCTTTACTCCATATCAACACCTTTGTAGGTTGGCCAGACAAAAATCAAATGAATCACCATAGACAGAGAAGTCATCCATGAATACTTCTAAAAATATTTCAACTATGTCACTGAATAAGCTTAGCATGCATCTTTGGAATGTTGCAAGAGCGTTACAAAGTTTGAATGTCATCCTTTTAAATGCAAAGGTGCCAAAGGGACATGTGAACATGGTTTTCTCCTGGTCATTTAATACTATCTCAATTTGATTGTATTCAGAATACCAATCCAAGAAACAGTTAAATTCATGACATGTAATTCTTTCTGGGACTTGATCAAGGAAGGGAAGAGGAAAATGGTCTTTTCTAGTTACAAAATTGAGTTTTTGGTAGTCAATACACATTCGTCATCATGTGACGACTCGGGTTGGTAGTAGTTCATTGACATCATTTTTGACCATTGTGATCCTAGACTTCTTGGGTACAACTTGGGTTAGACTAATCCATTTGCTCTCAGAGATAAGAAAGGTTATCCTTGTATCTAACAACTTGAGCACTTCCATTCTCACAGCTTCCTTCATGTGAGGGTTCAGTCGTCGCTGTATTTGGCGAGAGGGTTTTGAATCCTCTTCAAGGTATATAGCACGATTGCAGATTAACATACTTATACCTTTCAAGTTAGCGATGGTCCATCCAATGGTGCTTTTATGGATTTTTAAGAACTTCAATCAGTTTAGACTCTTGCAAGGCTGTGAGCTTAGAGAAAATCACCACTGGGTATGACTCATCCTCTCCTAAGAATGCAAATTTGAGGTCAGATGGGAAAGGTTTCAATTCAGGCTTTGGTAGCCTGTCACTTGATGAGAGTGACTTTGTGCCATTTGGTGAAATCTCTTCAAATTTGGAAGCCTATGTCTCAATAACATGAGTAGAAAAACTTTGTGGATTTTTGTCATAATTTGTTGACTCAGATGAGATAAACTTTAGCAAAGATGACACAGCAGGGTTCTCACAGAATGTGTCATTCAGATGTTCTTGTATCAAAGATTCAATAGAGTTTACTTTCGCTTCTTCTTTGTCCTCTCCTGTGTGTTTAGTAATATTGAAAATATTTAGCTCGAGAGTCATATTCCCAAAATTTAATTTCATGACTCCATTCCTGCAATTGATTAGTGCATTGGAAGTTGCTAGGAATGGTCGACCAAGAATGATGGAAATTTGATTCTCCGAAGGTATTGCTGGCTAAGTATCTAGAATAATTAAGTCATCAGGAAAGACAAAGTTGTCTACTTGGATGAGTACATCTTCAACAATGCGCCTAGGGATTTCGACAGATCTATCAGCCGATTGAAGTGTGACACAAGTGGGTTTGAGTTCGTCTAGACCCAATTGCTGGTAAATAGAGAAAGGAAGCAGATTGACACTAGCTCCAAGATCTAACAATGCTTGTTCTATTTTGAAGTTTCCAATGACACATGACACCATCTGACACCCCAGATCCTTGTATTTTGGAGGGGTTTTGTGTTGAAGTAAGATACTGGCTTGTTCTATCTGAAAGGCTTTTTCAGGATATTTTGGCTTCTCTTGACTGTGCATAAGTCTTTTAGAAACATGACATAAGATAGAACTTGTTTGATTGCATCCAGAAGTGGGATGTTTATTTTTACTTGTTTGAAAAGCTCATAGATTTAATGCTGATTATTACTTCTGTGTGGCTTTAAGTCTATGAGGAAAAAAAGCAGGAATGGGACACGAAGGTTCTCTTTCCTCAGAAGGTTTTGACTTTTGTTCGATCATAAGCTCAGGTTCTTCTTTAACTATAGGTTTAGACTCAATTGGTTCAGGCTCAAATGATGAGTTGACTAGGATTGGCTATGGAATTAGCATATCTTTGATCATTTTGTCAATCACCTTGTCACTTCTTAGTGTTGTGACAACTTGGGCTTGGTCTTTTGGTGTTTCCATGATTGAAGGATTTTTCACATGAAATTGGCCTTGTGGGGGTTTTGATTGGGCAGGAAACTTGCCCTTTTGTGTGTGCTCATGGACTGGGTCAACTTCTGAATGTTGCTTTTGATGAACTCAAAAGATTGAGTGGTTTGGGTTTTGAAATCAGTGAAAGCCTATGTGGAATTATGGTTGTAGTTCATTTGGCTTTGCATGGACTGATTTAGTGTGTCCTCAAGGCTTCTCTTTTGTGGTGGTTGGTATGGTTAATATGCGAGAGGTCCTTGAGGTGGTGGGTGTGAACCTTGTGTTTGGTTCATGGGAGTTGTTTGTGTGTTCCTCCAACTGAAGTTCAGGTGGTTTTTCCACCCTAGATTGTATGTTTCAGAGTATGGGATGGAGTAAGGCTTGTTGAAGTTGGAGATTGCATTTGTCTATTCCAACAAGACTTCTTTGAATGCTGGGATGATAGGACATTCGCCAGTAGGATGTCCTGTCAGTGCACAAATCCCACACACTTGTTCTGTGAAAGGACCAACATCAACTTGATGGACCTTTTTCATCTCTAAAGCTTCAAGCTTCTGAGATAAAGTAGACATTTTTGCTCTCAAGTGTTTGGTGAAAACTGTTGTAGTATTCTCTAGTCTTCGCACATCATCCTCAAATGTGTATATATGGCTTATGTGTGAAGGGAGTGTCACTCTCCCTCGACTGATGTGGGAAATGGGGCAACAAAATGGTGGAAATGAAATGTACAAAATGTATGAAATGTATGAGTGAACAAAAGTGCTCCCCAAGGGAAAGGAGTCTTTTGAGTGTCGTGTTTTACTTGGAAAAGTATTCCAATGTTGTTTCCTCTGGGAAGGAAGGTTCAAGTTGTGGTGAAGGTGATTTTGTGAAAAAGAGAAAAGTGTAAAAAATTTTGTTTGAGTTTTGGTGTTTGAAGTTTGTGAATAAAAATACAAAAAAACAAGTGTTGGCTAATCTAAAGAGGTCATTCCAATAGGAATCCCAAATCAACTCGAAACCTTCCTCCAAGGGCTTATAGATGAACAATTGATTCATGGAAAGCTAGGAACGAGATGGTGAAGATCCAAGCATAAATCAAGACAAGTCTACGGGATATCAAAGACTCATGATCTCATCCACCCTTTACCCAGTCAAACCGAACCATCGTACACCGGGGAGGAAAGAAAAAGAGTTGAAATGGAATCCTCAAGGGGAGGTCTCCCTTGGATTATCCAACTTAAAATCTAGCTACTCATGAAAGCAAGAAGCAAATGCATAATATAAAGAGCCATAATGAAGAAACAAAGAATGGAACTTAACTTAATGCAAGAGATCTTAAACTATGAAGAAAAATATGCAAAACCCATTTTCAAGCTAGGAAATGAAGAAAACTTAACATAACAATGGTAGATTCTAAGTTACATGACTAAACTTACAATGAGCTTGAAGTAAATGACATTAACGACATTAAATGAAAATTACAAGATCCTTACAATAAACTACAAGTAAAGAAAATGCAAAAGTATAAATTTATATTACACTATTCATCATCTTCTACCTTGGACTACTCCTAAGCTTAGGTAGTCACTGTCAAATCTTGTTGAAAATCTGAATATATGGTGAAGGGCCATGCATTTTCGTCCATGAGGGTCCCTATAGTCTATGTGAAAGACCTCCCATCAATAGGGGGCTGAATAGATGGGTTAGGCAGGCTAGTACAGGCTTAGCCTGCATTCCCAGGCTTCACCCCTTCCCTTTCTCCTCCTTGATTGTCTCCAAAGTCCAAGACTAGGTGTGAAAAGGATGAACAATGTGGTGGGCTGTCAGGGAACAAGTGGGAGAAGTGTAGGTGGAACCCCCAAACAAGTTGAAGATGATTTGCAAGCATTCTTGGCATTTTGGGCAGTTTCAAAAGAGTATACCGGTATGCCTATCAGTACCCCGAACTCCAGTAGCCTAAGCGGAAGAGACATTTTAATTTTTTGATACTATTTCGGAGAGTTCTCAGATGTGAGACTCGACTTCTTCAAATATTGTGAAAAATAAGTCATCTACATCTGAAAGAGAAAAATATGTATTGAAAAAAGATGATGATTTAAGAACTAAAATGATTAATTTATCTCAGAAACTAAAAGCCTTAGAAATGAAAAAAATTAAACAAGTAGTTGTAACGCCCTGAATTTTCCCTTTTATTCGGAGACATTAATTGAAATAAAAACATCCAAATAAAAATAATAGAGCACTAATTGTCCCAATAAATTTTTAGTTATAAAAATCATCTCCCAATACAAATAAATTTGTCAATATAAATAAATCTTCTAATACGATTAAAATATCAATTACATCGTCATCTTCTCGTCGTTAATACTCTGATTATTTCATTCCTATCTTTTCTTTAAAATTAACCTAAAAATATTAAATAAAGCGGGGAAGTATACAATATGACGAGGAAAAATATACTCAAAGACATTGAATAACAAATAATCGAGTATCATAAAGTATCTCAATTAACAGATACAAATATCATATTTGCATATCACACGTCATGTAGGATCTTAATACAGATTTGACACCTTACCAATCATTTCACCTCAACCCGATCTAACGGGTCTCTTGGCTGGCGATGCATCGGCTATTGTCTGCCACAATATCCACAAAACACGATCAATGAGATGAAAATATTCAACGATATTTCAATCAAAATTCTAAAATAATGATAACACAAGTTGTAATACAAATCAGAGGATAATCAAAAAAATACTCTTTGCAAAGAGATTTAAGGAGAGCATATTGCATATCACCCCGTACCTCAGAATCATTATTTGAATTCGATAACTCTGATTTCTGTTTTTTTTTTCTTCTTCCTCTCGATTTGAACTAAAAACACCCAAGATTTATTTTCTCTCTGCCTCTCTTCCTGCTTTGCTCTCGGATTAACACACACAAACACATATATATCTTTCTTCCCTTTCATTTATTCTCCCTCACTCATGATTTCAACAAACCAGAACACACATTGGTTTATGTTTTAAACACACACTTTACTATACCTTAAAATACACACACACATTTTCTACACTATTAATTGTAAAACCCGGGAAAATTTGAACTGTTTCCGAAAAAGGGCAAAACGATAAATTGTCACTATAATGAGAAAATTAAAATACGTGCTCTCTGGAGCTCGTATAACACAATGGACTTCTCCGTTGGATTCATATTGCAAAATCTAGTCCACCTAGACTAATTTTATCGAATTCTGAGATAGTTGATTTTTTCACGTTTTACGAGACGTGAACCATCCGCCGGTGTAATTCCCACACCTGAAATGTTTGTCCCATAAAGGGTGAGCCTCACTCAATAGGGTATCTCATACAGAGATTACTCCCCAACCTAAATACGTATGAAATGTTCACATGCAACATTCAACAACTCATAACATTCCAAGCAAGATTATGCATCCAATGTTGGAATTTACCATGTCTTGCCATGAAATGAGATGGGACTCACCCATGAAATTCAATCCGAGCCCTTCCCGGCTCCCCACAATGTGTATGGGTTCGTCATCTATGTTACACATCAAATGACTTCTTTCATTCCAGGGTCTTTTGTGGGGTGGGTATTAATGGACTTACACCAAGGGCACCCAACCTATACGGAATTTATGGACTTCCACCAACGGTTTCGCGTACACCGACACACTTTCTGAACTTATACCAATGGTAGTGCGTATCCAAATCACCAGGTCTTTCACCCGAGGGATCTTTTAGCCCTTCTTGCTAACCCAACCCTCTTTACCTTGTAAACCGTGTGACTCGGCCTAGTCATCGACCTAGTTTACTGGAGCCCACTTGTCATCCACCAAATGTGGTGTTGACTATACCCATGCATAGCCACCCACTTAATGCGATGTTCCCGTTCATATGCAATGTAATGTCTCATTGCAACTCTAAAATAATATTAAATGTGCTATGTATGCCATATGAACTATATCCAACACATTTCATATAACCCGTGACAAATTATTTTAAAAGCATATAATTCTCATAATTCTCACAATGTCAATACGTAAACATGCATATATCAACATTTTATCTCGAACCCAAACCCAAGCATGCCATCACATATTAAGCAATAACACACTTAATTTCTCAAGGCATTATGTAAACACATAGCATGCCCATAATTCACATAAGTCAAGAAATTATATTAGACATTTTTTACATACCTATTTCAAGATAAAATTTATTCTTTTCCCAATTTCAATACCCATTTCACCAAGACCCCTTCAATAGGCAAGTGATATACATATCTATCAACCTGCTCATTTCAATATAACATTCTAGGTTGTAAATAAACCTAAGTAGGAGAAATTCTACCTCTCGTAGCGTAAAACGAGTTGTAGAAGCTCCAAGAAATCAACCCAAACTTAATGATTGACACTCAATTATAACATTTTATTGTGCTTTTCTGGACTAATTATACTTTGATGGAGTTCAAATGATGATGTTTCAGGTGCTAAAGTGAGAAAAAGGGTCAAGGACAATAAATACAACATTTAAGTGTAACTGCAGCATTTGATCAACAAAGAAAAAATTTGAGGACAACAAGGACGTTCGAACGGTGATTAACGTTCGAACGCTCCCTCTGAACCAGGAAGATGAGGCAAAGACGTGTTGCAGAGCTTGGAGATTAAAGCCTAACGTTAGAACACCAAGCCTCGTTTGAACGCAGCATCACGTTCGAACGACTATCCAACGTTCGAACGACACTGGAAACACTGACACGATCAGGCTGACTGGAAGACTTCGCGTGTGCAGACTCCCAAGCTAGAAGAAAGACCCCCAGGCACATGGGTGCCATGATCGACCAAAAAAGAAGTGCTGAAGAATCTGATAGCTGCAGAGAGTGGGTGAATGAATGGCCTGACAAAGGACTCCAACCCACGTGAAGCCTGAAAATCAACACAGACATACAGGCAAAGCAGTCTTCACGTTCGAACGGAAGGGACCGTTCGAACGGTTCCCACGGACAGACTGCAGATTTCCTGAATCTTTGTCTGAACTTCAGATTTTCACTTTGACTCGTCCAACACTGTTCTTTCACCCCTCCCTTGCTCTTCCCTGCCTATATATACTCCTCTTTTGGGAGCCTTTGAGAGACACTTGGGGGAGAGACATCAAGAGCTCTCCTCTTGAAGAATATTTAGTCTTTATATGTATTTTTAGTGTTTCATTCAAGTATTTACTTTCTAGTTCTTTTCATTCAAGTCTTTACATTCCAGCTCTTTCAATTCAAGTATTTATTTCAGTTGGGAAGTTTAATTCCCTACTGGTCTTCATCTTCATTATAGTTGGGAAGTTTAATTCCCTACTTGTATTGTTAAATTAATGCACTTTATGTTCTTGTCTTTACATTAATGCTTTTACTTCCTTGCTTTCAATTATGTCTTGCACCTTTATCATTTGAGCTCATCTTCTTCTTAGAGGAGTGAAACTCTTCCCCTTTTCTAGGACTTTACTAAAGCCAAGAAGGGTGGAACATGATTCACTCGTTCTTTGTTGAAGATCTAGTTTTCTTTTACTTTCTTTCACTTCCTTTGCTTGAGCATCTTCTTCTTAGAGGAGTGAAACTCTTCCACTTATCTAGGGCTTTACCAAAGCCAAGAAGGGGAGAACGTGATTCACTCATTCTTCTTTGAAGATCAACTTCGGAGTTCCTCTACTTGGAGGGATGAGTACCATTCATTTTTCTAGCTTTACCCAAGCCATGAAGAGTGAGTAGTCCTCATTCACTCTTTAGGGAGAGGTGATGAATATGTAATGACCATCCGGATATTATACTTGGGCATTTCTTTCACACTTCAATGTTTTATTTACTTGCTTAGTGGGAGATGGGATGAGTTAAGCAAAGTTAGGGTAACTTGCACAACCAAAGGATATTTTTATGATCCGGATAACTCCTACATAGAAAGATCCGTTGGTTCAAGGCAAGTACCCTAGCTAGGTCTTTGTGTAATCAATGGGTATTTCTATGGTAAATGGATGACTCCTTCTAGAAAGATTCATTGATTCAAAGCAAAGAACCCCGGCTATTATTTTGTATAACCAAGGGATCTTTTCTATGGTAAATGGATGACTCCTTCTAGAAAGATCCGTTGTGTGAGACAAATACTCCGGGATAGAACTTCATGACTACCCTTCCAATCTCCACCACCATTTCACTTTATGAAAAGGATGGAGCTTTAACCCAGTCCATCATTACCTTCCGATTAACTTACTGTTGACACGGGAGTTAATTGGGTTATAAAGCACAAGTGTAATACACCGGATAATTCATTACATATTCTGAACTTCGAACTAAAGAGTGAATTTAATTTTATTTGAATCGTATATTTTATCTAGAAAAACTCTCTTGAAAAGAATTTCGTATTCTATTCAAGAGAACTCTCACATCTCACAAAATCTCAAAAAGGTTACAATCAACTGGTCTTCATCACTGCCCACTTTGAAACACTAGGCAACAAAATTCCCTGTGGATTCGACTCCGGACAATCAATTGGTCTTCATTACTACAACTTGACCGTCTGCACTTGGGTGTACATATTTCGGATCAAGTCAAGTTTTTGGCGCCATTGCCGGGGAAAATTAGGTAAAAGTGTTGAAAAGGTAAAAATTGGTAAGACTTTTCCTATCTGTTTATATTCTTGGTAGCTGTAAATAATTTGTTTCTTTTTATTTTATTTTATTTTATGTCCGAGGACGCTCCAAACCATAACAATTTTCCAGGAGAATCTTCTGGGTCTATAAACCAATCTGAACCAAATTCACCTAGATCAATAGCAGACTCGTGTGAGAGTAACATGGAAATGTTGATAGAAATGGAGACGTGCCTCCATGATTGATTGGAAATAGGTCGTTCCCTACCTCTCAACACCACCCTCAAATGTGTATGGCTTATGTGTGAAGGGAGTGTCACTCTCCCTCGGGATAATATAAGAGATAGGGAACAACGGAATGTGAATGGTGGAAAATGGATGAACAAAATATATGTGAAATGAAAAGTGGAATGTAAAGTGTGCACAAAAGCGCTCCCCAATCGCAAGGAGTCTTTCGTGGTCGGTGTTTTACTTGGAAGAGTATTCCAAGGTCGTCTCCTCAGGGAAGGAAAGGGAGTTTTGTGAAAGTGATTTTGCAAAAGTGAAAAGAAAGTGTAAAATCTTTTGTTTGAGTTTTGTGTTTGGTTTGTAAATGAAAATGCAAGAAAACAAGTGTTGACTAATCCAAAGGATTCATTCCAATTGGAATACCAAATCAACTCAAAGCCTTCCTCCGATTGAGCATGAATGACCGATTGATTCGGGGGAAGCTAGGGACGAGATTGGTGAGTATCTAAGCATAACCCGTGACTAGGCCTACGGGATATCAAAGGCTCACCAACTCCTCCACTCTCAACCCCGTCAAACCGAACCATTTGACTCAAAAGGGAGGAATGAAGAAAAGTTGAAATGGAATCCCCAAGAGGAGGTCTTCCCTTGGATTAATCAACTTAAATCCTAACTACTAATATTAAAAGCAAGACATTCATAATGTAAAGAGACAAGGATGAAATGGAGATTAAAACTTAACTACATGCAAGAAATCTTAAACTAGGAAGAGAAATCAACAATACCCATTTTAAACTAAGAAATGAAGAACTTGAAAACATAAATGGTGAAATCTAAGTTACACAACTAAACTTGAAATAGACTTGAAGTAAATGACATTAAGGTAATAAAATGAAGATTACAAGAGTATGAAAGCTTACTACAACAATAGCAAGTGAAATGGGAGAAGAAAATGCAAACAAAATTTACTCTTCATCATCTTCAACCTTGGCACTCTCTCTCTATATCTACTCCTAAGCTTAGGTAGCCAACTCTAAAAAATGCTGAATATTGTTGAGATATATGGAGTGTATGCCTTGCAAAAAACGTCCATGAGGGTCCTCCCTAGCTGTCTGCTCTAGCTCCTGTCAAGAGGGGGCTGAAATGATGCATTGCACAGGCTAGGGCAAGCCTAGCCTAGGAGCCCACATGCCTGCCCATTCCTCTCCCATGCTTCATTAATGCCAAGCCTTCCAAGTCTTCCAAATGTGTAAGGGAGGCGTGCTCTTGTGTCAAGAAATGTTGGGGGGCAAGTGGGAGAAGTGTAGGTGGGACCCCTAAGC